>OY754492.1:13234327-13834327 GCA_963575735.1 Amblyjoppa fuscipennis | reverse complement strand
CGATGAAAAAGATTCGAAGAAATCGTCGAATCCACGAAACTCGTCGTCGTCGTCGTCGCAGGAAGAGCTGGATAATTCTAAAACGAAAGGTACCAGCAATCAAAAAAATGTGCAGCAGCAGCAGAGTCCTCCAACTGATTCAGACAATTCCTCAAAGAGCAGTACGAAGACCGAAAGACTCTCGAGAGCTCTGAAGGATCAGCAGCAGCATCACAACGTTGCAAAGTCTGAAAGCTCGAAAGCGACGAATGTACAGAACGCCAAGGGCGATCGTCAGGATCAGAGCGTCGAATTTAAGCGATCTAGACAGCAACATTGTGGCAAAAACGATAAAGAACATTCGCAGAAATTGCCCGACAATCAGCAGCAGAATGCCAACAGACGAAATTTTTTGACGAGACCGGCGGTTATTCTTATGGACGAAAATTCTTCCGATCCGACGAGGAACAGCGATTCACCGAGCGAGCTTACGTTCGGCTTCGAAGTCAACGAACAGTTGTTGCTGTCCGAGGACGTCGAGAATTCGCAACCCGAAGAGAATCCAGTTTTCCCAGCGGAGCCACCGCATATGTTTACCAAACCACCGCCAAACTTCGGCAGGCCACCGCCTATATTCGACAAACAGCAGCAGCAGCAACAGCAGCAGCAACACCAGCAGCAACACGTCAGATACGATAAATTTCCACCTAACTTCCCGATGCATCCGGCACATCTGCAGGCGCATCATCACGGAATACCACATCCACAGGCGATGATAACTTCGATGCCGTACCTCGGTTATCCGCCGAGATTTCAGCCACTCGCGGCGTATCAACCGTCACAGCCACCACCTTCAAGTATTATCGAAAAGTATCATCAACAGCCGAAGGAAGACTTCTCAGCACGTTACGTAGCACCCGAGGAGTCCGTCAACGTTCATAATTACAATCACGATAAGATCGTTACTTTCGTTGGACTGGGTGAGTCTAATTGTTCGTCGTACTGTACCGGAAGACACGTCGATTTTGTTTTTTTTTTGTTTTTTTGGCATTTAAAAAGTATATGGGGCATTCCTTAATATTTCGACCTGGGTCCAACCCTTCACGTCTTGGAACGGGCAAACGATTTTTTCTATGATTGAACTAACTCTCGAAAGCACTCGGATTTTTTTATTACATAAAACATATTGTTGATAATTATTTATGATTAACAAAATTAACTGTTCATCATCGCAACTTAAAAATCTGGAAAAAAAACGCTGAAAAATCTGGTTTCATATATAATTTTTAAAAAGATTTGTCCCGGTATTGACTGATGTTTTGACTAATCTTTTCTTCTAAAGTTTTTCACTGTTCTTTCTTTTCGAAAGAATTTGGAAAAAAAAAAATCGAAGGTGAAAAATCGCCGGCTAACTCCGGCTCAAGTCTTAAAAATTGCAGAGTCAACCGTAATTCCGTAGGAGTAATATCGTAATTGCTAGAAGTGCTGCGTGAATTAAATGAAGCTCTGACGTATTTATTGTTTTTTCAATATTGTTTCAGCATGGGACGCAGTTATGCGCGAAATACCAGTGACAGCGGCGACCGGCCGAGTGCAGTACTACAGTGGACAGTGAAACTAGGTGTTAATGAAGCATAAGAGAAGAAAAAACGAAAAAAAATCGAAAAAAAACAAACGCTAGAAACATAACGCGATAAAAAGTGCTTTCGACAAACTTGTCGTGAATTCTGTGTTACCGGAAGAAAGACAAACGAGTGATTGGCTGCGAGGTCAAAAAAGCCGGACAGCGTTCGCCGTATCATCCGTGAAGAAACAGATCTATATGAGTAACGTACTAAAACAGCTGCAGTTTTCTTTTTAGAAAATGGTGGAAAACAGTAAAAAAAAACAAAAACAAAAAAAAGATTATAAAAAAACCAAAAAAAAACACTTGCAATGACTGATCGTGGTAATGTGTGAATGATTTCGAGCTCGGAGCTGAATCGTCCAAGACGAAAGGGGAGAGAGGCAGAGGCAGAGGCAGAGGGAGAGAGAGAGAGAGAGTGTGTGTGTGCGATGCCGGGTAGAGTGTCTCAGGCGGTAGAGAGAGATCAAACGTGTACATAATAATACTACTGTAATACTTAGATCGTGTAACGATGAACAATCGCGAGCTACGTTTGACTGCTGGAAAAATGAATCGACGTGTCCTCGTTCGTAGTTCGTAGAAACGTGTGAAGCCAGCGATGACTGTTCGAACGTTCGACGATACGAGGCAAGGGTGTCGACACCTCGAGGTGAACGTTTGTCGATCTTTGCTTTTTTGCGAACGAATCACTTCTAAGTCGGAGGGAAAAAAAACACCAGCAACCTGAGTGTAAATATATTTCAAGAAGATACATTATGAAACTGATCGGAGAACACATTTCGATTTCCATGTGCGAGTCTGGTCCATGAATGCATGCTGGTCATTCGTTTCGAGAGAAAAAAACGGGACGATTCGACGACTTTTAACGCGATCATGCGAGGCCGTGCCCAACGCAGCACGGCTTCCTCCATCGAGGACTCGCAAAGTTGTGCGAGATATTGAAAAAAAAAAAAAAAAAAAAAAAAAAAAACAACTCACGATAACTGAGGCCAAAAGACACAGGTTTGTCTTGCCACGGGACTAAGAGAAGAGACGTGGGATGAGAGAGTAAATAAATGAAAATGTAAAAAAAAATAAAAATAAAAAAAAAATCGCTCCGTCGTGAAACCCGGCTGAAGCGTTCGAACGACTCGGTCCATGAGGAAACACGAGGGGGCGACTGGGACGATTCGGCGTTTGCCTTCACGTATGGAAACGAAGATAAAAAAATACAAATAAAAAAAGAACGAACGGAAGAACAAACTTTAAACGAAAGCTACACAATATAAAAAAAAAAGAAGAAAAGGAGGCCATAAGATTGTGTCCAACGTGTGGATTAACGCGTCGATGGATGCAATTCGTGTCACACACGGACCTTTGTGTATAAATAAAAATAAATATATTATAGCGTGATGGATTGACTGTGTAATACGCGGAATGGCTTCTTCTTCCAGCTGCGGCAAATGTTTAATAATTTATGCGGAGGAGAGTGGATTTGCGTGGTTGGATTATTATTGAGACAAAAAAAACAGGAGAAAACGAAGTTCAAGAGAAAGGAGAATGCTTGAGTTACGGAGATGAGATTTGAAGAAGGACTGGACGCGATTACCGCGACAGGGCAGAGAGTGCGCGTGTGACAAAAGAAGCGCTAAGTTTTTATTAAACGGACTCGCTTATTTAATAAATTACATTAAATAAACTCTAACTATTACATAATGAATATGATGGGAGAAAAAACAAAGAAAAAAGAAAAAGAAAATAATTGAGTAAAGATACGACGCTTGTGATCCTCGGCGACCGACCGGCTGCGCGAGTGGTCCGGTCCGAGTCGAGGAGTCGTGACGCTAGTTGTTTTCCACACGAAGCTTGCTGTTCGAACGCGTAATTATTGGGGAAACTGCGGTCTATGGACACGGGGCACAATGTGGTACCGAAAAAATTCGTTTGAACATTCTGGATAGACCGGGATCAAATGGGGACCCTAGACATGGCGTGCATACCGGGCACAATGCGGTACCTCCTAAATCGAGGCGAAAAAATAGTCAGTTCTTGTGGTGACGATGAGTTTGAGAGGTACCTCATTTTGCCCCGAAACGATTTTTTTTTTTCTTTAATTAAACAGTCAATTTTCAACTCTAGACTCATCCGAACGGCCTTTATTTCTTAGCCGCCCCGTTTTGCCCGGTCTTCCCTATACACATACTCTTCCATTGGATACATGGCGGCGGTAGGCGCGTGGAAACGTCTTTAAGAAAAAAAATTATTATTATTTTTTTTTTACAAAATATGGATCGAGGCCCTTGCAATTTTTTTTTTTTCGTCAATACTCTATCTTCGCCAAGCGCAGCCTCCTTTATTTTAAACGTCTTGTAATGTAATCATAAATTTAATGTCTTTGATTGATAGATTTTTTAAGAAATACAAAACGGAGGCTTTTGTTGAAAATTCTTCACAATTATCGTTTCTGCTGAAAAAGGATCATTAACAATTTATGAATGGGGCAGCGACTTCCAATCGTGGAAAAACTCTCAATCAACCTGCTGGTTGGGTTGAACGACAGTGAACAAAAGTAAGAGCACCCGCGAAACTCGGTCTAACACTTCCGAGACATCGAACTCTCGACGCAGTTGATCGAAAATAATATTAACGAAGAAAAATAAAAAGAAACTGCCTGCACCTTTTAAAATTAGTTCGCTCTTTTTTCTCACTGCACACATCGCTAGGCCTTTCCGTTCGAGCAGAACATAACACGAATCAATGAATTTTTCCGCTTGCCCTTATTTTTCTTTCCTCCCGAAACACACATCGAGCCTTAGAAGCCGATGCAATTTAGTTCGAACAGTAATCTCGTGGGCGAAGGAAGGACAATGAAAAAATAAATAAAACTAAGAAATAAAACACTGAAGCAAATACGAGAGATCGCGACACCTCCACCCCGAGAAAAATAAAAGATATATCGAAACAAGACATAAAAAAAATAAATAAATAAATAAATAAGTGAAGCAACCCTGGGTAAATTTTTGCGTGCGAGAATGTCGTGTGTCGTCCGTTTAGTGATAATGATAATTAATCCATATTAATTAACCCATTGAAATTCGCTATTTTTTGTTGTATTTTTTTCGCCCCCTTTTCTCACGCGAAGTCCCAAAAATTGTGTACGAAGAAAGAATGGAGTTCTTTGTTGTCGTTTATAATTTCGTTCGGCGATAAAAACAAGAAAGAGAGAGAGAGAGAGAGAGAGAGAGAGAGAGAGAGAGAGAGAGAGAGAGAGAGAGAGAGAGAGAGAGAGAGAGAGGGAGGGAGGGAGAGAGAGCGGTAGGGTTTAGCTGGGAACGCAGCCGAAAACGAACAGATTGTGGGAATGTTACGAATGTTATGCGAGCCTTGTTGCTTAGTGATTGTAATCCCAAGAAAACAAACAAAAAAAAAAAATGAAAAATATTTATATGTAAACTGAAGCTTGAGGCAGAACGGTGATTTGGTCACGCGGTAGACGTTGACTATCGTCAATTCGAAATAGTTCAATATCATCAAAAGCTTTATTTACAGTGAATTTTCACGTCGAGCCGCGATTACGAATTATATTTTTTGTTGTTTTTTTCTTTCCAACTACTGCAGACCGAGTTTCTCAAATATTTTTTATCGCGTCGATTGTCATTTTCTTTCTTTTTTCATTTTTTTTTTCTCGAGTTATTCCGATCGAATGTACAAACAGCTGGGTGCTTCACATTTGTTCGCGAATCAAACAATCGGCCAGGCGCCGGTCGAAAATCGTATCTGTAAACTTGAAAAATAAAAAATAAATTAAAAGAAGAAAGATCTTTGAGCCCCGCGCAAAGAAAATGCACTCAAGTACTTGACATAGAGAGTATGGTGTCAAAAAAAAAAAAAAAAAAAACTAAACAAAAAACCATACCGCAATATAATAAAGTTTGTCTATAGCCAGAAGGGCGTATCAACCGAGCTTGCACCGCGCAGATACATCCTCGCGGCTTTTAGCCATCGATATCGTTGGAAGGAATGAATTACAAAAAAAAAAAAAAAGAAGTGCTCGAGAAATTTCCCAAATAAATCATTGACATAATACGTTGTACCGTTTCTCAAGGTAACGCTGATGGGTTCGGCAATGAACCGATTGAAACGTGTTATGGGGTCGAGGCGGGCACGAATCGTTGGCACAAAAGAGAAGAAAAAACCAAAGTACTTTCGCAAGACGCCGACGTTCGCGATAAACATCCTGTCGCTCTTTTATCTCGCCGACTTTGCGGTAGAATCTGGTTTGTCTCTCGCTTTTTTTTTTAACAGAAATGTAATCTCCGTAAATTACGACTAAGCAACTGTACGCCTGTCCGCTAGACTGAGTTAACGATGTGCACTGACATCGGAGCGTTCGAGAGCTCCCGGCCTTATCAGAAGTGATTTACAAAACGTTTTTTTCCATCGTCAAAAAAAAAAAACAAAACAAATCGAAATATTGCATTTTATTGTAACAACCATCCAAATGATCTCTCACGATCAAAATTGTGTTCTGCGTAACACGCTTCGAATTGGTATAAATTTCTGTTTGTTTTGTCGTCAGAAGCGATTTTTCTCGTTAAGAAAATAACAAAAAAAAAAAAAACATTTACACAACCACTTTAATGAAAAAAAAAATAAAAATAAAAAATAAATACGAGGCTTCTATATATCCACAGACAATTGTACGAATCAAACGTCACGTACGAATGTCAGTTGTGCTTTAATGCGGAGTGAAAAGAAGAAAAATGGAAAAATTACGAAAGATGGTCCGACGATCTCAAAGCCTTGTACGACTGTACAATTTGTTATTCAGTGTAAACCACTCTTTCTTTTTTCTGTAAATGTATATATACAAAGTGAGAAAGAGAAAGAACAAAAAAAAAGGAAGAAAAAAAAACGAAACCTATCACTAATTATTAATAATATTTACTGTCAAGAATATTCGAATTATTCGACTATTAAGATTATAATATCATGATACTATTATAATTAGTTAAAAGAAAAAAAAAAAATACTGACAAACAGGACAGACAAGAGAAAAAAAAAGCAAAAAAAAAATAAATAAATAAAAAAATTAAATTAATCCTATTGTGAGAATGAAATAACGAGTGTTGTACAGAGCGTGGATTGTGCGTGCTTGTGCATTATTTGAGAGGCTGTGTTGCCCAGCTGTGGAGCATATGTAAGGATGTTGTTGCCAACGTTTAGTGTGTTGCCAAAGTCCCTTTTTGGGTAAAGCATGCGGTACAAAGTAATATTCGAATACCTTTGTACGTGCCTTCGATTATCGCGCCACGGTAAAAAAAAAAAAAACAAAAAAAAAAATGAAAATGAAAAAAAGAAAAGAAAATCTTCGGCGTTGATACTGCAAATAGAGACCTGGATACTTAAACCACAGTCACGCAACTTTCTTCGATGCAACGATCCCCCAGACGTGTAACTTCCGGGTATGTCCTCGGAGCTGCCCTCGACCGAACATTATTTCACTAATCGATGGTTCGATAACGAAACAACAGAACAAAATTTTCGTTTCCCCCCCAATTTTTCTCCGCGTTTATCTTGAAAATATCATAAGAGCATTTACAAAGGTCTACGACTATGCTTCTGTACTGTATTCGCAGTTGGCGTTACGTATCTGTCAGGTCGAGAGGACCGAGTTTCCAGTATCATCCCTCCCACCTCTGTCAATGCCGAATCGAGAAACGATGAGATAAATGTAATTCAACAAGCCTACCAAAAATCAAAAGTAATCGATGACGATTAATTGTTACTTAATCGATAAAAAAAAAAAAAAGAAGTAAAAAGTAAAAAGTGTTGTTGTATATAATGTAACAGCCGGATAAACCGGTCCCGATAAATAATAATTGTTTCTTCGACGCTATACTTCCGCTAGTCTCTCGGATACGTAACGTCCAACCGTCACTTACTACTTTGTTACTAATATTGATGAAAAAAGAAAAGAAACAAAAAAAAAAGAAATTAAACAGAGTAAGAAGAAGATAAAAGAAAAACACCTCATGTTCATGAAAAGCTGACGAAAAAAAATGAGATGTCATGACCAGTAACAAACAACAACAACAACAACAACAAAATGTGTATAAAAATGTTAACGAAAAACAAAAAAAAAAAGAAGAAAAAAAAACGATAAAAAAGAAGTGTCCTCAGACGTGTGACGATGATTATGGTGAGGAAGTAGCGTCGCCATTTGGCCTTTATGCTGTTCTATCTGCAATTGATTCAAGCTTTGCGTACGGTACTGTGATATGTCGCTGTTTATTCATTTTATTGCATACGTTCAAATAAAGCCACTCTCATACCGGATGTAGTACCGTTTTATCGAAACAACGTTATATCGACAATTATTGCCGAATCCATTACCTTAAGGTTCTTAAGTTAACTCGCTTCATTGTGCACGCCTGCGCGGCGTACATGTTATTTATCAAAGTTAAAAACAAATAGCAAAAAAAAAAAAAAAAGCACGGGTGAATAAAATTTAATAGTATACGAATTACGAAGTTTGCGTTCGCCCGTGAAATGTTTTGCATTAACGCTTACTGCTCACTTTTATTTCGATAAGTTGCAAAAAAAAAAAAAAAAAAAAAACCTCACGTATCTTCGCACCAAAAACAATTATAATTCAATTCCACAGATTATTATTTATCACTGCCACACCTATTGATTTTGTCACTGAAATTTTTAACATTTAACGACTCCACTCACGCCGATCTTTTCCACGCGAAAGCCAAGGCATTTACGCGGAAGATGATAATCCAATTATTTAATGTTGACACATTGTTTTTTTTTTTTTTTTTTTTTAATTAACAAAAATCATTCAACTGTGAAGATAAAGCATTATTTCACACCTCGTAGGCGAGAGAGGACGGATAAATAATAGGAGATACTGTAGCATAAAAGGTACAAATGGTGATTACGATTATATATAAATAATCGTGCTTGCGTCACGGTAAGACGCGATGAAAACTTAATTACCCAGTAAAAGTAACGCGGTTGGGAGATGTAACATCGATTCTCACGTGGGATTCGTATAATTGACATATTGGCTTCTTAAACTATTATTCCCATTTTAGAACGTCTTTTTTTTTTTTTGATTATCGCATCATAACAAAAAAAAAATACAACAATAAAAAAAGTTCTCGCCGGAAATAGAACCAGCCGCGTTTTCACAACTATTAACCGTAATTATAATGTCGAGAGGGGGGTTCGCGTGAGTAAACTTGAGACTAAATATAAAATATATATATATTAAAAACACTGCTTGACGAATTTGTGACTGCAGTAGCGGTCACGGTTTTCTGCATACGCGCGTATTCAGTGTGAAGACAAAAAGTTCGCTGGGTCGAACGAGAGAGAGAGAGAGAGAGAGAGAGAGAGAGAGAGAGAGAGAGAGAGAGAGAGAGAGAGAGAGAGAGAGAGAGAGAGAGAGAGAGAGAGAGAGAGAGAGAGAGAGAGAGAGAGAGAGAGAGAGAGAGAGAGAGAGAGAGAGAGAGAGAGAGAGAGAGAGAGAGAGAGAGAGAGAGAGAGAGAGAGAGAGAGAGAGAGAGAGGGAGAGAGAGAGAGGGAGAGAGAGAGAGGGAGAGAGAGAGAGGGAGAGAGAGAGCGAGAGACCGAGAGAGAAAGAAAGAATTCTGTGGTCGCGAAAAAAAAAAATGCGAATGAAATATAAACCGAATACTTCAACAAGAAACAAAACAAAAAAAAACAAAAAAAAAATACCGGAAATGAAAAATAAATTAAGCACATCAAGCAATATGGCATTGTTGCTTTTTTTTGTAATATAGAGACAATAAAAGATTAATGATTGGAGAACCGAGCTTTTCCGATCGATACTGTGTGCGATGTGTGGTCATGAGAACATAAAACAAAAAAAAAAAACAAAACAAAAAAAAGAACACTACTATACCCTCGATTATTTTGAACAACGGAGGCAAATAAGTTGTACATGATTGCTGAAATTAAAGACTCGCCATATGACTGAGAAGGGATTAACATTTATTTTTCACCGCAGACCTGCCGCTCCGCCTCAGAGAATATAAAATTTCGAAGAATCTTGACTTTGAACAGGCACAGGTTTGTACAGAATTTTCGGATACGCAATAAATGATTTATTGGTAAACATCAAACGAAATTATTGCAAATAAATAGTATTAATAATTTAGATCGATAATATTTTTCAATGAGATTTTGCAAAAAAAAAAAACAATAATGATAATTTTGTACATCGGAGTGACAGCAAGCGCGGAATGCGAGTGATCGGGCGCGCTATAACTTTCATTGCTGCATTCGTCAATCAGCCTTGCTCCCTCTTTGTTCGCCGAGGTCGACCTAGATTTCCGAACCGATTTAGAAAAAAAAAAAAAAAAAAAAACAACAAAAAAAAATCGTGTTTCTCTGCGATAAAATAATTTTGTCGTAACGCCGTAAGAAACAGTCGATCGGTAATCCAGCCACATTCCCACTGGACTGTATCAACATTTCGGTGGATGACGTCACATCCGGAAACATTCCCGCGAAGGCAATGCATATAACACAACACCGCACAGTGGCCGCGAATAATTATTCGATTCGGTGTCCCGTGACGAATATGTGGTGCTATCTCGAAAACCCACCTTCGTAGAATGCGTTACAGTCGAAATTCTTTCGTTGCGAATGTCCTTGGCCTAGAATTCCTCAGAACATGTACGCAGCGATGCACGATAATAATCGGTCGTTGTATTACCCGGTAAAGCTTATCGAGTCCCGGCACGTGGAACGCAATAACGAAAATAACGAAAATCGTAATAATGATTTTTTTTTTCTCCCCATTTTAATACTCAGAGTGGATAGGATAAAGAGTCGTGATCGGACGCGATAGGAAAAGAAAGAGATTACGATGAGAAAACTAATTAGTTAAAACGTGACCGATAGACTATAAAATTATAATGAATTTTCGATTGCATAATAACAATTAATGGACTTCGTTACTGCGTACAGATTTAATCGACGTTGTCGTACCGTCATTGTTGACTTGCCGTTTAACGCGCGCCGTGAAAAATAAAAATCCACGAATCGGTGAAACGGTGTCGTTTCGACGATATTTTGAAAGACCTCGTATCTCGTACCTCGATTAGGAGAGCGAATGATTACGCAATCGTATGGCAAGGCTGTACGAATCCCGCCACCACTTCCTTTCACTTTTAAGGAAGTATCTCCACGAAAGACTCAGTTCGCTTCTAGCAACGGACTCGTTGTGAGTGATTAAACCAACAAAAAAAAAAAACCCCGTCGTGAGGTACGTTCTTCGAATTTATTTCGCTCCACACAAGAATCAGACATTACGATGTCGTGAATTGTATATTTGTACGCAGCTTTGACCGTTTTCGATCGTACGATAATCTTATCAGACAATTCGACTATTCGGGAGATTGACTATCATTTTTTTTCCGTAATGACTGGCAAATCGTGAGATAAGATGTCTTTGCCCGATAAACATCTTCAGACGTTAAATGTCACGTTGCCACAGCTGCGGCTGATGATTTCTTACAAAACAAGGATTAGTCATTCATTTCCGACGAATGTATCTTAAAGCATCGAGCAGTTGCAAACTCAGATGCGTGGAGTCACGTAGAATGTATTTTTTATCTTTTCGAGATACGATAAGAAAAATACAACTGCAATGACGTGTTGTCTCTGTAATAGTCAAATTGACGGTACTAATTGTTAATTACGAGTGTCGTATTTTCAGTGAGAAAAACGGAGCCAGTACATTGCGGTGACACAATCGAGCACACAGCCGATAAGAAAATATATTACGCTGTCCACCCAGATAGAAAAACGTGCCGTGAAGCGAGTATTATACCATTGGTACCGCTACCGCTCCGTCGCCGTGCCATAATTTTTCTATCAGGGCAGTGGATTTAATATAAAAACGTTCGTGAAACACCACCGGAACAGCGATGGGTGGGAGAAATTCTAAGTCCTATTCACCGCGAGAAAAGAAATGTTCAAAGGGCCGAGTCGCCGGTCCTAACGAAGGTCAGTTGTTTTCTCGTTCCTCAGTTCGTCGTCACGTGTTCACCGGTCACACCTTGTGCTCACTGCTTTACATGCGTACACTACGGGTGCATTCTTGAATACGGATTTGCTCAGCTACGCGTTCTTTTATTTTTAATTGTCCACTGCCAGTGGGTTTTAAAAAAATTGCCAACTTGTACGTCCGATTCTTTCCGCGGAAAACATTTCATTTGTTATGAAAACAAATGAACGCTTGTCAGAGCAGCTTTGTGTCAAAACTAAACTCTGCACTGACAGCAGACTAGAGTATAAGAACGCCTAATTCAGCTGCGCATACATGTGGATAGATCCCGAATGTTTCTGGATTTAAATCTCGTTTGTCACAACACAATAACTCATGTCATAAGTTATAATCATCAATAGAAAACACTCCGCGACGCGAACAAAGTATTATCTCGTTACTTATCAATCATCAAACAATGATCGTGACTGAGTGTTAAACACATATTTGAAAAACTTTTCAACTTTACTTGTTGATCCTCCGACGTTCGACCGAGAGCTTGCATTTTAACCCCCAAGATAGCGCCCGGCCGATATTACATTGGATGGATTATCGGTTTACGCAAATAATTCGTAAAGTCATATGCCATAAGAGAGATCGGCTGTTTGTCCAGACGTTTGCAAACACTTCGAACCTTTCGACGGCCTTGACTTTCCCCGGTTCAAGGCGACACACCATTCTCCTCGTTGAGGTTGACGTTTCGTGAAATCTGCACAAATGGGAGGTACGGAAAAAGAGACGATAGAAAAGTATACAAAAATTATTCACACTCGTCGCTACGACTAACCACCAGCCTAGATTGTCTCGTCGATTTCCCGCATGCGTGTCCATTAGTAAAAGTTACCGCGACATGAATCCAAAATACCAGAATCCCATCTGCCAATTCTGCAGACACCCGAAACATCCCGTAGGAAAGCCCACTACTTACAACGTACCGAGCTGTTGTTGCTCTTGTGAGTTCCTCGCTCTCAATCCCAGGAATCCGCAAGGTTTCTCTCCGTATGTAACGTAACTATGGGATACTTGTTATTTTATTTTTTTTTTTTTTTTGCAGGCAAGTCCGAGAAATATGACTACGTCGAAGGCGTGGTCTGCAATCAGGATGACATCAAGGACAACGAGATGAAGTTGCTGCCTCTCGGAGACGACGGCGGTAAAATATTGCTTATCAAACAGAAAGGCGAGCTACACGCCATTGGCACAAAATGTACCCATTATGGAGCTCTGCTGCACACCGGAGCGTTGGGAGACGGAAGAGTCAGATGTCCCTGGCACGGAGCTTGTTTCAATATTAAAACCGGAGATATCGAGGATTATCCTGGATTGGATTCTCTGCCGTGTTATAAGGTAGTCTCCAATTAACACTCGTCCAAACTTCTTTTCTATGGTGTAAAAAAAAATTGTAAATTTCATTTTATGCAAAAACTGGTACATAAAATTTCATACAAATTTTTTATTAGTGTATAATATGAATGAATTAAAAAGAAAAAATGTTTGCGTTACACATTAAAATAAAATAAATTACAGAAACCAATTGGAACTAAGTAAATTGCAGTGAAAGAGTAAATAAAATAAATAACATAATAAATCAATTAAACATTTATCGATTCTCTGTACTGATGAAACTTTTTGCCTTTCCAGGTGTCCGTGAACGACATTGGCCAAGTCAAGGTGCAGGCGAAACGGACGGACCTTGAGGCAAACAGACGAATCAAGGGAATGTGCGCCTTCAGATCTGCAGCGATGAAAACTGTGGTGATCGTCGGCGGCGGACCGGCAGGAGCTATCTGCGCCGAGAGCCTACGCCAGGAAGGTTTTACTGGTCGTATTGTAATTGTTTGCAAGGAGCCCGTTTTGCCGTACGACAGAGTAAAAGTATCGAAAACGATGGACCTGGACGTGCACAAGGTCGCACTGCGATCACAGATATTCTATGACGAGAACAAAATCGAAACTAAGCTCGGTGTCGAAGCTACAGGTAACGAGTAACAAAGCGCCGATTTTTTTTTCGGTATTTTAATTTTTATGAAATCGCAGATGACTCAATGCTGTTTGATTCTCTCGACAGGTTTGAACACCACGCAGAACATCGTGAAGCTGAGCAACAATGAGGAACTGCATTTTGATTATCTGTTCATCGCTACGGGAAGCAAACCGAGGATGCCCACCGCACCGGGATCGGATTTGAAGAACATATTCGTCTTGAGAAACTATACGGACGCTGCGGCGGTGCAGGAACAGCTTTCCGCGGACAAGCATGTAGTCGTTCTCGGACAGAGTTTCATCGGTATGGAAGCTGCTGCTTATTGCGTCGATAAATGTGCTTCGGTTACCGTGGTCGGACGCGACAACGTTCCTCTGAAAGCTGTCTTCGGCGAGGATATCGGCAATCGCGTGAGGGAAGAACACGAGAAGAAAGGTCCGTCAATAATTCACATTTCGATAATTATATTTTTGTATCTACGTTGTTATTTTAATGAATGACTTCTTTCAGGGGTCAAATTTATTTATCAAACAAATATCGCGAGGTTCATTCCAAAGGACGACGGTAAAAGTCTCGCGCAGGTCGAACTTTCGGACGGCAGAATGTTGCAAGCCGATATAGCCATCGTGGGCATTGGATCCACGTTTTATACGGACTGGCTGAAAGGAACGGCACTGGAACTCACCGAACAGGGCAGCGTTGTCGTCGACAAGGTATGACAATCACTGGCGATACACACCAATGTTTAAATTACCCTTTTTAATTCTATCCGATTTTATTTTAGAACTTGAGAACAAGCGTGGGAAATATATTCGCCGGTGGTGACATAGCCTACGCCCCGGTGTTCGCCGCCGGTGATTCTTCGGCTGCCATAGGCCACTGGCCCTTGGCTCACTATCATGGAAAAATCGCTGCACTGAATATTTGCGGGAAGGAGACACCTCTTCGCGCTGTACCATTCTTCTGGACGATGTTGTTCGGAAAGGGTTACCGATATGCCGGTATGTTCAGCCTTCGGCACTTTCCATCCAACTCTGAAAATGATTACGTTAAGGATGCTTCTTACGTACATTACGTATGTGTGATACATCCTTGAAATGACGGATTGATTTGATTGGCCACATGCTATGATCATTTAACAAAATGAATCAATCAAATCAATCGGTCATTACAACTTAATAATTTCCATGGCTGGATGGAAAGCCCCACTGGCGAATGATTTATATTCACCGCGAAACATGAACGGCTCAATAACAATGCGTTGTATATTTCTTTCTCAGGATACGGAAGAGCGACGAGCATAAAAATTTACGGATCGCTGGCCGATCTCAAATATTTCGCTTATCATATAAACGACGGGAAAGTCGTTGCTATGAGCAGCGCCGGCACCGACCCCATAGTCTCGGATTTCGCGGAATATATTCATGAGGGACAGACCTTGACCGAGTCCGAGATCACTAAGGATCCCACCGGTTGGATGCGCAATAAGCCGAAGAACTTGCTAACATCAATTGTACCACCGACGTCGATTGGATCGCCCGAAATCAGCTCGTAAGGGAGTCACGATATCGGTATAAATAACGAGCCTAGCTGCGTGTTTACTTAACAAATATTGTTAGTGTCCCTCTCGAAGTTGAATCGCGAGCGAACGCTGCATCCACATCGTATCCCGTAATCCACGATTATTCCTCTCTCATCGTTTCTTGTATTTATTATTATTTTTTTTATAATTACTTTATGCTACCTAAAGGGTATTGATACGTACATTCTGAAATAGTCGTTCCTTGCACGAACCGCTTGAAGCACCGAGGGTCTTAATACTCTGTTTTTTTTTTTTTAAACCGTATTTGTTACTATCGGCTCGACTAGATGCATGGATTTTCATACAGTATTGTTTTCCGTTTATTTTCTTGAGTACAAGCAGAAACCACAGTATTTTTAAATGCTAATATTTGTAAACTTCTAGGAAAGGTGCGAATTTCGGAAGCCAGCCGCGACATGCTTATCATACGTTAGCGCTAAAGCAGCGGAATATTTGTTCATCGTTAAATCGATCGTGCGTTACGGCAACGAGTTTTAAAAAATTGTTAAGATGCTCGAGATTCCTGCTGCGTGCTTGAACATTGTCCAGACTCGCGATTTATGATATTCGCGAACTTCGGCCTAGAAAAATCTGCGGCGTATCGCATATAAGAAATTTAATCGGCGAAGAACGATTAAAGATTGTCTATGCGTTTTGTACATTAAATGTCGCTTGCAGAGACGACGTAAAACGCTACGTACAAGAAACGCTGCGCGCTCTCGGCGGAAGAGACAGCGATTCGGATGAATGATTGATGGACCATAATTTTTTTTTTTTTTTTTCAACCTTTACACGGAACATAATTTTATTGTTATATATCTCGAGAAATTATCTGTACATGTATATTTGTTTATAGCGGCATGAAATGAATTGTCATTGCTACGAAACAAGCTAAGGCTGTTGTGATTTGTCGATCTCTCCTTCATTCCCAAGAGTCTGTGACACGCAAGTGGCTCAGCTGCTCCGCCCAAGTGTATTTTCTGGCAAACTTTTCTTCCCTTGGGAGGTTCCATTTTTGTTTGAAGTCTTCCTTCAGCCCCAACATGTGTCCCTTCGATTGTTCCACCGTTAGATATGGATGGCGCAGATAGAACATATTTTGTTCCTGCAAGGTGAGGTTCTTGTATCGCTCTCTCAGGTCAGGGAGTTCCACTTGCTTGACTACACGATGTTTTCTAGAAAATAAATAAAATAAATTCTCTAATCAATACACAATTAAAAATCTCCCGAACATATCTATAGGAGACAAAATTTCATCGAGTTATAATGGCTGTATCTTACATAGACAAACTTTGCTCGGGGAAGTTCACTCGGAGAACAAATTTCTACAAGTGAACAATTTTTTTCATCTTACGGTAAACTATCACTGTGAGGGAGACAGCAGCATTGGTGTTACGGAGGAGCGACGGAGAATCTAAAAATTGATTGAACATTTTTACTCTATCTCTCTCGCACTCGTACGTGGTTTAGCCTTTCGTTAAGGGGAGTCTAACCCGCCTCTCGCTCGCTCTCACAGAAAGCCTATGTCGCTGTCTCTCTCGCAATCGACCATTCGCCGTACGGATTTAGCCACGTCTTAAAGCGGTGCATTGACTGAGAATTGCCGCAGATGAAATTTTATGGCGTGCAGATATCTTCAGGATCATAATTTAACGGTTACGATTATTGATGCTATATCCGACGAGTGTTAATTTATTTTCATTAATACGAGAATCATTTAGAGCCAGGAGAGGGGGAGAGGAACGGTTGCATCAACGGAAAAGCAGTGAATGTTTCCTCATTGTAAACACCGGTTGGATCGTGTGTCACAGGTTACTCACCCTCGATACTTGTAGCCATGAGGCCGTTTTCTTATGATGAAGTTCACGAATGTCAAACGCATATTTATTAATCGACTTTCTCACGAGCAAGAAAAGCTGAATAAAACGACTTTTTATAACCTAGCGAACGTCCCGTAAATGTCGCTTTAACAGACTCGTGTGAGTCAAGCGTGGAACTGAATCGCTCGGCGAGCGCTCAAAGTAGTTCTTCTGACTCGCTCGGTACGTCACTTATTTGGCGAAACGCCGGTTATAAGCCGTTTAAAAAGGACGCCGGTGGAATGTTTTGGTACGTTCATGTCGCGATTTGCAACGTTTTGTGCACGGTAAGCATCGGAAGTAATGTTTCTCTCGTCTCCGGCGCGTGTTTTGATAGCGAATGTTGAGCGCGATGTACGAATTATTGCGAAACAAGCAACAAATACACGATCTGAAGGGTAAGAAATGCATCGGGCATACGTGTCGACCGCCGGGCGACAAGCTCGTTCCTGTTAGACTCGTGTCCGGACAGGTATGGATTTCCGGATTTTCGGTAGAGTTTTCGTCTCAACTCGGTTCGATACTTTTTTTTGTGTACTGCCTGTACCTTATCTGTGTCATATTTAATTACATTTATTTTGATATACCGCCAGCTATTCTACAAAGAAAACAACAACAAAAAATCTCATTTGTTCGGAAAAAAAAGTGCATTGGGCGGCATTCGAGTCATCGCAGTCGTCAGTACAGTCGAGCGCGTCCTCCGAGTCACACGTGCGTGGAAATCGGTCGCGTGATTGATATTTCTGATTTGCGGCTCGTGTCGTAAATAGTGCATCGTACATTTCGCGATTCCCTAATGCGAGTCCGTTCTTCATCGTGAAGCGACTCGGCTTGGGCAGTCTAAATTCAGTGGAAGAAAATGACGACCTCGAAAGCTGAGAAGAAGCCTCACAAAGAGCCGGTAAACGACCGACGGAACAATCCAGTCTCACAGAAGATCGCATACGGACGGAGTGCTTTTCAGAGCAAACAACCGTGACGGAAGACTCTCCGGGACATCTGAGAAGCCCCCGAAAGTAGTAAGTCTCGTATATTACGCTATCATCAGCGATTACATGTAATTTTTTTTTCTTCCTACGGCAATTTTACCGACGGAAGTCCGAGCGTATCGCGTCTAGAGATGTGGTGTGACAACAATTTTTCTAAGCGTCAGTTGATCATCTTTTTTCATTCGAGAAAATGTTTGCTGTTTAATGACCGTCATTTTCGTTTGGGGTCACAAATATCGTAATAACAGCGAAAAACTCATGTATACATCTATGCACTTAGGATTTAAGCGTATTTGTTTTTTTTTTCCCCACATTTGGTAATCTTTTTAGCGGTCCAGGTCGATTTCAAACAAATTACTCTCCGTCGTTGCCTTTGCAATCATTCGTATTTTCATTATTTTAATCAATTAATTAATCAATGAAACAATATTATAAAATGCATTCAAAATTTTTTTTTCCCTGATTAACAAGAATTGATTCGTTGTTAAGTTTGAAGTTCCAGCCGTGGCATTTTATAGTTAATGGTGTGGTTGTCACAGTGCGGTCATTTCAGGACCATTGACTGTCACGTGACAGTCAATTCACAAAAAAAAAAATCCGTTCGCATAGTCGACGCACATCGCCAGTCGCCTCGAACAGATTCGAAGGATACACAGGACAACAAAATGGCTCATACATGAGACCGTCGATTTTATTTTCATTTTTTAGTATAAATTCGTTATAACTTATTCGCTTGATTTCGCATTCGAGCCATTGAAGTGTAGATGAATCTTCGCAAGATACATCCGAGAGATTCTAATACTACACACATTATCGCGTCAACGACTCAACACACGTCGAGATTTTTTTTTTCCACGCTACTTATAGCATATTACATTTTCTTCTTTTTTTTCCATCGTTTTCTATATCGCAAGCCTAAAACTCTAATAATCGCTTAGAGTTATCTAATAATTTCTAATAATCGATTAATACTAGTGAGATCATCAGTCGGCGACACACCGCAAAATGCGGTGTTTCTTACGTGTTTTGTTCAACCACCGGCAACATTCGAGACTCACAGATTTCTCTGTGGCTTCTACTTAATTTCTAATGGCCAATCCGTCGAGAATATTAGTCACTTTTTTTCCTTTTTTTTTTTTTTTTCATTGTCATTTTACGAAGTAACGAGATCGCTCGACCGCTCTCGTTCACTGTCCTCTCTCCAAATACAGTAACAACGAAATTGCGTGCGTACCGCAACCACGAGCGTATCTCGTCGAGTAGAGGGCGCTCTTCTCTTCCCTTTCAGTGCGACTAATTCGAGTCTATTAATAAGGTGGGGCTAAAGATCAACATAACTTAAAATATTTTTAATGCATCTTTCTACGAAACGGTTTTTCATTTTATAGAACCGTTTCGTAGATAAATGTATTCAACATTTTTTTCTCTGACTTTTTCGCACTCATACGTGCTTTTATCCTTCCCTTAAGGTGATGTAAAATACCGCTGTCGGTAACGAAAAACTGTACTGAATGCCGTTTTGAGACCACAGTCCGCCGAGGAAAAACAAAAGAAAAGTCTTTCCCTAGAGATTCGACAGAGGCAGGGAAAGACAAGTTTCTTTTTCCTCGCCGGTCTGCGGCCTCAAAACGGCATGCAGTACAGTTTTTATTACCAACTGGACGCGAGTAGGTGGGCGGGAGTATTGGACATCACCTTAAAGACTTCGTTCTTGCCATACCTATCGAGTATCGGCCGACACGGTTTCACCCATTGGCCAGGTGCGGCGCTCCCAGTTCGTACGCGAGCGGCCCATCAAATTGGAAGAAGAGGAAGAAGAAAGACTTCTTTCTCGTCCGTAGCTTGGCCAAATCTAATATCGAATCTTCGAATAGTTTCTTCGTCGAGGCAAGTCTTCGCGAAACGTTAAACTATCGCGATTTTTGTCCGAAACTTTCTCGCGTAATTTTTCTCCCCCCTCCCAAAGTAACAAAGTAGCGAAGATACGCAATGCTCGCCCGCGTCGTTTCACCTACGGATACCCGACGGCGAGAGCACGGTCCATCCCGTGATTTTCATTTCTATAGCGATCGTCCACATCGAGACTATTGAATTTTTCGAGACTCTCGATGTCCTCGACGATAGCGAGATCCAATGACATTTGTTGATAAGCGTTATTCAATCTCGATGGAAACAACAGCAGCGAGTCCTTTGGCTCTGGGATGGTAGTTCCGACCTTGAATTCCGGTACGTTCGCGGCTGCTGCTTCACGTAGAGCCTGGAAGTAAGGAGATTAAAATGAATTAGTCTCCTTTTTTGGTTTCATAATTAAATATCGAATCGAGCACTTTTTTTTTTCACCAGAGCAAATGAATATCCCTGCAGAGAAAAATGGATAAACTTAAATCGATGAGATTTACCGTTCGTCCAATTTCTGTTCTACCGGATACCATAAATAATACCTTCTTTTTCGTTTTTTACACGAAATATCACTGGTGCAAAGAAATGCCTCGATTATACGGAACGAAATATACATGCGGTACACAGCTCTACGAGAATCTTACATCGCCATCATCTGGCCAGCCCTCGGTACGACATTCATTCCCCGACGAAATTGATTTTATATTCTGCATGCGAACGAATCGTAAAAATTAACCATGCCTTAAACTGCATCGCGACCGTTACAGTCTCCACTTAATACATCGATGAGCTCATGACAAAAAAACATTTGTCTTATACATCCCGTCGCGAATTATCGGTTAAAAACGAAATCACGATGATACCGGAGTTAAAAATATCCAGGCTGGTTATAAATTTCAGGCTGATAACTACGCGAGTTATTCTACAGATCGAAAAATTTGAATCATCGATCACCTGGGGAAACAATTTTTTTTGCTTTCTATTCATTAACTGCACAAAAAAAAAAAATACGATAGTTGAACGAGCAAAAGGGCTGGAGACTGCGAGGATTCGCAGTTTCCGTTTGCGTGCGAGTCAGCTGGTGTGTGAGTGCGGAGAGAAAGAAGAGGAAAAGTGCGAGATTTACAGAGCACATTTGTGAGGGACAGAGAACGGGTGCCTAATGACGTAACGTACACATTGCGTGCAAAGACTTCGTTTTTTTTTTTATAATCTTTTTTCCTCGTTAATGAAGCACCTTTCCCCGACGACGACGACGCCATCGGCGTCGACGCCGGCACTCGCGTATCGACGCCTCTCTAGCGTCATCGTTAGCGTCATCGCCGCTACTCTCGCTGTTGCCGATCCGAGGGGCGCGAACTCGTTTTCTCGTCCTCCTTCTCTCCGCTTCGCTAATCTTCGTCCCCTTCAAACCCGGTTCCGAACGATAGCCATGCTTTCGTCCTAGCGTCGTATTACAATCCAATTTCTTAACTCTCGCTTTATTGCGATGCTTACTTTTATTCGGACTCTCGTTATTCTCGCCGACAGCAGCGCCACTCGTCCGCCTTTCCGTGGCCAGTCCCCGCGTCGACGAGTACGGCAAATTCACGATTCTCAATGACTCCTCACTGAAATAAAAGAAAATACACGAATTATTGTCACATGCAAGAAAAAAAGAATAATAATAATAACGATAAATTAGTAATAATTTTATTAATTAAGAATAACGATACGAATCGATAGTCACTGTCAGACCGAGAAACAAAACAAAGTCCTCGATGGACTTCGTACGTTTCGCGTTGCGCAGCGCCGAGCCTCCTTCGAGCATATGTAGTATTAATAGTAACAACAATAAATGAACGATATTTGATTAATTAACGATATTGAACGAGCGTTTAAATACGCAAACCCCGAAATTTGACTAATCGATAATCTCTGCGACGGGCCGAAGTACAGCACGAGCATTTCTGTTCATTCACATTTATCAGGCATTTAAACATACTTGTGTAACATATTTCCGGACTGCGAACGATATTGATGGTCGAAATAAAAGAGCAAGTAAAACAAGTAGCGTAATTATCTCATCACTACGACGAGTTCAACGGCGAACGCGATAAAACTCGGGAGCGAAAAACTTTACTATCTTGGACTCTGCAGAGATGTAAACGAACGTTCGTTCGTTTACATCGGAGGAACACGTAGCCGTGAACTTTACGAAGCGAGAACTGATAGAGAGAACAGACGAGATATGAAGCTCGCCGGAAAGCAATTCTCGAGTTCTTGTGTTGAAAGTGCTACGGATTTTTCTGACGATGCTTCGACGTGCGCGGAGTCGTCGAGCCGAGATAAACAGTGGCGAGAGGTCGTCCGGCATCCCGTCGCCGTTACAGGCTCGAAGTATACATCGGTGGGAGGCGCCGCGTGCACATCGCGAAGATCAACAACCACGTGTAGTCCCGATGGTTTCTCTCACCCGACTTCCAGCGACTCAAGAAACACCGTTTCGCAACGATGTCAAGGCGGACTCGGACGGTAACGAATGAACTTTCCTATTTTCGTCGAAACTCGTGACGCACATAAAAACCTACCCTAAAATTGTCCAAAGCGTTAACAGTATCGGGTGAAAAAAAAAAAAACGGAAGGATTTTTGTTACCGACCGCGGTATTTCACAAGCCCTCGAGCACAAAAAAAAAAAATGATAAAATATCCCTGTAAATGCAATCGTGTATAATGGTTTTAAAATCGACGCGTTCTCGTCCCAACAATTTTGCCCTCCCGCCCTTCCGCCGTGGTAAATATTTATTGTATATGCATATATACATATATATATATATCAATATATATACATATATATTTTTAAAAAAATGCAAAATTGCCATGGAACCTACATCGAACTTACATTCCATCTTGAGTTTTGTCGTCGGGTGCCGGTTTGCAGTATTGCTCGAGCTGTTCGAGGCTGCACGGTCTGTAGCAGCATTCCTCGACGAGGCCTCCGCCGGATGACGCCCGGACGTTTTGCTCGCCGCTGTAGGCGAACGGCTCGTTGTAACCGCCCCGGTCGCGGCACACGAGGTAGAGAGCGTCGCTCAGGTTCTTCGAGCAGAGTCTTATAGTTCGTTGATGGCCACGGGCGTGCGGTGTCGCGTTCACCATAAGAACCGGTAGTCCGAAAATCACGATTATCACCAGACTCAGACGGAACGAACGGATCCAAGGCATTCTTCTCGCCGTCGTCGTCGCGTCCGTCGCCGTCGTTCCTCGCCACCGATTCGCAGACGACCGAGAGTCACCGGGCATCGCGACGCCTTTTATACCGAGTTACGACGATGAGGCGGCGGTGACGCTGGCGGCGGTACCGAGGAGCGGAGCACCGGAAGCCGCAGGGTGGGAGGACCTCGAACCGCAGCAAAGGATCCCCGCAATTTCTAACGGCGACGTTGACGCTCGAACTTTTCCAACGAAAAATCGTAAACCCACTTTCCTCAAGTGACGAGACGACCGATCACTCGTGCACGTCTCCCCTTCGACGGCCAGCTTAAGACGGATTTTATAATTTTTAATTTACTTCGCGGCTCTATGATCGATGTGCAGATTTTTGCAGTCTCTCTCTCTCTCTCTCTTTCTCTCTCGCAGATATGTCGCTTCAATGGCAATCGATATTTTTTGGTTGATTTTTTTTTCTTTTCTTTCTTCGGTTCTTCAGCTACACAACGTAGATTTATCGTGCGAATCGTTGTTTCGAAAAAAAAAAAACAATTATAAACGATCTGTCGATTTTTCAATCCTTCGGGTATATTCGGCACTTTTGGCTCGTTTTTCTTTTTGATAATTATTATTGTGAAAGAAAATAATGTATCGGAGTGTATAGTTTCACGGTCCAGCCGACTTCCGTCGACAGAAATTTCCGATCGAGAGTCAATCAGTTTCTTCCGGTTTTTCGTGGTTATGTGTTTTGTTCCGCGAACTTGTAACTCGTGTTGCCGACGCTCGATCGATCTTCTGGCTCGATCCTCGGCGTGTCGAGGTTTTAAAGCGTCGGACGGAGCCAGTCGAAGCGTCGAGAAGCTTGTGTAGGGGGCCCTCCGTTGGTAGCGCGCTCCTCGCTGGGACTGATCCACAGTTTCGCTTTCTTCGCCGCTTATCCGTACGCGCTCGTCGTGGATACGAGCGAGAGAGCGAGGAACGAGGGGGAGACCGTATACTCGTCCGGCTCTGCGATAGTGTTGGAGGGCGGGACCGAGTGCGACGGGCTCTCCTGAGAAAGAGAGATCTCCGCGACGGGACGGCAGATAATAACGGCCACCAATGAAAACATTATCTATGTGTTTTTCTGCGTTTCGCCAGTCGTTCCGAACCCACCTTAAACCGTTAAATCCAGACCTTTCGCGATCTACAAAAATTAAAACACAACCTTACGTGACCGAATTGGTCGATATCTGGCGGTCGTCGATATCTAGATGAAAAAACCGTTCCGGTGTAGGTCAGGATAAATTTTATCATCTTTTTTTTTTTTTTTTTTTTTTTTTTTTTTTTTTTTTTTTTTTTTTGCTGTGTGCAAACACGGAAGAATGTTAAGTAGCTATCGGAGGATTGAGAAGAGGGACGGTAAGTGTCCCGTCCGCGTCGTTCAATTATCGGTGACCCAGTGACACATTAAACTATCGGAAATAACTCTATTTGTGAAAATATCTCCCACATATGCGCATTCGATTTTTCATATTTTTTTTTGTTTTTTAGAACTGAGCGAAAAAACAGAGAGTTGAGAATTTTTTTTTTTTTGTCGGTATCTGGAGAAGATATTTTGTAAATCAAGTGTTGGATTGAACCAAACGTCCGGCCGCAACTACGGTGGTAATTTCACCTTCCGATACGTACAGTAGAAGCTCGATTATTCGAACCTCGGTTAAGAACTGCTTTATCCGAATCTTGGCGCAAAATTTTGATCGCATTTCATCGCCAGGCGTTACTTTTTTGCAAGTGAAAATTTTTTTTTTTTTTTTTTTTTTTTTTTTTTTTTTTTTTTTTTGACATCGTTAGAAGTTTGGTCAGGAAAATTTTTTAATTCTTCGGGGAAAGGTCAAGGAATTTTTTTTGGGGAAAAAAAAACGGCCACTGTGTATACGTTTACACCTCTTGCACGTCGGTTATTTGCGGCCGCATGTTCATTCGTTCTTGACGACGCACGGGGATATTAATGTGGGTGCATGGAAAATATTATTTGTCATTAAATAATAGTTTTCTAGTCGAGGACTTTGTGGCTTCGAGAAACAATACTTTCACCTCTAAGCGGCGGCATAATGTTCTTAGGCAGGCCACCAAAAATTGAATTTTTTTTTCGATGCGAGACATCGTGAGTTTCGTTTTTGATATTGCACGTCTTCAAAGTTTCCACGATCCGAATAATCGTCAATGCGAACTAGGCTCGACCCTAATTGATCCGCATAATCGATGTACTACTGTACGACATTAAGTGCTCGAGAAATGGCTCTAACTGCCAACAAACTTCACAACCTACGTGCGCGGTTTTACGTGCAAGTCCGCACGTAAACCCGTGGACGAATATAGATTTATCTGTACGACACGTACCGGCCGGTATTTTCCGTCAACAACGGATTTTCGCGCGCATAACGATTCGTAACCGCTAAATCTTCGAATGACGCCCATACACGAGTTCTATCGCCTCGGGCGGCGATAGAACTCGCGTATGAGCGTCGTACCGTTCGTACGACGTCCGTCGCTCCTCTCGCACGTGCCGTTCCCCCGATTCGGTGACCGCACGACGCGTTGCGCGCTCTTCAGTTGATACATTGATTAAGAAAAAAAGAAAGAAAAAAAAAATAATAATTGTTTTCTCAAATAAATTATAACGCACAAAGAACGTTGCACGGTAGGGAAAGAGGAATGAAATAGGCAATGTTGGACGACTAGCGTCGTCGTGAAAGTACGTCCAATCAACGGTCGGCACTGGCCAACGTTGATTGGCCGTCCCGGCACGGCAACGCTTCGCCGTCGATCGATCAACGTCGATAGATGAGCCCCGCACGCGTTGCATCAGCTGCTAGTCATTCGAGCCATAACAAAACACAACGAGTCTCCATAGCACTTACGGTACTGATAGCGGCGTGCTGCGATGTACGAGACATAGGAAAATGAGGACACGATACGTGCACACGGGGAAAGGAGCCGTAACGTTGATTCGATAGTTAAAAACCTTGTATGGATCTAGAAAGTGTAGGAAAATGCTTAAAGTAATTTTCACATGGCTTCCGCATTTTTTACAATGTTGCGCATAACTTCGAGAAAGTTCGCCGATCGATTTTTGGCTTCCTCATGGAGGAAGCTGTGGACAAAATTGTAAACAATGGGGAAGCCTCGTGCACATTACTTTGCAGCTTTTTTTTCCATGACTTTACAAAAATTTACCGTTCAATTTAATGTAGAAAAACGCTAACTGATTGGATAATTCGACGTTTTGAGGCCATGTCTTGCACATTTTTCCCCACCGATGACGAAACTCGTGTCGAACGTAAAATACAAATTTTCTGAAAAATAAAAAAATCTCAAAAAGTCATAAAAAAATTTGACCATTCGATGAGTTTTTGTCAAATTTAATACCAAACATTGTACGGTGTTAGTCCACTTGTTTCGTTTATGAGGAAGCAAAATTAAAAATTTAATTTTTTTGTCAACGTAAGATGTTTTAAATCGTATTGAGACGAAAGAATGAAAGAATAATAATAAAAAAAAAAAAACAGTGCGGATGAAAGAAGGGCGTTTATCGTAGGATTTTTCACCGCGATCGACGCGCCGTACACTCCACGAGGTCGGTAAACAGAGTGCAGGAAAATATGCCCGCGCTCTCTCGATCTCGTACGCGGAATTGATTGACGGGATGTCTAATTAAGCGATACTGTTATAAACGAGTCGGCGCTTGCGATGCCACGGGAGTCAGACGTATTTAGGTCTCGGGGCAAGATAGATTTTCTATAAAGGTTAGTCGGAGTTATTATTTTCTCGGCTTCGGTGGGGGTTGCGAATACAAATCGGTCGATTCTATTTTTATCTCTCCGATGTATCCTCCCCATATCCGTTCGGGCTTGTTCATCTATACCGATTCCAATTAAACACAATATGGCATCGTTTATATCGCGCTAATATAAATAAAAGATTCGATAACGAATACCCCACTCGGAGATGGGAGTGTACTGGCTTGTCAAGCGAATATATGTCTCGCATGAACTCGAGACCGTGCCTCACGCTCGGCAATTCCGTCAGAACTTCGAACCCATGTTCTTTTTTGAATTTTACTTTTATTTTAATTTTTATTGCACTTTATTTAATTTTACTTTTCTGTGCCCATCTCGAACGCTCCTTCATCGATCTACTATACCTATTTTATGCTGTGACCCCCACCTCCGCGATTGTACAGCGAGTGGAATTTATTTTCAGCGACAGATTCGCTGCCTGAATTATCAATGAAAGAAAAAGAAAGCTCCCCGGGGTTTGTTATACGATGCAGGTTATCTCCTCCCGTCCTCTCTGCAGCAACGGCCAGTGTGCTCGTGTCGAGAACGTCGAACTAGCCTTCGATCGGAGAAAACACACTGGCTGCGCCACGAGACCAATGTGAAAAATCGGGAGTCCCTTCCACGTGTACAGTGGCGCCGTCTCGTTGTGTGCGTCCACTAGAGACGCGACCCCTTCGCCGCGACGCCGGAACGAGGTTAAGTTCGCGACGAGCCTCGAGCCACGTTGAAATAAACTCGAGGAGGCGTAGGTGAAAACACGATTCGAGCTGTGCGTTTCAACTACGCGCATGTGTGTGTGTGTGTGTGTGTGTGTGTGTGTGTGTGTGTGTGTGTGTCTGTTTTTTTTTTCTTTTTTTCTTCGCACTACGCTCGGATTTCGCTACTCGGAAACGAGGTCGAGAATCACTCGCCTATGCTGCACTAGCGTAATTACGTTAAAATTGTAACGATTTCGAGGACTCACGCGTTACAACGGATACTCGAGAGTCACTCGACGTTTTTTTTTTTGCAACGTCGCAGTCGGCTATGCGTTGATTAAAGTTATTTTATATTTATGTCGGTACAAAAATCTCAAAGATCGAAATCGTTTTGAGGTTAATCGTCTCACAATGGCGACGTCGGGCGTGCGCCTCGCGCACTCGACAATTATTTGAGGTGGTCAATGAAAGAATTTTTTTCTTTTTTTTTACTTGCGTCACCAAAGAGATAGGGTTGAAAAATTGAAAAAAAAAAAAAATTATTCCATCTGTGACATTTGTACGGCAATGAGAGAAATTTCCTAATTATGGGTAAAACGATCTCGTTCATCGAGGTAACAATCGTGCGGGCATTGGGAATACTAGATGATTAAAGTTATTTTCTATTTATTCCGGTACAGAAATCTCAAAGATCGAAACCGCACTCGACAATTATTTGAGGCTGATTGACGGTGGCTTGATGGCAACCGCAGTTTTTTCGGGGATACGAAGGAATAGCCGAGCATACGAAATAACCGAAAAAACTGCGGTTGCGCGACTGATTGAGAATCATAATATTCGGTCTCGCACAATGTCGCACATTTTTTTTTTCCATATTCCTCGGTGTTCATTTGGCGAATAAAAGTCCTTTACAATTTTCGTCTACGACCTATATTATCGGCGCTACAAATTTGTCAAGTAGAGCAGTTTTGGCCCATTTGCAACTTTCAACAATTTATTGCCCCAAATCTATAGGTTATAGAGTAAAGTTTCATAAAACCTTTTCGACCCAAAACCGACCAAAGTACAAGAAAAAAAAAATATCCGAAGTGAAAAAAAGCAATAACTTATTTTGTTAATAAAAAATTGCGATTAACAATTAAACGACCGGGATTTCCGCAAAACACCTTATATTTTCGTGATCGGGAGGTCAAAATCTATTGAATCCAACGAAGTTATTTCGGCGACCTCGGATGGCATACAGAACCACGTCTGGCGTCTGGACCATTTAGGGGAGACATCCTAGGACTCAATAAATTTATATCTGTCTATCTAATCCCGGGGTGCTTTGACCGACGATTGAATAACATTATCGCCGCTCTCTCGACTTAAGAAACTATCTTGGGAAACTAACGTCGCGACGGTGTTTTATTTTAAGCCCGGTGTTAAATTAAAATCCAGAAATATTCGTTTTTTTTTTTCGTTGGACGATCACGTGACTCTTCTGTGACGAGGGAATTGACGTTGAGCAACAGAGTTCGACTAATCTTTATTTTTTTTCGAAAAAAAAAAAAAAAAAAAAAAAAAAAAAAAAAAAAAAAAAAGATGGTCTCTTTAATCCCCATCACGACGTCGAAGCGTGGCTTCGGATCTCAAAGTGCGAAACATCTTGCACACACGGCTCGACACCCAGTTATAGGCTCCTCTTGCCAAATCGAAGTCGAGGGGTCATCCGTCGTCGCGGGCCGGCTGTGTCTTCTTTTTCATTTTTTTTTTTTTTAATTATTTATCCTCAACTGCTCCCAATATCGCGCATTTAAATGATATAAAATGTTCCTGCACGATTTAAATTCAATCACCCTCGCGTTTTACGAGGGCGCTGAACTGTAACGATCGCGAATAATAACAACGGCTGAGAACGAAAAGGGCGTAACTCGTGTCACTTCAACGTGGAAGTTGCGCCCGTTCGATTCTTACCCGCCGATTTTGTATTTAATCCCCCCCCGCCTCTTATAAAATACGTTAACATCAAAACTGCACACACCAAAGCACAACGATGCACGTTAATGTAGCTGTCCTCCGGAGGGAAAACCGGGTCGTTCATCCGCGAGAGCGCGGCTCTTAGTCACGATAATTGCTCTGTGAAAAAAAAAATCATTATTTTCTTTGTGGCTGAAAAGCGATCGAGGCGCGCTCGTGTTGTACTGTACACACCGTTGGCGATAACTGCTGGAGCCAAAGCTGGCACTACTTACAACCCCGACGTTTTTCCCCAGACACAAACACGAGATATAGGTGGCTCTGCCCCCCCCCCCCCCCACCCTCCCCCCTCTTCGTAGCAGTCTCTCTACAATAACACTATCGAATATAACTCTTCAGCGACGTGTTTGCGCGTTCCTCGCCCCCTCGATTCAGCATATGTATTTGCGGCCTCGGAGACTTTTGAACCGGCGGTATTAATTACGGATATTTATACATCGGCGGTTAATTCTATTATTAAACGTGTAACCGAAGATAAATTAACATTAAGCCCTCCCCGTCTATCGTAAAGAGATTATTCAGTCTCGGCATCGCCGATGAGCGCACAATCAAGGACATTCACACTGAACAATTAGTACCCGGTTTGCCGCGATATTCGGAGTTATCGACGGGGCAAGTTTATCGAGGGGCTCATCGTCGGTTGAATCTTTTTCATTCTTTAATCATTTTTTGTCGAAAAAATATTAAAAAATTTTTTTTTTCCTCCAACGATACGCCGTCGAGCTGATCGTCGAAGATAGATGTATCACTGGGAAGGACTGTCGAAATTTTGACGATTGGCTGCGAGTTGATATTGTGATTGATTCAAATTACCAAACTACAATCAATCATTTTTTTTTTTTTTTTTTTTTTTTTTTATTCAAGTCTCAAAGCGACCGATAAAATCTAATTTTTATACGCGATGAAAAAAAAAAAAAAAAAAAAAACAAGATCGATAGGAAGAGAGGTCATTGAACCGTGGAAACACAGTTGAATCGATGACCCCCTGTATAGCGGACGGAAACTTGATATATTCATTTATTTCGCCAACATCTCGATAGCTTCCTCGGCTTTTGGACTCTGAAATAATTGTCGATGTATTCGAATTGCGGCGAATAAAATATATTTATCGCATGATAAAATATACTTGAAAAAAAAATTGTGAGAGTATAACGGCGTTTCATGCCACATGACCTCGAGCCAGAAAAAATAAATAACAAACAGAGACAGTGTAGAATTTCTTTGAAGTAACATAATTTTTTTTTCTTTTTTTTTTTTTTTGCAAATTTTACTCTCAATCTCCCTTTGTGGTTTATCGTCTTACGAATTATTGTCCCCAAAGTTTAGACTTTCCGGTTGAGCTCATCACTGTGTACACGCGCTATACGGGAATTATCTTACGATTTTATTTGTTACATTGCCAATGAGAGATTCACACACTATCGTAGGTTGAAAGAAATGGTTTTTTTTTTTTTTTTGATCTTCCGCTTATGAGAGATAATCCGTATATCGATGTATTATACGCATAACTGTACGGATAATGCGCGTATGGCACGTGTCAGCGGTTTTTTTTTTTTTCAAAAGCATTAAAAATAATTAATTAAATTTAAAAAAAAAAAAAAGTCTTGCGAAGCCGTTAAAATATATACTCTCTCACGCGCTCGAGATACTTTAGTTAGCCGATGGAATGCAAAATTTAACACGACTCGCTAACCATCACCGACCACCGCCGACTAACCGCGCGTATGCGAACGCGACGATTTATCTCACGCATGATTACAGTACGCACGCACCGTCCCCGTACGATATACATTATCTCGGAGCAATTGTACCATGTGAACGCGACACTACGTTTACGATAAAGTGAAAAAAAATAAAATAAAATTTTTTTTTTTTTTGAATTACATTTTTTTTTTAATCTTAATCGTATTTGTCCGAGAGCGAGCGGAAATTGCCGTTGAGATTCGAGATACGTCGGGCTTTTAACCCGACGTGTGTAATCGTGAAATATAATCGTTTTGTCGGGACGAAGTGAGGAGGGTGTAGCGTTAGTGTAATAAAAATGTCTTTAAACCCGTTATAAACGAGCCACAGATACGCTCACTGTACGAAAATTTTATCGTCGTGACCCAAGTGTGGAGTAGATCGTTGAGTGTAAAAATAATGTTGCCCCGCCGATGACGAAATTCTGTAATTAATAGCCAAACACACAAGACCCCCGGCGCCTGTAGTTTCTCTTCGCCGTCTCGGATCTTCGCGAGCGATTCGAACCTCTGATGAATTCCGATTCTCGTGCTTATCTTATCCCCTCGGGAAGCAAGCTCCACGGTGGCGTGATAATCGGTCAAGCGGCTTGCCTCTATTCTTATTTATTTTACATTTTATTTTTTGCTTTATTTTTACTTTTTTTTTTTTTTTTTTTTTTTTTTTTTTTTTTTTTTTTTTTCTTTCCAAACCTCGAGTATGTTGACTATTGTAGGAAATCGTGGCAGAGGGGGGGGGGGGGGAGGGGGAGGGGCGAGCTCAAGTTTGTATCTGCGTTTGCATGTGTACTTCACTACAGATAAGAGTTGCCGCGGTGTAACGATAACCCGTGGAAGGGCCTCCTCGTTGAGTAGGGGTCAGCGAAGAGACGGCACGCTTTTCGTTCCTCCGTCACTCTCCGTCTCTCGGTGCGTCTCCCTCGCTCCCGCTGTCCGCAATCGGTTATTTATCGCTCACCGTGTACCGTGAACAAATGAGATGTTTCTATTTTTAGATCGCCCACGAAGGCAGACATGTTTTCGAGAAAAAATTATCTCGATTACGTGTTTTCTTTGGTTGGAAAAAAAAAAAAAAGATAGAAAAACAAGATAAAGATACGAGCTCACTTATCCTAGTAGTTAAGTTACCTGCCGATAAACGGGCGAAGGTAACAAAAAAAATAAATAAATAAATAATGAACGAAGATGGACCCTTTCGCAACCGCTGCGGGTATAATTTCAGTACTATATATTCCAGAACATATATGCGACGATGATTACTCGCTACAGAGAGAACTGTCGGCGTCGGGGATGGGAATAATCGTGAGAGAATACCGAAACTTTCCATGTTTACACGTTAGCAAGTCATTGACACGTATGCGGTCGAGTTCCGTTGATGCACTGTTTGTTTTCCCGAAAAAAAAAACAACAAAAAAATCATGAAGTTTAACCTCCGAAGCAAAAAACCACGAAACAAACGACTCATTGACTGCACTGTAAAAAAAAAAAAAATAAATCATTGATGCACCGGCGTGGAATTCGTTGTACAAAAACTTGTATATTAAATTGTTTGTCATAATTGTGCATTACACTTAATTTACAAGTTTTTGCATAAAAACTTACTCGTAATCGATTTTCGATGACACTCGACTCATCGCCTCAGATTGCACTGACCGCGAAAAAAGTCGATTAAGGTAACAGGATCAATGCTCGAACATGTGCCAGTCGTCGGACACGCCTATGCAGATTTGATTTATTCCGAATTTAGGCATTAGATATTCAATTTGACACTTGCAATCGTATCTGTATTTAAAATAATTTAAGGAAGCTATGCTCAGAATTGTACAAGTACTTTGGTCTTAGTACTCAGTAATAGCACTTAAAGTACCGAAAAGTACTTTGATACTTTAAGTACGTACTTTAAGTTCCAAATAAGTACTCATGTACTTTAAGTACTGCCCAGCTCTGTTTGGCAACGAGAAACTATCAGATGGACATTTGTTTCAGCTGTTTTCGCAAAAAATTTGTTTTCGACCAATCAATAACTGCTGGAATCTGGGGATACTCTTAACCGTACGATCATATGTACCATTACCTTAGAGTTTTTATTGTCGATTTTGGTATTTCACAAGCTCTCAAAAGTGCATGTTTTTTCTAGTCCGGAGTTAAAGTTTAGCTGAATCCTCGTGACTAAGCTCTGCCGCTAACGATGTATAATAAACTCGGACAAACGCGTTACCCTTCACAAGATCCGATAAATCGTAAATTCGACCCCCGTCGCTTTAGTTCGAAGATAGAAAGGTCACAAAAACGTTCCTTGTTCATTGGGACTCACCGATGCTCGCCAGCGCCACCTGGCCATATACTGTGCGACGCTGAGTTTAACGAGGGCGAAGACAATTCACGGCGGGACGGTTGGTACGAGTATATTATAGTCTAACATCAACGAGCGCGGTAAAGGGGCCCCGGTGAAAGCATCGAACCGTGCGCGAGCGGATAAGGTTATGTTCGCGATGTGCCGGTGTGTCGGCGACCGCGAGAAAATCGAGAAAAGAAGGAAAAAACAAAAGAAAATAAATCGAAGAAGCGAAAGAGTGAGAGTGGCGGATATTCTGCGCCGTTGTAATAGTTTGCTCGGTGGAAGTAATGTCTCGTGGGCGCCGCAGAGCCGCCCCTACCTCGGCCAACGTTCCAATCGCTCGGAGGCTTTACAATTCTTTTTGTTTTTCCTCAGCGAATCTCTCAGTATCCTTGGTGTCGTGGATGAAAAAATCGAGCGTCGATTTTCGCGTTACTCGCGTGCGTTACGTACACATTGCCATTTTATTGTTGCTCTTTGGAAACCGTTCTCGTAAAAATAATCATCGCTTATTGCACCGACCGGGGCACCGAGTGAGCCGACGCGCAATTAGATCTATTATTACCGAGAGGGCAAAGGCGCCACTCGGTGATCCCTCGGAGCATGCTGCAGCGGTGATGCAACCAGCGGCGAGATCGCAGAGGTACGCCGATCGGCCGACTGGAAGAGAGGAACACAATTTTTTTTTTTTCAGTCTTTTTCATACAGCGAGGCTGCGCGGTCTTGATTATGCTGCAAACGACAATCGGCGAGGTGGAACACCTCGTGGATTCCTCGGCACGATAACACAGTGATCCTTCAGCATGGAGCCGTCCTTCGGGCTGGAATTATTTCGCTCTCGACGCTTTCGTGGACTATTATATCCTCGGTGTTTCATTCATAATATGCAATTATAATTTTTCAACCATGTTGGCTTTGCTCCCCGAAGTCCGAACTTCCACGAAGTAGCGTGTGAGCACTTTGCTCATCGCGTGTGAGCAATCGAGAGTCGGATAATCTCACCGATAATCCGAGAGCAATATAATAACAAACAACGAGGATACCTTAATTACATATTACGTTCCGCCGGTTCTGAATAGGCAGTAGCGAGCACGATATCCTCACAATAATCCGATACTTCTTTCCTCTCGTTTTCTTTTTTTCTCTTCGCTTTTTTCTCTCAACCTCGTTGCTCTCTAGTTTATTATCAGATTTCAAGGTTTTTTTTTTTTTTTTTATTCCGCATAGAGACTGTGTGCATTTTGAGAAATAATTTTTAACAATTATTTCTATAAATTTGTGAATCGTAAGTTTTCACAGGATCAGTGTTTTTATTTGGGGCTCAAAGTCGGCGGTGTCGCACCAGATGGACGCACTTATTAGATTTTTACAGTTGTGTTTGCCCGCAGAAACACTTTCGCCGGATGATTTACGGCTCCGGCGGCGTTCTCAGAGGTACTTCGCGCCATAGACCGGATACGCGTTGATTTATATTTGAGGTTAGTTGTAGGGAGCGCAGTAAAAGAAGGCGACGGAACAACAAGGGAGACCACACACACTTGCCGTACGATCATTATCATTTAACTGAGACTCTGTTTATACAGTTTGATAGTAGAGCATTCAACAAGGCATGGTAGGGTATCATTTACGCTAAATTCATTTCAGCCAAAACACCGTGTACGCGTATACACACGAGGCGAGGCGCTTCGCGTCTATGGTTTTTGATTTCAACTAACTCTATCTTTGTAAATTTGTTTTTTTTTTTCATCATAGTTTCACCTTTATTAGTGTTTTAATATTGTGAGGAATATACAGATGAGGATTGACTGAGACGCACTATTAATAAGATCCGGCCCAAAATCAAATATGAACGTAAGAATATAATGAAAACGTGTGGCCCTGAAGATGTCTGCACAGTCACACAAGTGCACAAAACACAGGTCTTTATAACTTGATGGAATTTAGTCCCATGCAGATATCTTCAGGGTAATGAAAAGGTCACTTGCGATTTGAAATAGTACGAGACTAGTGCGATAAAATTTTTTCTGACGAGTGTGAGTTTTTCAGACTCGCAAGGTCTGAAAATTAGAGTTTTGCGGGCAAGAAGCGTGCGTAAAACTGTAATTATCACACCGAGTGAAGTAATTTTTTTTTTTTTTTTTTTTTTACCGAAAACGACGTCATACCGGAATTTTTTTTACGTTTCGATGCAAACTCGTAGAGATAAAGACTTTTCGGAAGAAAAACATGTTTGTTTATATCGAAATTTCAGCGAAGTATACTGCCATTTGCCTTTTCACCGTGTATCTCAGCTAATTTCACAGTAGCTCAATGCACGATCTCCTGAGCATTTTGCCATTCGCTACGAATCAGCTGTCAAAACTATATAAATGTTGTGATTTTTTTTGTATATTATTACTGTATCGGGGATAAGTGCATAACCAGAGTGTGACAATAATTTATGTTTTTCCTATAAAAAAAAAAAAACTTTTTGGCATAAATGTTTGGCTTAAACGATACTCTACCACAAACATCGTGCCTACACCGTCGATATCTCGATGTTCCGAAGGTCGTGGGTGTGTGTGTGTGTGTGTGAATAATATGCTTGTCAGCTCTCTATCGTGTGTGGTATATTTATAGCCTATAGACTATACAAATTCCACGCGGAGGGGCGGAATAGACTTCTCGGAAGCTTATTTCGTAAATCGCACACGACGAACTATCTATAACTATTATGAGAGGAACGTGTATCCCGTTGTTTATGTATCATTCATGCTTTCGTATCGTGATCCACATGTGGGAACAAACAGCGGATGGTGTGTCCCATTGATAGGAGAATCTTGGTTACGATATCGCCCCGAATAGATCCGAATTCGAAAACACTATACGGATGTTGTTCCCCGAAATTATTATCACGTTTTCACTACGTTTCCACGTGTTGCCACGTTTCAGCAAATTTGGTTCAGGGTTACCGAGGAAGATGTCAGATAATCTTCCAGATCTTTCTCGTTGAGATCGTCTTGTAAATAGACGGCAATCGTATTTTATAAACTCGATAATATATGTTGGAAAAAATAATGAAAAATTAAGAGTCGAGTACGTTGTCTTCGGTAATTCGTGAGAGAAGATAAAGATGCAGCGAAGATGATATTCGTTGCTGCGGTCTTATCGTAAGCGGCTCCGTTGAATCCGCTTCGCTTTTCGCCGCGGCGAGGATGCAAAAGACGGTTCGGATTATCGGAAACACCACCGATTCTCGGACTAATATAATTAGACTGTGATATGTATTTATTGATACGTCCGTACGAAAACACAAAGATAGCATTATTCTAGTCTGTCGATCATCAGTCTCGGTTGGCCTATGCACTTTAACTTATTTTTTATTTTTTTTACTATTTATTTATTTGTTTTTATTGATTCTTTACATATTTTTCCTCGACGCTTGTTTACTCATCGGCAAGAGCTCTCATTCTTGTCCGGCGGTGGCCGCGAGCGGTCATGGCGTCTACGCGTGATCTCGGCAACCCGTAAACAAACTCGAGATAACAGGGGGAATTATACCGCCGGCAGACTGTGTTCAATGGTGTCCGGTCGAAGCTAGAAACCGGCTGCGGATGCGATACGACCGGCGTATGCCATAGGCACGATCTCTTTCAGAATCAGGAAATAGCTCGTCTCGCTATCGAAGTATTATCCCTAGATAAATGCCACAAACGACCACTTCTTTTTTTTTACGTTCGATACATCAATATTTGGCCGTAACAATTCTGTTCATCTTTATTTTTAATTTCGTTATTATTATCTTTATTTTACGTTAATCTTCATTTTATACGTGGCGGCGATTATTATGCTTATTAGATTTATTTTATTTCCATCTTCATAGTTTTTTATTAATATTGATCCTATCGTACAATAAATCACTTAATTCATTCAATCAATAGAATATTTTTAAAGTCATGTCTGCGGTCGATCAATCTTCGATATCGCGAAATATCAGACGCTTGTAATCGCTGAGACAAGTTTGACAATTTTTTAAATAATAATAATTATTATTATTATCTTTAATGCTCAAAGTCTGACAATAGATAATGGGTGACTTTATGCTCGGCAGAATATTAAATTTATCTGCCAGAAGTTTCTCATAACTGCTCTTACGCTCGCTATTAATTCCCGGCACGAGAGTTATAATTAGGATGTTGCGAAAATATTTGATTTCGACTGGGCCTGCCGATTCCTATCACGATGAGAATCACGTGAATATGTTTGGATTATCAATTTCCACGGATGGCATCGTAAATCCGACGATAGGTAAACTGTACGTTTCGAGGAAGTCTGTTAAAGTGCACAATCGACGAAAAATTTGAAGAAATGTTTGTATTTTTCAAACAATTTCTTTTTTATGTCCTTAAAAAAAATTTTCCACGGTCCATTTTGCCCCAACCTCCTCCCCTAATAAATAAATAAATAAATCACGTTACCACAGCAGTTTCAAAATATATTCAAAGAAGCTCGCCTTGATGCCAATTAATTTTTGTACATATGATATATTTGTAATCATCCGTTTCTCAGTGCGAGAACCAAGGCCTTTGGATTTTCATCCTGTATCGCTGACCTGCATCTGTTGACGGCGTTGGTAGATGCTTTTCCAACTACAAAAAACGCAAACAAAAACACTCTTGCAATTCTCGATAATCATTAGGAAAGATAATAAATTTTTCATCGTCAGCCGATTATTCCTCACCGCGAAGCCTCGAAGCGTGTCTCACGCCGACATTGAGCTGTTTCAAAGCAACGGTCAGCTCCTTGCTGCTGTTCGTTCGAATTTCATGCTCCCTCATGAGATCGCCGTTGACGGTTTTTAATTGTTGCAATCTTCGTTTCATGCCCTCGACATCCTCGAGTATCCTAGCATCCTCCAATCGAACGACAAGATTCTTCAGAAGCGCTGCACCACCGGCAGTGTCAGCCTGCAGTCTCGTCTCGACTTCGCGCAATCCTGACGAGCACGTAAAAATATCCTTTACGTAGAGCGTGGCAAAACGGGCTATTTTGACCATTTTTTCGGGGGTAAAAACAACAAAGGTCTTACAAAATCATAAAATAGACGACACAGATCCGTTTCGACCCACCCTATCGTATCGATGCTGAAAAATAATTCGACAATTAATTCGAACCTTTAATTCGTTCGAGTGCTTCCGTCAGCTTGGCCTCCTCTTTGGGGAATCTGGCCTGAGAGTTCATTTCTCGTATGCCCAAGTAAGCTGCCAATGATTGTACGACATCACCGGCGAACGCTGGATCCTCGGTCGTGAGGCTCGCCTTGCCGACGCCGCTCGCTCTGAAACAGTGAATCCCGTTGTCCCGCAGACACCGAAGCCAGATCTCGATGAAACCGACTTTTGGGCCCTCTTCGGGAATTTCCAAATCATCGCCGAGCAGCAGACTCTGATTTAACCAGAGCGCCACTCGTTGCGGCCTCTCGGCGACTTCGAAGACGACACCGCAGTCCCGCAGACCGTCGGGCAGCGTTTCCGGCTGCGCGATGACCTCGTACATGGAGAACCTTGGCAACTGCCGAGTCAGCTCGAAGACCTGCATCAAATCGACTCCGGGAGGCCCGACGCAAACTTTAACGTGTATATCGACGACGCCGTTCCTCGGTGGTCTCAACTGGATCTCCAATTCCCCCGTCGGTTTTCCAGGATGGGAAACGAGAGTTTCACCCTCGAAGACACCCTCGGCGAACACCACGGCGCAATGGACCAAAAGCCCCGGACCGGAAGCCAGTGCCAGTCTCGCAGCGCCTCTCGACGACGAGAGATTTACCGCCAATTTCGTGCCCATGTATCCGCTGGGAAAGGAGGCATTCCGCTGGCGAAGTTCTACCTGAAGAGCTTGCTTTCGGGCCAACAAGTTTCTCATGGCTTCGCCCGGTTCGGGTGTCTCCATCGCCGTGCCAGATCCGTAACCACGGACTGGAATGAATACGGATTGTTTTTTGGGATACTTGACTCGACGTGATGTAACACTGACTGCATAACACGGAAATACTTTTTAAACGGTTCAATAATATTTTTTTTCAAAATATTGAAAATATTTTATCAATATTAGAAATATTTTTTTGTCCGCTCATAAAATCTTACATTGAAATGTTTCATAAATGCTTTTTAAACGCTTCAGCCAAATGTGAACGCTTGCATCATCAATCCAAATTACATCACACACCAGCATAAACGCGAAAACATTCGTAGAAATATTTCGGGAAAGCATGAAATTAAAAATATTTGCAAATATTTTATCACTGTTACAGGGGCATTCAAGATGTGTTAAAAGATTAGGTATGTTTCTGAAATATTCAAGAAACGTTTCTTTGATATATTCTGATAGAGTATTTGAAAATATTATTTTCATATGTTTTGGAGATATTTCGTACGATTTGAAAGATTGAAAATATTTCTAAAATGATTTCGATATATTTCGTGCTATATGGGTGTAAACCATTTTCCCCCATGGGTTGTACATTTCCCGATAAGACTCTGATAATTTGCGTATAGTTGAAAATGTTGAAGATTGAGAAAAAAATAATGGCTTACAGATTTGGTTGCCGATTTTTACCTTCCCCTGCAACGGAGACTATGACGAGATCCGCTCGTCCGATCCTTCTGTAATCAGCTTCGACGAGGCCGGCGATTCCCGCGGTCAATTGTATCCTAAATATAACTTCGCCGTTCCTGCAGGATCGCGCGTCCACTTTGCCACTGCTCCATCCGGTCATAAGCTCCATAATCCCGTCGCCGTTTATGTCGAAATGTCTGACCGAAACGACCCTGTGTTTCGACTAAAATCTTTGTGCTTTAGAAACAGATGGAATAATTTTTTTGACGGACAGCGTGGGATGAAAAAATATTTTTTATCATACTTTGATACGCCACAATCTGTGACCAGACTCGTAGATACCCACGGTACCGTTGCCGACCACGTAGGCGAATTGTCTTTCCGAAAGTCCGGCGAGAGTCGTTACGGGTGCTGTTTCCTTCGTCTCCCACACTACCGCGTCGTCCTTGTGAACTTTGATCTCGAAATCCTCGGTGCCGGTGAGCAACTGCAATTAAATTGGGATATTTATAAATTATTCTCGAGCTTACCGACCGATGATACTGTGAAAATTGCCAAAACTAATAATAACATCCCGATAGGTTTTTTTTTAGTTAAGAGATTCAGCAAACCTCGTTCTCTCCATCGCCGTCGAAATCGTATATAGCCAGTGATTTAACGACGTCACCGACGACGGTCCAAAACACCTCGGTTCCTTCGGCATCGATCACGGTGACTGAACAGTTTCCGCCTATAACAGCTACCAGATTCGGTAACCATCCGATCTTTCCTATAGCCATGCAGCATGCTCCGTCAGGCATCTGGTTCGAGAATTAAAATCGTTTTCATTTTCATAATTTTTTTTTTTGCGAACACCTTAAACTATAAACTTAAACTACTCCCGAGTTTACCTCTTTGTAGAAGAGATCGGCGTTCTCTTCGACCTGATAAGCGAGAACGTGAGTGAGCGTTCCGACGAGAAGAATGTCTCGCTCGTCTTCGCCGAGGCGTCCCGCACATAAAGAGATCACCTGTTGTAAATGAAATTAACATAAACACTGCGAGAATTTCATTTTTTTTTTTTCAAGATATTAGTTACCTGTCTGCCGATCTGCAGCTCGGCAAGTTCTCCACTCCAGGCCAATCTACCTTGCAAGTGCTCGTTTTCATTTTCCCCAATTTTTGCCGCAGGCTGACGATGCGGACTGTGCACCAGTACATTCCCGGACGAAGTAGCCGCAACGAGACAGGCGTGCGATCCGTCGAACTTGCCGCAAGCGACCAAACTTTGCTCGACTTTTCTCTGTAGATTTAACGAAAACGCGGCCATCACGACTGCATTGTGGACAAACGATTGTGTTCGCCAATGCTCGACCGTTGCCCTTCACCTGTTTTTTTTTTCTATCCACCTGCTCTCAGGTCGAGCCCCGAGCGAGTTATTGATTTTCTCCTTCTCATACCCCACCTGTTTTTCACCTACGAAACGCATATCGATCCTATTACGACTCCGTTAACTCTATCCAGACTAATGCTGACTCGATACTCTTTTCATTCTTTTATTTAGGTATAAAATAACGCATAAACAGGACCAATGTTTCTTTCGCATTCCGATTCCTTCCCTTTTTTATTACGACAATTATTGTGACAAACGTAGCTGAATACGAAGCCTCGGATCCTCGATGTAGCGTAGAACGCACAAGTTACCGACAACACTTTATTAAATAGTTAAAAAAAATTATTGTCTCTGAACACTGTTCCCGCCGCCTCCGCCGCCACCCGCTGCACCGGGCTCGGGATTCGCCGCCGACGTCAGAACGACGAATATCAAAGCGGGAACGATGTACATCCACTGCGAAAATTAAATACACAGCGTTATTAATTCGGTACAGAATTTGGCAAATTTTTCGACGATTTTTTGGGGATCGGAAAGTATCGTACATATTTAGCGAGGAAAGAACGATTGTCCTTTGTCTCTCCGCGATCCCTGGCTTCCTTCTCTCTCTCGAGCTTCCATATGTAGGAGGCAGTGTCGGGTGCCGGACCTCCGTCGGGATATTTTATCTGAACGTTCGTCGTCCACATATTGGTGGTCGGCCTGTCCATGCTGCAAGGCCCCGGCGATATCTCGCTCACGGACACTGGCTCTCCGACACTGTCCAGCCACACTGTGAGAATATCCTCCAGGTCTGTGCCTAGTAAATGGCACTGTGGAGAAAAAAAAAATTAATTATACGTTATTTTTTAATAAATATATTATACATATATATTGAAAAAAAAAAAATTATATATTACAATCTTATTATGTTTACACATGCTGTAGTTTGGTTCATAGTTGCGTTGTTATCTGAACTGTAAAAATTGTAAACCCAAAAGGACTCGTCTTGTAAATAAATAAATAAATAACAAAAATGTTAACTTGAATCTAGCACAAAGTGCATAAATTAATGACCCTGAAGATACGTGCATGAGACTAAATGTCATCAAGTTACAATGGCTGCATTTTGCGTAGCAAAAACTTTGCTCGCGAAGAGTTTACTTTTTTGTCATATTAAAAGGGTGCGTTGACAGAGACTTGCCAAACACGAAATTTGATGTCATACTGATATCTTCAGGGTCATGTAAATTAAGTGTACTGACAGCGGGCACGGAAGTATAGAAAGTTGTTTCTACTCCGGAGGAACTCCGAGCGACAATTTTCAAACGATATTTGCTATTGTTTTCAGCGAGCTTGTAGAGGCTCGCCAGTTGATTAGGCTTGAGGCCCGTCTGACCAACAATGGAGGCACCAGTTCGCACGCTGGACACCGTTATGTTTCCCCTCTCCTCGAATATCGGGGATGGCTCGTCGTTGAGAGCGTGCCATAATCTCAGCTGCAGCCAGCCGTCGTAGTCGAGCTCGCTCTGATAAATTCCAAAGTAGATAAATTGAATTCACATTTTCGATCTTTTTCATAAAAATTATGAAAACCAGAACACTGCAATACAGTAGAAAAGGCTTGATGGCCCGTAAAAAATACACTACAGGATATAAATAGAATAATTTTATGATCGCTATAATATACATATTTTTGTTTGTTTATTAATATTTGTATTTCGGATATATTGAACATACCCCAATAACGATGGAAAACAGGCTAACGAGAGCATAAATAGCCACGTAGGAAAAGTACATTTTGCGATAAATTAATTTTTGTCTGTTGACCTCTTTGTAACGACGAGCAATAAACAATGCGCTAAGTCCTCATACTGCGACTGCAGCACCTTTTCTCTCGTGTAATCTTCAGTTTATCATAACTCACGAAAATTACAAGTTTATAATTCTTTTTAAATCCGCATACATCCTATGCGTTCAAGATTTACGAACTCAACGACGAGTTTGAGGTTAATTTTTCATTACGAACGATTTGTTAGTCGACGCTTGCGCCGACGGTGTCATCTTCCCATGCGCATGTGCGCGCGCGGGCACGCGCACTGGCGATCTTCGATTTGCGGCTCCGTTATTCATGGCCGTCGGAGATCGTTTGTTTTTTGTTTACAAGACCGCGTCTTCGTCACGAGGATATTCACCGACAAAGATTGCATTGTGAATGTGAACCAAACAACGAAACAATAGCGAGGTAAGTGCGATCACAAAAATTCAACAAACAGTCTACAAGATTTTATTTTCGTATAACTCACGGGACGATTCCGCGAGGTTATACGGCCTGCGGTTTCGAATAAGAAGGTACATATAATGTTTACGCAACGGCATAAAGCTGTAAAGTAGAAAATAACGCTTCCTATAAGACGAAATAGTACTTGGAGAATAAAATTCTAGAAGCAAACAGTTTGTTTTCTTCCTAAAGAAGCGTCTTGACGGAGACTTGCCAAAGATTACCACCTTTGTATATATTTTATCACCTTTTTGTACAATACGTAACAATATACATTGTTTTTTCATAACCAACTTTCCGCTGGAAATGATTATTTATTATATTGCTTTCAACCCCAGATGGACGACAAAGATCCAACGAGCGTCATACAAATGATAAAAGACATGAAATCGGCGTCGAGCAGTTTTCGTCGGAACAGCAGCGTATCCCTGCGTCTATCTGGCACAGGTATTCCGATGACTTTCATGGAGGATGACAAGGAACTTCAGACTCCGCCGAAGCGCAAGAGGCTCGATGAATCGGCTTCCAGCGTAGCTGCTAACAAAATAGCGTGCGAATCCGTGCCTGGAAGTCCCTGGGAGTGGAGGAGGCTGAAGGGAGAACTGGTCTCTCTGCGCACGAAACTCTCCCATCAGGAGGCTAACGTCCAGCAGCTGCACAAGATAAGAAAACAGATGGAGGAAGTTTTCGAGAAGGAGAAGAGCATTCTGGATATTCAGGCTGAACTGGACAAGCAGACGATCAAGCAGCTGGAGGCAAGGGTGGACTCGGCGAGGAGAGGCGCCCAGGAGGCCAAGGAGGCTCAGGCTTCGGCGGAGAAGGACTTGTCTCTCATGAGAGCCAAGCTGGAGCAAAAGATAGTTTCGCTGATGAACGAAAACGCGAGACTCGTCGAGAGCAGCAGACACGCGAGCGCCGCTGAAAATTCGTTATTTTCGGCGGTGAGCGATAGCGACGAGGAGGTAAAAGATTTGCGAATGAGATACAAGACGGCGGAGGGGAGAATTGCGGAGTTGGAAGAGAAATTGAAGGAGAGCCGAGCGGCCCAGCAGGACGCCGAGCTGCGGGACGTTGAGCTTCAGAACGCGCGTATAAAGATCGAGAATTTGGAGTCCGAGCGCGCGCTCTGGGAGGAGGGTAAATTGTTGTCGGCGAGAGCTTCGAGGGCGAGCGATCTCGAGAAGGAGTTGAAATCGGCGCGGGAGACGATATCGGCGATGCGGGAATCAATAAAGGGCAAATTGTTGCTCGAGGAAGAGATGTGCAACATGAGACAGAGGCTCGAGCACATGGACAAAGTCGAGGAACAATTGGCGACTCTCGAGTCAAATCGCGACGAAATTTTGCGCAAACTCGTCGATTACGAGTCAATCGGTTTCGGCAGCGAGGCCACAGCGCTGAGACGAGAGTTGAATCGGCTGCAGCAGTCCGAAGCCATACTCACCGCCGAGGACGGTCAGCTGCGCTCCAAGATCGGCTCGCTGCAGCGCGAGAATCAAACGCTGGCGAAGAAGTACGAGGAAGCGAAGAAAATTGCTACGGAGATGACGACTTCGACCGAGAGGCTCAACAAACTTGTGAGCAGATTGCAGAAAAAAATGATGCTCGTCACGAGGGAAAGGGACAGTTACAGACAACAGCTTGACTTGTACGAAAAAGAAATGACGACTGTGGATAGCGGTAACTCGGTTGGCGAGAGAGTACCGGCATTGGAGCGAGCTCTCGAAGACTACAGGTACGAAAAATGCGATACGAATTTTTTAAAACTCAATAACGTTAACAGCGTTATATTTTTATTTGTAAAGACTGCAACGTTAATTGTCCGATGTTGTGAATTTTTAGAGATCTCGTGTCGAAACTCGAAGCCGACCTCGGTGTGACCGAGACCGGTGTGGCGAAGGACGAGTGTCAGAAACTTCGCGAGGAAGTCGACAGACTCAAGGGGGAGCTCGAGCACAGAGCTTTGAAGGGGGATTTTAATTGCAACGCTAGAATATTGCATTTCTCGATGAACCCGGCGGCTATAGCTGTTCAACGCGCGGAGGAGAAGCAACAGGCTCTCCTCCGCGAGGTCGAGGAACTGCGGGCCAGAGTGCAGATTGGAGCTGGAAGCTCCACAGTCGGTGTTTCTTCACTGCAATCGCAAGGTACCACAAGGCCATCATAGATAATTCAAACATAATCGTTCGGTATCGTTTGTCAATATTTGTTTAGTTATTTGTTTTCGATATTCAATAGATGAAAAATAAAATTGTTAACAAATTTTTCTTATATACATTAAAAATAAATAAATTGTTCTGCTTATTTAGAAATAGCTGAACTGAAGCAGACGCACGAGATCAAAATAGCTAGGCTGAAGGACGCTTTCAGAGTTTCGTCTCAGGAGTATCGGCAGGCTTGCTATCAATTGTTCGGTTGGAGAGTCGATAGAACAAAGGAGGGAGAATACAAGCTCTTCAGTCAGTACGCCGAGTCCCCCGATGATTTTCTCTTCTTCCACGTCGGTGAGGGAGGTGTTGATCTTCTCGAAACCGAATTCTCCGCGACCCTGGGCAACCTCATAGAGCGACATCTTCAGATACAGCACAGTGTCCCAATGTTCATCAATGCTGTGCAATCAGATTTATTCGCTCAACAGACGATGACTAATGTCGTGAGTTGAGTATCATTTTTTTTTTCTACCCAAAGTGTACAAAACGCCATTATGTTTCTCAAAATATTATTATACAAGTGCACTGCTTGCCGCGTGAATCGGCGAGCTATAATAAATAAATAAGTACGCTCTAACAAAATATTTCTACTATTACTAATGCTTCACCGAACTGTTTGTATACCAATAAATTAATAAGTTAACACAAATAAGTTTTTTTACATAAAAAAGTGATTTTTTTTACAGTCTCGGAGTCGATGATTTTTAATGATAATTGTACAAGCGTACAGATTTTGAATACAGAAACGTTTCGCGAGCGTTTTCACCAGTACTACCGAATATCGCCGATGTTACGGTCGCTCAGAAAAATTACGTAAATTCCATTCCGCTTCGTTGATTCACAATATTCGGATTTCAGTATTCAGGTGGATGGGACGAGACTTCGACAGAGAGTTTCGAAACCGCGTTTCGCATCGCATGTACGTACCGAAAGGGGGCTTTTCGAATGGAACGAGGGTCGGGGGACCCTTGTCGAATTCCTGGACGCCCGCTCGTGACTTCTCCGACTCCGAAAGGTCGAACCCGCTTTCCGTTGGCTTCCGTCACAGGGCCGATTGTACGTCGAATCATTGGACCTTTGTCGGGCCGAGAAATTTCTGACACCGCAATAGCGCCCCGATCGAAGTCTCTCCGGCGTTTCTACACCGGCACGGTTCTACAATCCTTGATTGTATTTGCGCGTAACGCCGTACCGTTTGCCGAGGTACGGTGCGCCTGGCAGTGGACATCCCACCGACACGAGTCGTTTCTCCCTCGGGCCGTCTCGCCCGAACATCCGCCACTTGCGAATTCGGAACTCGAACTTCCACGGTTGATGGCGCGTCTTGCAGCAAAAGGATCGCGAAACTCCGTGCCACTTATCGAGTACGTTCTCCTACCAGACCCTCTTCAATCTCGACAGCGACGGGCTCGCCGTAGCGTAGTCTTCGTGAGCTACTCGCAACACCCCTCTCCAAACTTTCCGAAAGAGCAAAAAAATGTATCAATGCAATTTGCCAAATCATTCTTTTCCCCTCTATCACTGTCGATCAATATTGTTGTTTTTTCTTCTTCTGTGAAATATCGAATCTCATTGATGATAACCGGGACAAGAATTTCTCACTGGTAGCGATCGTTAGTCTCGTTATTCGTCGTGGGCCCGGATCTTCCGGAGCGTCAGCGAATTTTTTGCAATAACAAAATTTCGCTCTTCCGCGACGGGTAGATAAAGAAAGGAAACCCTTCGATCTTCGGATTCCTGGGAGTACCTCGTTGTTGCTTCGGATGAATTCCCGGAGGTCGGAGAGAAGGGGGCCGGTGGGGGGGGGGGGATGAAAAAGTCCGGACACTTTGTAACCGAGCGTGAGCGGCGTCGCGGGAGAGTCCGGCCCGACTCGAGGGTGAGGTCTCGGCTCTCAATAGGACGGCAACGACTCTCCGGCGACGCGAAGATAACGCTGTACGAGTCCTCCCCCTTCCAGATCGCGGCGACTAACTGCCTAATCACGGCGAGGCCCTTGAGAGACATCCCGAGCAGGAGCGAAACTCTTCGCTCGGCTCCGCCGGAGAACGGGCGATAACGAGTGAGGGAAAGGCGAAATTCCGAGAGTCTGCTGATAAATAATGTCGCAGCCCGGGGTGGTGCTCGGGCCGTTGGGCGAGCCAATAACACCCTGAGAACAGTTAACACGGTGCAACAAAAAAAAGGCCTCGATATCGCCCCCTCGTTTTCCTCTCTTCCGCCTCTCGAGGCTAAAAAGCGCCGCGGCGAGAAGAATATCTCGAATCTGGAGTGAACGACTCCAAAGGAGGAAGAGGGAAAAAAAAGTCCCGACCAGAGCCAGCAGTATCGAAGAAGCTGATATAGCGCTCGTGGTCTCTCGCTTATCCACCCCGGTCATTAGATCCTCACCGAGACCCTTGTAACGAGCCGATTGTCGATAGAATTTGGCAAACTCCACTCGACTCGACTCGGCCAAATGCCCAAGAGTTTTCCTCGCGCCCCTTACTTCTCACCCACTTGCTCGCCGCTCATTCCCGTTTTTCTTCTTTTTTTTTGCAGCTTCCAGAGATACACGTGTAACCGGGCAGGCTGCGTCCCAGGAGTGTGAGCCAAAGAAGACGAAGTACCCGAAGGTGATCGTCGTCTCTCGGTACGCCGGGCCACAGGCGAGTCTCTCCTCTCGACGCGAAACTACCAAACCGAAACTCCATTATCCTTAATTATAATCGCGTTTAATCGCAAGCCCAACCACCCTCAAGTTCTCTCTGCTTCCCCCCCCCCCCCCCCCCCTTTACTCCCCGACACGTTTCTCCGCGTTATCTATAGTTATCTATAGTCTTCCATAGATATACGATTACGTGTTGCGAGGCCGGGGCTCAATCCCCCTCCCAAATCCGTCGTTTTCTCACCCTCTCCGTTTCCACTTTACCCGACGAGCCGCATCGCGACGGTAGTGCGTACACATACACTCTCTCTTGGCCCCTCTCGCGTATCCAAATCCCCAAACCGCCAACTTTGATTATTATCAATCGGATGTCTCGGTTCGCTGTATTCCACCGGCAGTGAACCGCCGGTGAGATCGGCGAAGGGGTTGCGCAGCTCTACAGAGTGCCCACTTATATAGGTCAATGGGTGCATCAGGGAGGGGGGGGAGGTGGTTTCCCATGTGCCGTATGTATTAAGGTACCCGGAGTACCTCATACGTGCAGACGTTCGTACGCGTTCTTGCGATATCGGGTACAAACGCTCGCTCGACTTGCGCGATGCAGCTTTGGGCTCCTCGCTCGCGATTCAAGCGGCGTAAACTCGCTCGCTTACCGGGGTGAGGGTACACAGGGAGGAAGAACGAAGGGGGTAAGAGTGAGAGAGTGAGGTAGGAGGAATGGATTTTAGAGGGTTTCCCCGAGCCGCAAAGCCGCAGGATCCGAAAACTCGCTGCTGGAGAGATCTCGTGAATATTCATCCGGAAAGAGTAGAGAGAGCTCCTCTCGCGATTCCGAGGCCGAAGGCACCCCGGACCGGGCTCGGGCTTCGCCGCTCGAGTTATCTCCCGCGCACGCCTCCGGCTACGTATTACCGTTAAATTGTTTATCATACGAAATTTCGTATTATAATATTTAACGAGTGTGGACGTTTCGGAATAGGCAAACGTCGGTAGGGATATTATATATGTGTATATAGTTATATATACTTTATGTACATATATAAAGGGGTAACGACGTTACGGGAAACTTTTCGCCGATCTCGGTTCGCTCGAAATTGTTACACTCTCTTTGGCTCATCGGCTGACGTTCTTGAGAGACGGGCTCCGGTAATTGGGCTACGACAAATTCGGCGAAATTGTACGCGAACGCGAGATATTGTCGATTTGGGAACCATCGACGAAGTTGAAGGTTTTCGATTGATTGTAATTGTGAGTGATGGGGTTGAAAAAAAAAAAAAAAATTCCAATCTACTCATCAATATTGATAAATTGAAAAAGGCACTTTCTATAAAAATCCATGGATGTCGTGTTACGGAACAATCAATCCTATTTAAAAAAATTCTAAACTTCTACCCAAATATTATTCGTGTTGGGTCGAGCACTTCAGTCGCGCTGGAAACGGGGAATTCTTTTTCTTTTTTTTTCGCCGGTTGGGTGGGTCGGACCGTTTTTTAGGGTAATCCTTACCAAAAGTCGTTTCCGTTCGATCTTGATCAGACCTATGAGTTATGAACTCTATTGAAAAAACATGCTTTTTTTTTGTTGTTGGAATCGTTAAAGATTTTTTAATCATCCAGTTTTTTTGCAACGTGATTTCAAAGTAACGTATTTTAACATGGAACCTCGATTTAGCAGGAAAAAAGTATAAAAAGTAGAAGCTCCTATCTTCTGTTTTTTAACGAACAAAAGAAGTCTCCGAGCTACTTTCGTTCGGAGGTAGTGTGACAGATCGTCGCTTGGGCATCTATGGAATGACATATCGATGATACTCGACGTAAATAAATGATGATAAAGACGTAAATAAAATAGTCTTTATTAGTCGGTGATTCGGAGAAGTGTACCGTCACAATCGGCAGCTTGAGCTAAACTGCCTCGGAGCGGGCGTGAAGCTGAGGTCTTCGGGCTCGCTTCACGAAGGAACAAAGTCGCCACGTATTGATAAGGCCCTCCTCACGCTGAGAGCGAATGCAACTAACCCGCGGGACTCCACCGAACGCAGCGACAAAATAATACTGCGATTATTTTCCCTTCGGATCGTTACAGTGCGGAGGACCGAGGGAGCTGAATCCCGGGGTAAAATCATGACCAGCGCCGTCTGTACTGCCAGCGATGGGTGGGTATGGGTAGGATAGTCCCCTTTAGATCCTCTCGGGACACACGGTTGGTCAGAGAGAAGAAAGATAATCAATCGAGGGCGCGGGTAAACTGATATCTTATCAAAGTTACCCCATCTTAGGGCGAAAGTTTGGGTAGTTGGAGGAACCAATAGTGTAACGGTTGGGTATCTTCGGCTTTGCCTGTGTCGGGTCTGCCTCCGTTGCCTCCCGCGCACATAGCTGTGGCGCTCGAGCCACGACCGTCCTTCGTGTTCGGCACGAACTTTCTCTCGTCCGTACAGTAGCAATGGAACGAACACAGCGCCGGCGATGGTGGGGGAAGGTCCCCCACCTTGTGAACTTTGTCGATCAGAGTTGAATGCGACTTTCCTCCGGTGTTATAACGCTACTTCCGACCGCAGGAGCAGAGGCAGCGCGAGCTTACAGTAACAACGACACGATGTGCAAAAGATATACGAAACTATCGTCGTGCCGGTAATAGCACCACTCACTTGTCTCGAACAACTACTTATCGATACATATCACAATGATCTTTGACAAATACAAGTTCCACCTGACCGGGATTACAATTCGCAAACGAGTCTAGACTACGTTCACGGGCAGCCGAATTTCGTCGACTGTCTTACCGACCGCGCGACGGAGTAAGATTCTCGACGAAACCCGATCGCGCGTAAACACAGTATATTAAGGTCAATCATTATCGCACTCTGCGCTCTCTGAAACCGCGTGGATAAACATCGTGATAAAAGAATTATGAGCTTATCGGAAACAAGCATCAATGCAAATATAAAAAAAAAACAAAATTAATAAAGTAATTAGTCGTGTCGATCGATCGATCGATAATAGCGACAGCGAATAATCCACGGGATGCTGGTTTCTTCGCCGGCGTCGAGTTAATGGAAAAACAACCCTCGGGAGCCCCTTAGGGGGGGGGGGGGGGGGGGGGGGCGAGACTGTTTCATTTTCTTCGGCTCATTCTTTATCCGAGAGATAACAGAAACCTCGACACGTTTCTACACCTGGTTATTAACTCCGTGCCTGTAGCGAAGAGGCTTTTTTTTTCGTGGGAGGAGTCGAGATGCTCCCAAGGGCTCTCCCGAGAGGTCGTCTCGAAGCGGCGTGGCTCGAGCGGTATAGGAAAGTAGAGAGAGAGTTACTTCCGCGTCTCTCGGTTGGTGGTTAAAGCCTTGGCATAGAGTTGCTTAGAGTCTTGGGCATGCCGTTAGGAGAAGCCAGCGGCAGTAGTGAAAACCAGTGGCGAGAGTAGCCAGAGGGAGGGTAATTATCTGTTTCTCGAGGTCCATTACACCCAAGGGCGAACGAGTGCGGCGGCGAGGACGGAGAGAAACGTGGATAGGCAGCGAGCCGAAGAGCCGCCGGCGGAGAAGCGGCGGCTGAGGAGGAGCGGGCACGAGAGGGGGGCGCGAGAAGACACCCGAGAGAAAGGAGAAGTGAGAGACGCCCGGGATGCCCTCTCTGTGCGGCGTTTGGAACGTGACGGGAAATAAGAATGGGCCGAGTGGCGGGCGGAAATTACAGGGTCCGCTCCATGGGGCTTTAAGGTTATAGCATCAGCTTAGTGTGTGCGCCTCGCTCGCGCGCGCGCGCACGCGCCCAGTTTACCTCCTATACGGACTCCCTCGCGCGGAAGCTGAGGAAGAAGGGAGAAAAAAAACAAAGAAAGTTGTGTGAGAAATAAGATGAGGAGAGAGCGAAAAATTGTGCGGGAGCGAGGATACGGAGCTTCTGGGAGAGTAAGCGACTCGGACCCCGGGACGTCAGGATCGAGATTGCTGTACGTCGAGCTGTTATACCTTTTCTTGCCGTCGACCGCCGAGGCCCGCTCTATCGCTCCCGGCCTTTAACTTTCCTCCGGAGACCGAACGAGAAGCAGTCAACGAGTTTTTCTTCCTCTTCACCTCGAACGGACAAACGCTTCCATTGGGGATATGTTCAGCGTCCATGATGGCGCGAGTGTCGTCGTGAATCTCAATTATTTTCAGGATATGAAGCCGTTTGGACTCAGTCTGCGGAGGTCACCGTAACCGGATGGTGAGGACGTATCTGCCTTGGTGCGCGGCGAATGTAAGCGGATTGAGGGAAATAATAACTCTGGACGGTGGTCGGTAAAGCGCACAACTGAGCACAGTGGGCCGGTCAATTTATCTCGGAATAGCGACGGTAAAAACAATTTTTTAATCAGAGACCCGTTAAATATAACGTCAAGCTCTATTTCTCCTATGCTTCCTCTGTTGTACCTGCTTAAGTGAGGGGAGGGGCAAATTTTTCTTTGTAAGACTGATTTTCGATAATTGATTATCCATATTCTGTTATTCTGTAAATTGTGTGCACAGATTATATAGAATATCGATAATCGATAATCGAAAGGCAGCATTATGAAAAAAGTATTCGCCACCATCGCACTTAAGGAGATTCAACACTAGAAACAGAAGAGAAACAGAGCTGACGAAAAATAAGCGATACAAATAGGATAGAAAAAGAGAGCTGACGAAATAGGACAGAAGTGAAACAGAGCTGACGAAAAATAAGCGATACAAATAGGATAGAAAAAAAAAAAAAATACTTACCGAGGGTTCAATGACCACTATCACGCGATCCACTCAGCGATGTTTCGCGAGCATTCGTAAGAAAATTCCTCACTCGATTGTCTCAGCCGCCGTGCGAGAGGTAGAAGAAACCCTTGTGGATCGAGGGAGCGAATAAAAATCCTCGGAGGGAGGGACGAGACGAGAGGACCCCAGAAACGAGCAACCTCACGACCTCCAACAGTATTTTCCCAGGGTCTCAAGCCAATATCCCCTCCCCCTTGGCTCGAGTGGTATACGTATGCCGAACGGAGTTCGGTACCGATTCATCAAAAGAGGGTGGTTAGTTTACGTCCTCGTCGTCTGAGCCTCGGAGGAGCCGGTAGAGGGTGAAGAACATCGCGAGGTAGTATACATTACAGAAGCAAGGATGGGGGGGGGGGGGGGGGGAAATTCGTCTCAGGAAGAGAATCGCTTCTCAGGCCTTTTCTCCGATGTACCGATCGTCCGGGTTTTGCCTCTTTTCACCTCCGCTTCAGGGAACTCTTGTTTATCGATGTGGTTTTTTTTTTGTTTTTTTTTATCGAAGGGGGTTTCCCGGAGATTGGACCCTGTCACCGAGCCAAGGAACGATCATTCTCCGGTTACGTGCCTCCTCGCCCTGAAGCATCGCACCTAATACACAATGTATTAGCGAGTAAAGGAGACAACACGCGATCCCGCAGTTGCCGGTGTTATCCTCGCCGTCGTCCCGTGCAGCTCGTGCAAACATCGAGGGCACGTTCGATAGGAATCGCAGCCACTTTGCCGGCTCGTCTGTGTGCAACGCCATCGCGGAGTCTCTCGCTGATACGGAGAATCGGAAAGGTTTCTCGAGTTTCCTCCAGAGCGAGAGAGCTCGATGTCCGTAAGTGTACTTGTAATTTGGATGCGCTATACCGCGGAAAAGCAAGCTCTCATAAAGTTCTTAACGCTCCGGGTACCCATCTAGCGGCAATCAATCCTGCCGGCTTCCGGCGCGAATGCGATAAAGGCAGTTTAGCGTGGTAAACGTACCGAGTGAACACACTCGTACACGGATACACGGATTCCTCTGAGAGCCCCAAAAGCCTTCTTGAGAGGCACAGTGAGAGAGAGAGAGAGACAGAGTGAGTCAAAACTTATTTAATTATTAGCCGGAATCGAACGCGACTAATTAATGGTTTCCGAAGTTTATTTAGGGTGATGGAAGGGAGGGATATTATAGAGGAGAGCGGGGAAAAACGGAACGCCGGGGCAAAACGGACAATCATTACCGAATTTTTTTCCGAAAAGTAGGACAACATTTCGGCTTCTGTGGAGGACGTTCGTTTTGCCCCGCGGCTCTCCTGCTATATATCTCCGCCTACCTATCCACCACTACGATATTCTTTCCGTGCGGTTCGCTTTGCCCTCTTCGATAAATCGAGCACTTCGACGGAAATTGTATATTTTTTTTTTTTTGGTAGCAAATTTTTTTTTAACTGGCGAGCGGTTCAATATAGAAACCGCGGGGTATAAATGGTAGTTACGTGAGACGGAGAACCACCATTGAAGACACTCCTTACGGTCGGGCAGGAAAAGAGTCGCGTGCCCGACGGTGCTTCGTCGGATCTTCAACGCTTCGTTGCCTTTACCTCTACCTTTTTACTGTCTGTCTCGTGACCGCCTACTCTAACATTTTACAAGAGGGTGGCGTACACCAGTAGCTCTGCCCACGCGCGTTCGCGTCTATGTCTTATCTGTACGCCACGCAAACCCTTAACGATAGGAGCTTCATGTGGATACGGCGCAACGATCCATCGTGTGTCTTCGTTACCTTTTTTTTTTACGTCGACAATACAGTACCTGTAACGGATGGTCAATTAGTAATTTATAAAAGTAATATCTAGATCACTGTAATGTTATACCATCGAGTATTTCAAAATTTTTAGTCTTCGAAACGAAAAAGTGAAATGGATGAAAGAAAAATCTACGATTTTTCGTCAAAAAATTGAGCAAGTATAATTATCTATAAGTCTATGTTATCATCGCTCATTTAATATTCCGATATCGATCGATTGCCGGAAACGAGTCTTTCAAAGGCGAAATTGGCATCGAAGAAGAAAAAATGCGGAGGGCGCTCCCATTTTTTTTTTTTTTTTTTCTTGCACGAACAGCGCATGTTATTTGGCAAAACGGAGTGTAGCCCGTCATTAGAACAGTGTGGCGAAAGCGTTTCGCTATCTGCCCCGGTAAAACCGGGAGCGGAATGGAATATGCCATCGCGTCTCGACGGCCACCAATCAACGCGAAGATAAGTTACGGTCATAGCGGCGGCACGCTGCCACTTCTGGCTCTCTCTCTCGGAGAGCCTCGGGGGATGTTACGGTGCCTAGACACGCAAAGTGGCCTCGCTAATAGAGGCTCGCCTCCTGTATATCTGCAACGTTGATCGTACCAACCCCGAGCCCCGCTATATCTGTATACATACGCTTGCGAGAGTAAACCACACATATACACGAGCATGCATGAAGGGCCAGACCGGAGGTCCTTACCTCGAGACTCCCAATCTATTTCAAGACAAACACGATTAAACTATCCCGAGAAGCATGATACGTCGGATCATCCAATCAAGTTTTGATTTCCATATAACGACATAATCGCTTATCAACATCGGGGCTTCTTGTTGAATTAATCCTGCAGCAGCCCCGGAGATTAAACAATTCGCCAAGATTAATCCTCGCGAACACCGCACGTATTTTTTTTTTCCATCGCGGTTCTGTTCTACCGAAACACATGTGTTCGATATGCGAGCTTCTACTTTTAAGAAAGTTCATTGCCTAATCGCTTATAATCGCTTATCAACGTCGGATCGTCCAATCAAGTTTTGATTTCCATATAACGACATAATCACTTATCAACATCGGGGCTTCTTGTTGAATTAATCCTGCAGCAACTCCGGAGATTAAACAATTCGCCAAGATTAATCCTCGAGAACACCGCACGTATTCTTTTCCACCCCGTTCCGTTCCACCAGAACTCATCTGTCCCGTGTGTGGTGTTCTGGGTTTAAGAAACTCCATCGCCTCTCCCGCGTCCGCCGTTTTACCGCTTCGTGCATAATTTATCACTTAATCAAGCTAAGACCCAGGGCCGAAAGAGGGAGACGAGAGTTGATCCATCAACGGGGAATTGCTCCTGAACGTCCGAGTTTATGTATCGTCTTAATTGCGATAAGATGGAAGAATTGTCTCTGGTGAATTTAAGTACGGTGACAAACACCACGGAGGGCCAAACACCGGTATCCGGTGGACGTTCTCCACTCCGGTCTTCCATCGCTCCCGAAGAGACCGTGAATTCGGTCGTCCGTGCTCTCTCAGGAGAAGATACGCCGTTGGGTGTTGCTTATTGCTCCGAGTCTCGCTCTCACGGTCTCCCTTTGCTCCCCCTCCGCGACGTGCGGAGGACGCTGGAGGGATAAGAGGTTGCTTTTAAGGACATAAAATACGTACAGCCGTTTACGCTCTCGTATACCCCGTTTACTTCCTCGCCTATATTTTTCTCCCTTGCGGGACTCTTCCGAGATCGTAAAGCCTTACGATCCTTCGGATCGATACCTGGGAGAATTTGAGGAGGTAAACTGTACCAGCTCCGCGGATCCGGTCCCAGCGTTGTCTCCAACTTCGCGAGGAGTGGCAAGTACTCCCGTCTGGCTTTCACGGGGAAAAGTCACAAACCCCTCGCCTTCCTCCCTCCGGACTATCGCGTGTTTCGCGTAGATATGGATATTATCCTAGAGCACTCAGAGCCGACCTTACCTCGCGGGCCTACGAGCCTAGGTCTCTTCCGCGTCGAGGACATTTTTCGATATTGGAAGGTCCTTGGGTCATCTTATCTTCTTTTTTTCTTCCCGTTTTTTTTTCTACTCTTATTCCATCGTTTCTGCGCCGCTCCTCCTTCTCCATTACCCCAACTCTCTCCTCCTTACTCCATCCGGATTGTAATTAAAGGCAGCACATTTCGTCGTACTTATCTACCACTTGCATCGTCTCTCCTTAACTCGACTCGCTCGCGATGACGGCGCAGACTTCTTTCACAAAGATTTTTTTTATTCGAATTTATCTTTTTCACAAAAATTAGCCGATCGACGATCCTCACGGTGATTCGTGACTCAGCCTGGTGGAGATCTGTGCCGATGTGTCTCAAGTTTCACCTGCGCGCTGTGGGGCTTCAGATGCTGGCAGGGGATCGTAAAAAGAGCATTAAAATAGATAAAGAAATATGAGCTCTCGTAAGGCCGAAGAAAATGTATATAAAAGGGCATTCTGGATAATTAGGGATTCGCGAGAGGGAGCGGTGAGAAGGCACGAGAAAAGAACTTATCTCGGTTACTTTATTTCGCGGGAATTAATTTAAATAGCGAAACTCGAGTGGAACGATGAAAATATATATATATATATATATATATCTATATATATAGATGTATTAATGACGATTCGTGGAACGGGTGTGGTGAGCTGAATTGTAAAGGCAGTGCTGAACTGTAGAGTCGCTCTGTATTTATTTTCATCCCTTAAATTCGTCAAATTAAGGCCGAGGGTAGGGTTAATCTCGAGGGCGAGCAAAGATCGTCGGACTCGATAGAAAACGGTTGGGTATGAGAGGCAACGGCGAGAGGTGGAGAAAGGGGTAGTCGAGCCGAGACGAAGGGGTTTTACGATGGGAAAACGGGAGCGAGGGCGGGGCACATCCGGGGCCAGGATGAGCTACATTAAATATAAACAGGAGCTAAGAGGGTGGCTTTCGCGCCAGCCCTCTTTGCCTAACATACTTCGTCTTCGCCTTCATCCGTGACCCAAGTAGCGAACAACGCTGGCATTTACTCGCTGCGCTCCTCTACAGACCGCCCTTGCGTCGCGAACCTCGTGAACCCATTTTAATCGACGGTAATTCATTTCTATGCACTTCTCCATGCGGCAAACAATTCCCTGTGTCAATAAAATTCCATGCACCGGTCAGTGCCGAATTTGACGGAAGCACGCACGGGAAGAAGCAATCACCTGCCCCGACAAAACTTCGCGGTCGAACCCGCTCCGGGCGATTGATTCGGTTGGACCGATGAATTAGTCGTTCGTCAACCGATCGATCGGTTGGTTAACCAATTGAAATTTTCGACCCAACAAAGTACATCGCCCGGAGCACATGTAAACGATGCAGCTGATTCAGGACAACGAATCATTTTTCTTCGTGTGTGCTGAAAAATTATTGAAACTCAATCGTCGATGGCAACAAAAACTAAGTTTTTTTCCAAGTTTCATCTCATGATAAAAAAAAAAAAAAAATAGAAAAAAAAGAACAAAGAAATGCAAAGGTCGGTGCAGAAGGGTGCGGTGGATCGAAGGAGGCGAGGAACGTTTATGAGCATCGCGAATGGGTAGTTGCCGACCTGGCGTCATAGCCGTGACTTGTGGGGTGTTCGCGCTCCCACCGCGTAAAAGCCATCCTGGCTGTTCTGTGTGTCGACTCTATAGTTATACGTGTACTGTTGCTCCTGCTCCGAGGCTAAGTAAAGAAGTCTGCGGGGATCCCAAGGAGAAGTAGGAGGTCGGTTGGTTGTGCCAGTCGGCCCGTTGAATATTTAATCCCGGTCGTGGAATCGGGGGTGGGAGGTTTTCCTTTAAAACTCGCATTTTATGAATGATTGAGCGACGAGAGTCTTCGCGGGTCACACCGGGCTCGCGACGCGCTCTTGTGCTCTTTGCCCGAGCCTTGAGATAGGCATGAGGTTTCCATCGGTTGTATCAACCGGGTAAAGAGAGTCAGCTATTCCGGGGGTGGGCGAGCCGAGATCCATCGGGGTCGCGCTGTACACAACTGCTGAATCTCTAGTTGAGTCAAGAAACGCATCGAATATTCATGATCCATGAGACAAAAAATGACCGATGGAATAGAATGCATCAAAGTTTAATAACAAAAAAAAAAAACTTTCATTCACAGAATTAATGGCGAAGTTGGTTCCAGGGACACTGGGATGTATTATACATTTTGCGTAAACTATCGCCCAGAACAAAACCAATTTTTATAATCATAGCCTTTTGTCACCGGTCCCTACACTCTATAGAGTTGAGCACGCTTACGCGGAACCGTATATTTCTCTACACCTCTATCCTTGGGTCGTATAAACACAGAACGGGGAAACTCCTATCTACCCGACGTACTATTTCCAATAGAGTAAAACTGAACGCCAATTATTTTATTTCGCATGTTTTACACCAAATTTCAACACTGCTTTTAACACCAAAGTAATGAACCTAACAGCGTTTTTTTTTTTTTTGCAGCATACCAAAGTATCAGCGAGTCTACATCTGTTCTGCATGCTCTGTCACGTACGATCGAGCTGGGAAATCTAAAGTGTCCTCTCAACGCATCGCTCATATCTAAGGCAGTGTTAGGCGAGTTCGTCATCCCTGATCTGAAGGGCCAACGCCTTGACTCGAAAGCGAGACCGCCGTTGCCTTTCATTCAGCGCGAACTCACCGAGAGCTCGTTGGGACAAAACGGAATCTTGTTCGAGGATGAAGAGACGAAACGTGATGCCGATAAAACGGACCACAGTCGAAGCGGAGATGGAGATGCTCGATGATGACCCCAGCCTCTCGGTCCACGGTCCAGGTAGGGCATCTCTCCTCCCAATGATCTACGATTATGCCGGAAGGGATTCGAAGTGGTCGCGAGGCTCGCGAGTCCAAAGTACACACATCCTCCCCTTGCCACGTTTTTCGCTATCCGGTCCATCCTCTTCTCCATCTCTCAAGCGAGACTTTTCTCTCCTTTTCAAGAATTTCCTCGAATCTCGATTCTCCCTCCTACCCACCCCGTCTCACAGGTTTTCCGTGTAACCCACACTCACACACGCGACAAGCCCGCGAATCCTATATACGTATACCTAACAGATAAACGAGAAACTCCGGGAAAGCCCACGGATACCGTGAGCGTTTCTCAGCCACGTAATATACCAACGGGAGTAATATATCATCGATTGTTTTCGCGAGCGCCAAGACCCCGTAAGAGATAAGGGTGGCTCCGGGCGACGATATATTCGCGATGCGGGAGAACCTCTCGCAGCTCGGCCTTTCTCTCCCTTATAAACTTCCTCCTCTTCCTCCTCCTGCGAAACAGGCCTCCGGTTGGACCCTCGCGGAGCCACGAAGAGGGACGATGGAGGAGGATAAGAGGGAAGTCGAAAGGACGATAAGAGATTGAGCCACCAGAAAGGTAATCCGAAGGGCCCTATATGCTAAATAATAATACACCGAGTGGGTTGATCTTGCGGAAGGTTCCGCTGCAGCTTACGCCTTGAAGATATGGAAGCCACTTTTATCGTGTCCGCATAGGTGCAGACCCGGACCAATCTGGACCACACACAGCACACACCTGTAATGGTAAATTTGTATGCTACAGCCGGGTTCACGGTGATTGGCAGAGGCTACCGCGGCATTCCTAATCGGTGCTACCGGCGAGCTTCCGTTCTTCCTTTTCTCCCCATTTCCAGCTTCAAGCTTCCGATCATCCCTTCTCTAGCCCTCACTCTCTCTGTCTCTCTCCCTCTCCCATTGCCGTCGCTCGAGTCGTTTCCCATCCTGCCCTATCGCTCCGACATGCCGAGGGAAATTTAACCCCCGTACTGTGCCTCGCGCTCTCCTCTCTTTTACTATTCTGTGAGCCCGCTCTAAAAAAAAAAAAAAAAAAAAAACTGGCAGCTCACCTGACCCGGCGTCGACCTCACCTCTCTGTCGCACCGAGCACATAAGGTTTTTTGTCGTTTTTTCTTTTCTTTTATTTTTATACCCGATAGAGGGGACGCGAGGGATATATTCTTCTCGACGCTATTAATCCCCGTGCATCGCAGCTTCCACATCGTTCAACAATTTATCTGTATCTCTCTCTAGCCTCGGTATTTTCATTCTCGTAATCCCACCGCGACGTGTCTGTTTTACTTTTTTCCTTCGATACCCTTCGCTCGTCTCCGCCCGTCTCTTGGAGCGGGATCGCATTCTCTTTGAAACACCGTACCGGAGTTTATGTACACCCGCTGCGGAGGCTCGCCGTACAATTCTAGTCACGCTCTCTCGCGATATATTAATTTTGAATAACGAGAATTACACGCGACAAAAATATTCATACCGGTTCCTCGTCGCCTCGGCGTCACGTTCGGGGCCTCAACCCGACTATGGAAACGCCCCAGTCATGCATTGGATATTGGATGAATGACCTTCGGGTATGAATTCGTTTCTTTTTTCTTCTCTTTTTTTTTATAGCATCTCTTTGAAAAGTAGCATTCGATAGGCAGTTCGTCTCTTCCACGGTTAATATTGCCGTTACCTCCGCCGTTAATGTTATGAAAAATAATAAAAGGGCTGTTGGAGAAGGGTTTAACGAAAATGTAAAGAGGCGAGCTCGCTGGGATTTTTTTTTTCGACCCGACGACTACGACGTCTATATCTCGCGTGCTCGAGATAGTAACGACCGTTGCTGGGCTGTAAACTTTGGTCTCTGACGATGTTGCCTCGCGACAACAGAGGGCTACTCGTTAACGAGGGGTTCTCGGATTATCGCGTGTCCGTTTGCGTTATTGGCCCAAGCCCTCTTTTCCTGGCGAGGAGTCTCCCCGGCACCCCCGAGCCAGCCTCTACACGGACTTCTCCGACCGTGGTTATCACGCGGGGAGACGCGCAACAGACCCCTTCACCCCCCCCCCCCCGCCACCCCTACGTCACGCCCTTGTCATTAATTTTAATGCGCGCACCGTTCGTTACAATTTACAGAATTACTTGGCACGGCGAACGTAGCCTACACACCCTCCTCCAGCTCTCACGAGACCCTAGAAGGATGAAACCGATTAATTTTTCAGGGCTAAACCTACGGACGAGCTTCACGCGCATGAGCGCGGTGCGGGGTTTCTCGGAACCGGTATGGCTATCGCCATTCCCCGTTTTTCACCCCTTTGGCTAATCACTCCTATAATTTTTTTGCGGTTCAGCTATAGTGAAGGGTAAAAGGGGTGAATATTGACCAGTAAACTGATTGATGCATTTATCGGACGATTCTCACCACTTTTACCATACAAGTTTACACTTTTATAAATTGTTGGAATTTAGAGAAATTTCGTAGAAGCAAATGCAAAGTATGCGCCGATACTGTGATAAGAGGTTCTTAAGTGGACTCGTTACACATTTATGGAATTACTTGGTACGGCAAAAGCGCGGAGCCAACACACCCTCCATACGCACCTCTCGCTCTCACGAGACCCTGAAAGAATGAAACCGATTAATTTTTGAGGGCTAAGCGTACGGACTAGCTTAACGCGCATGGGGATCGTCATTCCTCGTTTTTCACCCCTTTGGCTTATCACTCCTCTAGTTTTTTTTTCTTGGAGCTTAAATATATTGCACGGTAAAAGGGGTGAATATGGACCACTAAACTAACGGAAGCTTTATCTCACCACTTTTACCCTGCAAATTAAAAATGTTACCAATTTTTTGAATCCAGAGGTATTTCGCAGAAGTAAATGCAAAAATATGGGCCGATATTGTGTTAACAGCAGCTTAATGGATCTCCGATTGTTAAGAAACATCGGCGAGGTAAAACCCGGTCGAATCGCCGAAGATCTATAAGATTCATCGATGGATCTTTGATCGTTAACGATATATATAATCTTTCATTTTCTCCGGCAGAAAACGTTTAATCCCATTCCTATATCTTCTCGACTATAAACCGAACTATCCAGTTCGCAATCCATCTTATTCCCGGAGGAGTGATGCCTCCTTCACAGGATATTTTTTTTTCCAGCGCTAACTCGGTGCGAGTTACTCCCCGGAATAAGAGAAACGACGGCAGCGCGAGCACGTACGGCGCGGGGTCATCTTTGGGCGAGACGTTCGGGACGTAACACGAGCAATTTTTCGCGGTAGGCGAGAGTCGTGTGAGCGTAAACGGTTGGAATGCGCCACTCTCGAATCGCACATGGGATCAGTATGCAGGGTGTACGGCGTGCGGAGCAGCCGAAGATGCGAGTTAGCAGTTCTCGCAATTCTTGAGGTCTGCGAGGCGAAGAGGGGGAGGGGTATATTCGAGGAGAGAGTTTAAAATTTCCCCGGAGAGAGAGAGAGCCTTCGCATTCGCGTTACGGGATGCCCGGAGTTGAGGTGGCACATTGCATCGCATAGTTTTCCTGGAGCCTCGGACGAAAGTCCGAAAGTCAGGGATGGTCCGACGAACACCCCTGCGAAAAAGTGTGGGATGGAGTCGAACGAGACTATCGGCACTCCGGACGCACCCACTGTTCTCAGGTATGCACAACCCGTTCTATTATCATAAGAAAATACCGCAAGTATAAGCGTACAGTGTTCGGCCATTCGAGAAACGGACGGTGGTCGGTTATTCGCATGGCATTGTTCTTTGGGACAAAAAAAAAAACATTAATTCGCCGTCTCGATATGAATAGCACAATTGTCTATTCTATTTCGGTACGAAAAAAAATTCTCGGCGTCGATGCGAAATCTATATTTCAACGAGCAACGGAATGTTTTTTTTTTTTATTAAACTTTTTTTGTTTGTTTTAATAAAGGAATGCAACCGGGCGCTCACACGGGCCGTTAATTATCGTTATAATTCGATCGTCGCGAAAGAATTTCAATGAAAAGCCGTAATTTAAAGAGTATACACGGACGAACGCGATTATTCGGATGTAATTTTGTCCATATCATTTGAGAGCTTTGTTTTAAAAAGGATCGGGAATTTCGAAGAGGAATGCTATCAATGTTCGATGCAGAGCATTATCTGTACCGGTCGGTCGATGGAATTTCATCATGCGAGGGAACTTTTTTTTTTTTTTCACTTAATTTATGTTCGTACGTTGGACGAGCTTGCCTGGTTGAAAGTGTACGATCGCTGAGGTCCGAAGAAAGCATATGTGGAATAAAAAATGAATGAAGCACTCATATAGCAAAAAAACAGGACGAGGTACGCGATTGTGCCGGAAGGAGGGAAACATTAATATTTTAGCGTAATTTTTCGGACCGTCGGCCAAAGATAACGAATAATTTTGTTTAGTTTTTTCACCCTTCTCGTATCGTATAATTTGATCCTAGCCACAGCAACGACGGCCCACTCCGACGCTGTTTCCCCTCGCCCGTTTCCAATTCATCAGGATATTTCGATCCGCTCGCGTTCGCCGAGCCGGCCAGGTTGATTTCGCTCTCTCAAGTCGGCCAGTAGAAACTCGCACCGCTCGTTCAGTAAAGTAAAATTTTTTACGTGAAAAGAAAACAAAAAAAAACCTTAAAAACATGGAAAATATTGACGAAAAATATGTTTTTCCATTCGGTCAACGTTTGTTTTACGAAACACAAGCCACGCGCCAACGGCGTTTACGGACAAGGCAGCGCGAGCATTTCGTCGTTAAAAAAAATCCTCGAATTTCAATCCGGATGGCAACAGATGCTGTCCGAAGGATAAAAATCTATCGAGGTTTTAACGAGAAGCGACATAAAAAAAAGACAACCAAAAAAAAAAATCGTACGAGCGAAACTTTACGCGCGGTCTACCGCCAATATTTGCGAACGCACAGAGACGTACGCACCGAAAAAAAAAGAAAAAAAAACAGCCCGAGGGTGGAAGCTACCTGCTATGATCGATCCTTCCGCATAAAGCTTCATTTTTACAACCCTTTTCGTCTCGATCACCAGCGGCGCTCGCTTCACGAGAATAGCCACCGAATCACTGTACAATATATCGTAACCAATCCAATTTTTTACGCCTCCGAAATCTCTCACGCTTTTTTATTTCATAATATCTTTTATTCGAGCCTCTGCCACAGACACTAAAAAATAAATAAAATAAAAACGGCTTAAAAAAAAAAAGAAAAGAAAATCACTCGCCACTGTACCGTCGGGTCTCGGTAGCGACGCTTCCCTCCTCCTTGCTCCCATCCGTGTTTGCATTTTTGCGATTTTCGCTGAGAGTTGCGCGAGAGCCGAGCCACAGGGTAATGAGGAAATATTGTTTTAATTATAAGCTCCTGGGGCTGAGTTGATATTCCACCGGCGGCGGGGGATGGCCGAGAGAAGCGGCCTCCGGAAGGGCCTTCGTGCTGATTGAAAGTTTCAACGCGGCCGCGCTTCTCCAGTTTTTGCCCGCCGCTTCGAAATATATTTTCATTGCAAGGGCGCAACGGCGAGGCGTACGTAGACGTATAGCGAGAGCAACATTGCGCCGGACAGCGGTGTAGTCGGCCGGGCGGTGCAGCCGCGTCACGGGGTGTACCGACCGACAGCCCTCCGTCGACGATCGCCGCCCTCGCGCCCCGGCGAGCATGATTAACGAGCGTGGGCCAGTATAATGCCGAACGGCGGACGAGACAAAGCGGCGGGTCGCGTGCGAGCTAATTTTCAAATTTCCTTCGCGAGGCGAAGCTTTTCGGCACCGCGGAGCCGGCGACACATAGATGAAAGACCATACTTAAGGGAGGCGAAACTCCCGAACTTAAGGGAAGGTCGTATTAACCGGAGGGATCACGCTCACGATAAACGAGGGACGGAGAGATAATCGCGAATATTTACCGTAATTTATTATGGCCATCAATTTGATCGTTCGTGTCTTGGAACCCTTTCAAGACGCATCAAGTTCTCCTGACGAAGGATGTCGTTTATCTTTTCGGAGTAATTTTTGTTTTTCCAAAGTATCACCGTTACTCCTTGTCATATCGCGCTTGTACGAAGTCTCTGTCAACGTGTCCGGGTCACAAAATGACTTCACAAAAATAATAATACAGATTTCTTTTTGATCTCTTAATCCTTCATATTTATAACTATGAATTTAATCGTTCGTGTCTTAGAGCCATTTCAAGACGCATCGAGTTTTCTTGACGAAGGACGTCGTTTATCTTTACGGAGTAATTTTTGTTTTTCCAAAGTGATCACCGTTACTCCGTGTTATATTGCGCTTGTACGAAATCTCTACCTACATATCCGAGTTACAAAATGACTCCACAAAAATAATAATACAGAATTCTTTTTAATCTTTTAATCTTTTATATTTATGACTATGAATTTAATCGTTCGTGTCTTAGAACATTTTTCAAATGGCATCAAGTTTTCTTCACGAAATGTTTCATTTATTATTTCGGAGTAATTTTTTTTTTCTCCAACGTATCGTGGTCACTGGTTATCCTATCGCGCATGTACGAAATCTCTGCGACACAGTGGCTCCATTAAAAAAAAAAAAAATGATATGGAATTCTTTTGTCATCTTTTCATCATTTATATTCATGGCTCTAAATGTAGTCGTTTGTGTCTTAAACCCCTTTTCAAGTCGCATAAAGTTTAATCGACGAAATATATCGTCTAATTTTTCAGAATAATTTTCTCTTTTTCGTCCAAAGTATCACTGTTATTTTTTTTTTATCCTTGCCACGCTTCTACGAAATTTCCGTCCACATATCCGAATCACAAAACGACTTCATAAAAAAAGAAAATAATATGAAATTCTTTTGGTTTTTTTTTTTCATCTCTAACAAATGGTTTTTAAAGTCTACATCGTCCATGAGCCTCCCGCGCCGACGTAATAAAATATCCGTCCAACATCCCGAGATAATGCCGATTAATAATAACGTGAATCCACGGATACGGTACTAATGCACGGCTTGTCGACCCGCACTTTATAATAAATTCGTGTTGGCCCGACAATCGACCTCCGGGCTCGCGCCCACTCTCTCTCTCTCTCTCTCTTTCTCTCCCGTGTACCCACAGAGCGCGTTGTTCGCTGTGATCGCAGCGAGAGGCGGCTGCTAGTCGTACGTGTAGAACGGGGTGTTAGCTTCCCCTACACGAGACCATTTCGGAGGGACATTAAAAAAAATAATAATAAAAAAAAAGAAAGAATAAACTGGTGGTCGCCGCAACCGAGTGAACATTGGTTGCGTGCATGATACTACAGCATGTAGGCGTAGCATAGTGGCACGGCCTCGCCGTTTCCTGGCTGGTTGCCGCGAGTTCGCCTCCTCCACCCGCTTGCGGCTAACTCTCTACCTCTATCTCTATATCGAGCTTTTCTTCCTCTACACCCGCACTTTCGCCGTGTACGCCCTTCCCTCTTCCCCCCCCCCCCCTATATCGTTTATTAATTAACCGGCTTAATTAATAATTCAATAACAACCGCGCGGGGCGTGCGCGCGCGCACGCCCCGCGCTGCTCAGTCGGTAACGAAAACGGTCAACCCTCAGGCGTGTACCCGCTCTACACGTATAAAGCCAACCCGACGTCGTTACGCCGCTACCACGTCCGGGATATACCCGAGGAGCTGAGAGAGCCCAACTCCCCCCTCCTCCCCAATCTACCTCCCCCGAATACATATTTGCCTTTACAATCGCGCGGCGGCTCCCGCTGCTGGTGCTCCGTTCACTGTTCGTACACTTTGTACTATATACATATATATGACCGAGTTGCACTACACTGTGGATATTACTAATGCAATATAGCATCGAATTGCCTGTACGCGTTATAAAGTATGTTTATAATACGAGTTGCACCCCATCGGAACCCTCGATGCGTGCGGAATTCACCCGAGCCACGTCTACGACTCAAGCCCTCTCCCCTTCCGCCCCCCCCCCCCGCTCCGTCGCCCCTCCCTATCGAATAGGGTGTGGTAAATTTTCTGCTAAATATCCGAAATTTCAGAACCGAAGTTATCCATTGTCTCGGGCTGGTATTCCGTCCACGCACTCCGGAATATACACGCACAACTACAATATAGTGCTAATTGCCTCGAAGTTTCCCGGAGTGGGTTTTAACTCGCTCATTTTGCAGAAGCAATTTTCGAAGTTAATTTGTTTATGTCGCTGCCATTGTGACGTTCAAAGGGTTTATCGTCGACTGTGTCAGGACTCGACGTTCTGCTTTATGTATATATATATATATATATATATATATATATATATATATATATATATATATATATATATATATATATATGCGCAGAGGTGGATGGGTACGTGTGTACGTTTAATTACGTAACAATAGCTTTCAATGTCTATGGAGCGTTAGTTACGATCGTAGGTGACAGGAGAAGATATACACGCGTACGATATAATTGTACATTGGAGTGAGCGGAGTGGATGGCACATTGTCATATTCACCTGGAGCTGCTTTGGAGCCGCTCGTATAAACTGGCTCTCTATCTCCCGTGCGATATTATTGTTCGTGATAGGGTTACTCGGTCAAGCGGGGTGATATGGCGAACTGGACATTATTTTTTTATGTAGCTCATTCGGGCAGGGAATTTTTCGATATTTTTATTTTTAATTTTAACATTGTGAGGCTTGTGTGCATGCTTTTGCAGCTTAACGTTAAATTTATACTCGTCGAACAACTGAATCGATTCGGTAATACTGCTGAATAGATCCAGTTGTTCGACGAGTAATTAATTTACTCTAGTCAGCAGGCAACCCTAACTTTTAACACCGTTCTGGCATTACTCGATCGGTGAATGACCAATGAGATGACGATCAACGTTTACACGCTTTATCGACGTAACTCTCGTTTTCGTAGTAAAAACAAAACAAAAAATGTGTCCGCAAAGATTTGTTTTTTTCTCACGCGATTAATTAAATTTGAGATTGTAACTCTAAATTATAACGATTGTGGATTCGCTTTCGCTGCCTAGCCTCCCTTTTACTCTCTATAATTATTGACAAAGCCGTCCAGTTTTTCAGAGAATAATACACTTAAGCCTGTCAGCAGGCAGCCCCAACTTTTAACATAACACAATATAGGTATAGCATTGATTTATCGGTGAATGACTAACGAATTATTAACGATTAACGTTTACACGGTTTATCATCGCCGATATTCAATCCTTTCGCTAATGGACGCACCTATCGTTTCCACAGTAAAAAAATATTATTTCCACATTGCCCAGCATCACTCTGCGTTGCTGCCTCGGTACCGACCCGCGAGTGCAATTTGTTGTTCGATCGGGCGATAGCAATACGTCGGCTTTGCGTTATTGCCAACCGGACATTGTTATTTTTTGTATAACTCGTTGAGGCATACAATTTTTCGTTTCTTTGTTTCCTCACGCGCTCAATTACCGTTAACATTGTAACTCTAAATTGCGACGCTTGCGGATTTGCTTTTGCTGCTTAGCCTCTTTTCTGCTCTTTTAATATACTTTAATTATTATGATCGCATTCCAGTTGCTCAGCGAACAATAAATTTAATCCAGTTACACTGTAAAAAAATTTTGTTTGAAAATCAATGAACGGTATTGAAAGCTTTTTCACATAAACTGTTTGTGAAATTTCAAATACACATGCGTTGCAATTTTACAGTAAAATTTGTGCTTTTAATGGAAATTTTTTGTAAATTTCTGGCAAAATTTTTTTACTTTTACTATCTTGTTTTTTTATTTTACAATAAATGTACATTAATGTTTGATCAATGCAAGTAATGTAAGCAAATTTCGATTTCCAATACATGAAATTAACAATTCATTTTTACAGTGTAGCAGGCAGCCCTAACTTCTAACGTCGTTCCAGCATTACTCTATCGGTGAATGACTAACGACCTATAACGATTACCGTTTACACGTTTTATCATCGCCGAATATATCAACCCTTTCGCTAATGGACGCGCCTCTCGTTTCCGCAGTAAAAAAAAAAGGAAAAAAAAATATCACATCCGCATAACCCAGCATCACTTTACGTTGCTGCCTCTGTGTCGAGCCGCGAGTGCAATTCGTCGTTCGATCGAACGATAGCAATACGTCGGCTTTGCGTTATTAACGTTTCAATCCCACGTGACGTACACAAAGTTAATTACGCAGCAGGAAAATGGCCAATTTACCGGAGCTCTTTGTTCACCCGGAGGGTGAAATTTCACGATACGATACGCCGACAGTTTGTGTATGTATTAATAGTTTTACAAGTTGGCAGTCACGTGGCCATCGGTCGTCCATTGTAGCCGGGATGTACACGCGATCGAGGTTGTATATTGATTCGAAGAGCGTGCCAAAAACTACCGTGCGGTGGGCGAGATGCGATGCGGCGAACACTTGGACGATGCACGCGACGTCGGAACCCGTGTAATCACCACCCCGGAGGGTGTTCGGGCTCACGTCTGTGGAAGTGTCTCGATCTCGTGTAAACCCCGATTACCACAACAGGGGTTGACAGGGAGCTCAAACGTCGAACCACCGACGCAACTACCCACCGGACTTTATCGTTCAAATAATATTTTAACGACGAGTAAACGGGAGAATGTCTGTGGGTTCGAGGAGCCGGTGAATTGGCACAGCTGGGCTTGGCGGCTCGGATCGCGGAAAAAAGAGCTCGGTATGTCTTTTTTTTGTTTTTTTTTTTTTTTTTTTTTTTCACTCCACTTCAACATTCTTTCGAAATAACACAACGGAGGCTCGTTTTCCCGAACCTGTCGTCGTCTTCGTCGTCGCCGGTTTAAACTTTAAATAGGAAAAGTCGAAGCCTCGACCGAGCGTTACCGTTCTGAATGAGACCGAAAAAATAAAAAAAAAACAGGGCGATATCAGGGCGCGCCGGACGAGGGGGAGCGCGAGCGGTGTCGCGGAACTTGAGGTTTATCGTTGACGATCTCTCTCGCCTCCCTTCACCGGGGCGGACCGGTAATACGAAGAGGGGAAAAAAAAAAAAAAAAAATTACTGCGTTCGAGGGAATCAATGCAGGTACGGCCAAGGTATACGGCGTCGTCGCTTGAAAATTCTGGAGCTTTTGAAATCACGGATCGTCGGGAGAGAGGAAGTTGATTGGGTCGCGGACCCTCGACCCAATAACACGAACTATTTTTGCGATACTCGATTTTTTTTTCTCGCAATTTATTGTCGATCGAAATTTTCTATTTTTTTTTTGTTTTCATCACTAATTCGGTACTTGCCGTGGGAATCGTTGAGGTTCGAGCTGGTAAGGTGGACGCACCGGTTTTTATCGGCTTCGGTCTTACTTTAGTCACTATGCCCGACAAAAACTCCTTAGTCAATGAGAAAAAAAATACATCGAGTCAAAAAATACATCGGACCACCCCGATTAACACGTACATCAATGAAATATGGACCGGTTCGTATTCCCTACTTTTACCCTACATGAATACATTTGAGTTCTCAATAGAGGAACACGGTCGAATAAACTATTTCGGACAAATCGTAGAAAAATTGGTGAATAATATTTAGTGAACAAAAAACGATTCATCCACCGTATCGGTAAATCGGTAAATGTGTCTGAAATTCAAAAGTGAATTATATTAATATATATATGAATACATTAGAGCTCTCGATAGAGGGATGCTTTTGAGAAAACTATCTGAGACGGATCGTGGTGAAAATGATAAAAAAAAATTCCGGTAAAAAAAGGTCAATCCACCTTAGTTTAAGATCGGCAAATGCGATAGAAATAAAAAAAAGTAGGGACACGTCCATAATTCTCGCAGCATTTAATAACGGAATGGTTAAAGGCTCTTTATATCTTCGTCGTGCCGGATGATTTATGTCGGAATGCCCGTTTTCTTCGACCTTTCCCGCACACAGTATTTCTTTATCTCTCCATTGAGAGGATTCTCCCCTCGATCGTCGCGGGGGATGTCTGGTCATTTCTGCTGCTCCGCTGCTTCCGTACCGATTCTCCACTGTCCTGGAGGGAGCCTGGTGGCTTAAGTCGGAAGAATAATAAGGGATGAGCGAGACAGATCTTGCGAGCAGATGTGTGAGTGTATACGTACAATCGTGCGTGGACTGACCGTCCTTCCAACCCTGCAGGACTGTAGGGAAGAGTGGGGCAAAACGGACCAGCCTCCTCCATTCAAGAGAAGACATTGCTTTTTTCCCAAAAAAAAAAAAGTAAAAATGGTCCGTTTTACCCCGGGTCTTCCATTTTGCCTCTCCCCCCCCCCCCCCCCCCCCTTATATTCATTACATGTACAGTAAATTTTCGACCACCCTTCGGGACCATAAAACCAGCAGCAGCGACAGCCTCAGAGTCGTTCTGTGTGAACGTCCCTTTATTGAGTCAACCTACTTTACGACTTCATATTCTAGGAATGATCTCTTCTCACCTCTCTTCCTTCCCTCGGCGTGTACATCTTCAGCTCCTGGGAACTCCGAGCATACAATGAGTTATTCGCCAGAGGCCGCCGCGGAAAGAGAAGGTTTATTAAAAAAAAAAAAAAAAAAAAAAAAAAAAAAAATATATATATATATATATATATATGTAAAAAAATTACGCGCAAGAAAAGTGTACGAAAGATCTACAGAGAGTGCCGTAAAAAAGTCTCGAGTCTCTCGAGCAAAAACGGGAGATTACGGTCAATTGGAACAAGATTTTTTTATCGCTCTTCCGTTCTTAGTGTAAAAATAAACTGCGAGAGGCGGCGTCTTGCGAACTATCGGCTTCTTTTCAAGCAAACTCGGAAACACCCCCCCCCCCCCCCCCCTACACCGCGCGTTGGTTCTCTTCTTCCTTCCCCAACCCATTTTCATCTTTCGCTATCCCATCGGAGATTCCTAAATGAATATTTATAAATCGAGGCGCGAGCCAACGAGCGAACGCGCGCGATAGCGAGAGTATAGAGCGGTTTATTAAATCGCGGATAGCCAAAGGTTAACGGATATAGGGGGACGATAAAATCGCGAGAAGAGAAACCGTGTGCCGAGGGAGGATAGAGTCGTTCGCGGATAGAGGCCGACACGCTTCGCGCCCCCGGCCCAGACCTCGCGATGTTCCGGCTCCCCGACGGCGTAGGGATTTTATTTCGTGAAATTTATGTCCGTATAAGCGGGGTGAGAAGGCCGAACGCGAGGAATAATCAGGGGAATTAGGACGGAAAGTCTGGAAATAAATTTTGCCACGGGGAACCCGGCGCTGCTCGTGTATTCCGCAGTTATGTGTCCGTGTGTGGCCGATGCATACCGGCGAGCGCCCTCGGCGCGTTCGTTCTTCCGCCTCTCTGTCCCGAAGCTTCGTTTGCTAATTCTCTCTGTTTTCTTGATCGTTTTTATTTATTTTTCGGCCCCTGACGATTCATTCAGTTTTGCCTCTTCCGTCTTCTGTCCCTGCGCCTCGCCTCGGTCGCGCATGAGCTTACGTTGTCGAAGGGCTTTGCACAGTAAAAAATATTTGTACTTTTTACAACAATTTATTGTCCACAAACGTCCATAATTTTTTATTTGTTAATTTTTCGATCGCACCATTCGGTTTCTAGTTTTGCAAAAAAAAAAAAGTACAAACTAAAATTGTTACTGACGCGGGAAATGAAAGAAGAGGTTTGTATATTCAAACTTTAGCAAACGAGTTTGTTACTTATTTAACAAAATTTTTTTTTACGAAACTTCGTATTCCGTTTTTACGAAATTATTGTTCACTGTGTAGGATTAAGGTAGCTATGTCGGTACGCCGGAGTCATAGACATCAGCGTCTATATGACGTACACCCAGAAAAAAGTATGGTATTTCCTACTATAACGAAAAGTTCCCAGAGGGGACGACTATATAGATAGTTTGTGATCAAATATACTCAATTGATTAAACTATAATTATAGTTAGAAATATAATTTTTCGTCATTGTCGTAACTATAAAATATAGTCGTCCCCACTGGGCACTATCTACCATATAAGTTTTTCTCAGTGTAAAAAATTAATGATATGTGGTACTTTTTCTGCATGAATAATATTATAAAAAATAATAGAGTATCTATGAAAATTTTCGCAACTAGATTGAATCGATTATTTATAAGCAGATTATTTGTTTAGTGTTGATTTGACTTCATTTTTACGACAATTAGGTTGGGAAACGTCAAATGGCCCGAAACCGCGCCCTTCGATCGAAGTTCCATTGAACATTAGTCCGGTAACTTCACTTTTTTTTAATGCCCATCGATTCCTGATTGATTCGCGAGGCCGCAGTAATTTACATATTTTCTCTATCTTTGATCTAAGTATGTTAATTATCGATTTGAAGATCAATTTCGCCAGCTCTCCCGTAAGCGCCGTGTAAAAAGACCGATTTTCAAGATCTAATTGTTCGTTCAAAGAGACGGTAAAAGCCTTCGAGATGTTGTACAAGTAAAATTTGATTGTTAAAGTACATGTCGAAAGTTCGTGCACATGACTTTGGATTGTCTTCGCGACATAACAACCTTAACGCCGCCGCGACGCGCGGAGACGGATAACAAGGGGTAGCAGACGACTACACTCGACTCACTCGCGTTACTACTTCTCTCTGTGCATGTGCATATGTGCGTACGTGTGGCTGGATGTTCGGCCAACATCTTGCTGGAGTAAGCGAACGTGGCTTTGCATGCGATTCGCTCGAGTTTTCGCGGGCTCCCGGTATCGGTGGCGTACGGATACACTATAGGCTCGTTACTCTACTCCCCCCCCCCCCCCCCTCAACCCCAGCCTGGCTGCCAGGTTCCTTTTCCAACTAGAGCAGTGCCGAGATAACGAGAGAAATAAAAATCACTCTCGTGTATCGCGTTTATCCGCGTGTAGCAAACGGGCTAAACCTCGGAAATTCTCACCCCCCCCCCCCCCCACCGCGACCTGGCCAGATCCGCTCGGTCGTCGACGAGCGTGCGCGATTATTTTTCGTAGCTTCGAAATCACGACGAGATAGCGGGATGGAGAAAGACCGAGTTCGCGAATCCTCGCACATTTTCACTCTCACCCCGGGAATTCGGAGGCTAAACTGCGCACCGAGTATCGCGCGAGCGGTGGAGGGAGATGAGACGGTGCATTCTTCAGTTTTGTGTGCTATGTGGATTTTATCTTTATTTTTATTCTATGCAAAGATTCGAAAGATAGATTGCAAAGGATTGCGAAATTATTTAGAGAGAAAAAAAAATGGATACTGAGAAAAATATTGTAGACCGTTTTTCCGGAAGGTTGAGCTCTGGTTCGGTCGAGGGTAATTACGAAATAAGTGGAAAAGGGAAGTCCGCGAGGGTAATCGGGACGAGTGTCACGGACCATTATAGGGACGAGCCGGCGGGGGGCTCCGAGCTGATAGTTATGCGCACGCGAGTATGCGTGTTACAAGTTTTTTCTCGGACGTCGCTTTTAAGTACACGTTGCTGTACAGAGGAGAAGAAGCTCTTACGATATATATGTAGAGAGGGAGAACATTATGTCCATACCCCGTGTCTGTACGCTGATATCCAAAAAAAAAAAACGGGTCAAAATGGGGAGCAAAAAAAAATGGACAGAAATCCTAAAAAAGTTAAAAAAAACATGATTTTCCAATAATTTTAGAACATTTCATTTCCCCCCATAGACGCTGTCCCCGAATGTCTGTCCCATTTTGTCCCGCCCTCCCCCACACTATATCCATATCTCGTGCCTGCACCTAGACATACAAAAAAAAAAAAACGGAGCAAAATGGGAAACGACAAAAAAAAAAAAAGATTGAAAAAGCAAGATTCATTCAAGAAACATTGGTGAGGTCGCAGGTAAAATGGGTATCCGTACGGCCGTTAACCCTCCCGGTCCGTCTTGCCCCGGTCCGGCGCGGTGCACGAGCTGAGTCGAAGAAAGGGTGGCCGGACGGGAAAGACGTAGGAAAAAGCCGCGGTAGGGTTCCCGGTAAGAGGATACTAAATGAGCTCCTCGAATAGTGCAGGGAGATGAGTCTTGAGCTCAGCGAAATGGAGGGAGGGCCGCCATCAGGGCGGCCGGAACGAGAGGAAATTCCACTCGGCTCACTTTCGTTTCCCTGCTCTTCCAGCTTCCGTTCTCCCGCTCATATCTCTGCAGCGCCCTCGTCGCACTTTACCCTCACCGTAATGATTAGAAATAGGGCGGGCAAAGTGAAGTGCCTGCGTAAGAACGGAGCCGTAAGATCTGTACCAGAGTAAAACGGCCCGGCGCTTAAAGGTTCTAACGGCGAGGCAGCTCTCGCCCAGCGAAGGGACTTCGCTGATGGAAATAAATTCCGCGGCTCGCCCGTTAACCAAAGCGAAACCGAGGATAGCGGCGCGACTGCCTGCGCACACAGATCGCCGACCTAATGAGATAAAAAATAAAATTGAACGCACCGATAAACGCGAAGGGCGGCGAAGGTCCTCCGGAGTGCTCGGAGCAGAGAGGATGAAAGGAAACGGAATGGATGCGAGGTAGGAAGAAAAAAATAAACGAAGGGCCGAGAGGCAATCGCGGATTTCCCTCGCCACTTCGACCTCTCCTCGCGGCTCTCGTCAATTTTTACCGCCTCCATCGGCGACTTTCATCGATCGATGCGGAGCTAAGGGTATCTTAATTCAGTTAATAAGCTTTTTGCAGCTCTTACGCCGACGAGTCTATTATAAGGGACTCTACTGACCCGGATATTTTTTTTCTCTCTTTTTTTTTTTTTCGTCGTTCCTCTCCGGCGTGCGCTGAGAACGAGAAATCCTCCGGCTCATCGACCCCCTCCGATGTTCTCTGTCCCTCGAACTGCTCCGCTACTTACGTACCTGATTTCTTCTTTCATTGACTTTGCTCGATTATTTCGTTTTAATGCTCGACTTTATCGCGCTTCACTCTATCCATTCATTTTTCTCGCAATACGGCAGCGTGGGCGGATCCACCGAGAGCGTTCTCGTTTTAATCCTCCGATGAAGCCACTCCGTTAATTGCGTCCACTTACCACGCCACGGTACTCCGAGCAGCCGGCTACTTTCAGAGCGAATGTTTGCACCAACATAATTATTTAATTAAATTATTTAATTCCTGATTAAGAAGATCAAATAATTCTTTCGTCTTTTTTTTTTAACTGCCCGTTCGGCCAGAATTCACAATGAGTATTGACAAGTTTTTGTTTTCCACTTCGAAGGTTCATAATGCGGCGAAAATTTGGCTCGAGCGAGCCGTCAGCGCTTCGGCGATTCGCGCGATATGACGTATCGCGCAAATGTGTGTGTGACGCACACACAACCGTGCGGATAACGAAACGCGTGGCGTTCGAGACGTGGACAAAGAGTCGTAGGAAGCGAAGCGGGTCAACGAGGAGTAACCGTAACGAACGGTTGTATGTTTGATAGGCTACATCGCGAGAACAGTTGGCAGTGGTTGGGCGACGGGGGACGAAGGGGGAGCGACTTCGTGGCCGAATTAATCGCTTCATTCGTGAATCCGTAACCGTAAATTCAGTGGCCAGTGACGCGACCGCGGCACGATGCATAAATCCACCCTGCGGGACTCTCGACTTTACATCCGTCCATTAATGCATGCGGACATGCATCTTTCAATCTCGCCAAACTCGCCTACGGCCCGATTGTACAGAGCAGCACGGCGGGGTCGAACGATCAAATTTATCCGTCGGCAGACCTCCGGGACAAAGTTATGAAAAACAGAAAGAAAAAGAAACTTAGAAAGGAAAGTAGAGGAAGAAGATTGGAAGACGAAGTGGAAGAATAACGACCGGGAGACAGAAGCGACGACCCCAATCTATAGATCCTCTACTTAACAATGCAACATGCAAGAAAAGTTCTAATTAGCGAGCGGACAGGCGAGGAAAGTCTCCGGCTCTCCGAGCTCCGTCGCGGCACCGGTTAAATAATATCGTGAAGCTTGGGATAGCGGTATCTGCCATTTACAAGATTACTAATTACGGTGCGCCCCTGGACACTCACACAGTGACTCGCGGAAGCTTACAAAGAATCATAGAGACGCGCACAGTTACTCGCACGAAAACTTGGCCGAGAGACTTAAACCAGACCCGACATGGATAAAAAAAAAAAAAAAAGCTGTAAGCGTGCTCGCACCCTTAGAGAAAGTACGTAGGGAACAGAGACGAGCAGTTCGGATACGATCGGACACCGATAACTGTGATTGACTGGCGCTTTCGTGTTGGTGACCGATTGGCTCGTTCGTATGGCAGCAAACTGGACTCGTTGGTTCTTGGGCGAGCAGCTTAGGTTTTTAATAACCCTTCCCCGCGCAGATTTTTTTTTTTTTTTTTTTTGTAAACAAAGATTAGATTGGATTAGAAATGGGCGACGACTTTGTGAGCGGTCATTTTTAAAGAATTTTTTTGGCGATTGACTGTCACGTGACCGTCGATCGACCGATCCGGAAATGACCGTACTGTGCAGAGCTGGGCAGGACTTAAAGTGCATGAGTACTTAATTGGTACTTAGAGTATGTACTTAAAGTATCAAAGTACTTTTCGGTACCTTAAGTACTCTTACTGAGTATTAAGACCAAAGTACTTGTACAATGCGCAAAATTGTTATAAATGAGGAAACCATGTGTAAATTACTTTGCAATTCTTACGTAATGTATAAAAATGTCTGTCTCATAAAATTATTTTTATGAGACAGACATACTCCCAACCCAATGTTTGCCATTTAAATCCCAAAAACACGATCTTTCGTGCATAAAATCGAGATTTTCAATGTCTCACTGTACTTTAATCTCAGAAAAGTCAATGGATTCGTGTTCAGCGGGAAAAAATACGTTGAAATACGTGGCAGTTCATTTTGAAAAAAAAAAAAAAAAAAAAAAAAAAATTCGTCAAAAAATTGGAGGGCTACTTACTACCCCTTTCGAGTCAATTTTTTGCGTTTTTCAACGTTCTGAAACTGCCCAATAAAACGCTTCTGGAATTTCGGACAAGACCTTATCTTGTGTATTTTTTCTCGCAGAACATGACGAGCACCTCGGATTTTCCCTAGCTCTATTGGGCGCCGAGATATAGACCTTCGAAAATCACGAAAATCGACGTTTTTTCAAAAGTTGCTTAAAAATTGAAAAATCGTTGTCCACTCGATTTTTTTTTTTTTTTCAAGGCTACATTCGATGTATTTTTTCCCGCTGAATACGAATATAACAATTATTTTACTCTCGGCTCAATATTTTCCATTTAAATTCCAAACATACGATTTTCGATGCATAAAATGGAGACCTTTCTCACTTTCGGCCACTGCACTAGATCCATACGTCCTAGATTTAGTTGTTACACATCCAGTCGACCTCCACTCACTACCCCAAGGTCCAGTCGTCGTAGTCCAATCGATTAGTCTGTTACCAAGGATTCGAAGAGTTCGGACGTTTTGAAAAAATGTTCGCCCTGAACAGGGCCGTTTCATTTCAAAATTCTTCTCCAAATTTCGTACTTGTGTAGCTCTCCGCCTCTTCCGATTAAGAAGAAAAAGTTTGAAGAGTAACTTTGAAATAAATCTCGACTGCTGAAAAGTTGACGAAATCTATGACAAATAAAATGACACTCAAAACCCAACTAGATAGATGTTTTTCATTGTTTTTATATGGTAAAAACAATTAAAAACATCTATCTAGTTGGGATTTGTCGGGGTCCATATCTGCGACCTCGAACAAGTTGACCAAAAGTTGACCAAAGTTGACCAAAGTTGACCAAATTTATGACAAATAAAATGACGCTCAAAACCCAACTAGATAGATGTTTTTCATTGTTTTTATATGATAAAAACAATGAAAAACATCTATCTAGTTGGGATTTGTCGGGGTCCATATCTGCGACCTCGAACAAACACGGCGGTCCTCGCCCAACAAACATTTTCTAGAATCGAAAACTCGGTCATTTTTTGGTTGATTGACGCTTACAGAAAAATGCCCCTCACGGCACATCTCTGCGCGATTCTCTTGGAAGAATTCGCGACGAGCCGATATCCTCGGAGAGCTTCGAGAGCTTCGAGAGCTTCGGGATCTTCCGACGTGGTTGTTTGCCCGATCGCCAAGGCGATGTATGCCAGGTTCGGGCAGAAACGCCTTCTTCGTACGTGCCGGTCTCATAAAAGTGACTCCCCGGCTGCTTATTACTGGAATTAATTGGTTTATGCCGTAGCTCGCGGTACATCGGGGCATCCAGCAGGACGATATATTCAATCGCTCCCACCGCGGGCAACCTTCGACACCCCACGAGGAGGGTGCTGCTGGTACACGTGTCTCGTTCGAACTCCGTCGACGTGCTGGTACAGCTATAAAGAGGGGGGGGGGGGGTGGAGGGGGGGGGGCACGGGTGGGCAAAGATCTCGCGGGAGTAAAGAGAACGAGGAGTAAGGGTAAACAGCGGGGGAGGCGAGAGAGCGAGAGAACGATAACATTACGGCGGTAAAAGCGGGACCGAATCGTCGACGGGAACGGCGAAGAGTGCGGGAGCATGCGCGGGTGGGAGTGGCCCGCGTATTCGTCGAGGCTGTCCCGCCAAGGCTTTCTGTCAACTTCCAACTGCCGCGAGAGCACGAGGTTCCCCGGTTGACGTTGTCAAAGTGTGCGCGCAACTTAATCGCGGGTGACAGTCGAAGCACTCGGTTCGCTCGGTGCGTATAACGAGATTGCACCGATTTTTCCCATCGAATTGTCATTAAATAATACCAATTATTACTGTCGATATTGTCTCTACGTAAACTAAAAGGAGACGCGAAGTTCTCACGAAGAAAATTATTTCGAAAACATTTGTTTATTAAACTGTCGCTATTTTTCCTTCCGCCAGGATGACGGCTTTTTTGTGACGACGCTCAGTGAGTCGACGGCCCGGTGTAGTGAACTCGCACGTGGCTGAAACGCCCGTCCTTTTCTACGAGGTAAAGTGTGCGGTGTTAAAAAAAAAAAAAAAAAAGTAAAAAGATCGCTAGAAAGTCGGTTAACCCCGTGACACAGTGAATCCGTGGAAAAAAAACGTAGAAAAAAATAAATTTTTAAGCGCGACGTGCCGGGGTTGATTTTAGGCGCGGAGGATCGCCTGTCGCGCTTTCGAGTGCGTCAAGAGGGGTGTTCCGTAGAGGCTGATCTTCGTGGCGCGAGGGTGGAGGAACGAGTGCGAAGCGGATCCGAAACGACACCGCCAGCGCTGCTTCGCCGTTGAACGAAGTTTGAAGTGTGCTAAGCCGGGTCGCGCGCCCCGGGAAATATCTCTCTGCGGTGTTGAAGTTTTCCGCGAGAAAATAGATAGCGCGGTGTCGAAGAATATATATATATATATATTACATACATATATACATATATACATATATACATATATATAGTGTATGTAAGGAAGAAGCGAGTGGGAAGCGAATCGCATCCGGAAACTCCGGCTCTCAGCGATATTCGATGGGGCGAGTGTACTTCTCTTCTTCGTGCCCGGTGAGCCACGAGAGTTCGGTCTTAGCAGGAAATTAATTGAGTCGTGCCAATTAGCGGTGCCGCCTCTCCGTATATATCATCGAGCGAGGGATAGAGACGCGAGTCGAGGAGCCGCTACCTCGACGACCGGAGGAAAAGCCCTTCGGCATCTCTCGCGCTATCTCATCCGCGGGATTCATTATCGTTCGGATATTTCCGATCGGCTCCAGTTCGAGGATTCACTCCGGGATTTATTAATCACGGGACAACAGACGGAACGGAGATTTAACGGAGACGAAAAAGAACTGGACAGAAAGAGAACTAAGAGGATCACCAATAATTATTCGAACGTAAAATCGTCCGGCGGAGGAAGGAAGTGAAGATAAGAAATCGTAGAAGAATTTTCGAACGCTTTGTGCGAGTCGCTTCGAGATTTATTAATCACGGCGAAACAGGAGAAAAGGAAGATTTAAGAAGACAAAAAATTGAGAAAAAAAAAACAAAACAAAACCAGAAGGATTACCAATAATTATCCGAACGTGAAAAATTGTCTGCCTGAGGAAGGAAGCGGAGATAGAGAATCGTTGTCGGACAAGAATCTTGGAACTATCTGACGCGTCGCTCATTTGTCAATCACGACGAAACAGCAGGAACGATTTGAGGGGACGAAAAAATTGAGATAAAAATAAGGATTAACGATAATAACTCGTACATAAAATCGTTCGACGGATTAAGTGAAGATAGCGAATTGTTGTCGGACAAGAATTTTCGGACCTATCGTACGAATTTCTTTGCGACAGTACTTTAGGCTCGATAATCCGAGACTCGAAAGTGCGCGGGATTTCTGATCTCCCTCGCACCAGGAAATGTCGTCGGTACGATGAACCGCGGTAGGGCTGAGCCGTGCGTCGTTGATTCGAAAAGTGAATCGCGCTCCTCCGCCTCCGACTATAGTTCTTCGTCGTCGCACAACGAAGCTACTGGAGCAGCTCGAGTGCAGTGGCTGACTACAATGCGGCTCTTACTACTGACGGTGCTACTCTACGCGTCGCTGACGGCAGGTAAGAGAGCTTTAATCTCTTGGCCGGATCGCTGTGTGGTTCGCGCGACACACGGAACCGCACACATGCACGCGAAGCGGAGAGTTCCCCTTGTGGCTATTACTGCGTTCGCATTTCGGTGTGTGCGCTCGTATCTTACGTATATTTTTTTCTTTCACTCTCGTGCTTTCTCAACCGCCGCGAAGCGCGCACACACCGTTAAGCCGACACTCGACGATCTCTCTTCGTATCTCTGCTGGGAAGAGGAGACTCGCAGGGGAGCGCTGTTTGGCTTCAAACGTGCACGGGGGCGATAAAAAAAAAAAAAAATAAAGTAGGGACCAAGCAACCACTCGACTCTTCGCGTGGATTCTTCCGATCGCGGTGGAAAAACTTGCCAGCTGGATTCCGCTGACCCAGTGCGGAGAGTATTATCTTTCAATCGAAACCGGACACACTCCGAGCCGCACGATTGAGCCGATAGGCCGGAGTGGAGACGAAATTTACACCCCCGGGCCAAATCGGACCGTTTCAATCGATTTTTTTTTTGTTTTTTTTTTTTTTTGTCGGACTTAAAAGAAAGTTTCATTCCCGATAGAGGACATCGGGTTTGCCCGAGGTACCGTTTTGCTACGATCCCTCGCTATGCTCTTATAGACACGGTGTCAGATCTTTTTTTTTTTTTTAAGAAGAGAAAAAGCAAGCCTTCCCTTGTCTGCTCCACAGTGAAGATAATCGATAGAAAAATCAAACCAGCAACTCCGCAACTTTCCTCGAAAGTTTGCTAAAAATGTTCCATCTCACTGAGCTCCATCCGGTCGGGGATGTACGTCGGGGCTCGAGCCGCAAAGACGACGGAATTGCTTCTGGATGGTGGAGCGTATAGCGATCGGGATGTGGAATCTATACGAAGTGTCCCGCGTATCGCATATCCCCGATATACCGTTATATCACCTGTAGTCGTTCGGTTGTAACGATAACCGGCAGCGGCATAAAAATCGACGAATCGCTCGCCGCGAGGAGGATCTCGGGGCTTCGCCTCGCGAATTGCCCGATCGCTTTTCGCGGCAAAGAGTTATGGCTGGCCCCGAGGCCCTTTTTACCCCGGTGGAACAAGGAAAAGGCCGAGATGGGTGGGCATGGAGCGAATCCGAACGTTTTGCCAATCGGAGCGGGTGGACAGTCGCGGGGAGGCTGGAAAGCCCAAAGGTATGAGAACCGAATCGTATATATATATAGGGAGGGGGGGGGGGGTTATTACGACTGGGAGAAAACGAGAGAAAAGTAAAGGGGTCGGCGGTGGCGGGAGAAAAAAGATGAAGACGCGAAATGAGGATAAAACAGAGATACGAGGGAGAGGCGATAGCGAGGGGGAGGGGGTGGGGGAGGAAGAAACGGTAAAAGCTGGTAGTCCGCGAGGCGGAGTTCGTGCCCCTTCCGGGGCTCGCCGAGAGGGTCGTGTATGGTCCCACGAATGCCATTACGCACACGTACATAGCGCGCCCTCCACGGGCTTGCGCCTCGCACCTCTCCCTCTCGGAACCAACTTCGACCACTCTCTTTCTCTCGCTCTCTCTCTCTCTCCCCGCATCGGCACTGTTCGTCGTTGCGGATTATGCAAACTGCACCCAATTCGATTGAAGTGCGCCGCAAATAACCGCAGTTTTAACGGGAAACGGGGGTTCACCTAAACGCTGAGGCCGCTCGCGCGCCCTTATATATGAATGTGGTACGAGCCATTAGAATATCGTACGGTTAACCATGGTGTGGTTTTTCGATCCCGAAATGGGACATCGGTGTACGTGTACGGTAACTTTACTATTTTCAGCCCGATTTCATCCTATCCTCCCGGCGATTCGTCGATCGTCGTATCCCGAGAGGGATGAGCGAGGCTCATTTCGAATTCGCTCGCGCCTCTCCAGCCGCTGCCCTCCCACCCGAGGCTTTCCCTTCCTGCGATCTTCGGAAAAGCTTCGACGGAGCTCGAAAAGCGTTTTAGCGTTTATCAATGATTCATAAGAAACCGTGAATTATCATAGCGTCGAGACGATGACAAACACTCACCGGTGCTTATCCCAGGATAGGAAACACTGTTTAGGGGATGTAGGGTTAATGGCCAAGGTTTCGTAGACATAGAGATAGATAGAAGTTTTATTGACACTCGGATAAATCCAAGTATCAAAGCTGTTCAAGAGGTTACACTGAGGTGCAGTTTTCTCTTAACCTGAAGCAAGAAAAATCCAGAGTATGCTTGGCGTGACGAAGTGTGCGAGATCGTAGTACAAAAGCGACGGGAAGTGCGCTGGAAGACAAAGTAAGTGATAAAGCTTGAGCGAGAATTCTCACAATTCAGTGAAAAAATTAACTTCCACCGATAAGTCAAGTGAAAATTTGATAAGTCGACCGAAGGACGTTTGTAGTTCGTTGATAGTTTATTATTTTCCGGCGACAATAATTAACCGATAGAATGCTTTACGCCTTACAAGGAAAACATCGCAATTATCGAGGAAAAGAAAAAATCTCTTCAATCGACGGACTCTTTTATTTAATTCGGCAGACACTTTTTTTTTTTTTTAATATCCCAAGGTGGATTAATATCGAACGCGCTCCGATCCGGATTTTCCGCTAATTACCGCTCAACATTTTTCGAGGGCGTACAAAAGGGACTCCGTCGAGTATTTTCCTCGTCGGATCGACGAGGGACCACTTCGAAGGCCCTCCCCGTCACCGCTTCCGGAATCTCGGTCGGGCCCAGCCTACCCGGTCGAGCTTTATCGCTGCCTCTCCATCCGCGGAGAACATCGGAGCCGCGGTAAGCGTTGTCGATCGTATATACCGTTTTCCAATATAAAAAGGGCAGATGCAGCGGCGGCGCCAGCTGGAACGCAAAAGCGAACCAAAGGTCACGCGAGAGCTGTTCCGTCGATTTTTCCAACGCTTTATGCCAATCCTCGCGGGGATTCCCCGTGCGGCTATCGGCTCTCCCGACTCTTCTGTATCGCTCTTCCGACCTCCACGACAAATCTCCTCGTATTATCGATCATTATCAGGTTCGACCTTCGATTTCTCATTGGCTTTACGAATATTAGCCTTCAAAAAAAAGGCCATTTTTTAAAAATAAAAACGGTATTGTTATTATTGGACATGCGCGTCCCTACCGTCATTGAAATTTCCATCACGTCCCTCGGTAAAACTCGCTGCAGCCCCCGCCGACGCGGTTTAATTCCGGTGATATACACATTTATCATATATATATATATATATATATATATATATATATATATATATATATATATATATATATATATATATATATATATGATAAATATATAATAGCACACGGGGGAATATCCCTGGCTGCTGGAAAATCTCACGGGAGTGTGTCTTGAGGGCGTTTCGAGGACGGTCGGGGATAATCCTGGGCGAACACGAGGAAAAGCAAGGATCCCCGAGCCGGGATACTCTTCTCTCGCTTCTGCCGTCCTTCCTCTCTCGAGCTCGCATCCGCGAAGACTTCGGCGAGGTGTATAATACATGAAATACCCGAATGTTCTCGCGGTATTACCGCGCACGGTCTAACCGCGGGTGTGTTAGCCGGGAGGAGGATTCGCGACAACGAAACTCAAGAGGAAATTTTTGTTCCCGGTGTGAGAGTTTAATACACGAACGGTCGGTAAAGGTTGTACATGCACGAGAACAACCGGATTACCAAGATTCCAACGACCTCCACCCGCAGCAGTGGGATTTGGTATGCAACGAGCATTATACGAGCGATTATATACCGGCAGGGTAATTAATGCGCATGTTTGCGCGTGCGAAATTTTATGCGCGGGTGCGTACCGCGTCCGGAAAACCGCGCACACCTCCGAGTCCCTTTACGAGCTGGGTGGCGAATCCATCTTCGCGGATCTCCGGCGTCCTGAAACCCGGAGACCGGGAGGCACCCTCCGAAGTGCATCTTCTCATGCGCTAACAGGCGCGACATACGTTTCAGGACGAGGGTATGAAGATGAAGTGGAGACAAACAAACAACAACAACAACAACAAAAAAGATGAAATGGAGAGTGCACAGAGTTGTAGTCACATCTCGAACCCGTGGAAGCCAGTGCAGGGTGGAAGCGGGGCGAAACGGCTCATCCATCCGAAATGAGACTTCTTTATGGTTCGCGAAGGATTCGTAAAAAATAGTGGTGCTCCGTTTTGCCCCGGTTTCTCCCCCCCCCCCCCCAGCCGACGGTGGGGTGTATTGAGGTTGAGAATGGAGGAGAAAGCCGAAGCAGGTACAGCCACGGCGGGGGTGGCAATATGACAGATGGGTTGTATTCTCGTTGCCGAGAAATGGCTCCCGGGTCCTTGATCAATGGGGAAAGAGACCGTTGTTCGAGCCGGCTCTGCTTTTCAGCCGGTGCGGTATTAGCGAAACGGAAAACGAGAGGCGAGAAAAATCGAGACGCAGCTCTCGCCGTTGTGGCGCGGCAAAACTCCGAGCGAAAAGGGATTTCCTGGACGGTGAGGTTTCACGCTCCCGTGTCACGTAATACGTATAAAGTATACCCAATCGATAACACGTCACACGTTGATTTTTAATTTCGCTCTTGTACACTCGCATTTGTCCGGGCTTCACTCGCCGCACCGGATTCCGTTGTCGTTTCTCGTACGGCGAGAGCGAGACGACGAGTATATTGAACTTCGAGAGAAGGGTCGGCAGCTCGGACGATTGCTCGTTGCCGTACGAAATTACCGAAGGCCGGAGTTCGTGGCTGTAATAGCAATTCCAGGGGGGAGCTGAGAATTTTATTAATTTTTTTTTCTTTTTCTTGTCCTCTCGTAATCCTCATTTGCCCTCCGTCGCGAGAGAAACACGGCACATCGGTGTGTTTTTGAAAATCTCATTTTTTTCGACCGGAAGTGACGCATTCCTCCGGTATGACGTCACTTCCGGTCGATAAATAAAATTTTCAACCGCAAAGTGGCGTATTTCCGGTATAACGTCACTTCCGGTCGAAAAAAATGAGATTTTCAACCCGGAAGCGACGTATTCCCGGTATGACGTCACTTCCGGCCGATAAATGAAATTTTCAACAACAAAGTGACGCATTTCCAGTGTGACGTCACTTCCGGTCGATAAATGAAATTTTCAACCGCAAAGTGGCGAATTTCCGGTATGACGTCACTTCCGGTCTATAAATGAGATTTTCAACCCGGAAGTGAAGGATTTCCGGTCGATAAATGAGATTTTTAACCGCAAAGTGACGCATTTCCGGTCGAAAGCTGAGATTTTCAAATGGCAAATAACGTTACAACGTGATTTTTTTAAGTAATTTTTTTTTTTATCTCACTACGATAGCAATCGACGATCATATTCCGTTAGTGTAGAACCCGCTGGAATATTTCGACGTCACAGGAATAAGATTCTGTTCTTACCGCGTAAAATGAATAATTCCCTTGCGGAGGGGCAGCGAGAGACGAGAGTGGGGGGGGGGGGGTTAAAAAGTGACTTTTAACTCAATTTGTAGCGACCCTCTATTGCGGGCTCTCCCTCTCGGTTGCACGAGAAAGTCGAAGGGTCGATCGCTTCCTCGCGTCAAAAGCTTAATACCCCGTGAAAAATTATGTCGAAGCTAAAAGTAACGTAGCTTCAGTAGCTCTCAGAGGTCGGACTGTTGCACGTACGCGCTCAAAGAGCAGCAAAAAATAATACTCCCGCTACCGTAATGTTTTATCCTGATCGATGACGTGCAAAAGTTCGCCGGTATTGCCCTCCTGCAAAACGTCCCGTTTGGCTACGTAGCGTCTGATAAACTGCTGGAAATTCATATTTTTCTCATTTCCTACATGGATTGTGTTTCAGCGCGGTGGGGCTTTGTAGTCTGAGCTTCGTTTCCGATGGCAAGGCCGACGGGCGGCGGTTCGTCCAAACGAAAATTAATATGCCGACTGTATTGACTCTGCTGCTCAGGTCGGCCCGTTCCTCGGCACAGCGCCCACCTGCCCTCTGGCTGACTAAACAACCCCTTTTGTGAAGTTCGAACAATGAGAATTCGCAATTCCAACGCAGCGCAGCGCGGAAAAGTTATATCCTCTCGTTCGCTCGATGGAGTAATCGTTATTAATTGCATTGCTGTATAATGAAGAGGTTTTTTTTTTTTTTTTTTTTTTTTTTCCGCCGGGCTCCCACTGTCGCGTACGAGGCAACACAGTACCAACGATGTTTGCCCGGACTGAATTGATAAAAAAAAAAAAAAAAAAAAAAAAATTGCTTACTCTCCGTGGGCCAGTGCTGCACCGTGCGACAACTCGCATATTACGGCGAAAAAAAATTGCCGTTAGCACATTGTTCGGCCGTATAAAACAACGTCGCGAACTGCCGTCGCTTCGAATCGTTGGCGAAGTGTACTTTGGCGCCATTGTATCACGACTGAAAAAAAAAAAAATGGCATAACAGCGGTCACTCGAACAATAATGAATATGAGTGGGTAGTTAATGAAATTAAAAAAAATGAAAAAAAAAGATCGTAACTAGAAACGCTTAAGACAAGTGCTTTGTTTTGTAAAACGCAATGAGAACCCTCAAGCTTTTTGATTAAACATAATCAAGGACTATCAAACTTATTTTTTTTTTCTGCAAAGCCAATATCGTTACAAAACATTTTTAATTGACAATCAACGAAGGGCAATTGATAAGCGAGCGTCTCGATGGTGCAGAGTACACAGTTTGGAGCACCTGACGATGCCGCCATTCTCTGCGGGTATAAACCGAAAATGCACGCGTCGATGTATTCATTTTTTATCCCCAACCCCCTTCGATGAGAATCTCACGGCAGATACATCGAACTCGAACGCAATCTCATTTGTCCGACGAACCACATAGCTCTTTTGTCCATAATTTATCGATGCACCGGGGGCAATTCGCGAGTCCGCGATTGCCGGATCGGTTGCCAGAAGGCGAACAGTATGAAAGAAACGCGATGGAACGAGAAAAAAAAGAGAGGAAAAAAAACACCCGAGAAACAGCAAGCAAAACAACGCGTCTGCATTGTATATTTGTAAAAAAAAAAAAAAAAAACAAAAAAAAAACGGAAAAAAACAATGATCGACCGCGCGAGCGAGTTACGCGTACGGATAAGGGCCCCGGGGTTGGATAGAGAGGGCAGCCTGTAACGTCCCGAACAATGGAGGCGCCCGACCGCCGGCGCAATAATTAACAATGGAATCGTAATTGAGGCATTCCGTTACTATAGTCGTCGACCGATCGTCATTGTGTCGACGGCGGACGTGCATTCATCGAGAGGCAATGCACGTGAATCGTCGCTCCGGGTGCTCTCACAAGCGTACGATCTGCGCGCGCGTCTCGTCCAGAAACGTGGCGATTGTCGCTCGTTGCTTCACCGTGTATTTCCAATACGTGCATATATGCGTACAACTATAACTTGGCCGGAGCTCGTCGCGGCAGAGCGGCGGCTCGTTGATCGTTGAGTGGCCGTCTCTCGACGTCGATCGCGGAAACAATGCGCGCGCACCATCGGGCCCGATATACGAGGCGAACGATACGGCACACGTTGTCGAGATCTCCCCGTTCCGCCACTTTCAGCTGTCGATCACTCTCGATCTCAAACCCATTTGCCTTCTCAGGCTCTCTCGCTATCCTGTTGTAACGCCGCTGAAGTGGAACTTGACTATCATCACTTTCGACGATGTTAGGGCAATGGATCTTTCATAATTGTTCGTTTATGTGATTAGTAGAATTTTGTTTATGTTTTTTTTTGTTTTTTTTTTCTAGTGCTCAAACTTCGATCCGGTTCCATAATGATTGTTTGTTGGTAGGGGGAGAGAAAACATGGTGGCCGCCCCCCCCCCCCCCCCCGAAAAAAATTCCATGAAAATCATGACTTTTCACTGAAATGTTTCCAGAATTTTCATGAAAACCCTGACTTTTCTCTGACCAATTAAACATTTTTCATGACCAAATTTCTAACGACTTGTATAAAAAAAAAAAAAAAAATTAATTATGCAAATGAAAATGCCTACTTATTGTACTAATGTTTAATTCAATTTGTTGGTTTTTTTTTTTTTTTTTCTAAATATACTCAATTTTTTTTGAGGGCTCTTTTTTATGTACTCCTTATTTATGCACAGAAGGTTCGGCGACGATTTACTTTTTCCCTGACTTTTTCCAGTTTTCCCGGTTTTCCCTGACCGCGTGGCCACCATGGAGAAGGATCCAATAAATATGCCTATATCGCTCGAGAGATATTACCATAGCACATTATAGTAAAGAACTAGGGAAATAGGAAATAGTAGTAGGGAACTAGGGCGCCACCTATGGTAGGAAGTGTCGGATTTATAAGAATTTTTCGTAGATATTATGGTAAAAATTCATGGAAAATCTGAGATTTGTGCACTACTATTTACTACTATGCGCTATGGTAATTTTTCTTAGATGATGGGCAGTTTTTCACTAGATCGTTCTCTCAGAGCAAAAAGTGCAATATTAATTGAGAGAAAAGAAAAATCAAAAAGGAACGAGATTTAAAAATTTGATTAAAAAAATAACTGTATGTAGATGATTTTTTTTTTCATTATTTTAATGTAGGCTATTCGAGCGTTTCTTTATATGACAAAATGTTGATAATGATCGTCTATACGCTAACATTCTGTTTAACATTCTGTTTCTGTTTTTCGTTCATTCCGAGCGGCTTCGCATACCCGAAGCGTTCTCTCACATGTACGTCCTCTTCGTCCCGTTTTTAAATTCGCAATTCTCGTTTCGTATTATTATTTCACACGCTCTATTTTTTTATTTTTTCGTGCTCCTCGTGGGACCTACGATGGATATATGGTTTCTGTGGAAAAAAAAAAAAAAGCGAGCTAGCCAGCGTGTACTCGTCGCGTTTATTGGAATGCATTTTTTCCCTCCCTTTTTTTTTTAACCCACTCTCATACCGCCGATTTTGGCGCAGCGTCCGAATTATTTACTCGTCGCGCGTTACATTCGGCCATCGCCGAATCGTGTACCTCTCCACGCTAATTCCCGGTCACCGGTTGTAGTTATTCCGACGTACATACCCCACTCGATCATACTCGATCTATTGAAGCGCGGGCTGTCGACGTTATCGCACACTCCCACACTCACAACGAACAGCAAATTATATACGGTATCGGTGGTATAGCGGAAACGCAATATTTCACTTAGGTAGATGATTTCCACGCACAGTAATGTTCCAATAATAAAAATAATAAAAATAATAATAATAATAATAATAATAATAATAATAATAATAATAATAATAATAATAATAATAATAATAATAATAATAATAATAATAATAATAATAATAATAATAATAATAATACGCAATAATAATAATATACGCAACCTCTAATAGCAAGGGTTGAAATAGCATTTCATCCCTTTCGCCGCCCCAACGGCAATATAGTTTTGCACGGAATCACTGCGGTATTTGTGAGCAAAACACACCCGCGTGTAACCCAACAGCGTATTCATTCCATCATCGACGCTGCAGCGGGCAGTAAACTATTTCACTCCGTCACGGAAATATATACACATACGCACACATTATATACAGATACGGGGTGATTTCGCCGCCCGTTGATTCGCCCCGATAACGTGCCACGAGCGTCCGTCAAAATTTCGCGCACTCGCGATTTTCCGTCCGTGTCATGTGTGTTTTTCGTTACGCCTCGGTACTCACCGCAATAACGCGCTCTCGCGATTCCGGCTCGGGGAATGGACGGGATAATGGGCACCGGCGACTGTCCACCGGCATTTATGTACGTGTTCGCCGTATACCGGATAAACTCGCGCGGTGGAGTTATAGGTTTTAAATTGGCGAGCGCAATTTTTTGGCCCATCGCCGTCCGGCAACCGGCGATTTTTTTGTTTCACGCTTGAAGCAAACATATATATATGTGTATACGAGATTTATGTGACGAGAATTTCGTTGCGGACGTTGATCGCGCCCTCGCCATGAACCAAACGGTGGGCGATCGGAGGGAATCCCCGGTAGCGCACGGGTGACGGAATCGCTGCGGCCGAATGTTCTCGGGCTGATGCTCGGTTGGCTTCATTTTGTATCTGTACACTCAGTCGTCGTCGTTACCGATTCCCGGCGCGGCTCGTTAGCCGCTGCTCGTTGCATTCGTGAAACGATGGGCGAGGAGGCGGGCGGCGGTGGGGGGCACGAGGGGGCGGAGAGGAGAGAAGGGCTCCTCTGATAGTCCCGCAGTTGCTCCGACTCGATTCATTAGTCCCAATTATTAGAGGACTCTGGAGCTTGATGGTTACTCGAGCCCCGCTGGTTACTCGACCCTCCGCCGCTCGACCTCCATGCCATCGTCGTGTTCCCGCTGCACCATTAATACAGCAAGAACTCACCGTTTCTGTTATTCCGTCGCGTGACGGAAACCAGAATGGAGTGTTTTTTTTTTTTTAATGCCTACCATCATTATTGGTTAAATATTGATACAAACTCCAGATGCAAAGGAGATCATAACAGAGGCAATGCCAAAAGCACAAGCGATTACATTTGTATACAGTGTATTTAACGCATTTAACATTCGATCGGAACTACAGAATAACGAGACAAATATAAATATAAATATAATGTGAAGTGCTAGATTTATGACATTAAAGTTTCCGCCGAAAGTCGCTGGCGCAAGGACTACTTGCCGATTGCGGGCAGAGAGAGAGAGAGGGGAATAAGGGCGTGCGTTAACGCGAGTTCGATGAGAATAAGGCGACAGTTCGATCCGAGAGTCTGTGGACTCGAGACACATTTTGTACAGTTTATGATAAACCGGATACACGTATATATACATTTTTTGCACACTGTTAGTCAAATCATTGTTCGTTCATTTTTTTTTATTCCCAATCATATTTTTAAATATAAATATAAATATAAATATAAATATAAATATAAATATAAATATAAATATAAATATAAATATAAATATAAATATAAATATAAATATAAATATAAATATAAATATAAATATAAATATAAATAGCTTTCCTTCTCCGCCATTAAGTGCCGATGGTACGAAAGTGCTAAAAACGAAAAATACCGACGACTTCCGGTCACGTAGTTTGTTAAAACTGGCCCGCGAAATAATTGAATCAAAAGACCCAAGCACCGTTCATCCCCCTCCGACCTGATTAACGAATGGCATCCACGAGAGGTACGCGCGATTTATAACCGCCCCGGTTGAATCTCGGCTTGATGAATCGAACAAGTGGTTGCACGAGCCGGAGCCTCCCTCAGTCGCTGCGGAGGATAATCCGTCGAGTTATGTTTTCATTGCCGCTCTTACGGGCGCGCTCGTTATTAAACATCTGACCGTGCCTCACAAGCGTCCGGGGATACTGGTGTTCGACTTAAGCACCGGGTATTACGGTGTTACAGACTTTTTTTGTTTGCTCCGGCGTTTCTTTCCCGAGAGATTAATTCGAAGGATCGTGGGATTCTGCGCGCCTGGGTCCAGCGTAGGTTCCCTCCGGTCATCCGAGGGAAAGTCTCAAATATCTCGGATGCGCGAGCCAAAGTATCGTTCTTTAAAAAAAAAAAAAAAAAAAATCTTCGATAGATTTTTCGTCCGCGCTTTGCAACGCTTTGCAACGCTTTGCAACGCCGGCTAAAACAAGTACCTGCGTCGAACTTTCAGAGCACAATTTATTTCCGTACTCTTTCAATCAGGATATTTCCACAGAGGCTCGTCCTGCTGAATTCGAGTCTGCTCATCCATTCCATTATTTCACTCCCTATTAATCTTTCTCCGAGCTTTGAAAAAAAAAAAAAAAAATTCGACCCAATTGCGCGTCCCGGCGAAGAGCGTAGGGAAATAAGCTTCGTACAGTCCCGGCTCGTTCCGTAGTGTAACAGACCATGACAGCCTCTCTCTCTCTCTCTCTCTCTCTCTCTCTCTCTCTCTATCTCTCTCTCTCATTAAGTTGAGATTTTCACGAGCTCGAAACCCGCGTCGAGTCGGCACAGCTCCGAGCCTTTCAGAGACGACGTTACAACACAGCGACAACGGCACCGCGAGCCCCCGCTTTCCCTTTAGAGCCCGGTAATTGTGTATTCGTCCCCTCGTCTTGCGTGTACGTAATATCAGCGTGCGTTGGCGTCGTTCGCGTTGGCGCCGTCCCCGACTTCGTTAGCCTCATCGTACGTGCAGCAGCGCGAGAGCGCGCCTGAGCTTACATCGGCGAGAGATGCCTCGATGGCCTCGTCGTAGGGAGGGCCGAAATATTATTAAAGAATTACACGGTCCCTCGCTCGAATGAACGCACAGTGGGACGGACGTGTGTAGCCCCGAGCTCCGGTTATTGTATTAATAAAGCAAGAAGCTCGGATGCCGCGGAAGTCTTCGGTGTTTCCGACAGACTGTTCGAGGACGTTAAGGTGGTTATGTCGCGAAGGCAATTCAAAGTCATGTGCATGAACTTTTGACGTGTTGTACTTTGAGTATCAAATTTTACTTGTACAAAATCTCGAAGGCTTCTACCGAATCTTTGAATGAATAATTAGATCTTGAAAGTCGCTCTTTTTACACGGCGCTTACAGGCGAGCTGGCGAAACTGTTCTTCAAATCGAGCGTCAACACACTTGGATCAAAGATAGAGAAAAAATGTAAAGTAACGCGGACTCGCGAATCAATCAGAAATCGATGCGCATTAGTAAAAAGTGAAGTTACCGGACGAATGTTCAATGGAATTGCGATCAAAGTACAGTTGACGTTTCCCAACTTAATTGTCGTGAAAATTAAGTCAAATCCGCACTAAACAAATAATCTCCTCACAAATAATCGATTCAATCTAATTGCGAACATTTTCATAGGTCTCTATAACAACGTATGTACACGTAGCCCGAGCTCCGGTTATTGTATTAATAAAACAAGAAGCTCGGATGCCGCGGAAGTCTTCGGTGTTTCCGACAGAATGTTCGAGGACGTTAAGGTGGTTATGTCGCGAAGGCAATTCAAAGTCATGTGCATAAACTGTTGTCGTGTTGTACTTTGAGTATCAAATTTTACTTGTACAAAATCTCGAAGGCTTCTACCGAATCTTTGAATGAATAATTAGATCTTGAAAGTCGCTCTTTTTACACGGCGCTTGAAGGAGAGCTGGCGAAATTGATCTTCAAATCGAGCACCAACACACTTGGATCAAAGATAGAGAAAAAATTTGAAGTACCGCGGACTCGCGAATCAATCAGAAATCGATGCGCATTAGTAAAAAGTGAAGTTACCGGACTAATGTTCAATATAATTCGGACCATTTGACATTTCCCAACGTAATTGTCGTGAAAATTAAGTCAAATCCGCACTAAACAAATAATCTGCTTACAAATAATCGATTCAATCCAATTGCGAAAATTTTCATAGACATTCATACTAACTTCATAGATTTTTTTAAATAATATTATTCATGCAGAAAAATAACCACATATAATTAATTTTTTGTGTCATATAGACGCTGATGTCCATGACTCCGGCGCACCGACATAGCTACCTTAAATCCACGCAGTAAAGTCGGTATCAACGTTTCTTGTCCACAAACGTCCACAATGCTTTTCATGTTAATTTTACATAAAATATCTGCCAATTTTACAAATATTTGTTGTGAAATTAACAATAAAATAATTGTGAACGTTTGTGGACAAAGCACGTTTGTTAATTGTACAAATCTTTTTTTACTGTGCATCGCGCGATCGCTGTTGAATCGCTTCGGCCATAGGTCGGCTATTCCGTGGCTCTCCGGGTTACTCGATTCCGCTGTTGACGATCGAGCGTTCAACTCGGTTATCAATTGGCATCGTTCTCCGCCGCGACGCTGATTCGCCGATGGATGCTGAAGCTCGCGCGGTCTCTACGCCCCCGCTCGCGGCTGCTCATCGGCCTCGTTGTCATCGCGCTTTATGACCGGACCATTATTCTTCCCCCGTCGCTCTATAGATCGTCGCTCCACGCGCCATGAGTCATCCTGTTGCGACGATAAATTCCTGAAAAATTTTCCTAACTCGTAACGAGCCTACGATCGATCGAGCCTTAACTCCGCAGAACTTGGCGAACACTTCTCGTTAACGAAACGCCACTATTTTTCTCTTCTCTTTCGCTGACGATAAACAAATCGTAAAATTCAGAATAAATAAATTGTGGATTGAAATAATGTTTGACTGCAAGTTGACTGCTGTTCATGAATTCGTCGTTCTGGTTTTTCTATCTTGCTGGATATCTCGCTCCGTCTCTCAGCGGGATCGAAGATACAAATCGAGACATCTGGAATCGGATTTCTTTGCCGGATTCGCTTGGATATCTCCGAATGATATTTTCGATACTTGCGATGCGTTTGCAGCGGGCGATGAACAGCATTCCTGTCATTCAATTGCGGCTACGAGCGACCCAATCGGCGCATTAATTAACCATTAACCCTTCGTTGTAACCCTGGATAGAAACCACCCAACGACCAGCTTATCGTATCTAAAGGAGTATCGGCTTCAAATTTTATCCAAAGATATAGAAAGTTCACGGAGTTATGATTTTTTTTAGGGAAAAAACTTTGCTTTCCATTTTTTCTTTGTGAATTTTTTTTTGAATATGTTGCCATTTGATTTCTCATAAAAAAAAAGATCGTGCATCAACCAGAATGTTCGAAGGATGTTCAGTAATTTTTTTTGAGATTTTTTCGACCGATATTTTGGTCACAATACTGGTTCGAAAATGGATCGGGTACAATCGACCCAGTGTCGCTATCGACATTGGTGAAGTACGTGTGTGAACCGTTAATTATCGTAAATATTGTATAAAAAACAAAACAGTCTAGAATAAGGATTTGATTATGACAAGTAATTATAGGAAGGAATATACATTTCCGAAGACCGGCAGTTTGGCCGGCAGTTTGGCCGAAACCTTACAACGCGAAAACTTGCAATACCAATGTGGCGATTGGTCGTCGATAGCCGGAGTTAAATGACAACAACTTCGATAACGTTATCCAGAAAACCCGGTAATTCGTCGATTCAATTATAGGAAGGGATACATTTCCGAAGACCAGCAGTTCTGCCAGCATATTGGCCGAAGCCTTAAAACGCGAAACCTTGCAATACGAATGTGCCGAATGGTCGTCGATAGCCGCAGTTAAATGACAACAATTTCGATAACGTTATCCGCGCAACCCGTTAATTCATGAACGGCACTGCACGGATCATTGTGTTTTTTTTTTTTTTTTTTAGCCGCGTCCGAATGACGTCCAGCGCCAGTTCAACTGTGAAATTTCCGACACTCTGCGAATTCCCGCCCGGAATGCTCCGCTTCTCGAGAACACCGGTATAAAGGGCTCGGCCCGTCAGGCCGGTGGTAAACTCGCGTAAGCAATTATCCCGCGGTGGTTCGGTCAACGCGGCTCCATGGTGGGTACCAGCAGCGCCATGGGGGAATGCCATTGCCCCGGAATACGTTACAGCAGCGTCGGGGCATTCCTTATTTGACTGGCTGATGTTGCGGAGTTCTCCCTCTCGCCGATTCCCGCGGGATCGTTTCCGAATTAATGCACAGCCCGTGGCTGGAATACCGTTGCATTGTACAAGCGTTGGCCGGGGCAGCGATCGTGCGGTGGCGAGATGGTGGCTAGTCTCGGACCGACTTCGAGTCGACTTGAGAACCAATTATCGAACGATCCCTTCCCACCCACCGCCACCCCCCCCCCCCACCCTCACCTCGGCAATGTCGCGTCCCTCTGCGAACCACCTGAGTTTCCCGGCTTACCCGGCAACGCCGTTCAACGCCCGGCCACCCCCGAAGAGCGGGAGCTCCGGGGGAGAGTTCTCCGCGATATACGCCGAGATGACGCAGAAGCCGGGCCGAGGGGGATGTCGGGAGCGCGTTGGGGAGAACGGAGAAGGCTCCGAAGGGAGGCGCAGAAGGGGGGGGGGGGGGGCTGAGACAGCAAGTTGCGGCTGGGAACGATTATCTAATCGTACGAGTCGCAATTCCGAGGAGGCAAATCTAATTTTGCGAAGCTGCAAGGCGACCTCTCGACGTCGCGCTTCGAGTCGCGTCGGCTTAAGGCGCGATTGCCCCGTCGGAGACGAAACGATCGGCTCACACGCACACACACCGGGCCAGTCTTCGTATCGGCGGAATTCGATTGCCGACTCGGTAAGACTGCGATACTCGATCGGCGATAATTCGTCGCGATCTTCGCCGCACATCGGCGCGGAGTTCGATTGGGATCGATGGAAACGGAGACACCGAATTAGCGAGAGATGCGGCGGCCCTTTCGGCGACGCCGATCCGCGGCAATAAGCGGCACGGTCGGCACAACGGGGTAATACGCGAATTGGCTGAGGAGATCGGCCGGACGGATGATGCAGTCTATTCTCCGCATGAATTATCAAGCAATTATCCGTCCGTATGTTCAATGACCCGATAACTCAGCGATAAAGGAATCCCCGAACGAACCCCGAGAGATCTCGGAAGAACGAAAGCAAGATATATATATATATATAAAAATCTGGCGTCTTCGGAGTTCGATAAAAGACACTTTGCACCCTCCTCCATCCCGCGGGCGCATCCGCTCTTATGGCGACGGCGGCAAGACGGAACACCGGGGCAAAACGGCCCCACCCTTTCCCGACGGTGCTCTTTTGTTTCATGTCCCAGCAAATTAAAAAAAAAAAAAATTGCTAAAAATCAGATTTCATTTTCTGCTAGGCCTCCGTCTTGCCCCGGCGGTCGCGATCGGAACGGCGCGCAAACCGGCCCCACTTTTCTCGACGGTGCTCTTTTGTTTCATGTCCCAGCAAATAAAAGAAAAAGACATTGCTAAGAATCAGAGTCCATTTTGCCCTGGGCGTCCGTCTTGCCCCGGCGGTCGCGATCGGAACGGCGCGGGTGAACGGAGCGCTAACCATTCGATGCAGATAAAGGGGAGCCAGAAATTGAGGAAGGTAAATTTTTCGTTCGACTCCGCGAAAAATCGCTCGCAGGTCGAACGAGCTATTGTGATCAATTCACCGGATGGGAAGGGGGACGAGAAATAAGAGGAGAGAAGGAAAAAGTGGAACGTCGACGGTATTATGGGGCGATAAGGAAGTGCCACTGCGGCTCGCTCCTTCGAACGCTCTTATTCCCATCGTCCTCCCCTTTCCGAGTGCCGCCGCGATGTATGCGGTCTCCGCGGCAGTGTGGTCCATACCGATACCCTCCGCACACACACACACACAGCGCGTCGGTTCCTCCGAGCACTCCAAGAGAAGAGACGCGAATTGAACAGAAGCGAAGCGAGGCGTCAGAGCGTGCGTTTACCCTCGCAGCCAATTTCACTCAATTGCGGTTGCACGTGTTCCCCCCCCCCCCCCCCCCCCCACCCGCGCATACCGACTATATCTCCTCGTGAATGTCGTCGGAGAGCGTTGTCTCTCCGAGGCTGACGAGGACGAAGCCGCTGAGGAGGAGGACAAGACGACGCGCAAACGCACGCACCGAGAGGAGGCTGCTCTTTCGTCACGAGCTCGCGTCTCGTTCTTTCCCTCACCCACATGCTCCGCAATCGACTTCGTACTTTGCGCGACGAACGCAGAGACAACGAACGAAGTGGCGACTGACCACTTGACTTCGTGACCCACCCACATATCCGAGACGCTGTCCCGGGCGGGGAGCGAGCCCGAGCAAAATGGAATAACTGAGCAGCAGGCAAAGTGTACGAAAGAGCCGGCGATAAATAAACGAGAGGAGAGAGGATTGGAGTCTCTTTATGGGATAAAGGATAACGAGTCTCTCCACCTCGTTTAATATCTGCGACGCTTAAATTTACGGCAATTTCCGTCAATTTCTTCTAATTGCACGTTATAATTCAGAGTCGGTGGATAGGATGGGCGGGGGGGGGGGGGGGGGGGAGGAGGGGGCGAAATTGGGTTTGTTTGGTTTCGATGCAATTTGCATCGCGGGGGGGCGGTTTTGGTCGCTCGCGGACGAAAGGTGAAACCGCGAAGTGTAACGAACGAGGATGGAGGGGGCGGAAGCGCGTGTGTGTTGCCCGTTGAAAATCGGCGAGGAGGGCGCGTGAGGAACGATGCAGCGGTGCACCTAACAGAAATATAAATAACCGGCGGGGAGGGGGGGGCGTGGGGGGTTGGTTAAAATATAAATTTCCGCGGTGGAATACAGTCTCAGGCTCGGTCGCACGCGCTGCCGGGCGCAGAGCGCGCGGGCCGGAGAGAAACGCGGTACGCGCGTTGCGGCGAGCCCGTCCGAATTTATCGCTCGCTTAATTAGCGTACAAATAACACGATTAATGGCGGCGGTCGGGATGGTATTGTCGTGTTTACCGTGACAGGGCACCACCGGCTATCCGCAAAAGCCCACGGACCGTCCTTCTCCCGCGAGCTCTCCGCATCGTGACGTTCGCTCGCCACCGGCGCATGCATATAACGGCGCAACCCCACGTCGCCTCGGTCGTCGCCTGTCCGGCCGGTTGACTGCTGCACGCTGGAAACGACGTGTCCCTCGACCTCTCGTACCTTTCGGCCCCCTCGATTCCACTGCTCGCGGTTGTGAATAAAAAATTACCATCGAGATCCACCGTTTTCTCTGCGGCAGGTGAGGGGGGCGACACTCTGTAATAAATCGTCTCGGAGCATCGCTGTCTCGATCCCCCGGAGAACAAGCGCCGATGCTAGGGCGGCGCGAGTCACCGTTTTCCGGAAGTACCGGCCACGAGAATCTTTCGGTACACTGAGAGAAGGATCTAGTAAAAATTACTATATCACCTGGGAGATATTAGCATAGCACATAGTAGTGGAGCGTTAGGGCGCCACCTATGATAGGAACTACCGGATTTATAAGAATTTTTCTTAGATATTATGGTAAAAATTCTTGAATAATCTCAGACTTTCTACCATAGGTGGCGCGCTGGCGCCATACTACTGTGCGCTATGGTAATTTTTCTTAGATGATTGGTAATTTTTAATAGATCCTTCTCTCAGTGTACACTGAGAAAATCTTATATAGTGGACAGTACACGGAGGGGACGATCTATACTTTATAGTTACGACAATGACCAAAAATTATATTTGTAACTGTAATTATAGTTTAATCAATTGAGTATATACTATCACATCTGTACACTGTCTATACACTGAGAGAAGGATCTAGTAAAGATTACTATATCACTTGGGAGATATTACCACATAGTAGTGGACCGTTAGGGCGCCACCTATGGTAGGAAGTACCGGATTTATAAGAATTTTTCTTAGATATTATGGTAAAAATTCTTGAATAATCCCAGACTTTCTACCAAAAGTGGCGCTCTGACGCCTTCCTACTGTGCGCTATGGTAATTTTTCTTAGATGATTGGTAATTTTTACTAGATCCTTCTCTCAGTGTACACTGAGAAAAACTTATATAGTTGACAGTACACATAGGAGACGATCTATACTTTATAGTTACGACAATGACCAAAAATTATATTTGTAACTGTAATTATAGTTTAATCAATTGAGTGTATACTATCACATCTGTACACTGTCTATACACTGAGAGGAGGATCTAGTAAAGATTACTATATCACTTGAGAGATATTAGCATAGCACATAGTGGTAGAGCGTTAGGGCGCCACCTATGATAGGAAGTACCGGATTTATAAGAATTTTTCTTAGATATTATGGTAAAAATTCTTGGATAATCTCAGACTTTCTCTCATAAGTGGCGCTCTGACGCCTTCCTACTGTGCGCTATGGTGATTTTTCTTAGATGATTGGTAATTTTTACTAGATCCTTCTCTCAGTGTACCACTATCACAAACTGTCTATATAGACGTCCCCCCTGGGGACTTTTCGTTACAGTAGGAAATACCATTCTCTTTTCTGAGTGTATCGAACGGAAACACGGTATTATTCGGCACTGGCAGACTGCTGTGACTCGGGAATTGCCTCGCTATGGAATACGAAATTTGGAAACTGGACATTTGCCAGAAACCCCTCACCGATGCTTCGAAAATCTGACCTTTCGAGCGGAAGTGACGTCGCACCGGAGATACGTCACTTCCAGTTCGGAAATCTCATTTTTTCAACCGAAAGTCTCGTCATACCGGAAACTCGTCACTTACAGTTCGAAAAATATCATTTTTTTTTTTTCAACCGGAAGTTACGTCATACCGGAAACACGTTGCTCTTGTGACAATCTCATCTTAGGCTATGACGTCACTTCCGCTCGAAATTGTGAGATTTTCAAAGGGTAAGTGAGGATTCGATAATTTTTCGAGCCGGACTGAAATCCGATAACGGCCGTTCTTTGCTGATCGATCAGAAATTTATTTCCGAAGTGTCCGAACTCGGCCTTACGGTATTGTTTTTCCGTTATTATTTTATATTTTATTTCATTGACACGAGGCACGGCGCGTGCAGTTTTATTTTTCTCCAGTATATTGCACGATCGTTGCACCTTCGTTTGGGAAAAATTACCGGCAAAAAAAAAAAAAAAAAAAAAAGAATCCAGTCGGGTCGAGAAACACACGGTGCATGCTGAGGGTCTGGAGAGGCTCGTGCTACCTGCACAATGCCGAGCTCGTAGTCATTGTCTCGACACCGGACGGGCAGTCTGCTTCGCGGAGTGGAGCCAGCGCACTCCGCCGTTACCACTCGCGCTGCCTCCCAGCTTCTTACCCCCAGCTGCGTAACCGAGCCTTATTAATTAATCTGGTAATTATTAAAGTAATTGCCGACTTAATTGGCCCGACGGATACCGCCTACGTGAAAGGACGCGAAGCTATAGGGCCCGCCATAACGAACACACCCTCCGCCCACCGGACTCTTTAGCGCTCCCGACTCGAGTTCCGGTGGCCTTTGCTTTCCTTATTTTCTTTCGATTGCTCGACCAGACCCGGCCCGCCCAATTGTCCGGTGTGCACGACGGTGCCGAAGCTTTGGCGCTCGTCGGGAGTTTTTTGCACGACTGCACACAAAAAAAAAGAAAAACAAAGTAGAAAAAAAAAAAAAACGAGGAAAATAAAGCCACTCATTACACGTCTGCACAAATAATACGGAAAATTAAACAGAACGGCACGCATTCCGCACCCGTGGGATTTCATTATTTTTCGCCTCTGGACACATGACTCAGCAGTTTTTTTTTTTTTTTTTTTTCTTCGTTCCGTTGTGTTTTTATTATTCGAGCGAGATTACCGGATGAAAGCGACGATGTATGTTTTTCGGGACATTGGAGGAGGGGGAGGGGGATTGAGAGAAACGTCGGGTAAGCTCCCGGAGGATGCAATATAAGAATCCAACGAGGGGCTCGGAGGTTGCGATGCGTGGAGAGCGAGCGAGAGAGAGAGAGAGAGAGAGAGAGGTTCGAGGTTCGAGTAAACGAGGGTACGACCCGGTTGGGAAAGGGTTGGCGTCCATTGTACGACGGTTAACTACTGCTTAACCGAATACAAAGGGTGGAAACTCGCCTAAAAGCACCGGTGTAGAATTATTTAAAAAGCTCCGGTTATTGCCCGTCCCTCGGTTTACCCACCGGTGGAATCCTCCGAGCGGCGTTGCCGACGCGGAGTCCGCCCGGCGAACCCTCACTCTCGAGCGAGCGAACTTTTCGCGAAAGAGCGAGCCGGCCCCTGCGCAGCCAGACAATACTCGAAACGAAAATGCGGGAGGTTGAATGATTGAAGAAACAAAGGGAAGAGCGAGCCCCTCTTTGTGCCGCGCGCCCGGTACGGGAAAATTCATCGGAATCCTTTCGCCTATCTCTCTCTCTCTCACTCTCTCTCTCTCTCTCCATCCGCGGGGAAAATGACGATGGCGCTTCGAGAGACACGACTGAAAGGCCAGTGTCACGGCAACAACGGAGATCGATCGAGCGAGAAATTAAAAGAGATCGAGGGAAGATAAAAAAAAAAGAAAAACCAAAAATGAAATAAGAAGAAAAAGAAACGAATGGATAATCACGAGAGACAAAGGTAAAGATCGATGCGACGGAGAAAGGTACTTGCGAGACACCCTCGCGTCGCGGCCCTTTCGCTCGCGGATTCGATGTCATGCGGATTGTGATATTCGGCAGCCCACGGCTTTCTCTCCGCGTAACGTGAGAGAGAGCTCGTCTCTCGATAATTTTGCCACCGCTCTCTCGTTCGAACTCATCGACGCTCCTAGCGCCGGCCGAGAAGAGGCTCGAAACGTCACCCGGGGATCGAAGGCTTCCCACTCGAGTCCCGAGGAGCGAAGCCGCGAGCGGGACGGCTCGGAGGAGGAGGGGGGGGGGGGGGGGGAGCGAAGCCTATTATGATTTTAGAGCGGAACGCTCTGAGGGCCGGGAATTATTTAGATGGAGTACAGGGACGTTCTCCTCTTAGCGGCGGTGCAAAAGGGACGAAACGAGCCGGAGAGACGAGGGAAACGCGCTGTCGGAGACAAAAGCTGGAGGAGGGGTCGGTGAGGGCACACACACGGAGAGGCCGTCGACGCACGCGAAATTAGGAGGAATCGTCCAGGGTGGATTTATTCAAGAGGATTGCGCGAGCGGTTTTCCCAGAGGGTGGTTGGATAGCCGGGGAGGAACCCTTGGGAAGGGAAATTCTCGTTGACAATGGCTTCGCGAGCTCTGTGTGTGTGTGTGTGTGTGTGTGTGTGTGTGTGTGTGTGTGTGTGTGTGTGTGTGTGTGTGTGTGTGTGTGTGTGTGTGTGTGTGTGTGTGTGTGTGTGTGTGTGTGTGTGTGTGTGTGTGTGTGTGTGTGTGTGTGTGTGTGTGTGTGTGTGTGTGTGTGTGTGTGTGTGTGTGTGTGTGTGTGTGTGTGTGTGTGTGTGTGTGTGTGTCTTTCGCTGGACGATCTCTCGTGTCCCGCGCGCGCGTTGTTATAACACAAGCTGGCAGGGATACACGATACAAAATTCATGAAAATTCCAATGAGGGGGCACGCTCGACGACCCCCACCCCCCCCTCCGGCAAATAATCATCTTTATTACATGAACCTCGTTACCGAACGCTATTAATCACATGAGCGGGGCACGACGGGAGAGAGAACGGAGAAGCCGCTCTGCGTGACCGGAGGACGAAACGAAAATGCGGATAAATAAATTGATTGGCACACATTCGATCGGAGACTGGTGCATTGTCGGCTAATTGCTAATGCCGATAGCTGGATGGGATAAATGGGGGGGAAAAAAATATATATATTTGGTATATTTTAATGAGGGAGAAATATTGTCGGGGCACATCCGGGGCGGACATCGAGGCGAGCGAATTGAATTAAATTATTGTGGCGTTCGGTAATTTGTTGTATTGCAATAAGCAGCGGAGAATACGAATCGATAAATTCAAGGAATATGATAAATTATTTATTGTATCAACGACAATCGGTATTAATGGTGAACGTTACGGTGCTGAACGATTTGTTAGATTGAATTTAAGTAATTCGGTAAACGATTGAGCTTATTAGTTCTATTAATTATCGTCTTCTTTATCTGATAATGTTTTTTAACAGGCGACATGTCAGATTCGAGGATAACATTTAGTTATTTGTTTTGTCCCTTGCATGCGACTGTTTGAAGACTTAATAATTTGTCACATTGAAATAAGCAGTAGAATACAAATCAATACATCTAATTAATGTTATTAATTATTTATCGCAACTACATTTCGTATTAATGGCAACGTCACCGTGCCAAAGAATTTATTACATTGAATAAGTTACCAAGGCAGTACTAGTGGACAGCCTGAGCCCACGTGAGTTCAGAGAGGATTGTGAGAGAAATTCCAAACACTTCTCGATGAGATGAAAATCTGATGAAAATCAACCATATCGAAGGTACTGAAAAGATTAATGATAATTCCAAAATAATTCCAAAATTCAAGTTATTAACAAATTAACGAAATAAAAAAAAAATCCCAACAAATCACGCGGCAACCTAACTTTTTTTTTTTTTTAAAATGAAAACGATTTATTAATTTTTCTGAATACGTATGAATTTTATTCAGAAATTCGGGTATTTTTTTTTAATCGCGTTTTTAGTTAATAAAAAAAAGTAATTTTCCAAAATTAGACACAATTCTGAAAAAATTCACACGTATTAAAAAAAAATAAAAATAGTTTTTATATGAACAAAAAGTTAAGTTGCCGGGGGATTTGTTGAAATTTTTTTTTTTATTCATTTGTTAATAACATTTTGGAATTATTATTGTGCAAAATCAATCTTTTCAGCACCTTCCATATGCTTGATTTAAAAAAAAATGTTATCTCGTTGAGAAGTATTCGCAATTCTGTCTCAATTCTCTCTGAACGCACGTGGGCTGAGGCTGTCAGCTAGTACTACCTTAAGTAAATGATGAACCAGTACTACCTTAAGTAAATGATGAACCTTATTAGCTCCATCAACGATAACTTTTTTTCCCCGATAATTTCGGTTAGCAGAAGACATATCGGATCCGAGGACAAAATTTGATAATTCGTTTGGTTCGTTGCAGGCGACTGTTTGAAACTTCAGAAGCTCGAAGTGCCGACCGTCGTAGATCCGAGATGGGAAAAGATAGCTCTGCGCTGCGAGTACGATCTCGGCGGTGAGGAATTGTACTCGGTTAAGTGGTACAAGAACGGCGACGAGTTCTTCACCTTCATGCCGTCAATGTCGCCTCCGGGCCGCCAATACGACGTCGAGGGTGTCCAGGTTGACGTTGGACGGAGCGACAGCAAGCAAGTCATACTGCTCGGACAGGCACACTCTCCGAAAAGTAAGTAGCATATTTTTTTTATTCAATTTTTAACGAGTCAGCTCATTCGATCCAATCACTCGATTTCATGACGAAAATTGATTTTTGCAGGCACTTTTCGTGTCTGCAAGGCTTGAGAAAACCTTCGCGTAGAGTCAGCTTTCTCGCACGAGCATCACAAATTACTATTTTTTTTTTTTGTAGCGGTAATGAATTTATTGACGTCACATAACATGTAACAGTTTCTGATACCAAAAAGAAAAACCTAAATCTCATCACGTATATCGCATATTGGCTATTGGTCATCAACCGAGATTCTTCAGCCAATATTTTTTTTACTTATATCACAAACTATTATAATTATTGTATTAAATAATTGTAATTACTATATTAAATTATAATATTCTGACCTTATTATTTTTCCAAGTATTTTCTTTTGCTTACATGTATACTTCACGCTTTCTGTTGACCCTCGATGGCGCTGCTTTATCTCTTTCACTACTCTCTGTACTCTCTAAATTTTCTGTATTTTCTCGACTGTTTTATGCTTTCGGTCCTGAGGGAAATTAAGAACTCCCAGGATCCAACAAATAAAATAATAATAATAACGTCGCTTGATTTTCCGCAGAAAGAATAGATTACGCAGGCACTTACGGTTGCGAGGTTTCGGTCGAAGCGCCGAGTTACTCGACGGCATTTGACTCCGCGAATATGAGCGTCGCCGTACTGCCGCATCAGGATCCGGCCCTCGAGGGCATCAGACTGAGGACCCACTACGACGTCGGCGACAGTCTCAAAGTAAACTGCACCTCCGCACCGAGTTATCCACCGGCTGTTCTGTCGTTCCTGCTCAACCACAAGGAGGTCTGCAACGTTGTCAAAAAAAAAAAATTATACATATTTATTAATATTTTAATTAATCAATGAAAATAAACATCGCGGATTAATTAATTTATAGGCCGTTGAGTGTTAATTTTATAGTCCGTTGATGAATTATAAAAAAAAAATTTTTTAAATGTATACATATTTATTAATATTTTAATTAATCAATTAAAATAACCAACGCGAGTTAATTAATTTATAGTCCGTTGAGTGTTAATTTTTATCGGGAATACTTTTCACTTTGTTACGGACGATGCAAATAACCGGGAGCCGCGCAACTTTCTAAAAATAAAAAAATAAAAAATTGTATACATATTTATTAATATTTTAATTAATCAATTAAAATAAAAAACGCGACTTAATTAATTTACAGTCCGTTGAGTGTTAATTTTATCGGTAATACTTTTCACTTTGTTACGGGCGATGCAAATAACCGGGAGCCGCGCTCGTCATCCGCCCCCGAAGCCCTCGATGTTCATTACTCGATGAAATTTATCGGCAATATTTCGACGGTAAATTTGAGTAGACATGGTGCGAGCGCCCAAAATCGTAAACGCATTTGTTACATAATTCGGTGTCCAACGGAGCCAAAGGCGCGCGTGGCCCAGAGAGCCGTTAGTTTTGATAATGATAATAGTTTTGATAAGCTGAATAAACACGCGACCACGGGGGGTTTTAGCTTTATTCTCTGCGTTTCGCGATTTAACGAATGGGCTCGCGGGCGTGATAGAATTAGGCGGGTTATGTGAAATTTCGATCGAGAATTTACCTGTGTATTATAGTTTACACGGTGCGCGAGAGAGAGAAAGAGAGAGAGAGAGAGAGAGAGAGGGAGATTGATGAATTTCAATGGAGCGCAATTAATATAGTATAAACCGTGGAGCCAAGAGAATTCAATCGGAAAATCGAATCCCCACGATAGGCATGACTAGGTGACCGGAGATAGGAGTTTGTTTTTTAATTTTAAATCACAAAGGGTGGCAAACCCCGGGGACGATGTACCGTCATCGTTGCGCAATATCGTTTCATATATTCCTATCGTTGATAACGCTTTTTCATTGTGCTTGATTTAATGAAAGTGAATAACCGACGAGAAAGTTTTCGCGCTCGATAATAATTTGCGGTCTCGAGGACGTTTACCCCATCGGTTCAACATAGATTCTCCACGTTTCGCCCCCGATAATGATTGACTGTATTAATCGAAAAAGTAATTCTCCCGCGTTCGAGAGTTTAATCGAGATTTTAATTTGAAAAACAAATTTATGGACGAACACTGTCGTCGTTCATTTCATCGCGTCACTCAATTCAGTCTCGTTAGGAAATGCGCAATGAATACTACACACCGCTCCGATACGCGATTGATTCCAACAAAACTCCATCAGAAGCCTCGATGTCGATGCATGTTACGGGCGAGTAGACGTGTCGATCTAATCGTATACGTGTCTTAATAGTGTATTATGCTGCAAGAGAGGAAAATGCGTCTTTTCACGGAGTGTGAAATTTGATTGAGTGTGAAATTCACACGAGGTGAAAAAGCACTTTTTTTTCCCGTCCATGCTAAAAAGTGGCCATATATTTGTATGCGTGCAACGGGGATGGAAATTGACCGAGTCTTGACGAGCGGGAGGAAAAGTTCACTTTTCCTCCTGCTAAATGACTTTTCCTCCGGCTAAATGACTTTTCCTCCGTCTCGTCAAAAATTGGCCACTTTCCACCCCCGTTGCAGGCATGAAATAGGGCCTCTTAAACGTAGCCGGGAAAAAATCGTATTTTTGGGATTTAAATGGAAAATATTGGGCTGGAAGTGAAATAATTGTTATATTCGTGAAAAAAATTGATTGAACGTGAAAAAATTGATTTTTCAATTGCTGAGCCACCTTTGAAAAAACGTCGATTTTCGTAATTTTCAAAGGTCGATATTTTGGCTCCCAATGGAGTTAAGGGAAAATCTGAGGTGCCCATCGTGTTCTACGGGAAAAAAGACGTAAGATAGGGTCCTTCGCCTAGTTTTGGACGCATTTTATCGTGCTGTGCGGGGACGTTGAAAAACGCGAAAAATGGACTCGAAAGGGATAGCTTGCAATTTTTTTTGACGAATTTGTATTTCCTTTTTCTAATGTTATCTGCAACGGATTCCGAAGGATTTTTGCCCGCTGAACACGAATTAGCTGACCGTTTTAGCCTAAATTACAGCGATACATTGTGGGGCTCGATTTTATGCACGAAAAATCGTATTTTTTGAGATTTTAATGGTAAATATTGGGCTGGGAGTAAAAATATTTGTGAAGCGATTTTAGAACATTTCGAAAATATTTTTTGTCCACTCAATAAATCTTACATTGAACATTTTCAAAAATGTTTCGTTAAAATGTTCAAAAAAGCATTTCAGCGAAATGTCAGAGGTTCCATCGCCAATCCAAATTGCGCGAACACACCTGCATAAACGCGGAACAATTCGTAGAAATATTTCGGTGAAAAATGATCTTAAAAATATTTCAAAATCTTTTATCCCAATGTTTTGGAAATATTTCAGATGTGCTGGAAGATTAAGTATGACTCTGAGATATTTAAGAAAAGTTTCGTTAAAGTATTTTTATAGAATATCTCCAAATATGATTTTCACATGTTTTATAAATATCTCTTAAGATTTGAAAGATTGACAATATTTCCAAAATGATTTCGAAATGTTTCGTGCTGTATGCATACCTCGGCTTTACCTGGCAGGCCTTTACAATATTTTTTTCAATAACTTTTTGTTTGTTTGTTAATATTTCCATTTTTTCGTGTATATTGATAGATCAGCAAATCCCTGACGAGGCCACTGCCAAGCGTGGGACACATCGAGGGAAGCGTCGTCTCCACGACGCGTCTCGGCATATCATTCAAGCTCGAGCGCGATCATTTTCCCGGTGGAAATCTGAGTCTGATATGTCGATCCATTCTCCCCGGCGTGCCGGGCGCAGAGGTCCGGAAGTCGGAAGCAGTCATCACCCTCGCAGCCAGCAACCAGAGACTCGCTCAGGAACCACCCAAGGCCGCAGCTTCGACGAATCACGAACCTATCTTCCTTCGAATTTTCACACTCGCGATAACTCTCCTTCACCTTTCGCTTCCCGTCACGTCGTAAAGATTATTTCCGACCCAGTCACGTGTGCGAAACGAACGAATAGAAAAGTGTACGTGAGAGAAAACAAAAAAAAAAAGAAAAAAAATCTAAGTTAAAACCGACGAGAGGAAAAATGCGATAGCAATACAATACATAAATGTGAAGAAACAAAAACAAACGAGAGAAAAAAGAAAAAAAATAAACAAACGAAAAACCAACTAGCAATGTAAGTTTCGAGATAATCGATGTGAAAAGCGTGCGAAAGAAAAGAGTCAAATACGAGAGAGAGAGAGAATATTATTCGCGGTGATGTAAATAGTGTATGATTGGACTAACTAGAATTGTGATTATGGATTATTAATAAAGATACTTGAAGTGATAAATGTTTCCATATAAAATCGGGCTTGGTCAATGAATTTTTTTTATCGTGAATAAACATTGATATTTATCCGATCAGCTCTGCCGGCGAAGACGCAAATGTGGCTTCGGGGTAAGTTATAGATTTTCTTGGTACCAATCTAATTTGGGTTGGCTTTGCGGGTTTCGACGATTTCGACATATTTGCCGGGAGAATACATGCTCGTTGAGCTTCTCAAGATTGAGAAATTCATTTGGACCGAAGAGGCAGCTTGGCTGCATAGGTGGCATCGACGAGCGTTTCAACTGGGTCGAGTACATTCGTTTGACGAGCATGGAATAACGATCGTTGCTTGAACGGCCCACGACAAATCGATTCATCGCAAAACATCTTCGACGATTTCACCGAGGACAACCGCGCCTCGAACGCTGCAGCTGCTGCTGATGATGCCGGATTCTCCGCGAGCTTTACAACGTTTCCGGTGCCTGTTATGGCACGTGTATTGTCATGCCCATTAGGACGAGAATGCAATTTCGTTTTGTGAATAATTCGCAAGAGGCAAGAGGCCTGTCTGTCACTAGCCACATTCGAGATAAATTGCGAGGAAAATTTTTTGAATTCTCTGAAACATAATTTTCGATTTCACATTGTCATTTTTCGACTGAAAGTGACGTCATACCCAAAAAAAAAAAAAACGCCACTTTCGGTTTGAAAATCGTGACGTCATACACGAAAAACGCCACTACCTGCTTGAATATCGAATTTTCCGACCGAAATTGATCGAAAATACGTCATTTCCGATGGCAAAACCAGATTATCAAACCGGAAGTGACATATTTCCGGCATGACGTCACTTCTGGACAAAAAAATGAGATTTTCAATCTGAAAGTGACGTACCTTCGGTGTGACGTCACTTTCGATCGAAAAAATGGGATTCTCAAACCAAAACTGGCGTCACAAAAAGAAATCATCATTAACATTCCTTCAGAGGATATGATTTCTTTTTTTTTTTTTAAATTTTTTTTAACAACCAACGATGGGATTCGTACATTCGACGTTGATTGGCCGTTAACATAGTCGTCGCATGAAATCCCGGGTCAATATATACGGGAGAGATGGTCGTACGAGTGCTGGTTAAGAGTGGTGGGCGTTAAGGGTGGATTTCTGCGTATGTATTATGCACGTCTCGTATTGTCCCGCTGCCGATGGGGACGCGCACGGTTCGCTACACAACGATGAGAGTCGGCATACACGGCGTTCGTATACGAGTAGATAGGGGGTACCCTCGCACCGCACCAGCGGCAGCCGTACGCTGGATAACGCACGGTCGGCAGAGGCTTCTCTTCGGGCGCACCGCGGCTTCGCGATGCCGCCACTCACGATTGTCCTCATTTCTGTGGCGTCGGGTGTACATACCGAAACTGCTCTCACCTTTGTGCGGGAGGGAGCGAGCGAGAGCCCGGTTCTACCACTCGCATCCACTCGTTTTCATAACCGGAGCGAGTATTCACCCACAACGACGTGTCGTAAGCAACCTCCCCCCCCCCCCCCCTCCACTCCTCCGGCCCCACCCCTGTCGCGCTCGGAGCGCCCGACGAAATCTTTTTATTTTCCGTTGCCGTTGACAACACAGTATATATTTCCGTGTAGAATGAATGAAGAGGAGATTTTTGTGGCTCGAATTCGTAAAAAAGACAATAAAAAAAAAAAAAACAAAAAAACGTTCCAAAAAAATGGCACAGCATCCCAGATGGAAAAGGCGCGAGTCACTGTAGCGTTCTGTTCGACGGTAATTTTTGTGAAATACAAGAAAATGCGAACGGTGAAAAAAAATAAAATAAATAAATAAAATACAGAACTTTCTTTCAATGAAAAAAAAGAGACGCAACAGACGGAGTCTACCGTACAGAGCGGCATCGACGAGACGCACAGCGAAGGATTTGCCCAAATCTAGCGCGATGCACTTTCCATGGGCTGAGATATAAGGTATTTCCGAACTTTTCGTTTCGGAGCAAAGGGGACCACGGCGATAGATAAAACGTCTATGGCCGGTATCACGGTGTAGGCGGATGTCAAGGGCCCCCATCCCCGCCCCCTCCCCTGTCTCTGGCGGAGAGCGTAACAGGTGATCTACTTTACGGTGCGCCGTCAATCCCATCGGGGTGTTCGCGGACCGTGGCTTATTCCGTCGGAGCCCGGCGCTACTGGGTCGAGTCGCGTTTGTGCGGTCGTGCAGGAAGCCGCCCCCCCCCCCCGCAGTCAGCCAGCCGGCAGCGACATCGCGGATTCCCTCGTTCGTTCAATTTCGTCCCCATGTCGCGTTCGCATTCCCACGTACAAGAGAATCCTTTCATGCGAATTGAGAGGGACCGGCGAGAGAAACGCGTTACATACATATATATATACATACACATACATATATAGGGTAAACGTGGTGAATATGGACCGGTCCATATTCCCCACTTTTACCCTATATATATATATATATATGTGTGTGTGTGTGTGTGTGTGTGTGTGTGTGTGTGTGTGTGTGTGTGTGTGTGTGTGTGTGTGTGTGTGTGTGTGTGTGTGTGTGTGTGTGCACACATATATAGGAAGAGGCGTCAGGGAAGCGACGGAGTATTTCGATGGAACATCCGCCGGACGGAGAGTGAAAGCCGTGCGGTGCGGACGCGATCGTACGGAAGAGGAAGCAGTCGGAGCGGTGGAGTTCTCATCTCCCCCCCCCCTCTTAGTCCAGGGCGTTTCATTGAAACGATGAAAAGTCGACCGAGTGACAATTACTCTCGCTGACCCCTCGAGCGCTATCTCGACCCTGACGATTTCTCTCGCCTCTTTTCCCTGTATCGTTCCGAAGATCGTGGAAACTCCTTCCGGTCGCCTCGCCACCGACGGGAACGACCCCCACGGACCTTGGCCTCGGCAGCGCTTCCCCAGCACACTTCCCAATTTTGTAAATTGACTGCCTTCGGCCTCTAGTAGATTCCCCCCAATCAGGGCTTGACGATGCGAGCATCGATGTATCACTGTAAGTCGGTTCTATCAATAGAATTAAGTTCGCTGAGGAGAGAGAGAGCGGGAGGCTTATTGGAAGAGTCTGCGATTCGATCCTGCACAGTGCAACGAACGCTTCCGGCGCGATTGTGCGTTTCTTCTTTAACGCACCAATTTTTTGTTCCCCATCTGGATCATTGTGAGATCGATTTCCATCCGATACTCAATTTTTTTTTTGTTATCCCACTGTCTATCGACCGAATAACGCAATCGATGCGACCGCAACAGCCCAAATATCCGCGGATCACATCGGACTACTGTACACCGAAAAAAAAAAGGTTCGGTAAGATCAAACAAGATTTGTTTGAACCAATCTAATCCAGCGGTTGCGGATGGCGAAGGACATATTTAGTTGAGTTGACTGTAAAGTTACATCGGCATAAAAAAAAAATCATTTCATTGTCCCAACTAAGAATATGTTTGATCGAACAGAATAGCCAATCATATCGAAAAAAAAACTTTTGTTCGAAACAAATGTCTAATCACAGAAAGGAAAAAAAATATTTGGCCCAACTCAATTTGGAGTTGGATCGCAGTGCGGTTATTTACGTTATTTGTTACTAATTAATTTCATACATGGTTACATCGTGTTTTATATGTTCAATTGTTGTCGGTATATCGCTACTTGTCGATATAACACAATTTTTGGTAATTCAAATTTTATATATCCCAGCGAGGCTCGAACCCCGAACCTAACGCATCCTGACCTACCACTGCACTACAATCGCTCATCGATATGTATAACTTTGAATCGGATATATAAGTTATTCTCTGTCAACAACTTAGATTAAACTTCGATGATTTGATATTGAAATATCGAAGTAACTTGAAAGTTGTTTATTGTGGGTATAATATTTATGAATTACAAAATTGACGTCTTGCCGAAACGAATAAAATGGTTTTTAAGATGCCAAATGTTCGTATATATACGAACACATCGAATCACATTTTTGTTTTTTTTCAAATTGACCAAATATACGTTCAAGTCAAAATAATTTACTTTCCGTATGTCGACAGTATATACGATTGAATGGACAAAAATGTTGTTGATTTAATGCAGTTTTGGTTGACTTCGAACCAACGTTGTGTAGTAACTTTAACTCCTACGCGCAATTGACACAACCACATCGGTATTATTGTTTCAACAACGGTGTAGTCTATTCAAATGCGCCCGGTTTGATTCAAATCAATTTTCCGTGACCGCATCTGTTGAGGTTGATATTACCTTATCAATATGACACAATTTTTACAAATTAAAATGTTATATATCCTAGCGATATATAAGTTATTCGCCGTCATTAACTTAGATTAAACTTCGATGATTTGATATTGAAATATCGAAGTAACTTGAAAGTTGTTTATTGTGGGTATAATATTTATGAATTACAAAATTGACGTCTTGCCGAAACGAATAAAATGATTTTTAAGATGCCAAATGTTCGTATATATACGAACACATCGAATCACATTTTTTTTTTTTTTTTCAAATTGACCAAATATACGTTCAAGTCAAAATAATTTACTTTCCGTATGTCGACAGTATATACGATTGAATGGACAAAAATGTTGTTGATTTAATGCAGTTTTGGTTGACTTCGAACCAACGTTGTAGTCACTTTAACTCCTACGCGCAATTGACACAACCACACCGGTATTATTGTTTCAACAACGGTGTAGTCTATTCAAATGCGCCCGGTTTGATTCAAATCAATTTTCCGTGATCGCATCTGTTGAGGTTGATATCACCGAACCTTTTTTTTTTTTTTTTTTTTTTTTTTTTTTTTTTTTTTTTTTTTCGGTGTATCCGTGTCCCTCCGCGCCTCTCCGGTTATCAACGCCTCCATCCATTCGATTAATTATCCAGTTGCACTTATCCCGTGTGCTCTCCGTACGATACACTCTGCGTACCGTACCGCGTCGTCCCCCTCACTGCTATACCGAGTATATAGTGTTCGACAAACGCATCGTGGGAATAATCCTCGAATTTACCGTTAACAGGACACGAGTTCCATTTCATTATGATACAGGAGCGGTGCGCGGTACGCGGAGGAGCGGTGAGTTCGTCGGATGGCGAATGCCAAGAGTAGAAACGCATTACCGGCCGGATATGCGCGAGTGGGAGCGACTAACCTGCGCCGTAGATCCCCGGTGCGAGAACGAGGGAGAGATGTCGAGCGCCCGGAGAGTTTGCTAGTAACATGGAAACAGGGGATACCACCCCGTTCTCGCGCCCGATTTTCTCCGTGTGTGTGTGAGTGTCCTTGTGTGTTTGGTCGCGGTTCCGTTGCGCCGCTGTTTCTGCTGTTTGCCAGGAGCGCGTGGAAAACCCTATGTGTACAGGGTTGGGTTTACGATGTGCCAACGGTTGTGCACAGACAGCTCCGAGAACGCCCCTTGCGGATCGCTTCGCTCTTCTGATATGTAATTCCTAGTCGTCCAAGCCTTCCGCATGTACACCTGCTCTCCGGGCCGGCTCCGGAGATTATGCTCGGCCGTTTTTGGCCCCGATGCGGCGGCGTGTCGCATCCCCGGCAACCGCGCCGCATCTCTTGCCGAGTCTCGGGTCTCGTTCATGTGCACATGACGTCGGAGAGGGGCGGAAGCCGGAATACGCCGCACGAAACGGTGAGAGAGTGTCCGGACAACTCGACTGAGCAATCCCCTCCGCCTCGCACCCTGTCTAGTCTCACTCCCGCGAGGGCACACACGGAAAACCCCTCGCCGACGAGTCTCACTGCGCCTCCCGCGTGCCTCCTTCCACCTTCGGCCTTTAACATGTTAACAGACGATCCTCCGGTTCGCAGTCGGATATGGGCATACGCGTGCAGAGGCGGGAGGTTCGGTGACCGTTAGTCTCGTTACAGTTGTTTGCACAGTAGTCGAACGATAGTGTGGTTCAACGGGCGCGCATGTACGAATAGGTGCCTGCAGGCGTTAATTGTATACTCGCGGAATTGTGGGTATAACGTATCGCAATGTCACACGGGGGACTGCGTGGCAAAACGGGACAGTGGGGTAAAATGCGAGTTTCCGATGATTTTTGGAATGGTGAGCGAGGCGAAGAAAATCCGAATTTATCGATGGTTTTATTACGGCAATATAACACGGAAGCAATATGTAATTCAATTGTTATATGCCGTTAATGTAACTGTCACATATCGATGTAACATTATAGTTATAGTTATGTATAAAAATTGTGTAACCGTTACACAACATACTTGTAACAATGCGAGTGTAATTTTCGTGATAATCAGGCAATGTTAAGGGCGTGCAAAGTAATTGCATTGCAATAATGTATCGGTACTCCGTAAAGTTTGCACATGTTTATAACAATGTTTATGATCATTGCTAAGCTGCAGGTAATGTTAATGTTACAAAGTGTCGTACCGTTGCGGTTCCAAAACTAGGCTTCGTAATATGTACATAACATGCTTATAACAATGCTAGAGCAAGCAAATAATTACTGGCTTCCTTATTACAGTCAAAGGGCTTACCGGCCAATATTTAATGTCAAAAATTAAAGTTTATACATCAGTCATGATCCGTAGATAATCTGTTTGAATCGTGTATACAATTATCCAAAATTATGTTCTCAATTCCAACACAGCCGAATAGGGACGATCACCGTCCACAAATCCGAGCGTCCTAGGTTCGTATCTCTAAACTAAAAACGTTTTCTCTGAGATGTATCTGTTCCTGTCGATAGAGTAATTTCGCCTGTCACCAATAAAGATCCTGATCCAAGGATAGAATCAACCATAATATGTTTTTTGTATATAAAAATTGCACGTTACACTGTTATATAACAACGATATAACACGGTAATAAAACAGTGTTATATTGCCGAGTCGGAAATGGCAACGTGCATGTAATTTACATGTAACATTCTCGTAATACTACCTGTTGTTTTCGGTTGCATTGCTGTTACATTGCTGCTAGATGCTGAGTTTACTGGGATTATTGGAAAACTGAGTTTTGTCCCACTGTCCCATTTTGTTCCGCACCCCCTACATGGCGCGTGTAGGATACGTGTTTAGTTGGAAATTAGACCCTGGATTGTTTCGTCCCGTGGAATTGTCATTCTATTCTATGGGCACGTTGTAATTCAAAATTTTTGCTCAATGGAATGGACGTCATTTGATTCCATGGGCTAAATATCAAAACATCAGTCTTCTCTACTTGCGTAAAAAAAAAAAAAAAAAAAAAAATGACACCCCTCATGGTTTTCCGTCGTTGCAACATCGACTGCTATTCGCCGGAGACTCAAAGGCGCGAAGGCTCGTGAAACACGATGGAGGCTGCCGGCAAGTTCGCACAGAGGTGAGCTTACCGTAATGTTTTCATAGAGGGGAAGAGACAAGAAGATCGCCGGCGGCGTGTTATTCGAGCATGAAAATCGATACTGTACTTTGTGCTCTTAACACAGTGGGTGACAAATAAACCGTAGGCGCTATATCACTATGAGCATGGAGACGCGGAAGCTCGCGTCGTTGTACCGGCTCTCGATGGCCGGCTTCGTGGCTGCAGCGTACTAAGAGTAATTTAATTTCGCTGCCAGGTCAGCTCGTTCGGTGCCGCCCGTTGGGTTATCCCGTCACTTTAATCTCTTTCGCGTGCACGTTCGAATTTAATCCTCCGACTCGGCAGCGGGAAGAGTGTCGGGTCGCGCGATTCTCAAACGACCGTGAAGGCCGATCCCGATGGTCGGAATAGTTACGATAACCGCGCCCGACTCTTCGGCCAACACAATTTCCAACAGAGCTCATGATACCATGATATTTTCCCCTTTGCGGGATATTTGTTTCCTTCGTTCAAACTCTATAACGTCCGCGTAATTTCGTTGGTGGCTTGCCTTTACGTTGAGCCAGCAGCACAGAGAGAATTCGTAAAGGGATAAGAAGATAGAGGATGAGAGCGCTGAATATGGACCGGTTCGTCTATCATTGATAGCCGCGCTAATCTGGCTGGTCAATATCGGCCACTCGCATTCCAGACGCTACCGAAGGACGCCGATTTAATACTGTCTTCTCTGTATCGGTTCTCTCTATACGTCCCTTTGCCCTCGCGAAATGCCTTTTCGCAGCATCCCGTGAGCTTTGCTCCGACGCGGTGTTTACAGCCACCGTCCACTGTTCCAACAAACCCAGCGTCGCAATAGGAATACGCTCTCTTCCGCCGGTGTCCAATCCTCGAAGCGGCCCTCATAGGCGGAGCTCACAAAGGGCCGCGCGAGATTCCTCGAAGCCTTTTTCACGCGCCGCAATAAAGGCGGCGCGAGTTGTTTGGCATCCACGTGCTCGGCGATAACGGTGCACTTCCGTGCACTGACCTACCCGCCGTTTCACCCTCCGACGCTCACGAGTACGTGCGCGCATCCTCGCTCTTCGCTCTTTTTATCCACGGCTCTGTAGATCGAGCGAGTGGATTCTATTGCTTTCTCTATGGCTCTTTTTTTTTTTTTTTTTTTTTCGCTGCGCATCTCTCGCTCGTATTCGCCACCGGAATCGAGCCCTTCTCCTCCAGCTCTTTCTGTGTTCGCTTTATTCGACTCTTTCACCTCGCTACCCTTCCCTCATCCTCCTTCCGTCGGATGGTTTCTTTATTTTTTCTTTTTCTTTTTATCTCCTCGCTCCTCGCACCGCAACGTCGGTCGCGGCAGTCAGGCCGCAAGTTAATTAGTACTTCGGAGCGGTAGCAGCCCGGCCCTTCGCACACACCCCTGCCCGTTGAGGGGAAAAAAGCCGGGCAGGAGGACGGGTGTCGGTTGAAAGGAGAGAATGACCGAGGGGGTGCGGAGGAGAGCGAGACTCTCGGTCGGCGGTGGGTAGCCTCAATTTTTACGACGAGCAGGCGCTTATACGCGAAGTCGTTAACCCGCTCGTAAAGCCCATGGGAGATCGCGACTCACGGATAACCGGACGAACCTCCGCTCTACGGATCCCACATCACCCCCCCCCCCCCCCCCCCCCACGATCTCGCTTTTGCCAACCGCCCTCACCCGTCCGGCGGCTCTATTTACCCCACCTCGTTCTCACTCTCTGCAACACTCGGCTTGCTGAACTGGGCTGGCGCGGCCCGGAATTCATCCTCGGGCCTTCGGAGATTCGTGAGCACTTCGCCAAACAGAGCGTTTGATACGCGCTAAAAAAAAAAAAAAAAAAAAAAAAAATTTACATTCGGCAAACATTTCCCGTTTCGCAATAATTTTCATAATTTTAGCCTTTTTTTTTATTTGTTCATTAACGAACGGTAGTTTCCCGAAAAAAAAAAAAAAAATTGAAAAAGAGTGCACAGTGGATGTTTGTAAAATTTGTGAAAAATTTCTCGCGAATGTTGACAGAGAATTCTCGGACTGTGAGAACAGTGTCGGAGCCTCGACAGTTCGCGACGGAGGGCGAGTGGGGAAAAACCGCTCGTCCGTAACGCATACCAAATGCGAGCGATCTGATGGAGTAAGCAGATAAACGGTCCGAGTGCAGGCGATAATGGAGAGTCACCGTGGCGAGTTCAAAAAGCAGCTCGCGCCACCTCGGACGTGTGACAATGCACGAGCTCCGAGGCGAGACGACCGTGAAAGCTCTCGCTGGTCCCGTCGGGCGGGGCAGGGCCGCTGTGTTCGCCGGGTAGATAAAGGTCGCGGACGTGCGGCTCGGCGTGTGGCGTGTCTGAGCCTCACGGTGCGTATCCACTGGCCGTCCCGTTCTCAGCGTTTCGCCTCCACCCTCGCGTGCGATAGCTCAGTGAAATCTCTTCACATCGGCTTTTCCAGCACGCGCATCCTCGGATGCTGCGTTATCGCATCTCTCGTCTATCAATCATGCTTCGCGTTCATTCGTCCTCTCGCTTTAACGTAGCCCTCGCGAATAGTGTTCGCACTTCGCATAAGTTTCAGAGAAACGTGAGGAAATTGCGGACACTTCTGGATTATATAAAAATCTGAAGAAAAAAAAATCGAGCATACTAATGTTGCTCAAAAGATTAATTTTTCATAATAACAATTTCAAAATGTTATTAACAAATTGATGAGAAATAAAATTGTTTAACAAATATTCGGGAAAACCTAACTCTCTGCTCAATGAAAATTATTCGTTCAATTTTTTTTTTTTTTTTTTTTTAATAAGTAATGAATTTTTTTTCAGATTTTCAATAATCACTTTGATTTTTTTCTTTAACATGGGAAAAACGTGTAGAAAGTCAGAAGATACAAAGTGAATTTGAAAATCTGTAAAAATTCATACGTATTCGGAAAAACAAAACGAATAATTTTCATAACGGAGAGAAAAGTTATGTTTCCGGTAGATTCGTTGAAGAATTTTATTTTTCATCAATTCTTTAATAATATTTTGAAATTATTGTTATGCAAAATAAATCCTTTCGACATCTTTAATGCGCTTGATTTTTCTTCGGATTTTTATACCATCGAGGAGTGTCCACAATACCCTCTCATTTCCCTGAAACTTATGTGAAGTGAACACTACTCGCTGGGACTGCCTTAAGGCCAGTCTGGTTCATCCAGCCCCGCGGGGCGCTCCGAGGTGTCGGTGAAGCGAATAGGATAAGGGAACGGCTGCCTGCCGTAGCATTAATGTCGGGATTAGGAGAACGTGGTGGCTCCTGCTGTTGCTGCTGCTGCTGCTGGTACCGCTGCTGCTGCTGCTAGTGGTGCTTCCGATGCTGGTACCGAATTCACGTGACGGTGTGAGCCGATGCGGTGAGCCGAGTGTTGGTCCCGCGCGATCTGCGCCACAGCCTCACCGGCCAGTACCAGTCCTGAAACCCCCTCGATTCAGTCCTCGGTCCTCTTCCTTCCGCGTTCACCGCCGACCCACACCAGTCCGGCCGTGCCACGGGTCTCCCACTGGCTGCACCAACTTTACCCCGGCTCGGTTCCGCTTCGCACACTGGCACTGGCTTTCACGGCACGGAGGAGGCAGATTGAGAGAGTCCTTCTCGCTCGGTTCTCCACCCGCTTTCCCGCTACCGCACGCTCTTTAAACAGTCTACGGTCGACGGGCTCGCCGGAATCCCGCGCCACCATCGAGGAGGCTCGGATGGGCGCGATGCTGTGCGGCGACGGAGTGTACGCGAGGGCGCGGGTGAACCATCGGACGCTATGGACCGAGAGCGCGAGAGAACCCTCACTAATGGGTTATCGATATATTCATGGAGCCTCATCTCCGGCAGGCTCCTTTTCCCAGCGCGCTCACACCGAGGGCGTTTGCGTTGCCAACCGGAGTGAGTCGCCGGCGGTGTCGAAAGAGGTGCGAGTGCATGGGAACCTTTCGCAAACGGATGCGGATACAGTGCGCAAGGGCGATGGTTGCAACTCGCAGTCTCCAGAATACTACCGTTACGATCTTTAGAGACGAATTAACAACGCACAGTAGAAAAAAAGAAAAAGCGTTCGGACAGCATCGAGGAAAACGAGACTTCCACTTTGAAAGTCTTATTTTTCGATCGTAAGTGACGTCATACCAAAAAGTACGTACTTCCGATTTGAAAATGTCATTTTTCGGCCAGAAGTGACGTCACACCGGAAATACGTCGAATCCGATTTGCAAAACTGATTATTCGACCGGGAGTGACATAATCCAGGTAGTAACGAGAAATATGTCACTTCCGGTCGAAAGCTGATATTCTCAAACTGAACGTGACGTATTTCCGGTATGACGTCACTTCCGGTAGGAAAAAAAAAAAATGAGATTTTCAAACGGTGTGACGTGTTTCCAGTATGACGTCATTGTCCTGTGGAGAAATAAGGTTTTTATACGAGAATCGTTATGTTTCCGTTGTGACGTCACTTCCGGTTTTGAAACGAGACTACCAAGCCGGAAATGACATTAGAGAGAAAAAAAAGGAAAAATGTTCTCTTGGAATTTATCGCGAAATGCGGCCACTGACAGGAGCGTGTAAAATAAATTTTTAAATCGTTGAACCCGTCGCCGAGGCCGGCTCACGAATTCAAACGGGGCCGGAGCACCGCCGCCGCTATTGCTACTCTGCTGGCTCGACTTTTACAGCTTCGGGGATTTCGGGCTCGCGCGCCCGTGAGAGCCTTCCTCGCCAAATTGAAATCGCGTCGTATCACCGTTCCTTTACGATGTCCTGGATGAACGACGGGGGCCAAGGGCCATCGACGGGACTCCGCTCAGCTCATTTTACCATATAAATGTAATTCGCCCGACTCCTAGCGCTGACGTCGCGCTGCGTTGAACATCAGTGAACTACGATCACTTCTCGCGCACACCATGCGTGCACGGCAACGGACGAACTAGAATTATAAAAGATATGCGAAAAAAAATGTATTACTTTTGTTTTTTCTATCATTTTTTTTTTTTTTTTTTTAGCATATCTCCTCGTGTGTACATAGTAATTCGAGTTAGCAGATTTCCGATAGCTCGTAACCAAAGGCCCTCTCCCACCGCCGTTTAAATATTCCCGACGAACGATGCCCCGCGCGCGATAGTAGCGGGGAAAAAAAAAAGAATAAATGAATATCTCTTTTTTTTTTTTCACCACGAACAATCGGTTCGCTATCCTATCCTCGATCGAGCTCCCTTCTCGTCCCGCTGCACTCTGGCACAGGTCTGGCTACGTGACTCCGCATCCTTGCCACGGATTAGAGAGCGAGCTTCGAATGGATATAGAGGAAAGGACGAAGAAGATAAAAATAATGAAAAAAAAAAGAAGAAACCACAGGGAGGAGAATATGCAAAAACGCTTGGAACAAACCGCGTGTGTGCGGTACTTGGCTGACGGCTCTCCGGCGTATGCATATGCATACACGCATCGTGACTATTATACTACGTACCATGGCCATCCAAATTTCAGTGTGTTGGGCGTCAGCTATGAAATTCTTCATCCGTTATTGCAGGAAAAAAAAAAAAAAAACGTTATCCACGGTGAAACAAGTGATATGAAACTGGCTCTAATAAAACTCTATATGATGAAAATCTTTTTACTTACGAGTGAATAAATCATAACGAACAAAAATACGTATACGATACAATTTGCGCGAATGGGACGGCGGTACGACTCATTGAGGTGCGTATCATGAGGGCACGATTGAAGCGACCCTACCAAAATTCATCCCCGTCTCGTGGCCTCGCGTGTTCACCGATCATGCACATTGATCGTGCGCGCATGCGTTCGAGGGCGAGTGAGTTGAATATCGGCCGAGCCGATATTAAACAATTCAACAATGACGTCCAAATGCGTCGGGACTTATATCGTTGCGCGCGCCAAAACCGAAAGGTTTCCGCCGAATTTCATCCTTTCAGCCGGTCTAGAAAGTTTTCGGCGCCATTTAGACTTTTCTCACGGTCGTTCATTTTAATTACATCATAATTAGGTAAAGGGCCCAGTTTCTAACACTTGCCCAGTTTGTGACAGGGGTACCTTTGGCGTACTCGGCTCCCCCCACCATTCGATATGCAGCCAATGGATAGCGCGCGTTCGAGGTCTCAGAAATTGCGACTCTTGGTCCTCCTCATTTATCCCTATGATTTTACACGCTTAAAGTGAGATACCTGCGTAGAAGTTTCAGAAACTGGGTCCTTTACCTTGCATATTTATTTTTCGGAGTACACAAATAAATAATTTTTCTATGTACTCATCCACCGTAAAAAGAGGCACATTTTTACGTAAGAAATTGTCATTTTTACCGACACTTAATTCCGCGACAAGGGTGCGAAGATCTTCACCCCTTTGTCCAGCCTCCTCGTCCACTCCCTCGGCAGCAGGCTGCATATGAACCGCACGCATTGTCGAAGGGCCGTGTTCGTGGCCTGGCCTTGCACACATCGCCGATATCGCTCGGTGTGTCGTCGAGAAAGAAGGAACCGGCTGCACATTGGCCAAGCTGCGATAGGTAGGGTAGATGTGTGTGTGTGTGTGTGTGTGTATGGCGGCGCGCTGCAGGCAGTTAGCAGCCAGGGAATTGGTAGCCCCGGGCTGTTTAACTCTTGGCTCTTGGCCTTCCATAGAATTTCGTGAAACCATCCACCACCACGACCGGCTGGCAGTATCCAGCGAGAGAGCCTCACCGTCCTGGGGCAATCTACCGACTTTCGTCCAACGCCCGCGATATTCCACCCCCTCGCGTTATATAGCCGATTCTGGTGCGGCGCGGTCGCGACCCCCGCGCTCGCCACGTTACCTCTGGGAATTTATGGGACTTTTGAACGAGCCACGGTCCACTCCATTATTCCTTGGGAATTACCCAACGAGATACGACGCCAACGGCTGGATCGTGTGCCCAAAGCCACCCTGGCAAGACTAGCCCTCTCGCTCTCGCCGCGTCCCTCGAACTCCCCCCCCCCCCCCTCGCTCTATATACTTCCGGGTACCAGCAGCATTACTGGTTCGGTCAACAGAATCGCGAGGAAGAGCAAGAGCCCGACTCTGACAGCGAGGACCACTTTGTTGTGGCTCGATTAAAGGCTCAGGGACACAGTGAAAAAAATCTATATGTTTGGATTGAACGGGGCAGATGCGTTCAAGTGCGTTGATTGTTGCTGGTAAAATATTTAAAAAAAAACACACACAACAATTGGCCTCTTGAGACTGCGTTTTAGGCCAATCTTAGTTAACGGGGTCGCTATGTCTCGTACGCAATAAAAAAAGTTTTGCACGATTAAGACACTTTTTGACGTTCAAAAACGTCAATCATTTTGTTAATTAAAAAAAAAAAATATCCGTAAAATTAACAGACATTTTTGTAAACCGGGGAGGTTTTTTTTTTTTTGTAAAATTCACACGAAAAGAATTGTGGAGTAACAGACATTTTTGTAAACCGGGCAAGATTTTTTTTTTGTAAAATTCACACGAAAAGAATTGTGGAGGTTTGTGGATAAGGAACGTTGGTACCTATTTTATTGTGTACTGACTCGCTTTTAGGTCCCTTCTTTTAGAACCACCGTGTTCGAAAGGTCGTTCATTGTCATGGGTTCGATGTCCTGGAATTCGCTGCCTCGAGCGGTTACTCGTGGGTCTTTGCTGTTACCACCGCCATCGCGCGGCGGTTTTTTTCCGGCTGTCGATATCGGTATTTGAATGGAGGTGGGGCGCGAAGCGATTCGGCTACTGTAGCTTTTAGGCTGCGTATGTTTATATTTACGTGCACTTCGTTAGTGTGCAATCCCGGTCGAATGTTACGAATGTCACACATGCTTTATGTGAGTTCCGCTAATTAATTTGTGCGCTTTTGGCAGTCTCTTTGTTCGGATCATTTTTATCTTTGTGTTGGTTCTCAAGTGACGCTGTTCTAGAACTACATTTTTAATTAATAATAATAACGAGTTCGCGTCTAAAGAAACGTGAAGAGAAATTCGCGCGTAGGGGTTGCGCCGGTAATGAATAAAAGACACTTTAAAAAAAAACATATATATATATATATATGTATGTATGTATACATATTTATGTTAGTGTGCAAGATTGGATTTCCGGTTTGGGGGTGAAGAAGCCCGCGATAAAAATTGATCCGGACAACAGTGGAACGCCGGGTATACGGTGGATGATTGTGAGCGATTCCCGCGGGCGTCGGGAAACGATATTTCACGAATCATCCCTTTGCCTTCCCACGGTTACGCACACCCTTTCCCTTTCGGGACGTCCCTGTGCGACGTGAATTCTCGAGAATCACGCGACAACTCTGCCCTCTCTCTCGGCGACGCTGCGGATTCTGAAAAATCGGCGAGAGGTAAGAGGGAGGAAAAAAAAGTGCATGGAAAGAGACATTTGCGGGAGGGCAGAAGAGACCCGGGAGACAGAAGGGGACGCGAGAGGGAAACGCGCCTGGCCAATAAACCATCTCACCCTCGCAAAATGTAATTTTATAGTTATTTTACCAATGCCTTTTTTCCCCCGGGGTATCCACACAGACACATATGTATATATCGGCCAAGGGAGAGCGGGGCAAGGTGGACTGGTTTAAAAAAAAATATCGCCGGCCATAAGAAAGAGCTCATCACGAATGGACCATTTCGCCCCGATGGTTCGTTTTCCCCCCACTCGCCCCCTCTATTCGTCCCTATACTCAGCCAATTCCACGCATATCGACGTCCATCTTCATCCAAGTATATCGTCGCCTCGCGTCCTGTTCTCCATCTGCTCACTTCGCGCCGCGTCTCACGCGTTCCAACCACGGCGAATCCTCTCACGCGGCTAAAAGGACCGTCATTCGATTCGAGAGGGACGAAGATCTTTTTATAAAGGAAATTTAACGGTTCGAAAAGAAATGAGTGAACTTCCGAGAATGGAATAGATATAGAAAAAAAAAAAAAAAACCTTTCTTCCCAGCAAAGGAAAATTTTGAGAAAGACTTGGTAACCAAAAAAAAAGGTAAAAGTATAAGAAAAAAAAAGGCAAAAGTATAAGAAAAGAAGGAAAAGGTAGAAAAGTCACTAGTATCAGTGAGGAGACGTTGTTCCATCGCGGCGAGACTTCATTTTCTCAAATAACCTTTCGCCCCCGAGAATCCCTCGTTTGCCGAAAAACTTTTTACGATCGTTCCGATCTGATAAGAATAACCGGTGAGTGCCTCGGCGGCCATGATCTCTCTCGACATGAGAGACGCACCCTCCCCGTCCCGTCAAGGCAAACCCTCCCCCCCCCCCCGCCCGGACGATCCGATAAGTTCTTACCGCGGTCTTCTACGTCCACCGGGCAAGAAGAACCTGAAGACGGACGAACGCGCGTCTTATCGAGAAACTGGGGAGTATAGGTACGTGATAGCACGTTCGGGAGGGCTCCGGCTCCGGCTCTCCTCGGTGACGTACGTTCCCGGTGACGTCGGGGACGTAACACTCCCACGGCGCTCACCCCCTCGACAAGAAAGTTCTATTCCTCGATTAATCTCAGCTTTTCTTGTTTCACATCGCTCCGTCCAGGCTCCGGATATTCGTTCCGACATTCGGAAAACAAAATTTTTAACAGAAAACCATTCAGTGGTATTTTTTTTTTAGTGAAAAAAAAAAAATCCTCGAATCAAACGAATCTTTTCGTCCAATTTTTTTCTAATTCATCTCATACCGACAAAATATGATGTATCAATAAAAAAAAAAAAAAAAAAAAAAAAAAAAAAAAAACTGTTTCATTAAAAAATGCTTCGATAAAAAAATGTTGCAATAATTAGCAATTGTTGCAATTTGTTAAGTAATCTGTTTTTCTCGGTGAAGATTTTTCTGTCTGATTCGTTTTTGCACTTTGAGGAACGCGTTGGAATTTCCGGTCGGTGGGAAGGAGATCGCGCGTCATCGTTGAATTTTCCATCGTTCGACAGGAGACTGACTGCGGAGGTGCCCCAGCGAGAGGAGCACAATATCAAGGAACAATTTTGTCTCGACGGAGACATCCGTCCGTCAAGAAGGCACTCTCGTACCGGGAGCGAGGGAGGGGGCGAGAGGGGTGCCTCTTCAATATCCGTATTTCCAATATATACAGATACGCAAAGAAAAAAGAGCGGGCGGATATAGGTACTCGATCGATGGAGGGAAAGACTCACGCCGGAGGGCAGCGAGCAACCCCCGAGCCCGTCGACGACCTTATCCACCCTCACCGCGAATTACAATACACTGCCGCTGTTGAATCCCGGCAGGGAATACCGCGAGAGGCGGATAAAGTTATTGCATATCGCCAAGATTACGGACTCACATTTTATTTTACTCAACATTAATCTTTGTCGTAAGAGGAGAGAGGAAAATACAATATTCGCTGTAACATGTTTCTCCGATACGAGTACGTCATCGAGTGAAACAAACATGAAAATTTTAAACAACAAATTTTTTAGTGAATTTTTCAAAATATATATTTGTCCTTCCCATCGACACACTCGCATCAGAGTAATATCGTCCTCCGACCGAACGTTTCGATACGTCCGATCAAAAAGTACCTCTCGTGTGCACTGTAAAAAAATTCGTATGGAACTTAGTGTACCGGATTGGAAGTTATATGCAAAAACTGGTAGATTAAAATTTCACGTACAATTGCGATGGAAAATTAATGTTCAATCCATTAAAAACATTGTTTTTTTTATTTTTGATAAATTGCATACTTTTTAAAATAAATTGTTTTAAATTTACTATGAAACTACTTTAATTTTAATAAATCACTTTAATTGAAATGAAAAAGTATATTAATTTTTCATCATAATTGTACATTAAATTTAAGGTAGGGGAGATCGGGCCAAAACGGGACAGTGGGACAAAACGGGACGGCGGGACAAAACGCAATTTTTCAATAACTTTCGGATGGAAGAGTGAGGCAAAAAGTAGCAGAAAATTAGGATGTATCAATGAGGCAAAATTGGGTATCCAAAAATTATTGGAAAATTGCATTTTTCCTCATTGTCCCGTTTTGCCGCCCTGTCCCATTCTGCCCCCCTCTAATCGTTCTGCCCCCCTCTAATAGTTTCGCTCTCCCCTAATAGTTTCTCCCTACAAACTTCAAGTCCGGTACATTAGATGTACAATTTTTTTTAGTGTTCGTCGAGATTGTTGGATCTCCCTCGGCAAGTCGAATCCAGAATCGAGTTGGTGTTGAACACAAAGTGTCTCCGGTATGGAGGCAGCGGGCACCCAGGGAGGGTATAAAGAGGACGTTGCGGAAGCGTGAGAGCTGAAAGCTCGAAGACAGTGTGCGACGTAGGAGATTGGAGAGCAGAATGTGGTCTCCGGGCTTTATAGGTGAACGCCGTTGCGGAGGAGGCGCGAGAGGGTGCCGAGCTCCGACGCTTTCCGAAGGTGCTGCGGGAGCAATAGGTACGGTGGGGAAAATAAGAGAGAAATCGTGCGCCAGGACGAAACGGGCCGGAGGAAGAGAATCTCGGGTTAAATGGCGCCCGAGATTTAGTGGCACGATATAAATAAATAAGTCTGGAGAAACGGATTTTCTCGGCGAGGGCGAAGCCGGAGGGGTGGTGCGAGAAGTTGCCTTCTGTATTCATATCCTAGCCCTGCCTCGGGGCCATCCCGCGGCATTTCCGGCTTCGCCACCGGCCCGTAGAACGGCTTTTGCTCCTTTACCGAACGGCCTGCGCTTTCACTTCAGTTCGCCAGGAGCGCGTTCTTTTTCCTGCTGAGAAAAGCACACGAGCAGCGATCCCTTATTCGCTCTCCCACGGCCTTAAAAAAGGGATAAACGAATAAATGAATTCTAGGCCCCCAGAGCCTCCTCCACGTTCCCCGATTATTTCGACCGGTGAATGAGAAGAAAAAAAAAATGGAAAAACAATCCCTCGCGTGTATAACGTGGGAGGTAAAATTTTTGCGAGGCTATCGCAAGAAGCAAGAAAAGTCAAAGTACCTTACAGCAGGTTTTCCGAAAAGGACCCCCGAGGCTCCTTTTCAAGGGAAATGCACCTCGGGCAAACTCTGGCTTTGCGGTTTCGGGCTATAGAATTTTAAACAATCACCTAACCACCCTCCGACTCTCTCTCCCGATTAGATTCTAATCTGAGATTAAGAAGCTATACGTCGGAAGGTGGAGGTTCTCGTTCACGTTCTGGCGCCTTCGACTTCGCCCCGAGGCTCGGATTCTGCGGCTCCTCTACAGTGGGAAGACGGTGTGCGTGCCCGTATACACCCCCTACCGCTGAAAGCTCGCTGACGAGACGACGTCGCGCACCGGGACGCCTCAGTGATTTCGCGAGGGGTGCAAGAGCTACTGTGAGGAAGTGTGTATAGTGCACGAGGCACAGAGGTTGGCAAAGGAGAGGAAGAGAGTGACTGAGTGAAAGTGGGGTTCCGGAGTCGAAGCGGAAATTGATTAGGGTCGCATCGCGCTTAAGCAAACGCACGACGAGAAGGGGAGGCGGAGGCGGGGGTGGTTTAGCCCGTGCTGATGTATGCCCTCTCGCTCGCTGGAACGCGACACCCTGACGGTGTATACGTACGCGGCGCACTGGCAGCAATAAATGCCAGCCTGATGACAAAGTTGCTCGACCGAAGTGAATTCCAAACTGTGACGGTGAGGCTCGCTATATCTTCTTCGCTTTGCACTTGCTCTTCCAAATGTTCCGGAACCCCTCCGGGACATCTAAATGAGCCTAGAGATCGACCGGAAAGAGTTCAACACTTCCGTAAAAAGCAAAAAAAAAAGTAAAATAAAAAATTCTTCCTCATGTGAAATAAATTGGTAGGTGTCTCCGATGCTTGTGTGACGAAGGGCTTGGGTCTAGGATGTGCAATGAGAATACTATGCCCGGATGTAGATGTAAATAAGGTAGTCTTTATCGGTCAGAAATTCGGCAGAGCGTACCGCATTGATCGTCCGTCGAAGCTGATCTGATTGGAGCTCGCTTCTGCAAAGGAACAAAGTCGTGACAGTGTTTAAATTATTGTTTAAATTCACAAACGGGAATCCAGCCGAAGGATCCGGTATCCCGGATGCTAGGTAGCCCTACGGGCTTCTCCGAAAGAGAACGCATTGAAAAAGAATGCGCTGACAATTAATATTAATGCGAAGACATCAAAACGTCAAGTGCAGACGTCAATATGCTACAATAATAAAGAACAGAAATTGTCCAATATAAAAAACAATGTAGGCTGTGGCCGCAAAACTTGAAATGACAAAAAATGGATTCTTAAGTAAGGTTCGAATAGCGAAAGTTCCTTACTAGGAAAAAAAAAAAAGGTCCTTTAACACGTCTGTATTTGTAGCTGCTGAGTCTCCGTTGTTCAAATTCTATGCTCCAGCTGTCCACCTTGTTATCATTTCAGAAAGGTACAATCGATGGAGACCCGCACATAACGGTGAACATCGAGACAGGAAAAGCGTACAAACGCCGGCGTACGGTAAATTTTCGCAGACGAGCAAACTTCCAATACCGGCGAGAGCCGGGCGCACCGTACTTGTCGTTCAATTCGCAAAGAGTTCTTACTGGAAGAGATGGGTGGAGAGTATCGTCGAGCAGTGCATCGGTGCCGACAGTGCATCTCTGGTCTCGGATGTGATGGAGAAAGATAAATAGGAGAAAGAGCTGGTATGAAGCTTTCAAAGGTGGTGCTCGGACTGCAAGGGGCGGTTGGGCGGGGGTGACCGGTAAGAGGATTCCTCTGTTTCCCCGCGAGCGACCACGAAAGGGTAGTCGATGAGGTTCGACCGAAAAACGAAGAATCAAAGTGAGACAATGAGAGTCGAAGCCGAAGAGGGAGGAGATTGTGGGAGGGCCCGGTGTGCAGTGCGGAGTTGCAACGGGAGATGCACTGAACGGAAGTGAAAGAAGAAGAAGAACAAGAAGAATCGAAGGTGGGTCGTGCTTGATGCTTCTGAGGACCGTCGAGGCTACCGCCGGTCGTCCTCGATCGAATCTTAAAGACCCGAAGAAAGGTGCCGTTTGGTCGTCGGGGAGGTGCCCGAAGTGGCCAGGAGCGTTCGCCAGTCTTCCGCTAATACTCGTCGTTCCTGCGAACCGCGAGAGGGTTGAAAGCGTAGATGCAAGGCTCGTTGAAAGTCCGATAGGGGTGTCGGAGGATCGGGGAATCCCGGAAGGATAAACGAAATCGACGATCTATATAGTCATGGCTACAGTGCCAATGGTATATTTATAGCTATCCGCTGTCTGTCCGTCCGTTGAGTCTGTGCCCGCGTCTGTGTCGCCATCCTAGTCGCAATGAGAAAATGGAGCGGGTGGAGAACAGGGCGATGAAAACTGCGACGTTTAAGAGGAGACGAAGAGGAGGATGAAGAGGTGGAATAAGGAGAATAAGGGAAGACGAGAGGCTGCGAGAAGAGTGCAGAGAGCAACCCCTATCGCCGCCCGGGCAGAGGGCTAATTCCCCGCTGAGTGGGAGGGAGGGTGAGACCGCGCTCCGCGCGACGACGTTCTAAATATCGGAATAAATTGCGGGAGAGCTCCTTGGTGAACGTCTCACGGCCCCCCTGTCGATCCACCCTCGGAGACGTCGACCTGCAGCCCCGCCGTACAGCGTCAGCGGGAGGAGGAACGTACCGCGCGAAGCTCTCTCGGTTTCGCTCCTCGGAATAAGGGAGGGTGGCCCTTATCGCGTGTACGCTCCGCTGCACTTCGGGAGGGCTGAAGGCGAGCCTTATAGAGCTCGTCCTCGCGCCTAGGAGCGACCACCCTTCCCCTCATCCTATTTCCAGCCAAGGCATCCTCACTCCGCACTCTTCCTCAACGTAACGGGTGATCGAGAATCGTTCAACGGCATTCGTGTAATAAAAAAAACGTTGCAATAAAGTCTCGATGAAGACAAAAAAAAAATTCTAAGCTCACCGTCTCCTACGGTAAATTCGGTGATAAATAAATGTCAAGGTTCGGTACGAAATATTCGTGAATAAATAAATTCTCTGCGGTATCAATTTTGTTATTCGTACACAATGGACGAATACATGTAAAGGTTCGCCAGGGACGGAGGCTTTCGTACCGTAGGAAAATAAGAAGCATACGAAACACGGTACAAGGTGGTCAATGGAAATTCGCGTTCACGGTAGTGGAAAGGACCCAGCTGGGCGACGAGCGAGGACAACGGCGAGGTGTATGGATGGAGAACGCGGGGTGGAAGCTTCGGCGTTGCGGTGCCACGGAGAATATCTGAATATCGGACGAAATCGAGCTGAAAGATACGAGAGAATACGTAATATCCACAGAGCGTGCAGAGAGCAGCCCGGTTCCGGGCTCTCGGCTGGTCCCGGAATCCTCGGGGTCGGCATGCCCCACGATATCTTCTTCTTTTCTCGCTCGACGGCCGAGGGGGTGCAACGGCGTTCCTCTTTATCCTCGAGCGAGGAGGAACGCCGGTGTCCGGAAGGGAGACACCCCGTGGACGACGATACCGAACGTTCCATCAACCCGAAGGCCTCTCTTCCGATAGCTCGTAACTATAGCCTGGGAAATAAAGAGTGCCACCGGTGCAGGGATGGCGAGGCATGGGCCGTACAGGCACGGCCAATCCGCGGGAAGAAGCGGTCGAAGGAGAATGCGAAGAGGCAGCCGAGGATCGCGGGAACGAGCTACAGGGCGAGTAGCTCAAAAGACGGGGGTGCCCGCGGTGCCGGGAATGAGGTAAGCGGAGGAGAGACGATCGGTGAAAACGGGTGTACCCCGTCAACGCGGCGAGGCGCTCTCGACATCGATCTCTCCTCCGGGTGCAGCGGCGACGAGCCGCTGCACACGACCCCTTAAACCCTCGTCACGAGCTCGACTTATCTCGGTTTATAGAAATTTTTCCCCACTTCAATCGATTTTACGTCGTTTCCTTCGGCGCAAATGAGAATCATCGTAGTACCTCGAGGATCTCTTCATGCTATTTTCTTTTTTTTTTCATCCCGTAATCCTTCCGATTGACTGCTCCGAAGACTCTCTTATCCTCGAGTGTCGGCTTCAAGAAATTACGAGTCCGCGGGAAATAACCGTTAGCTGCGACAAGTTATTATTCGCACAAAAACAAACAAAAAAAATTGTTTTGCAGTGCACTTCATTAATGCCAATGAAACCCCAAAATTCGGATAACGGCATTGATAAGATCTGTTTTCGACTAAATCGTCGAGCTCGATTGTAGGAAACATACCGAATCGGACGGAAACTTCGGAAACCCGAGTACGGACGTAGAGCTAAATTTTATGCTGAATTTTGCAGAACGTAAGTTGAGAGAAAGGTGAAAGAACATAGAGTTTCGGCAAACTGCATGGCAAAAGGTCGAGGGAGCAAAGAGACCATGAATGCGGCTATAATACGTCTACACGTGGATATATATATATTTACGTGTACATTTAAAGTGATCCAACACGTCGATCTTCCTCTGCCAGTGGCAAATAAAAGGGTTTCTCTGGCATATTTCAACATGCACGTATCTTAGCTGCTGCTGCTGGGCTACGTTCCCCGTCTCAACCTCCGCAGCGCTTCCTCTTCTTCAACCGTCTGCGAAGACGTGCCCACGTACCGGGGATTATGAAATTTCGTCTTGCACATCGAACTTCTTACTCTATGCTTCCTAGAGCCACTGCTGCTGCCGCTGCTGCTGCCGCTGCTGCTGTCAGCCCCCTTTTCACTATAGCGGATGAGCGAGCTCGCTCCCATCCCTTGGTGTACCACACCCTCGCTTATTCTCAACCCAACGACTCATCGTACCTCGGCCTCTTCGCAGCTCTATGCAAATGCATATTCGATCTCTTCGTCCCTGAGATGCTTCCACGTCCCTTTGCAGTACATATACATGTATATATGCATATGGCGCGTTATATACCTTCGATATATTACAACCCTCTCCCGAAGACATCGAGCTCTTAAGAAGTTCGAAGACGCTACGAGAAATATCGTATTAAGTGCTGAGAGGATTATCCAGTGGCTTCGAAGACTCGCCTTCAAAATCTGAACGATTTTTCATTTTCCGTGCAATATCGATGACGGTAAAATAAAAATTGGAAATCCAGTCGACTGCCGAGTCAAACGAACGTTTGGTTTTCGTGTCCGATAGACCAACAAATGAATTGATTGGTGGCTGGAAAATTAATTGGTCGACAACAAGACTCGTCGATCAGCCAATTAATCGATCGGTTGGTCGATCAATTTTTCGCCTCAACAAACAAAACCGTCCGCATCCAACCACGTAGTTGTTGTATCAACTAATTATTTTCCTCCGCTCACGGATGACCGGTCCAGGTGTTCGGTGTGTTAAAAATCCGGCCGATTTTTTGCCCTTCAATATCGACGATTGTGAAATAAAAATTAGAAATCCAATCGAGTGCCGAGTCAAGCGAGCCATTTACTCCTCGTGATCGATCGGCCAGCAAATAAATTCACTGGACCATAAAACTAATTGGTCGACGACAAAACTGGTCGACCAGCCAATTAATCGATCGGTTGCTCGATCCAACAAAACAAACCGCCCGTACCCAAACGCGCAGTTTGTTGGGCCAACTGATTATTTTTCTCCGCTTACGCACGATTGGTCCAGGACCTCACTCGGTAACACGAACACCGCTATGCGGCCCGTCCGCCTCGTCCCCCTGTACATCACAATTCATAATCATAAGCTCGACGGGAAGACAATGGAAACCTGAGGATATCGCGAACGTATTTATATCCCCGCTGGGACGAGCGTATGGATACGGATAAGGGACTTTTCGGAGAGGCCCTCGGAGCCGTCCCGTGTCGCGTTAATAATGTATACCTCGTATTCTTTGACCCGAGCTCTAATGCTGCTCATCGGGCAATATCTCGCCATCCCCGTCGTTTCTCCTCGTTCCGGCGCCCTTACCAAACATTCCCATTCAGACTCCTCGCCGTGAACGATGGTGTCCAGCGCACACACACACTCTCTCTCTCTCTCTCTCTTTCTCTTTGTCCCAGCGATACACAAGCGATGCAACACCGAGAGGCGCTACGAGCACCGGCCATTCAGCGGCAGTCGAAACAACACCGACAGCCCGACCCTACCGCCCTCCTCCCTCATCGCATCCCAAGCGAACGATATCCATTTCGAGCGGATATCCCGGGGTAAATTCCGGGCACGGAAAAGCCAGGAACCCGCTTGCTCCCTCTCCAGCGAAATATCCCGTAGGGGGATGTCGGTAACGGGAAACGCGAAACGTCAAACGGGGATCCACGGGGCATACCTCCACTCCGGAAGGTGAATGGGAGAGGAGCGAAGGGTGCGAGAGGCGGGTTTCGCGCAATGGTGAAACGGCCTCGACAGGAGATGGAGAGAGACCTTTCGGATTCAGGATATGAGGACAGAAGGCGAGGGTGCATGGCTCGCACCGTTCGAGAGAGGAAGATCGAGCCGAGTGCGCGCAACGAGGAGGGGCGCGGCGGAGGGGAAGGAAGGGGTTTGCGAGAGGGACGAAGAGGACGAATCGCGCGGGGGCTGCGAGGAGAGGCCAGGGGTTCGTCGATCCTGCGGGAATCGAAAAGCATCGGGGCGTCGCGGGTATGGAGAGCACGTGGGCACGGGGATTCTCTATTTCGTTTCTCTTTGGCCAATGTCGTTGCCGAGCCCGCTCGGCAAGGAGAGGGACGGTGGAATCGATTTTTTTTTTGCCCTGTACAGTCACGGAGATCGGAAACGCTTCATTGTTTTTTTCCTTTTTTTTTTTTTACTATAGCCACATAGTGGTGTAGTCCAACAGTGCAGGGACAGCAGTCATCCATAGCGCAGAACCAACAGGACCTCGGGCGGTGGCTGTGCAGATGGTAAAATAAATTAACCGGCGAATTACGGCCCGGCTGTACGTACTACGCCCGCTTCCTCCATGGCTATGTGTAGCGAACGTATAACCGGAAACGGGAATGGAGTTTAGCCATGGGCGCTCGAATCGCGAAACGAGGGAAAGAGCCTGTGGGGGCCGCGTTGTTACAGTGCCTAACGACCCCCGGCGCCGTGTCCATCGAGAGGACCGTCGAGGAACATCACCCCCGGCTCGCGTTTCAGCTACAGACTATCCGTGGCCTCCCCCCTCTTCCTCTCCCTCACACACACACACCGGCACACGCACACTTCCGGCTTAATTGCAACGGTTGCGTCGGACTGTGGCATCGAATCCCACGTACCGCTGAGAGCCCCGACTCGCGAAGCTCTACCGGTCTCACGGAAAATTCGAATTTCCGATACATCATCGGTAGAGATCACGACGGTGTAAGTGGATTAGGTCGTTTCTCCACTCTGCGTAACTAGAGTGAGGTTCGGCGAACATACGAATGGATATTGGGCGGGGTTGAGGGAGGGGAAAAAAAATCGGATAGGTAAACCGTGGGATGAATCTGTTGCGATTCAATCACGATTCTCGAACTTCATTTATCGCTCTGAAAGCCTCGATTGCGATGGATCAGTTTTGATCCGGAAGGAACTACAAAAAAAAACTTACTGATAAAACACCCTGGAAGACTCTTCGAAACTCTTTCGTGCAAAATTGTCGCGGATCATTGTAGCGAATCTAGAATTTTATTTTGTTTCTTTTTTAAAAATAAACGTCGCGTTAATTTTTGTCCGAGCGATTCGTTTGTTTCACGGTATAAAGAGGGTGGGCATTTAGCGAACATTTCTCGTCCAGAAAGGGCAACGATTTTTTTTTAAATTGCAGTTAGTTCACGAAATAAATGGAAAAATTGCAAAATTCACAGGAAAAAAAAAAATTGAGGAGCTTTGTGAAAATTTGAGCTTTTCGTAAATGAACGAAACGTTTTTTGTACCGTGTTATTCGATTTATTTACATGTATCGATTCGCGTTTCACGTTGGCCGAACTTGGAAAAAGGCTGAGCGCGCATATATCAGAAACAAGTACAGTAACTATTCGGGAGGGTCGCCAAGTGTTCCGTAATATATTAACAGCCCCGAGCAGACACCGGTTGTACATACGGGGGGGGGGGGGTGTTTGGGCGGAATATAGCTCACTATCCGCTGAAACTACAAATTCTACCACGTAACCGTGTTACGTAACGCGCGTGTCCGGTGCAGTCACTTCCTGCTTAATTACCGAGGATATACAGCTACTCTCGATCACCGGCCTATCGAGAGGGCCCTCGTATAATTTCGCCGAGTCATTGGGCGTGCTCCAGACACCCCTACGAGCGTCGATTCTCCATTGAACTATGCACGTAAAAAAAAAAGAAAAAAATTGACGTTCTCCTCTTTTCTTCATTTTTTTTTACCCACACGGAAATGATCGCGCAGATGCTAACGAGCCGTGCACGTTTCCTGCGTCATCGTGGAAATCGCTTCGAGAATCGAGAAAAAAAAGTCTTCGTCAAGGCGAAAAAACTTTGACTCTCGTAAGTCGGGGGGGGGGAACTTATTTTTCAACCCTCGACTGAGATTCCTCCTTGCCACGGTGGCCGATTGAGGGAAAGAAATCAATGACGTGTTCTACTCGGTGGAGTTTGAACGGAGCACTATCACTGGCAATTTCAAAGGTTAGCCGTGGCTCTTGCGAGCACCGCCACCGAGAGGAATCTTGCAGCACGCCTCGATCCGATATGAAGGGTACACATCGGGGGTTGGCATTGCGAGAGTCGTTCCTAGCCCCGCGTGGCCACCAGCCACTCTCGGCAACCCCCGACGAGCCTCCGCTCCGGCTTGGCTGTTGCGGCTGTACACGATTCATCCACCGAGGGCTTGACGAGGGATTGCACCGTGGGGAGTCGCGTGAGGAAAAATAATATACGGGGAGTGACCCCCTCCTTGGTGATTACCGGTCGATCGATAGGCCGAGTCGACTCTCGGCCTGTGCCAACTGCGCGTGCAGTTGGCACAGCGGTGTCATCCTCTCACCCGGGCTTCGTCCGAGCTGCACTCGGGAGAGTAGGTATTTATTACACTTAGAGTAGGGGAAGGAGAGCGGGGCAAAACGGACCGGTGGCGTTAGTTTCGAATGAAACTTTCGATTTTACGCACCCCGAAAAAATGTTTAAATCGCCCATTTTGCCCCACTCGCTCTTTCCATTTATTTCCCACTGTCCATCGCGAAATGTTTCGTATTTTCACATATGAATCCTCTCGTATTCCCTTTCGACCGGCCTCGGGCTCAACCGGCGGCAGGAATCTACTCGACCGTTATATTTATGCAATATACGGGAGGGAGAGGCATGCGCATTCGCAAGACGACGTTTGCTTAAGGGAAAATTCACTCTGTTTCTACACGACGGCAAAGTTAATTAATCTTGGAGTCTCGTACGAGCTCGCTAAGGGTGTGCTCGAGGAGTGAGAAGGATGACGCGGGTATTGACACTTCACGGGGAAATTCTGTCGGACATGAAATTTTAATGGCATCTTTCAACGCTAACCTCTGAATTTCTTGGTTAAATGGAAACGAGAATAATAAAGTTACAGCTCTCGACGAAAAATTCGGCAAAAACCGTAAGATGGAAAGTTTAGTTCAGTTTTTGTTTGCATCGTAAGTTACTCTAATTAAGTCATAATAATAATAATAATAATGATAATAACAATTAATTTCTGATTTCTGTTAAATTTCGTAGGATTCGATGAGTCATTATCAGCAAAACGGCAATAATAGATCATCCCCGGAGTCTGAAGAGAGACGGCGTTTAACGGAAATTTCGAACACTCGTGCGTTGTAAGTTTTCCGGTTCCGTAACACGCCCGGAAGGTAGATCGACGTGCTGTTCGAACAGCCAGTTCATAATACTGAACCGCAGGGATACTCCAGAGCCGAGTAATTTCTGATTTCTGTAAAATTTATAATTTTCGATTTTAAGCAATTTTTGATTTCTTTAAAATTTATAATTACCGATTTTGAGTAATTTCTGATTTCTGTAAAAATGTTTTACGATCTCCTGAGTCATAATCGGCACGAGGACAATAATAGATAATAGACAATCTTGAGAGTCCGAAAACAGACGGAGTTTTCCGAAAATTTCGAACACTTCGGAGCGTCGAAAGTCGTTCGGTTTTGAAACACGCCCGGAGGATAAATCGAGGCGATGTTCGAGCACCCAGCTCCGAACGCTCGCCCGCGGGAATGTGTCGGGGCGACGAGGCCGCCGGGCAGTAACCGAGGGGCAGGATGAAGAGAGAGTGAAAAGCGAACGAACGGTAGACCGTTGAAGCTTATGAAAAATTGAGAGAAAGCAAATATCCTGTGTGCGCGACGTCGAGTGCTCGGCGTCGACCTGCCGAATGCACCGGTGCTCGGTGCGGAAGCATCCGGTTCGCCGTTAGGAGAGCCGACGATGGATCTGTATGTGCGCCTCCGGTGCGGTCCGGAGAACTGCTTCGTCGATCCAACCATCCGAGAGAATTTGGAGAATCGTTGCCTCAAGTGGCTTCAATTTTTTTTTCCCCTCCACGGACATATTCGTACGCATCTCACGCTCGGTCTCCATCGCTGGTCGATCCTCCGCTTCGCGATTGTAATTGCCATTTGTTTGATCCACCAGTTGTTATGAATCACGAATTTTTTTTTTTTTTTTTTTCAACTCTATCAATCATGATTGTTATTTCACAGTTCATGCACCGTGAATAATGTATATGAAAATCTTGTTTTTTTTTTCTCATTGTATCATTATTATTCTTATTATTAGTTTTCGGTCGGACTATTTTATATTGGGTATTCTCATATCGGCCTCATAAACGCCCGCAAGTAAAAAAATACAAATATTTTACCGTGAAATATATGTATTTTTTGCTGTTGTGCGAGACTCGATACTCGTTACCGCTGTAAAAAAAAAAAAAAAGAGAAAAGAAAAAAAAAAGAAAATTGTGCGACACAGCCATGCTGAGAGATATATTTCCGACGAGATGGTACGATACTTGCATAACTGTACAGCCATTCTCGACACTCGCCGTCGTTCCTCCCCGCGGGCGCGGCCGTATATTGGTATACGTCGCGCACTCGAGAAATGCAATATTTCACGTCAGATTATGGGGTTGCCTTCACTCCGGGATGCTCGGGCGGAGGAAGAGGAATCGGCTTCGATATATCGATTACGATATCCCGGGTGCCGCTTCGAAGGTTCACACAAACGCGCATGTACACGCGGGACGTTGTACACGTCGGTGGATATCTCGGCGAAGATATCGAAGGAGAAGCGAGCTATGCGACGTCGAGGAATCGATCGCCCCGAGGATCGGTTAAAATCGGAAGAGACATCTTCCCCGCCACGTTCGACCAAGCGGATGACGAGGGAGACCAGGAGAGAGAAGACGCTCTCTCGCTCGCGTCTCTTACCTGGTTATTTCGGGTACCGGCGGACCTGTGCGCGGCACACCGGGTTCTGGCCTCAACGTCGTCTCGCGTATACCGAATAAATGCGATCGAAAAATACTCATGCATAGCGTACTGTACAGGACGAACGCATGAAGACTTCCGGAGTTACGTGGAATGAAGTAGAATCAAAATAATAAAAATAATAATAATAATAATATTGGATATGAATGTACGTGAATATCGAAGTTGCGAAAAAGCCTGCAAAAGCCTGCAAAAAAAAAAAAAAAAAACTGCCGCGTGGAAGTGCACAGAGACGAAAGGAATAAATGCGAGGCAATTCGATGGGGTAATAATTGAGCCCTGATTTTTATTTATTTTTTTTTGAGTCGGTATTCTAGGGTGAAAAAAATTAATTAATTGTTATATCTGCGCGTCTATGTGCGATATCTCTTTGCTGCGAAACTGATCTAGGGCTCGTTCCCGAGGACCGGCAGAAGACAATGCACTTTGCTTTCCTATTAATTTCGTCCGCCCACGTTCATTTCGTCGCGAATGAATAATCAAGCGATAAAATAGTGAGATTGTAAAATTAAAACAAAAATCTCATTTACTCGATAAACACTGTACGCAACCAGCGGCAAATACGGTCGGGAGAGATTAATTTAAACCTCGGGACCACCTCGAGATATAACGAAATTAGCGAAACTAAAAATAATACGCGATCTAAATAAATGCAAATTCGGGCAAAGTGGGCGAACTTCTCTGGTTCGAGAACTTCGGACCTATGTGTAAAAGTCCTGAATAATTTGTCCCGCAAGTAACACCCGAGGCGATTCGATGCTCCGCAGAAGTGAAGATGCCGACGACGGAGATAGAAAAAATAGGAAAGAGAAACCGAAAAAAAAAAAATATCCAAGGATGAATCGAAAGTTGAGATAAGAGGGTTAGAAGAGCCAGGATAGATAGAGCGTGGGTAACACGATAAAGAGATCTCTGTAAGGGATCAGGCTGAGCGAGCCCGGAGGTGTGGATCGGACTATTCGAGGGATGGAATTTAAGTGGAATGGAGAACGAGAGAAAATAATAGGAAGAAAAGAAAGAGAACGAAAGCAGACGGCGAAGAAAAGGAAATGAAACGGAAAAGACCTGCCGCTAACACCGCCGTTGCCGGTAACACCGGCCGTGTTGCAGAGCCTCCGCGCGCGAAGAGCCGTATGTCGATACAGTGCGAGTACCGTGCGAAAGTGTGCGGAGACGGTTTATCCGTGACGATGAACGCGGGAAAGAGACGAGAGAATCCGCAACACCCTGCATTCCCCGAGGATTCCCTTTCGTCCTCTCGGTGTTCTTACGCCCTCCCGTTTATCGAGTGTGCCGCAGCTCGGAGAAGCAAACAATATTTCGCTAAGAGTCGATGTACCGTGGAAACCGAGAGGGATGAAAATAAATAAGAGAAAGGGATAACGAGTTTAGAGAGGACGGTAAAAAGAAAAAACAAAAAAAAAAAACGAAAATGTGGTGAAGCAACATCGAAACTACAGAGGTCTCGTAACAGCTGCTCGGTGTAGGGACGTCGACATCGAGACTTCTATTCCCTACTCTCATACTGCCATCCTTGCCATCCTCGCACACTCCGATGTGGGCGCGTGTATGCGTGCGCTCGCGTGTTATATACTTCTTCACTCTTCGTCTTGGGCTGCTCGGCAAACTCCCGTGCTGGCTCGAAGGAGCGGCAGCGAGCAGAACGGGATGAATCGTAGCTGGGGTGCCGTTGATTCGATTAGAAGTTCGGTTCGTGCACGCGAGGGACATCCCCGTTCACTTCGGGTAAGGGGGATGTTGCGCTGCGGCGGAGTAGCGCCGCGGGTAGTTGGATCGCAGGATGTTTTAGACACGAGAGTGTGAGAGATGAGGAGTCGGAGAATTCGTGAGAAGGAGAATACAGTGGGGAAAAGATCGCGCCAGAGAGAACAAGAAAGTGCCGATAGGGAAGGTTCCTTCGGCGCTATCGGGCAAACCGGAAAGGCTCTCTCTCTCTTCCGACTGGCACGGTGAGCTTCTGTTGACCGGCTCGCGAGACCGTGGACGTAACGAAAAGTTAAGCGCCACCGAAGAGACGGATGCGGCAAAATACGAGATACGTTCGAGCGAAGTCTCAGTGCTGCGAAAGGAAATCATTCGAACGTGCTCTTCTTCGGCAATAAGAAAAAGAAATTAGCGACAGAAATATAAGAGTGAGGAGAGGAGGACTGAAATACGCAAAATAAAGTGAAGTAAAGACAGCACAAGAACGCCGTTCAACTTTCATTCCCACAGTGAAACTCCTTCGCGTTACCGAACGTTTTTTACAATACCAGTAAATTTATGTATATGTAACGCGGCTTTGCGCCTTTCTCGGGTGGCCCCGGTAGGCGAGGGCATTACGTCCACTTTTATGTAACTACCCGACGATTTATTGTGAAAAGTGGCCGCGCTGAGAGACCGAAGGGTGTGACGGGGACTTTATTCCTGTTCTTCTTATCGGGGGGGGGGGGGGGGGAAGCCCGGATAGGCGAAAGAGGGGAAGCCGTAGAAGAGCGGCGAACGTACTTTCCGAGTCACTATATATACTCGTGCAAGTTTATTCGATGGAGACGTAAATGGGAAAAACAAGAAAGTATTACGGCGCGGTGTCGCCTACGTGTGCACAGCGGGGAAGTGCGTGCATCCCTGAAAAGAACAACGTCGGCGGGACCGAGAGAGGAAGCAAAGAAAAGCGGGGCAAAAGAAAACTACATAGCCGCTGTTCTCCGGTCGAGAACCCCGATGCCGTCGCTAGACTACGATTCCCTCGGGCGCTCTTCCTTCGCGACTTCCCATCATCGGGAACCAACCATCCCCCAACCCCTCTCTCGCCGCGTCAGAGTTCTCCGCACACACTGTGAGCACCACTCTCATATAGCATTGTGTATACTACCCGGCACTTATTTGCTCTTTCTTTCGCGGTCGAGACCTTTTTTCTCCGGCTCTCCGGACGAGAGCTCCAACCTCTCATACCCTCGGTCACACTGACGCCTGCTGCTACCGTTTCGCCAACTTTTCGCGAATTTTCAACACCGACTCGCCTTCGGGACATTCGCGATATCTGCCTCGATGAAATTTTTCGATATGCTATCCGTTTCTTTACCATTGTGAAATTCATAAGAGAACTATGCTAGAATCAATGGCAGAATGTTGAAAAATTTGTATCTTTCGAATTATTATTTTGAGGCAAGAGATACGATACGAAAATACGGAATGTTGAATATGTTAAATACGACGTATATAAATGTTGTCACTTGTGCCTTTGGCATTGGCTTTATTATCAATAAATAATAATAATGTATCGTTGGTTGTTGTATTCGAAGAGAAAAGTTATCATTGAGACACACAAATACAAATTTCCTGCACACACAATTTATCGATAATCAGACTTAATGGCCAATGATGGAATCACGAAATAAAAGCTACAAAACTTTTTAATAGTAATATAAATAAAGGAAAGAATCTTCCTAATGCCAAGGAGAATCCTCGGGCTGAAGGACTCATCTCGATGGCCCTTTGTCAAAGTGTACAATTATCGTTAGGAATAAAACTGGTATAAGATGATAACTGTATAAATCAACAGCATTGGCAATAAATTTAGTTTCCTACTACCACGAGTCATTAAGATTCTAGCAATCTTTGTATTTTTAATACTACTATACCGGCTGATATTTGATATTTGGATCGTAAACTTTGCGATAGGTATTGAAGATCTTTTCACGACTCATACTGCATTATCCAAATAAGAATAGCCAACATCAAGATATTTAGAATGTGAAAATCTCTCAAATCGTCCTATCGATTTTTCTCTATATTTCTGGTGCACCGGAAACCAAATTTTTTTTTTTTAAATATATATATATACGAAGGCAGCGTATTAGAAGACACAACAAAATTTTTGTTGCCAATCCTATCCGTGTTAAAAGACAGAATTTCCGTAGCACTATCTCCAGACCGTACGGCAAAGTTTCCTTATTGGGGTCGAGCTAGTGTGGGAGATGCACATCAGCCTCCGGCGAGCTCCTACATCTCTCGTGACGACGAGGCGGAGGGTTGTAACGCCTCGGAGGAAATCCGCTATCACCGTCGGATGTCCGCCGGGCCAATTGGCGGATTCACGTGGTGAGCACCCGGGGAGAACGATCGATAGATCTCGGTGAGCCCGAAGCGGGTATACGTAGCGGGCGACGTTGAATGGAAGATCCCGCAGATTTCATCTTCCGCAAAATCTATCCCCCGAGCCCGACGATACCGGAGCGAGCTCGTAACCCGTTTAATCAGTCTGTCTTCTTCTTCTTTTTTTTAAAATAATTTGTTCGTATAGTTGATTACTTGCAAAACGCGTCAAGTTTACCACTTCGTCGTCGCAATGTTCTGGCGCTTGATAGCCGAGAGCCTCGGGACAGATAGATATGCAACTCTCAAACCCCCCGCCCCGTGCCAGTAACCACCCGACACTGATTTTGCGATCGCCCCCGGGCAACAGCCACTGTACATAACGCCTCTGAGCTAAATTTCACGCTCGCCGCGGGCAACGAGCGCATGTTCAGGAGCGCACCTACCCGTTCGAGCGTTTACCGTTCCTCCCAATTGTTAATCTCACAGTAGATAAATTGGTACAAAGTTGCTTCGAGTCATTACGAAAATACTATAAGAGATTACGCGTTAAAAACGAAAAAATATTGTATTTGCTCTTTCGTTCGCGGTAGAGACCTTTTTTCACGGCTTTCCACACGAGAACTCCAGCATGACTAGGGGGGCGCATCTACGCCTTCACGCGTTTGCCCGTTTGTCCCAATTATTAATTCCGCGGTGTTTAAATGGGTACAAAGTTCGTTAGAGTAATCACGAAAATACCACGAGAGATTACGCGTTAGAGACGAAAAATCAAACCGGACACGCTATAGAGCACAAAAAGATGGTAGAATCCTCGAAAATTGGATAAAAAGAAAAAAAAAAGAAAACACTCACCGCATACTGTAGAGTCGAGATAAAAAAAATATTGGCAGCCGCTCGAACGTGATATACACGTATAGTCGTATGGGAGAAAGGTATTCCGCGCGTGACGGGATTTTCGCGAGAGCCGGAGGTGGCTTCGACACGATTCTCGTTCTCTCATCCTCGAGCCAATCTTCCCCCGACTCTGTATTCCACCGGTGCCTGGAAAATCCGAGGTTGGATCGTCGCTGAAAAATCCAACACTTCGGAGCGCAGGCGAGTCTCATGAGTGAAGATTTTTGCCTTGTTTGTTTTTCGAATATACTATTCGAAGGTCAGTTCATTGGTGCTGTTGATCGAATGAGGTATAATTAATAGACAAATATTAAAAATATGAATTTACTTAAAGCGTATCAGTTCATTAATTTCAACGTTCAAAATTTGTTCAATGAAAATTCTAATTAAGCTCGACGCAGTAAAAGGAAAAGAATCGTACTACAAAAACGACAATAAAAAAATTACCCCGCTTGCTACTTTCTCGACGTGTCAAACTTCGCTAAGAAATTTTACTGCTCGTTCGGGGCGGCGGCGAAGTAATTACCATACAAAATTTAAAGGTTTTAATTTGCTTAAATCGTATCCGTCAAAGTCAATGTTTAAAATTTATTTTCGTGAACATTCTAATTAAGTTAAACGCAGTATGAGGTACAGAATCATTACACAAAAACGACAAAAAGAAAAATAGAATTCTCGAAACGTAAAACCGACGGGGTGGGATTTCATACGAGGGACCAAAGTTTGTCGACCTGGCAAAAAAAATTCACCCCTCTTGCTACTTTCCTGACGTGCCAAACTTCACGAAGAAATTTTACTGCACGTTCGGCGGGACTATATCACATTACGTTGTACTTCGGGTGAGAGTGACCTAAGTGAGAAGTGAGATACTCACGTACGATGATAATAACCGTAAATAATGTCAATAAAGCCGAGCAGCATCACCACTCAGCTCCTCCTCCTCCCGCTCATCCTCTTTCTTCGCCAGTGCTGTGGAGGGTAACACGCGGCGGTAACTTTGGCGAAAGTGTATCCCGATAAAGAGGGTGCGCGAGGACGTGGAGTCGCGCGAAAAGGGGACAGACGTGCGGCCATGCGTGAATCCGACAGACTGTGCAACCCTCGTGCGATATCACATTGGGACCAAATCGAGACACGCGTAATAGACGGAAATTATTACGTATCGACATTTAATATGAAAGCGAGAAATATTTTACCAACAAATTTCATAAAAATTTACTTCACGGCAAGCCTCGCTGTTTCCTCGAATTCTCCTTTCCATCAAAATCACAAAGGTCCACCCCATTATTTCTTCTTTTTTTTTTTCCACTGGTATCAAAGCTGGGTTCGCCTCTCAGTCTCGTTTCAGAACTTGCTCGAACTGCCTGCCAGCTCTCTGACTGAATAAACATGAGCGCTACAAGCGTCACCCACAAATTCCTCCCTTTACAGCGTCTCGCACTCCGCAACACGCGCTGTACCTTGTTAAAACTGAAACCTCGCGTGCGCAGAAAAAATTCCTTTATCACCGTTCCAGGTAGACCTCTGCGCTCGACTCGGTTTACGAGATCAACAGCTCGTCAGGCAAACACTGTTCTTACAATCACGCCATTTTCATTAACGGGAAACATGTTTGAAGTCGCAGCTGCAGACTACTTTGCGATATTCTACTTTACGATTTTGGGCTCAGAGTTGCCCGGGCTGCTGTTTGAATTTAATTGCCTCGAAAATGCCCTCATCAATACCCTGTTAAAACTGGAACCTCGTGTGCACACTAGAAAATTCCTTTCCTTCAATTGGTGCGAAAATGCCAGTTTTACGCACGCTTCGCGAGCGTACACCGCTATTTTTGTACAATAAGTAAAATTTCATACGATATTGTGCGAAAAACGTTTTCTTAACACGTGTAATTGCAACACTCGCCTTCGGCTCGTGCTACAAATTCACCCCGTCAGAAATGTTTTATCGCACTAGTATCGTAAATTACTATTATCACCGTTCCAGGGAAACCTCTGGGCGCGACTCGGTTTACGGGATAAACAGCTCGTCCAGCAAATACGGTCCTTACAATCACGTGATTTTCATAATCGAAAAAGGTGTTTAAAGGCGAAATGGCAGACTATACTACTTTTCGATTTGGGGGTCGGAATTACCCGGCCGGCGCTCAACGGCTTGAATTTAATTGCCGCGAAAATGTCCTCATCAATACCTTGTTAAAACCGGCAGCTCGCGTGCGATAAAAAAAAATGTCATCATCGTTCCAGGCAGACCTCCGGGCTCGACCCGGTTTACGAGATCGCCAGTTCACCAAGCAAATACGGCCCTTACAATCGCGCGATTTTCATTAACCGAAAAACGTGTTCGAAATCGAAGCCGCGGACTATAATACTTTGCGATTCTGGGGTCGGAATTACCCGGACTGCGCTCGAAGGCTTGAGTTTAATTGACCCGAAAATTTCGTCATCAAATGTACCGGTCGCATTAAAACGTGGCGCGAATACCTCAGCGAGCCCCTCCGGCAAGCGAATTGCTCGTCGATATGTGCATCCGCGCATTCGATATCGACGCTATTTATACCAGCCGCACATGGGGCCATGTGGCGAGTATATTATACGGTGCGCGCCCCATTGCGTGTGTGACACTGGCGCGGATGGTTCCCGCTCGCGAGCCAGTTCGTCCTCGTTCGAGCATCCCTCCGCAGTCGGGCACGGAGCGAGTCACGCCGGAATTAGAGGGAAAGTCAGAGAGAGTGGATGGAGAGCCGAGGCGGCCGCGAGCGAGCGAAACCCGAACGTACGCGGGGGTGGCTTTCGCGCGAGAGTGCGGTAACGCGATTACTCGAGTCATCGAGCGTGTATCGGGCAGGGGAGACCTGCATGCCCGTTGTACCGCTGCTGGCTCCTGTCACGGGTTAATTGACGGAGACAGAGGGACGATTCCAAACGCCCAAAAGAAAGATCTGTCGGATCCGATCGAGGATGAAGCGCGGCTGAAAAAAAAACAGAGAAAAAAATTAGCTTCAAGGATCATCCTTCAATGTTTTTTTTCAGTTATTTCCAAAGAGCCTCGGGGGCGATCGAGAGGGTAAAGAAATCAGACGGAAGCCGACTCTCTCGTCCAGAGCCTCTTCGCCGCTACCGGAGCTGTCCGATAGATGTCCGATGGACTGGCAGCGGTGTCACTCGCAGACGATCGGTTATAAGAGACGCGAGACGTTCCGCGGTCGTTCCCGGTACTCCGGACAACGGACGAGAAAGGGTTCGAGAGGGTGTACCGAGCGATGCAGAGGTAAGCACCACTCGGGTCGGGGTGTCGTCCGGAGGCGAACTGAGAAATGGCGGGGGGGATGGGAGGAACGCCGGTTTAACATGGGTAACGGCTCGGGGGAGTAAGCGAGAAGGAGGAAGTAATCCGAGGGACCGCAACTGACAGTGAGTAAAACAGAGCGGAGTCCCGGGGTTTGTCCCCGACGCGTCCCATTATTCCCGCGTTCGAGAGTTCGTTTGTGTCAGAGGTAACGGGAGCGGCGGCGGTGGCGGCGGCGGGTTCGCGACGAGGAAACAGGGGACAGAGGCGCTTTCGACGGGGTGCGAGCGTGTCCGGCGCCTATCAGTGCAATTACACGTCGGTTTACAGGGCAGAGCGGGAGGGAGACCGGGGTGGTCTCGGGTCCAATATATCGGAAACGCGTGCGAGGTACGGTGGACGAGAGACGGTGGTCGACAGGGGTATGCTGTGCGAGGGGTGAAGTTTATAGCGTGCGAGGGAGGACACGCGGCAAGTGGACGAGGAGGACGAGAGGGAAACCCGACGGTATGGCTTGGCAGCGCGGCGACGAGGGTTGAAACGCCCGTGACCGCTATGTGTATGCCTATATAGTATATAGTGTATTTGAGGTACCGCGAGAGTACAGCGGAGCGGAGAAGCGTCGGTGAGAGGGAGAGACGGATAAAGAGAATGAGAACCAGCTCGGACCACGGGCAAAGCGGATCGAACTGTGGATGCCAATTATCGAAATGATTCCCATTGGCGTGTCGGGGGGAATTTCATACGGCCGAGTGACCCGAGACGGAAGGGAGAATCTTCCGGAAGTAACCTGAAGATATATATATATATATATATATATATATATATATATATATATATATATATATTTCAGTCTGCTGCTTAATATCGAGAAGCAAACCGGGCTGTTCAGTGGTGCTTTATATATATTTATATATTTCAGAGCTGGGCAAAGTACCAAAGAATACTTCAAGCACAAAGTATTAAGAACAATGTACAAGTAGTTGAAGTAACGAATACTTTTTGTACTTAAAGTAGGGGAGAGCGTGGAAAAATGTTACAGTGGGACAAAACGCAGTTTTCAAATAATTTTTGGATGCTCCATTTAGTCCCATCGGAGATCGGACCTTGCAAAGTTAATTAGAATAATACTACGGTTCGATTTTCGAGGGGAAAGTGAACAGTATAAAGTAAAACTGCGTCCAACAGTGAAAATTAGAAATTAGAAATAGGAAGTCAGCATCGCGACGTTAATCGGAAGCCAAAGTTTATGGATAGAAGAGTATGATCTATAAACCCAACGTGGCCCGAGAAACCTTTTCCGATTATCCGCATTCTCTCTGCTTCGGAAAATTTACAGTCGACACTCTTTCAGTGTGGCCGACAGTATCCTTTTGTCCTCCGAATCTTCCGCATTAGCTCCAGTCTCGAACGGCCGTCGGGTTCTCGGCTGCGTCGGTAACTATGAGATGTTAGATTCGTTATATTATTACCGAGTCTTCGTCGATCTTGCCGGAGGCCCGCCGAAGGCTTAATCGAATTAGCAAAAGGGAAATGGAAGAGGCCGTGCTCACCTCCTCACGATCGTCGGCCCCCTCGCCGTTAGCGGGATCGTGTAAAGAACGGACTTCGCTTCCGCTCCCGTTGCCGTTACCGCTCGTTAAGGAGTTTTGTCCAAAGTTTTTTTTCCGATTTTTTTCCCCTTCATCCAGGCCGTTCCATCTCCTCGTGCTTCCCGGTGTCTCGCCACTGTTGTAATAACTTCGAGATAAGTTTACTCGAGGTAAACAGCAAGCGCCAGAGTATGGCCAATGGAAACAGTAAAAGCACAAAGAGCCAAGGATGGAAACACGCAAAGGCCATGCAGAAAAGCTCGTGGGCAAAGGCAAATACAAACGAATGAGAAAAGTAATAATATTCGTTGAGCCCGATGCCGGCTCCGGCTCTCCTCGGTCTCGGCTGCCTCTCTACCGTCGTTAAAAACTATACAGATTAAAACAAAAATTTCTATCGTCAGCGGAATGAAAGAATAATTACTCACTCAGAGTGTGCTACCGGTGAAGTTTGCGTGGGTTGGTACTTAAGTGGGTCTCAATTAAAGGCTCTAAAAGCTGATACTTTATCGCAGTAAAAGGGTCAGCGAAGGGTTGAGCCACTGAGCATATCTCTGATGCTTCTCTCAATCTTTATATATATATATATATATATATACACATATATGTGTGCTTCGATGCTGATAACGAGTCATCAGACGGAGTAAGCAGAAGCAGCAGCAGGTCGTCCCGTGCGGTGAAAGCTTGTGGGGAGGCCCGAGGGACCGTCCTGGCAACGCAAAAATTAATAGGAGCCCGAATTAACGTTAACTCGGGCTAATCATAATCAGGCTGGGCTTTGATTAGAGGGTCTCCCAGCTCCGCTGCTCCTGCACTCATCGTTTCATACATACAGGTTGTGTATGAATGTATATATATATGGTGTGTCGCAAGTGGTGTATGGCGAGCCGCCCTCAGCTCACGTCTCTCGAGCATGCAACACGTCCAGGATTTATCGAGTACAGAGGTGTTGGTACGTGTTAACGGGAATGACGGTGCGGTCTACCCAACGGGTGACTAAATATGAAACATCCTGTCTCGTTCGGGTCTACGCTGGATCCGGTTCGTTCACCGGACAGCCAATCCGTGGCGAATTCTAAACTCCACAATTCCATTGCTTTTACGGTGCCTTGGAGGGTTTGGATCTATTCAATTTTGTGTATATAAATATTTTGTCGCGTCAGAAATTTACAGTATCGATAGGAATTTCGTTGCCCGCAAAAAAATCATTTGAAAAATGTATTTTTGTCAGCATCTGTCAGTAACGTTTTTAGTGAAGAGTGTCAGACGACTATTGAGTCACGAAAGAAATTATTGTGCGGAGAATTTTGCCCAAAAAGTGTCATTGGATGAAAGTGGCGAATATGGACCACGTATGTCTCCAATGAAATCACCGCTGCACGAAACGGTCCACATTCACCTTTCGTTCTGAATCTATTAAATCTTTTTATGCTTTATAAATCACATGAACGCGATTTTTCCATCCCTTTCAGCGTTGTCCAGTCTGGCTCGCTATATCAACGGCGCGAATACACGAGTGTCAGAATTATCGACCGACTACTCTTTGCCTCAGTGGGCTGGCTTGTACGGGAATTATCGAACGCGAGGATTATAATTATGAATGCGAAGATAATTCGATCAGAAAATTACTGCGGGCGCTTTACAGCTCGCGCTGCTGGAATATCTCACCGAGCGGGAAATCTGTTACCTCCCCACCGCCCCTCATCGCGCCGGTTCTATTAAACCATTGGAGTCCGCCTGTCCGTCGGTTCCACTGCAGCTCGACGCCACGCCACCCGCGACTCAATAATTTTTCCTTTTAACGGCGTACAACGCTCGTCCACCGCCGGCGTCGATGATTCGGTTAATTAACACGCGAGACCCTTCAAATCGAGGCTCGTACTGGATCGGCCGATTTTCGAGCTCCGGCTATGCATCGGGCTCTGTAAGTGACGTTCATCTCTCGCTCTCCTGTACCGTCGTTATGCGTATGTATATATATATACACATATACACACACACACACACATATATATATATATATATATATATATATATATATATATATATATATGTGTATACGTATATATGTGTAACTAGGCCGCGTACCTGTTCGCGTACGGGAATAACTGAACGTGATAAATCGCGATAATCGAAAACCACAGCAGCCTCGATCTCGTACCGTACCGTTCTGCCGAACGTCGATTATTAACTGTCCAACGGTAATATCGGTATGCAATATCGGCAGAAGAGATATTAAAATTACACTCGTGAAATTACCCGAACGAAGCCCCGGCGCTTTCTCATTTTTGCATCGACTTTTCGCAGAAAAAATTATTGGTGAGTTAAATTTAGAATAAGCTTTTTTTAGAAACGAAAAAAAAAAACGTACGCGGTTATTAGTTGCCAGTCGCTGGGAACGGTGAAAAATATATCCTGATGAAATCGGAGCCCTGACGAAGAGTCGCTCGTCGGAAACGAACTTGTTCGTGTATCGTGGAGAATCGATACGGATAATCCGAAATACTGGCGGAGCCCTCTCGAAACCTCGATCCCTGCAATTTAAATATCTTTATTAATTCCGACGTCCCAGTGACCCACATAAAGCCCCGTCCCTCCCGAACCACGCAGTTCGCGGCCCGACGTAACCCATGGTGGAATAAAAAAGTATAAACCAACATCCCGTTGGTTTGTACTTTTTATTCGCACAGAGACCGTCGTGCGCGAGCCACGGTAGAACCGCGATGTGCAAAGTAAAACGCGAGTGAGGAAACTTTCGAACGAAGCAACGAGAGATATAGAAGAAACTTTGTACCCTTCGTTCCTCTTTCGCCGTCGAGGATGGAACGCGAACACGGGAGGCAAAGTCTCGTGACAAATGCAAGGCAAATAGGAAGAAGAACGAGGTGAGCGCGCGAGGACGAAGGGGCTGGTGGACGAGCGGACAGGGAAGAAAAGGGAGAATCATGCCGTGCTCGAGCGGGGATGGAAAGACCGAGACGGAAACGTTGAAAGAGAGATACGTGAACGTTGCGGACGAGTCGCGGAGGGAGAGAAAGCAAACCTGAAGAGAGGACACCGTAGCAGGGAATCTCGCGGTAAGGCGGCTTAATGCCACCGATCCCAGCTACTCGAAATAAATTAAACAAGGAAATCGTATCGCGCCAGGGCCGAGGGAGATCCGCCTCGATCTCCTCCTCTTTCGTGGATGACTTTTGGAAAATCCCTAACGCCGCGCACCCGAGGAAACGAGAGCGAGGAAGTGTGCACTCACCCCGATGTATACCGAGTACCAAATTTCCTCTTTGTCCCACCGGTAGGAAGGGGAAACTCCATTCTTCATATATTTAATCAGCGTTCCGCAAACCTGCCCTGATCCTTTATCCCAATTTCGCCGTCTCATTTAACCGGGCTTCTTTCATATTGGCCGGAGTAACCCCCGTAGTTGGTTTCCTCAGCGCTGCCGTTCTCCACCCTGTAAATTAATAAGGCAGGACAAACACGGGAATGCCTCTATTTTCCGTGGCGTTTCTCCTGCCGTTCCATCGTACCGTACTCCTGTCCGTCTCCTCCACGGCTGTTTCGTCCTTTCGGCCTCTCGCTTTCGGAGCCATATTTTCCACCGAATTTCCTCGACAGGAGTACAGCCGAACCCTCGGCGGACGAAACGAAAATGCGGACTGAGCGTCGGACGGGAACCTTCTCACGAAAAGTACATCGGCAAACGGGAACGCGCCCGAACTGACGTTGGATTCATGGATATGTATGACTCCGCGCGACGGGATTCCCGGCACGTGGACGGTACACTCGGGAGGCTAATAAAAATTAAATGATTTAACGGCTGCTGAAACTCTGGGGTGTAACGGAAATAGAATCCCGATGCATCAGTTTTACGGGTGATATAACTTTAATTCCATATACTTATATTCTCAATTTTCATTTACTTCTTAAAAATAGCCCGCAAAAGACTGGTCGTTATAGTACATTTGAGCGTTCATTACTTTTTCTATTTCGAAACATGGGCTATTCTACATTCCGATCGTTCAAAATCTTTACCCAAACCGAAACGAGAAGCGGCCGATCGCAAATATTTATCTATAGAGCTGCAATTAAATCACGCATCGAAAATATCAAAAGTTCTGAGTGAATTATTTCAGTTCCATGTGTCTAGAGTTGGTTGCGACCAAAATTTTTAGGTTTTTTTTAACGTTAAACCTTCAATTTTCATTGTTAAAAAAAATCATGGCCATATCGCCCCGACTTACCCTAATCGCAATTACACGAACGGAGGTGCATGAAAGCATCGAATCCAACTTACTTACTTGACTACCGCTTCAATGTGATTAAATGAAACGTATTTACCTCAGTACCATCATTCCCGGTGGCCTCGAAGCATCCCGAGTTTGAATTTGATGAATCTTCGAACGGCGGAGGGGGGAAAGCACCAACGTTCGCCGAGTCCTTTGACGCAAGTGCGATTTCTCCGACGATTTCTCTCGTTGCAGAACCGAATGATTAAATCCCGAAACCAGTCCTGGAATGTTGAGATAGTCGTTATTCAGGGATAGAAAGGGAAGCTTCAATGGGAAAACCACTGAAGCGTAAAGGAAACACGTATGCATATAGAAACGGTACGTAACAGTCGGTATACGGGAGGTGGGCAATAGGAAGGTGGTGAAGGTGCTCAGAGCCGACCCGATCCAGCCACCCGCACACATACGCAAACCCGGAGCTCCCACCGAAACGGAAGGCAAGCCGAAACACCAACTCCTCGGGAACAAGAACGACGACTACGCCCCCCGTTCTTCCTCCCGCCCCGCTGTCATCTCCTTCCAAACTCTCGGCAAACCTAATCCCCAGGCAAGTCGGATGTCGTCGTCGTCGTGCAGGGTAACGAAGTGCTCTCGAAGTAACGGGTGTCGAAATATAACCGTTCGTACTTGTAGAAGTAACGTTACGCAGCGTTTGCACTATGCACGTAGATATAGAAGCAGGGATTTGAGGACTCGGAAAGGCGAGAGATATTCGAGATAGCACGGTCGAGTCATCGAGAGTGGCGAAGCTGATCCGGGTGACCAGACGAAAACAGAAACTGACCGTTACGGTGTCCGACTACGAGAGGACCTTCTCCACTGGCCGACTGGCGATCGAGTTTCACTACTGTCGCCGGACGGGGTGTACTTACCCCGGCGCGGTAATACCTTGCATCACGCGTTCGGCCAGGCTAGCCTGCGAGGAGCTCGGCGTTGAAGCTGCTACAACGTTCGCCAAAAGTAATCTTCGTACCGGTGTCGAACGTTGACGTTGCCGTTGTCGAACCAATGTACGCTTCAATCGGAGTCGGGACTCTGTGAGCTGCAGTTGTAACACACGGAGGACCATTAGTGTCTGACCATTACGAGCGTTTCTCTACCTAAACGGCATTGGGCTATTTACGGCTTCGTACGGTGCAACTCGAATTTCCGTGACGAGACTTTTTACCCTTCGGTTTTGTGTCTGCGTTAAAGAAACATATTTTTTCTGCAGGCTGACGATCATCAATTTGGGTAGTACAGCGGTAACGGATAAGTCGATCGATTCATCGAACAGACGTTTTTTTTTTACATAAAAAACTCGCACTTCTCTCGCCTGCGATTCTTGTAATTCCACGGTTTTCTTGTTACTTTTCTGTGGACACTTCTCTATAAAAGCCCAAGTGAGATGGATCTTCTCCTACATGCCGGCGGTTTTAGCTACCACTGCCCGCCAAAGGGGTTAATACCCCTTTCGTCGTGAGAGTAGCTCTATCAAAGCGTCCTCCATCCGTACGTTTCACCGTCTTTACTTAGGCGTCTCGGACGTGGATAGCCATACGTGAATTTCCATTGGGTATGCGGGCGCAGGCATCGCGTGTACGTACAGCGTGCATGCTCCGGTGTCCCGGTGTGAGTACACTCCGACCCGAAGTATACGAGAGAGAGTAAACTATGGCTCTACAGTGTATGCCCCTAAATGTTTAAACGCTGTCTCGTACGTTAAGACCGAAGAGTCGCGTGGGCTCGTATACAAGCCCAGGAGACTCGCTGTCCCGTACACCGGGCGGAGACCCGAAGAAGAGACGAGCCAAGGAACCAAGTGCGAACCGTTGCTCTCGACCCTCGAAGCTTCCACCCTCCTCCACAAAGTCGAACGTCTTTACCATCCCTCGCTCCTCTCACGGAAAAGCATACGAGGATATCCTCGCGGATCGAGGGAGAGACCCTCCTCGCAGGCACCGAGTTCCTCCGGTCTTTACTGTCTCTCGTCCTCTTCACCTGTGCGCTTACTATATCGGGCGCTTCGCTTCTTCGCATTCCTCCCTCGTTCGCTCTCAGCGCACCTCCATCCCGAGACCTTTGTTCACAGCTCTATTTCGCTGCATTGCATTACCGAAGCACGTTGCGAAGTACGGTATGGGGTGAAATGAACCACCGGGGCAAAACGGACCAGTCCCGACTCCTGTTTATTCGCGTCCTGCGCATGATCGGTAACAATGGGTCCGTTTTAGCCCGCTATCGCTCTATACACCGATAGAGAATAGCGATTAGCTCGGACTAAAGATCGCACCGCGTGTAACAATGTGTTCGAAGCGTTTTTACTGTCGCAGCCTTCGACGCCGATCTCTCCAGGGGCTTTTACACTTGTATACTGCATTTATACTTCGGTACCGTCGTCGGGAAGTACCCAAAGTTAAACTCGACTATCGCCTTCTTGATGTTCCCTCTGCACGTAACATTCACCCGAAAACTTTGGTCACAGCTCTATTTCGCTGCAATGTATTACTGACGAAGTACGGTAGGGGGTAAAATGGACCACCAGGGTAAAACGAACCAGTGCCGATCATTCGACACGGGACTTCTTTTTTCGCGTCCTGCGCATGATCGGTAAACAATATGAGTCCGTTTTGCCCCGTTATCGCTCTATACACCCGTACCGGATAGTGATTAGCTCGGACGTCGATCTCTCTACGGGCTTTTACACTTGGATACTGCATTCATACTTTGGTACCGTAGTCGGGAAGTACGAAGGCGGGAAGTACCCACGAGTATACTTTACTATCGCCTTCTTGATATTCCCTCTGCACGTAAACTCGTATAGCGTACCTCACGTTGGGCGTATTTTCCGTTCTGTCGTTTATGCAATGGCATATATGTGTATGTATGTATATATATATATATATATATATATATATATATATATATATATATATATATATATATATATATATAGCTATATATATATATATATATATATATATATATATATATATATATATATAGCTATAACTATAGCCTGTAGGTGAAATGTACAGTAGATGTAGATATGTATATGCGACATTTCTCAGTCACCAGTGGATACGCATACGTTTTTGTATATATATATATATATGAGGCTCTCTTGCCGTGTAAAATTTCCCCTCGGCGTACCTCATCTCCGAGAGCGTCTACTCGGAGGGCGAAGAGACGGTACCCCGAGCCACGCGTGTCGCACGCGTGATCGTAACTCCGCGTCTCGTTCGGCCTCCGTGCCTCTCTCTCTCTGCTTCCCGCGGCTTCCTCGGGTACGCCCATTGGGAACGGACTTTACGATCAACCCTCGTACCCCGTGCCCCACACCGCCGGCCCACGAGAATACCCTCGACGTCCTGTCGAGACCCGGAAAATGTCGTTACTCAGCGAACGTCCCAAACGTCTGAGGTCCAACGTCTCGGAAGATTACTTTGCAGTAAATTTTGATATACGCCTGGCCTCGCGTTCATATGCAATGCGCGACGATACATCCGGAACAGGCGGGCGCGCTAGGTCACCGGCTCTGGCGTGGTAGTTCGGATGGATCTCTGAAAGGAAATTTTTTTTTTTTTTTAAGCTTGAGTACTCTGAATCGTCATTTTTGAGACGGTGGCTGAATTTTTCGTAGTATCATAATAATAATAAAATTCATGCCGATTGGATACTCACAATAATAATAATAATAATAATAATAATAATAATAATAATAATATCTTTAGGCAGAAGAATCCGGACGAGGAACGCCCTTGAAATTTAATATAAGAAAAAGAAAGCATACACATTATAATCATATTACTACTGCCAGTAGTAGTACATTACTATATATGATAATAGGAGCAGAAAATTCCTTAAAGGTTCGTTCATTGATGAGGCTTCACCCTGCCCGAGTATATACCGATGAATGCGAGTTGATTTCCACTGATTAGAATTCCTCAGATGGCCAGATTGCAGGCTGTCCGGATCGAAGTAGATCCGAGATGAGGAATCCTCGAAACTCGGTGACCCGAATGATAGCCAAGTGGATACTCTCAGGATTCTAATACCATCGGGTCTCATACGATTTTTCGGTGAAGAGGGACGAAACGAAAAGGAGGATTTCGCTCCCCCTCGCCTGCTGCTCTTTGGTCGTCGAATCGGGAAATGAATAAAAGAAAGTGGAACGCCATGGGGAATCGCGGGGCCGAGTGAAACAGAGGAAAATCACTTTCGCATTTGAGAGTTAAATGGGCCGTGGATAAAATAAACACGGGTAAGAGGAACTTTTTCGCGTTACCGTGCGTCTATCGAACGCCTAGGTCCACGTCGAAAAACGAATGAATAAAAAAAAAAACGAAGGTAAAAGAAAAAAGAGAAAAAGAACGCGTACGAAGCGGAGCTAGAATGACTTCGTGGAAGAGAATAAAAAAAAAAAAATTTCGAGCTATTCCCTTTATCGTGCCCTATCCCTCATGCTGATTTCCTTCGCGTCGTGGAGTCTCGTTTTGGGAACAAAAAAATTTACCACCGCTCACACAATACGTACGCAACGCGCATAAGAAAATCAAAAGGAAAACTTACCGAGAGGCAGAAATCGGATTGCAGCTTTCACTTTTTATCGTCGTTATGCCATGATTAATGATTATATTTTTCGTTCGACAACGTATTATCCGAAGGTTCTCGAATAATGCTCTCGTCGACGAGAGCGGAAGCTTTTTCACATATTCCGTGAATAATTTACGTTCCATCATTATAATTTTCGTCGTGCACAGAGAAAGAGCTTTGGGCGCGACTCTCTCGAGAAAAAAAAAAAAAAGAAATACCTCGATTCGCTTGTAAGAGGAAATGGAGGCGAGAGGCTCCTCGGTCGCCCGAGTTTCGCAAAGTCTCATCAGTTTTCCAAGATGGAAAGCAATCAGTCGTCGAGACCTTTTTTCTCTGCCCCCCCCCCCCCCCCTTCACCGTTCTCGTCGACAGTACAATGAAGCCTTGTTATCGCCGCTACGAACGAATGTCTTTTCCTCGTAGCAATACGAGAATCGTGTCTTTGATGGAACAAGCGAGTCGCGAGTGCGGCGGCTATGATGCTTCCGGGGTGTCTCCCGATGTTTTTCTTTCATAACGAGGTACTTTGCCACTGCGCGAGAGAGCGACGACTAAAGACGCGACAGGCGACCGTGGAGGGAGACCGTAGCAGTTGGCCAAAAAAGAAAAAAAAAAAACCTCTCGCAATCTTCGAATCGGATCACGTTGTGAGGTTGGCAGTAAAACGAAGCAGTTTTTCCAGTTGTCTCTGCCACTCGGCAAACACAGTCGCACTAGAGAGATGTTTTTTTTTTATGTTTCATTTTCGTCGGAGCACCAAAGCAGCTGGTCGAGTCGGTGTATGCCTAGAAACGGATACGCCGTGGCGAAGACGGAACGACAGAAAAAAAAATAAAAATAAAGCAAGGAGAAAAACGCTCGCTGCGCTGTAAACGTAAGGGGGTTTGAGGGCGAGAGAGGAAGGTGAAAGGAGTATAACGTGTACGTAATGTATATAGCGAAGCTCGAGGGTTACCGCCAACAATGGAAATTGCGGGAGGAGCTTGCCTCGTGAATGCACTCTCGAGAATCCGGGGAGAGAGAGAGCATTAACCTAATTAGATAGAGTTCCGGGTATTGTTGTCGTAGAATACTGCTCGACGAAACGTTGGATGTTCACGGTAATAGGTTCAATGTATGGGGAAAACCTTACCAAACCGATGTGGTTTCGATTATTTCGTATGCCGTTGTACTCCGCGCACTCGAACGCGATCTTTGTAATAACAACATTAACTCGAGACAAAGTCCGTCGCGCTTTGCCGGTCCGCTGTCCCGCTGCCGGACTGCGGTCACAACTGTTGGTTCGAACTATCGCCGTCCGATAACTATCGGAGTTCGACGAAGTTTCACGAGTCTCGCGGTAACTCGCCATAGTCAATTGGAGGGCCCAACAATTTGCACACTGGTCCGCTGCGTTTGTGCCGTTTGATCGGTAAACTTGCAAGCGAACAATTTGTCGACAATATCGATGTATCATTTCACTAATTGTAAATCTTCGATTTAACGTCTGCGACAACTTTGAAACGAAAGTTTTGAAAGTAACCTTTGATCTTGGATTTGGCAAGTGAAGAGAGGTACAGTAGGACCTCGATTTTTCGAATACCCAGTTATCCGAACTATCACCGGTTCAGATAAAGTTTTTTCTACTATCCGAACTAATAATGCGTGAAATTCTTGTGCCCTTACATTTTGTTGTGCGCTACAAACAACAAGACATTTAAAATATATGCGAACTGTAATTTTTGTTTGTATGCATCGCGCTATATCGTTTAACACAGCTTCACAGTTCTGTTATCCGGATTTTCGTTAATCCGAACGAGCTCCGGTCCCAGTCGATTCGGATAATCGAGGTTCTACTGTATTCGAAATGAAGAACCAATGGTGGACGTCTAAAAGTGTCATATATATATATATATATATTTAGCATCGTTTGATCAATAAAAAAAAATTATCGATAAACTTCGTTAGCCTATAATACTACGTATCACGTACAGTTAAGTACCTATGTAATAAGATCTCGAGGTTGCGTTACTAGAGTTATCACTCTTCGACGTATTCGCGCTGGAGATCACGGACGAAGTAAAAAAAAAATTACTCGTTTCGAGTAAAAAAATACAGTTGTCTGTATAAATAGGGAATACATAAATATTTCAGCTTTAGTTGTGTCCGTATATATATAATATAAGCTATAATTCGAGTAAATCATTGATTTTTTTTTTATAGAGTATATAATTTACGGAATAATAATATTATTTTGTTTACATGCGTGCGCTTGAACAGCTAAGGGTCTTTGGTAATCGTCGATCGTCGAGTGACGCGATTTGTCTCCGTGCGAAAGAGCATCTTTTAATAATAATTATCGCCACACTATGAGAGGCGCGAGACGTTCGGTCAATCTCTGATAATTTCTCTCCAACTCTCGCTGATAATCTCGCTGATCGGGACCGATGAGATTTTTGTTTCGACGCAGAGCGTCCAGGCATTTTTTCGAAAAATCCTTGAAACACAGACGTAGCTTGTGCTGAAGTCGGGACGGTTGAGCGTTTTGCTCACGAACGCCGGAGAGAAAAACTACGGCGACCTCGGCCGGTCCTTGATTGACCGTCGTACCGATGCAGCCTTGAAGAACCATTTGCAGCATCTTCGCGTCGGGCGGTTCCTGAGCGGTGGCAGCCGCCACCTCGGCAGTTTTCTTCTGTATGTCCTCAATGGCGACCTCTATCGGACTCAGTACGATCTGCTTTCTCGCTACGACCCGTATTCTCGTCTTCAAATAGGGGAAATGCGTCGCGACAGTTAGAATCGTCTTGCGTTTGCACTGTTCCCGAAGTTCGCCGTGAGCTTTGCCGCCCGGTGTGAAGGGAGTTGCGTAAATAAATCGTTCTGCGGGAGAAAATCCGAGGGCAAACAGTCAGAGACACACGTTTTCACGGTACTGATGACAATTAAGGTGTTACTCACTTATGTTGAAGTTTCGATGAAAAACGGCCGGTCGGTGCCTCAGCTCGTGAGGCTCGAAGTACGGCTCGACGTAAGTTATCTGCACGTAGGCCTTGTCGGTCTCGAGCTTGCTCGGATCGACGGGATTCGAATCTTTTATTATAACTATATTCTCCGTGCCGAATCTCTCGGCGTAAAAATTCTCCAGACGAGAAAATATCTCCGGCAGCTTGGTCAAGGTCGGCTCCTTGTAGACAAACTCCTCGCCGGCGAGATCGCCGAAGCGAGCGCCGTAAAAGCCGACCCTGAAGTACGTGCCGAAGACACGCTTGCCGGCGAGCTGGTCGACGCGCGTGTAAGCCTCGTGAAGTTTTCTGCAATGTGTAAATGTCCACGAGACAATTACGTTGGGTCTGATGAGCAATAGGTGAATAAAAATTAATCAATCGTACCCGTGAATATTCGCCAATTTTTTGTAATCATGGGCAGCTTCAGCGATTGGCAATAGAACTCGATAAACATCAGGAATAGCCTCGTACATGCCGGCAGCGTGGAAAGAGCTTGCCGCGTGCTCGAGCAGGCCTGCTAAACCGCTCTCGGAAAAGTCGGGACCGAGGCAGAGACCCTCTTCTCGTCTGGCCAGCACGTCATCGCCTACGGCACTTTCCTCGAGAGCGTTCGGTGATACCGGACTGAGAGCCACAGCGCCTATGGGACGTCCTCCACCACCGGGCTCCAACAGATGCAAATATTCCGCAACGAGAGCTGCACTGTGAACCAAACACATCGCTGCTTCCGTGTGATTTTTTCGCTCCATGTGCTGCTGAGCCATATTTGCGAGCCATGTCAATCTCAGGTCTGGCGATCCTTGGTAACCCTTCGCGATTCTACGAAATGAAAGTAAGAGGTGCAATAACGAGCCACCCGAAAGTTGACCGAGCCGGTCGACGGGAGATGCTTGTCGTTTACCTGTACATGAGGTCGAGCAACATTTCGGGATCTTCCTGGAACTCCTTCATCTTTACGGTATCGGAAAGTATCATGTGAAGATTGAAAAGGAGATCCTTGACTTGTTCCGGAAAACTTGTGTCAGCGAGTTCGGTGTCTCTCTCCGCGTAAACGAGAACAGTTTTCAGGGCCCGTCTGAGAGCGCCTTCGCTGGGAGCTCTGCCTCGTCCGACGAGAGCCGACAGCGAAGTCGTAACTTGCATCTTGACCCTCGCGAAATTCTGTAAACGCCAATCAGTCAAGTGGAATCATCGAATAGAAAAAAAAATATAAGCTTCGTCGTTGCAGGTTTGGAGATCGAAGAACGACTCACGTTGCCAATTTCGAAGTTTTGTCGCATAAGCAAATAGAGGCTGGCAGCGGCGTGACTTCTGATCGCGCTCAGTGGCGAGCTGCACCTTGTAAGCAGAGTGAGACAAAGATCGCCGCATCGTTCGCTCTCCTCGTCGAACAGCGCGCTGTGGTACTTGAAAACGAGAGCTCGCTGAGTGTTGAACATATGTTGCAGCACCGAGGTGCTCTGATTTCTCGCCAATGCGCGGAGAAGAACCTTGAGCACAGCGCCTACTACTGCTCCTGACAAATTTGGGTCAATTATTACCGCCCGATTAATAAGTACTCGTAAAGTTTACGTGCACAGTCGATACGGTACGTAGGTTTTCGACTCACCTCCGCCACCGTCTGCCTGCACCACAGACTCCAAACTATCGAGAACTACTAGAGATGCCTCGGCCGCGAGGGCTCCCTCGATGTGCGCGTCCTGTTCCACGGCTCGACCCTCGGGTTGTTCGTTCGCTCTAATAACGAATTGCAAAAAAAAAAAATCAGTAAATCACATTCCATTGCTTGGAGCTACAAATTTGTCGTACAGGAATTCTCCTCGATGTCGAAATATACCAAACTTCATCAGTCGAATTTATAGATAATAATTAAAATTATTAAAAAAAACGCAAAAAGAATTAGTAAATCACATTCTTTTTCACGCGGCTAAAAACTTATCATACTGGAATTCTCGTCGATGTTCAAATTTACTATATCTCATCAGCCGAATTTATAAATAACAATTAAAATTATTGCAAAAAAATTGCGAAAGAAATACAACGACTCACCGATAAGGCATCTGATCTTTTCTCCACCTGAGTTTGTCACCGGTTATCCTCTCCTTCCTCCGCAGCATCATTTCGCTCCTGGCGCTTCCCTGTCCTAGAATAACATCCTCAAGTCTCGATCTAATGTCGCTCGTGGCCGCTGCTTGGGGCGGCAATCTCTTCAGCGCTTTTTTCCCCTTGTATTCGAAAGCCGCCGTCGCTATGTTCAATACTTGAAGAAGGCTGAGAACTCTTCGAGCGCTCAATTCGGAGCACCATTGAGCGAGCGCCGAGCGTTCGAGTCCTTTGAGTAGCCAGAGGAAGCACATCAAAAGATGTCTCGTAGCTTCGGAACTGAGCGACACGCGACACTGCGAGCCGGCTATTTCGGCGGAGGCTCCGCCGGCTATGGCCAATGCAACTGATTGCGTTATCGAGGCTGTCTCGTCGGGATAAACGCTTTTGTCCTTCGAGTCCCAGTGATAGAGCTGTGGCAGGGCGTCCATCAATATATTCAAGAGGGGCAGATACAAAGCGGCGACTCTCGCCTTTGCCGACGGATCTGCATATCTGGGATCGACGTCATGAGAGCCCATAAGATATCTGACCGTGCCGATAGCTTTGTTCAGCAGCATGGCATTTGGTATCTCCAATGTGTTAGAGAGATCCGACAGAACCAAACCCACGAGGAAATGTTGCTGGCGAAATTCTTGGCTCAATTCGGAAAATCTCGCCCGTTCGCCCGGCACGAGAGTCGATATCAGACTCCCCGAGCTACCGGTCGATGGGCTGGGGGAGGCGGGAGCGGAACCGGAAGTGTAACCCGTGCCGAACGGAAGATTCAGAGCTACGTAGTGCTCGTGAGAGCACACCGTACGCACGAGATCCAATTTCAGTGCAAACAGAGCTGCCGAGTCTGGCACGTGCATCGAGGCGTCGGCCAACGAGCAGCAAGTCGCACGAACGAGAGACAACACGAAACCCCGGTCCATCACCGATAGCAAATCCGAGAGGAAGTTGCCCAGACTCGAGATCAAATTCGACGCCACTCTGCCGTCCTTGCCGCAGCGATTTATCACTTCGGATGTCAGGGCGGCGGTCAGGGTTGCCACGTCGTCGCTGAATTGGGGCGAAAAACGTGACTTTCTCATTGACTCGAGGGCACCGATCTCCGACAGATGGACGACCATCGAGCGAACGATCAGTTCGAGAAAGAACCACGAATGAATTATGGCGAGTTCTCGTGCCTGGCCGGTCGACACGACCCAGTGCAAAGCGAGCTCCTCGTGCAGGAGCCTCCTGGCCGGCGAACTGTTTATCGACGGAGACTCCTGTCGCATTGAGGCGGTCCTGTCCAAGCCACGAGAATGTACCTCCATTTCCAAGTCCTCGACCGGTAAGTCGGGATTGCTCTGAGCGCGGATAACACCAGGCGTTTGGGACATCGTCGGTAGAGAGCATTGATAAGCCGTGTAGGTAGCGAGGAGAGCGTGACGACCGTGCGCGTCCAATTGACCGTCCGGCAAGTTAGTTATGTTTCGTACCAAAAGCCCGAGAGCTTCGAAAACCGTCGCAGCAACGTTCAACGGCTGGGAGGGCAACGTCGGTGGACGAACGAGCAGAGATACGAGCTGATCGAACAACTGCGGAAGCGAACGAACGAGAGCACTGTGAGACGCTCTGGCGAGTTCCAGAAGGGCAGATTTTAACTCGGACTCCATACCAGCCTCGCCGATTCGAGGGGGTACCTGACCTGTTTCCAGTGAACCGCACAGCGATAGAAATCTGTGAATGAGAATTTTATGAGTAGTTCGTTATTTTATGAAACATAATTCAACAGAATTTTATTATTATTATTATTATTATTATTATTATTATTATTATTATTATTATTATTATTATTATTATTATTTACGGGAACGAGGATCGATACAGTACCTGTCGATGTACTTGTCTTGAGCATGAACACTGGAGACCGGTTCCAGTATGACGGTAAAAACACCTCTGTGCGCGTCAACCCATCTAGTTCCGGGCAAAAGAACATCGGGTGCGATGTACGAATAATTTGCCGGCGGTGGATCGAGCATAGCCGGCAGATTGAATTCTCCGGATTGCAGATGACCGTCCCTCAGAAGTGGCAGCCACTGATTTTTAATCAGAAGAGAATACGTTATCGCATGTACAATTATTCGATTGAGGCGTATCGCAATTTGAGATATTTTACCGTGTAGGCAACTGCCGTTTCGACGTTCGGTTGCTCCGCTTTCTTCTGGCAGCTTATGTGGTAGAAGGTAAACAGCAAATGATGCTTGGCGCTCAGGTCGGCGGGAAGTCGCATCTTGACCTCGTCGTAGAAACTCGGATTTTTGTTGTGATAAGAGACCGACGTAAAACTCTCGTGGGTCATTTCGGGACAGGACGATCGACCGAAAATAGCGGTGAGCGCGTCGGCTTCCTGCTCGCCGCCCATCAACTGGATCCTCACAGCTATGTTACGAGCCGAACCGGTTCTCGAGCTGAAGTTCGCCTCTTTCGGATAGACGTACAGTAAATTCCTGTAAGTCAGATCCGGCGATACTACTTCGCTTGGAAATTCAAGAATTTCCTTCACTGGTCGATTTTTCTCGTCCGGATAGGGCGAAAGTCTTCTCAAATCGGGATCCAAGCATCTCGGCAATTCGTCTGGTCGAGGACTGAGATCGAGCTTCAGGATACCGGGAAGGCACTTGAGTCGTTTCAGATTGGAGCCCGGACGTCTCAGTTCAACCAAAAGCTTGTACAAATCCTCGTCCCTCAGACGTTCGCTCTCCTGCTTGAAAAAACTGGATACCGTCAGGGTTATCGGACGAAAGCTATCGAGACAGTTTGCAAAATCGTCCGGTGACCAGCTCCGTCTCTTGTCGGAACTTCGTCGTTCCAGTGAGCCCCTTCTCGTCGGTTGCTCGACTTTCTTTCGCCACTGTTCCAGTCCACCCGATTTTCTATCCAGGGATCCGGCACTTCCAGTGCTATCCGTGTCACCGCCGCCTCCGATAACGCCAGAGAGGTGAATTGCCGTCCATGCCAGTGGCATTCTGTAACGCCCCAGACGCTCGCAAGCCATAGTCGCCGCAGCTTTTACCTGATGAATAATAAATTCTTAACTTACACGAATATGTCGATAAATTTCGCTCGGTAGAAACTCCCGTGAATATCGTAATATTTTACCTTATCCTTGTTCTTGTCGTCGCGAAGATAAGGCTCGGCGCACTCCGAAATATCGCCTTGAAGCACCTTCTCAAGTCTGACGACGAGAAAGAGGTCGGGGCTCGGCTTGCTGATGCTCAGGACGCAGCTACGCGCCAGCGTACTCGTGTCGCTGTACGCTATGTGCGTCTCGAGCATCCGCTTCAAGCCCTCGGGATTCATGTCGACGTAAAAATTTTCCGACACCTTCTTCTTCTCTTTCGCGTCGTAGAGAGCGAGGCAGGCGAAAATTGGCTCGACCTCCAAATCGAGCTTGAGCTGGAGGCACTTTATGAGGACTTTGTGAGCGAACGGCTCCGAAGGCTCCGGAGCGTGGTTTATCTCTTGCCACTCGTCGTCCGGCGACGTTGGTGGAGCGTACAACGGAAATAGAGCTTCCTAAAATTCAATTAAACGTTAATTATGTACGGTAAAATTTCGTTGTGATATCGGTGGCATTAGGTAAACGTGCCTGACGATCCTCCAGACGTTTTTGCTCGTTCATCTGATCGATGGTCTCGGGACAAACGCGATCTAGAAGACCCGGGAGCAGCGGGTCGTGCTGGGAATGACGCAGGTCGAGACTCGCCCAGGAGCCGCGCGGCGTCTCCCCGGAGTTCGACATATCCTCCTCCTCGTTCGGTGAACCCGAGCCATTTGTGTCCTCCTGGTCGACCTCGAAATCCTGCCTTGGTGTGTCCTGGAGCAACCTGTCCCTGGCTATGGGGGAGGCTCTGCCTTTGAATTTTCTGTACACCACCACCCAATCGGAGGTGAAGGTTTCGATGCATCTTCTAACGTACGGCAATACAGTGTCGCTGGAAGAAAAAAAAAGTTGGTTTAGTCAGCATTATATACGATACATGCACAGCAATTCAGCAATCACTTCCAATTATGGATAAAGTTGCCTTTTTTCAGGTATTTTTGTAATAAAAATTTTTCTAGTGCTTACAGCGACTCGAGCGGAACTACAGGTTCTTCGGTCCTAATTTTACGCTTCACGACTCGCAATTCCACGTCTCCAGGAGGAAAGTCCAGGATGGTGCGCAACGGGTCTCTGTCCAGGACTGACTGGTGTTGAACGAGGAAGTCCTCGTAATCCAAAGGCTCCAATACTTCGCATAGCGACATCTGCAAAAAAAAAAAAATGTGTATTACTAATCAGTCTAAACAATCGTAATTAATAGCGGCGAACCAGGGTGTGGCAGGTAGTCGATAAAAATTAAGTTTACAGTGGAAGAGAATCCTGAAACGCTGCTTCCGCTCTTGGACAGATCTCTCGAGTACGAAGTGGAATTGGCTATCTGTCGTCTGACATCAGCGGCGTGCTGCTTGCTCAGCTTGTGAGCGAACGCGCGCTGCACCGACGACATTTTTCGGCCTTCGATATCCGCTCAAACGATCTGTAAAAATAAAAAATAATAAACAAGCGAAAAATATATTGAAAACAATAGCCGATTGTTCGAAGATTTGACACGGCAGCACACGTCGTCAGGTCGTCAATACTTTTTGACAGGATCGAAAATCGGACGTAACTAACACTGTATCGCTGGCGGCTTCGTCGAAATATTCAATGTCAAACTTACGATGTTTCTCAACGCGCGGACATATTATTATTGAACGACGATCCTACAAAACAATCGTCGGACGCTCAACCGAGCTTCACTGCGAGTCGGCCCGATAGCAGGGAGAGTCGTGCATTGAAATTCATTGAATACGATTGATAAAAAAGATAAAGATAATAAAGCTATACGGTAGCTCGTAGTCGGTTCGGTTATTACAGCCGACGAGTTATCTGGTCGGGCAGACGAAGTTATCTAAGCCTAACGGAAGCGGTAAACGAGATAATCTTTTTATCGAATAATATACAGTCCGTACGGAGAGCGAGTCGTTAAGATTCCAGATAATTTCTCCCTTGAAAAGCTGTACAGTTCGTGCACAGATAATGTCGATGATTCGATTGGCCAAGCGCAATCTCGGCGCGAGGTAGCGCTGCGTTCGTCGAACCGCTCTCGTTCACGACGGGTGACCTTGCGCGCAGCCAACTTCAAGCTACTCCAGTAAAGATCAATTATTCTCAGAGCGAGGTCCGTCCCGTTTGCGTCAACATCAGCTGTGTTGTTTCGCTCCCTCTCGCGCGAATCGAAAATGACAGTTGTTAAGATGTGTTTTATATGTAAATTACGTACGTTAGAGTGAGGTGAATAGAATCGGTGTGTTAGATCGCATAATAATTCACGATACATGTGTAACGATGAACGGAAGCATTGGAATACTTCGCGGTCCGGTGCAACATCCAACGAGATTCGCGGATTATTTTGTCATCTGCGGACTCGACAAGGATTCGGGTCTCGAGCCAGATAAATATTTTGGTGAGTTAGATAATACGATGGAAATTCATCGATGCACGCGCACGTGTCAGTTTATTGTTGTCGCAGTTCCGTGTTGCAAACACGCGATGAGATTATTTTTATTATGGATTTTATCCACGCGAGGTAGATAGAGAAGTCATTGCATAATTTGCGAAACGAAGGGAGATTGCGCAAGAGAAGTTTGGCCGCGTACAGTGTGCCGAGCGTGGAAACCCGTAGAATTGACATAGGCGTGATATGCTTTACGAAATTGTACTTAATAAAAAATGTTTAATATACAAAACATGATATTTTTTTTTTCTCGCTCGAAATTCCTGCACACAATGTCGATCCAAAAATTGCCTCCGGATAAATTTTTTGTTTACATCGTCTTGACTGTGCACACACAGATAGAAGCGCCTATCTACGTTCATTGTCGTTTCGTTGAGATAAGAAAAAGTTGTGGAATGTTTACGCACGCATTTCTTTTTTTATTTACCTAATCGTGGAGTCCGAAGTTGCATGACACATAAAAACTATTGTAAATAATGTCACGTGTGCTTCGAATCGGGTGACGGGAGCTTACGTATCGGGGAGTTGCGACAATAATTCATTTTCGAACAGTTTCAATTTCTTCACTTATTAATTCATCTATTTTTATTTTTCATTTTTCGTTACTTTCATTCTATTAATTCTTTTAATTCTTTTTTATTCTACATCCCTTTACTTCTTTCCCGCAACTTCAGTTTAATTGTTTGATTGTAATACAGTTCAATATGCCCCAGGACACGAATAGAACACAACACTATTCTAAATCCGTATCTATCATCGATCCTAGCCGAATATTCGAATTTCCCGCTTATCGGTCGGCCATTATTATTATCATTGTTTCATCCCGACGAGCGAGTGTATCGATTGGCCGCGTGTATCGCTGAACCGCAGTGGTCAAAACACTGGTGGCGTGTTCGAAAAGAATATTACCACGAGCATAATAGAGGCTGTTAGCGAACGAATGGAGCTCTCTCGTACCCTTTGCGCTCGTCCTCGGCTTTCAATTAGCTCGTAATTGAAAGAGAACGCCGAGCGTGCGGGCTTGTCCCGACTAAAACGTACACCCGTTGAAATAAATACCAGTTACTACAGTTTATCGTCTCCATTCGTACAATGAAAAAAAAATATATATATATAGATATAACACCTTCGATTCTTTAACAAAGGTTTCGTGATTTTCGTTTCCCGGCAAAGCTCTACAAAACTATCGGCATCGACGCGGTACGTCTGGCCTTGTAGAGCGCCGGTGGAAGGTCTTCTTTTTTTCTTTCTCTCCAGTTCGCTCGTACCAAAAAAATCTTTTATCCACGAGCACCGCTGTGTCTTTGTCGGGGTCAGGGCTTTCTTCGAGAGCGCACAGAGAGGATCCTCGAGCCATGCGCGAACAATGATGCACAGGAAGCAACAGATCTTCCTGAGAAACTACGTAGCTGTGGTGTCGGGCGGCGGGCCCGATGGGGACGATATTTCTCAGAGTGAAAGAGGCGGCGGGAGCGAGAGGGAGAGACGGGAGAGGAAAGAGAACGAGCTGTATACTGCGGACACGATGAAAAGATCGTTTTACATACGTCGGACTGGCGTTCACCCTCGTGAAAATTCTCGAGTGGCGTATCCAGTGGCCGTGCGGGCCACTGTGCTGCCGCTGCACATTCACGTGTCGGGAATTACATAGTCAGATAGATTCGTTTATAGCGTGTTCTGGGGCGTAAGACCTCTAAGAACGCCGTGCCACAAAATACAAAATCAGAACACACGCATAGCCGACGGCGCAAAACTGGATGCACTGAAAAAAATATCAACGACCCGAGTAAAATTCGCTTGCTGACGGCCAAAGAAAAATATCGTCATTTCAATTCTTACAATTCGGTACGGGATTGAAACGACAACATGTCACCTTGGCAGTCTTGCCGTCGTTGTTTCAATATCGCATGGAATTGTAAGGTTTCCAAGTAGAATATAAATGCAATTTTTTTTCCTTGGAAGATCGCAAGCGATTTTTTTTTTTTTTAAGTATACAAACTAAAAGAACTGTAAACAAAGAAAGTGAGAAGGATTCATGGAGAAACGTTAAAATGAGTGCAACAATATGAAAAGAGAGGAACAATAAGAGAAAAATATCGAATACGTAACTACTAAAAATAAACACAACCATACATAGGTCGCAGCACGATTACCAGTGTTGCACGCTGGGCTCGTTTCTCCGCATAAAACACGCTTCGGTGATGTAAATAACAGTCGAGCCAATTACCGTTACACGTTTAGTGGTACTGTCGCACAAATGACAATGTTTAGCAGGGACAAACAACTAGACTGTTGATTAGAAGGGTAAGCTTGAAATGGAAAAAAATATATATATATATTAAATATGAAAATTTCCAGCCGGATACTCGATACACAAAAACAATGATTCGAGGATCGTGAGAGTCGAATTGTTCGCTGTAGGGTTACATTGTTTCGAGCTCGGCTTTCATTTCGTTCGAGTGTCAATAGTTCTTGTTTTCGAATGAAAAATGAGGTCGAGAGCCGTTGGAAAAGCGGACAAAGGGGGGCCTTGATCGAGTTGAGAAGCTTTGCATTATTTCATCGAGAGAAGACTCCGGAGACTCTCGAATGCATCGTGCAACCGTGCAATCTTCGTCCATGCAACGGAATAATAATTGTGTGAGGAGAAGCTCTCATGGCTTTTCGCTCGCAATAACAGCGAGCACTCGGAGTTAAGTATTTCCGGCTAGAATTGACACTGTAGCTTGCGAGAGACGAAACGAGGTCTACGGGGACTCCGCGGTTCGGCCTGCACGAAAAGCGTGCATTACAATATGCCTGAATCTTTCGTGCGGTAAAAGAGAAATAAAACAAAAAAACATCTAAAAATAAACTCTTTGTTTACACCGCCGACGGTTGGCGCGAAAAATAGGACTGCGTGACGACGAGAAGAAACCTTTCTCGCTTCGGGCATGAAAGCTCGCGACTGTCACAAAGAAACCGTGTTTGCCCGACGGGGACGTCACACGACGTAGCCGAGGCGGCTCGGCGTAGTCTAAAGATACACTACTCGGTACAGCAGCTGCATACGCCGGTTCCTCGATCCCTTCGTCAACAACACCCGGACCGAAACTTCCCCGATAAAGTTATCGCTCAACTTCGAACGGACGTACCAAAATCGTGTTTGCACGCCTCGAGACTTCGTCCATTTCCGGGTTATAGTTTTTTTTTTTTTTTTTTTTTTTTTTTTTTATGTGCTCAACGACTCACGCCCATGTAACAAACACGACCCGACATTTATTTCCGCTCGCGGTTCGGATAATTCACGTGAAACTGCAATGCAAGATAACGTATGATCAACATTGTTTATTTCTTTTCGAATCACGCTGAGAGGAAAATAATTATTGTAAATTTCACGAAAAACCTTTTTGTCCACATTTTTTTCGTCCCAAAGCGACGGGCAATTTTGCAAAGTAATCTTTGCCTGTTTTTATCTCGAAATCATATATTTAATGGAAAAACTGATCCACAAGAAATGGAAATCGACAATTTATTTTTACAAACTTGCAAAAACTCATTAAATCTCGGTAAGATTTTTATTGTTACAAGTGTATAATAGACTTATTGTTACAAGTGTATAATAGACATATTTTTTTCCGCTGATCACGAATATAATGAAAATTATTTTACTCTCAACCCAATATTTTCCATTTAAATCCCAAAAATACGATTCTTGATGCATAAAATCGAGAACTTTCTCACTTTCGACCGCCGTACTAGATCCATACGTACTAGATTTAGTTTTTATACATCCAGTCGACCTCAGCTCATTACCCCAAGGTCCAGTCGTCGTCGTCCAGCCGATTAGTCTGTCACCAAGGATTGGAAACAAAGAGTTTGGAGGTTTTGAAAAAATGTTGGCCCTGAACAGGGCCGTTTCATTTGAAAATTCTTCAATTTTTGTACTCGTGGAACTCCGCCCCTTCCGATTAAAATACTTGCGGTACTTAGTACATAAAGTACTTGAGGTACTTAGCACATAAAGTACTTGCGATACTTAGTGCATAAAGTACTTGCGATACTTAGTACATAAAGTACTTGCGGTACTTTGTACTTAAAGTACTTGCGGTACTTAGTACATAAAGTACTTGCTGTACTTAGTACAAAGAGTACTTGCGGTACTTAGTACATAAAGTACTTGCGGTACTTTATGTACTAAGTTTAGTACATAAAGTACTTGCGATACTTAGTACATAAAGTACTTGCGGTCCTTTGTACTTAAAGTACTTGCGGTACTTTGTACATAAAGTACATGCGTTACTTAGTACATAAAGTACTTGCGGTACTTAGTACATAAAGTACTTGCTGTACTTAGTACAAAAAGTACTTGCGGTACTTAGTACATAAAGTACTTGCGCTACTTAGTACTTACAGTACTTGCGCTACTTAGTACTTCCAGTACTTGCGGTACTTAGTACTTTTAAGTACTTTTCGGTACTTTGCGCAGCTCTGGTCTAGAAGATAGCATTACCGCGACTATTCCGAAGTGGTCGAAGGTTCTGTCAGATGCCCGGCGAGGCGTATATTTTTCACGGAGCAAATATTCTTTCGTCAGCCCCGGAGACTGGAGTCTTCCCAGCTCGACGTGCGAATCCTTTATCGCGCCCGAGGTACTTTCGGTCTTACGAATATACCCGTCTTTCGGGACTTTCACAACCCCCTAGGCGTAGTCCCTTCGGTGGAGGGGTCGGTGAGAACAGTCGTAGGGCGGCTTCGGTCGGTTATCCTCGTAAACTCGCTCTCGCCTCGTAACTCGACGAGGAGGAGGGGGGGAGTTTCGATAGCGAGCATCGCCTCAGCTCGCCGGGTCGAAAAATGTTCTCTTCAATATAAGCGACTGTTCGGTCCTTCGTCGCAGTCAATTTCCCGGCTCTCGATTTCTACGAGATTGCATGACATAAATTTAACATAAAATTAAAAAAAAAAAAAACAACCCGCACACTTGGCACAAAATTAACATTCTCCCGCATTAATCCGGCCTGCTGCTCGAGCGGATGAGGTATTCGTCGACGACTGACATCGATTGAGGGGCTTTTCGAGAGAGACGTCTTGTTTATTTTTTTTGTTGTTAAATTTCGTCACGCTTCTCGCATATTCCATTCATACTTTTATATTCATTCTATGTTACTTTTTTATATTCCTGTCATATTGTTATTTTTATTTCGTAATTTTTTTTTTTTTGGACTGCAAACAATTGTTCGCGCTGTTGGTTAGGACTGTATCGCGGTCTCGTAGCTTGTCGCGCGGTCTTCACAGGAGATTTATGCTCCGGAGCATGGGATAAACGAGCGATCTGTATAGCTACACGGCAGATGGTAAAATCGAGAAGGTCACCGATAATAACGGATATCCGCTCGTGAAAGGCCAACTCGGAGGATTAAAGAAAAAAAAAAAATGAAAAAAAAAAAAAATGAAAAATCCACCGGAGATGCATCCTCGGCTCTGAAGAATCCGCGACTAAAAATAGAGCACGTGCCGCAGATGAAAAGCGTGGAGCGTCGAGCGAAAAAAAAAAAAAAAGTCTCCGAGCTTTCGCTGACGGGAGATGAAGTGCTCGAGGAAAAAAAAGGTAAATGAAAAAAAAAAAAAAAAAAAGAAAAAGAAGACGGAGGTAAAAAATTAAAAGAATAGCGGACGAAGTCGCTCGCGGTGTCTCCGGCTGGTCGGTTTGCGGGACTGCAATTAAGCTTATTAGAAACGTCTCTCTCGCCGTAATTAACGTTCTCATAACGGCTGGATCGTTCCGTCGCGGGGAAGCGAGTTTTCGGCGAGGAGAAATCTCGCTTTCGGGATTATTGTTAAAAGTCGAGGAGACAAAGAACGAGGCGAGTATGTGTGTGTGTGTGTGTGTGTGTGTGTGTGTGTGTGTGTGTGTGTGTGTTTTTTCGCGCCGCCGTTCTCTCCCAGGGAAACCTCGTCGTTCGAAGCAAAGCTGATATTCCCGGCCGCGCGGCCCGGCCGTCGAAAGTACCGCTGCGAATAATCGGCCCGGTTCATCGGAATATCGGAACAATGGACCGTGGGTAAAGCGGCTCACGCTTAATATTCCGGAATCGGCGCGGAGCGTGCGATAGGCGAACTGGGTCTCTTTCCCGATGCATGAGCGACCGAGTTTCTTTTTCAATTCTTTTTCTTTTATTTTTTTTTTTTATTTTTATTTTTATTTTTTTCACCACGGCACGAAGAGAGGCGCGATCGCGGCATTGGCGGAATCTCGTATAGCGCGTACAGATAAAAAAAACCGGGCAAACGTGCGGAGCTCGCGGTCCAGCTGATAAGCGGACAGGTCACCGACGCGACCTCTCCGTTTAACTACTGCGGGAGAATATAATTTTCAGTAAGAGAAAACTGTTTTATCTCGGCATGGAAGTTAAATAAAAATATTGTAAAAATGGCGATGGATCGAGCGACGAAATTCGATCGAACATCGATCCATCCAAGTGTACAGTCCTGCTCAAAAGTGATAAGAGGACCGGTCGTCAGCGCGATCTTTTCGTTGGACGACTGCGGGGGAGAATCCAATTTTCAGTAACGGAAAATGATTTTATCGCGGTATGGAAATTCATTTTTTTTTTTTTTTTAATTATGAAAATGGAGATGGATCGAGCGACGACGTCCTATCGAACATCGATCCATCCAAGTGTACAGTCCTGCTCAAAAGTGATAAGAGGACCGGTCGTCAGCGCGATCTTTTCGTTGGACGACTGCGGGGGAGAATCCAATTTTCAGTAACAGAAAACGATTTTATCGCGGTATGGAAATTCATTTTTTTTTTTTTTTTTTTTTTAATTATGAAACTGGAGATGGATCGAGCGACGACGTCCTATCGAACATCGATCCATCCAAGTGTACAGTCCTGCTCAAAAGTGATAAGAGGACCGGTCGTCAGCGCGATCTTTTCGTTGGACGACTGCGGGGGAGAATCCAATTTTCAGTAACGGAAAACGATTTTATCGCGGTATGGAAATTCATTTTTTTTTTTTTTTTAATTATGAAAATGGAGATGGATCGAGCGACGACGTCCTATCGAACATCGATCCATCCAAGTGTACAGTCCTGCTCAAAAGTGATAAGAGGATAGCTCTTATCACTTTTTGGCCGGCGCGATCTGTGTCAATTGGACGACTGCGGAAGAATTGAATTTTCACACTGAGAAAGGAAAATTGGTGGGATTAACCAAAAGTCGCGGTGACGTAAGTTCAAAGCTGTTATTTGTTTGCTAAAAATAAAGCATTGCTATGTTAAACGATTATTTGCTCAAATGTATTCAAAATTTGTCGATTGAAACAAACATTTTTGTTGTACCAAGAAAATACATCTTTGAACGTATGTCATCACGCATTTGCTTAATCCAACAATTTCTTTTTCTCAGTGCAGTAACAAAAAACGATTTTATCTCAGTATTGAAATTAAATTAAAAAAAAAATGATAATAACTAAAATAAATGATAATAACTAACTAAAATGATAAAATGATCGAGCATCGATCCATCCAAGTGCCTGTTCGCGTTCAGAAGAGGCGACCCGGCCGGGCTTCTCACGCGTGGCGGCCTGCTCTAAATGTGCTGAACCTTCGAGACGCTCCGAGGCGCAAGTGGACTTCGGCTGGATGCTCGGCTGACACCGCTGGACCTCCGGAGAGATTTCACGACGATCGCTGGAGGTCTCTGATTGCGTTGAAATTCTTCCGCAAACGCAGTCCGAGAAAGCAATTTTGTTGAATCAACTTTGCAACAGTTAGCTTGGATGGGCCTTATGTTGGATAATTTTATTGACAAGTGATTTCACGACGATCGCCGGAGGTCTCTGATTGCGTTGAAATTCTTCCGCAAACGCAGTCCGAGAAAGCAATTTTGTTGAATCAACTTTGCAACAGTTAGCTTGGATGGGCCTTATGTTGGATAATTTTATTGACAAGTGATTTCACGACGATCGCCGGAGGTCTCTGATTGCGTTGAAGTTCTTCCGCAAACGCAGTCCGAGAAAGCAATTTTGTTGAATCAACTTTGCAACAGTTAGCTTGGATGGGCCTTATGTTGGATAATTTTATTGACAAGTGATTTTACGACGATCGCCGGAGGTCTCTGATTGCGTTGAAGTTCTTCCGCAAACGCAGTCCGAGAAATCAATTTTGTTGAATCAACTTTGCAACAGTTAGCTTGGATGGGCCTTATGCTGGATAATTTTATTGACAAGAGATTTCACGACGACCGCCGGAGGTCTCTGATTGCGTTGAAATTCTTCCGCAAACGCAGTCCGAGAAAGCAATTTTGTTGAATCAACTTTGCAACAGTTAGCTTGGATGGGCCTTATGCTGGATAATTTTATTGACAAGTAATTTCACGACGATCGCCGCAGGTCTCTGATTGCGTTGAAGTTCTTTCGCAAACGCAGTCCGAGAAAGCAATTTTGTTGAATGAACTTTGCAACAGTTAGCTTGGATGGGCCTTATGTTGGATAATTTTATTGACAAGTGATTTCACGACGATCGCCGGAGGTCTCTGATTGCGTTGAAATTCTTCCGCAAACGCAGTCCGAGAAAGCAATTTTGTTGAATGAACTTTGCAACAGTTAGCTTGGATGGGCCTTATGCTGGATAATTTTATTGACAAGAGATTTCACGACGATCGCCGGAGGTCTCTGATTGCGTTGAAATTCTTCCGCAAACGCAGTCCGAGAAAGCAATTTTGTTGAATCAACTTTGCAACAGTTAGCTTGGATGGGCCTTATGTTGGATAATTTTATTGACAAGTGATTTCACGACGATCGCCGGAGGTCTCTGATTGCGTTGAAATTCTTCCGCAAACGCAGTCCGAGAAAGCAATTTTGTTGAATCAACTTTGCAACAGTTAGCTTGGATGGGCCTTATGCTGGATAATTTTATTGACAAGTAATTTCACGACGATCGCCGCAGGTCTCTGATTGCGTTGAAGTTCTTTCGCAAACGCAGTCCGAGAAAGCAATTTTGTTGAATGAACTTTGCAACAGTTAGCTTGGATGGGCCTTATGTTGGATAATTTTATTGACAAGTGATTTCACGACGATCGCCGGAGGTCTCTGATTGCGTTGAAATTCTTCCGCAAACGCAGTCCGAGAAAGCAATTTTGTTGAATCAACTTTGCAACAGTTAGCTTGGATGGGCCTTATGTTGGATAATTTCATTGACAAGTGATTTCACGACGATCGCCGGAGGTCTCTGATTGCGTTGAAATTCTTCCGCAAACGCAGTCCGAGAAAGCAATTTTGTTGAATCAACTTTGCAACAGTTAGCTTGGATGGGCCTTATGCTGGATCATTTTATTGACAAGTGATTTCACGACGATCGCCGGAGGTCTGTTATTGCGTTGAAATTCTTCCGCAAACGCAGTCCGAGAAAGCAATTTTGTTGAATCAACTTTGCAACAGTTAGCTTGGATGGGCCTTATGCTGGATAATTTTATTGACAAGAGATTTCACGACGATCGCCGGAGGTCTGTGATTGTGTTGAAGTTCTTCCGCAAACGCAGTCCGAGAAAGCAATTTTGTTGAATCAACTTTGCAACAGTTAGCTTGGATGGGCCTTATGCTGGATAATTTTATTGACAAGTGATTTCACGACGATCGCCGGAGGTCTGTGATTGTGTTGAAGTTCTTCCGCAAACGCAGTCCGAGAAAGCAATTTTGTTGAATCAACTTTGCAACAGTTAGCTTGGATGGGCCTTATGCTGGATAATTTTATTGACAAGTGATTTCACGACGATCGCCGGAGGTCTCTGATTGCGTTGAAATTCTTCCGCAAACGCAGTCCGAGAAAGCAATTTTGTTGAATCAACTTTGCAACAGTTAGCTTGGATGGGCCATATTCACCACTCTTATGCTGGGTAATTTTATTGACAAGATCTGTGGATAATCATTGTTCCATTTCCGTTGAGAATAACGATTTTTATCCGAGTCACGGATCGCCAATCACGGACGGATCGAACAAAAGGCAATAAAAAGAGTGACTCGTCGATCAGGGGAAAATTTCCGATGCTTCAGTCTCCCCCTCCAGATCTCTCCGTTTCCGCTGCATTTCCACCGTCATTCCCGCGTCTCGCTTAGCTGAAACGACCCGATAGAACATTAACTTTTTCAATTCGGGTCGAAAAGTTAATGTTCAGGACCGGAAGCCATACATACTTCCATTGTGACGTCACTTCCGCTCGGAAGGTAAGATTTTCAAAGCGGAAGTGATGTATTTCCGGTATGAGGTCCGTTCCGTTCAAAATATGAGATTTTCAAAGCGGAAGTAACGTATATATAAATTCCGTAACCCGTAGTCGAGGGCGCGAAACCACAACAACCTGCTAGTCTATACACATAATGCATATATTGATGTATATATAGAAATATCGCACGATGAAAAATAATTTATTTGACGGCCACTGTTTACTTGGTTTAAGTAAAATTTTTATTCGATTTAATTAAATATTTATTTAAATCAAAATATTTATTAAATATTCATTAATATTTATTTAAATCAGATAAATATTTCATTTAAACCAAATAAACAGTGGACGTCAAATAAATTATTTTTCTGGGTTGCGAGACACGGTAATTATTCTCCCCCTCCAGTACGGTAAGTCGGGAAGCGTGGGGCAAAATGGACGATTTGTGAAATTTTTCGCGAAAAAACACAGTGGCTCGTTTGAAATGGAACTGGTCCGTTTTGTCCCCTTCTCCACTGTACGAAAATCGCCGGTCACACAACGTACGAGCGACGCACAAGTAGGAAGCCAGAGCTGCCTCTGACTCACACGTGCAACGCACATACGCGTATGCTTTGGTCCGTTCGACAAAGCCCGACTCCTCGTGCGAAAAACAACCACATATCAGTCGGCGAGGCAAAAGTGCGCGTACCCGAGGAACACGTGCGTTTAATACGTTACCCGCGAGTATGTATACGCGCGCTGAGTTCGGAGCCGAGTGTATATATCGCGTGCGGGCTCAAAAGCTACACAGACTCGGGGCACTCGCGGTAGGTTAAAGCGGATCACGGGCGTACTTAACGTTCGCAGAAAATGTTTGTCCCGCCGTCTCGGTGCGTGCAATGCCCCAAATCAATACCCTCGGCCCGCGTGTCCCGACGAGCGCGGTCGTACCGCCTTACAGCGTCATTCAGAATCGAAGGAAATCACCTGTTAAGAATTAAAATCTAGCCGGTTAAAAAAAGAAAATTTATTTTTATTTAACGTTGTCAGACTTTCAGGTTAGACGTAAAAATAACGCAATCGAAAAGATTTGATTTACGTGAGATAATTAAAATTAGTAACGAAAAATGCAGTTATTATTATTGAAGTTAATGCTCAAAATTACTATTCGACCCTTTTCTCGGCAGACATCGAAAGTTTACCCAAAAATCTCGTTCACGCCAGGCTTGAATAAAATGAAAAAAAGTAAGAAAAACGTACGACCGTCCGACTTGTCTTACCGCATTACATAGTGATTCGGAATCGAAGGAATCACCTGTCGAGGATTAAACTCGAGTCTTGCAAGCGAAGACACATTTTTATTTAACGCTATCGGAGTTCCAGGCCTTTTCGTTTCGACGACGCAATCGAAGAGGTTTAATTTACGTAAGATAGAAAGCTGTACGGTACGTAAAGATATCATTAAAATTAGAAAAGAAAAGCGCAGTCTTTATCATTGAATTTATGGCTCGAAATTACCATTTGACCATTTACTCGGCGTACATCGAAATTCGACCCAAAAATCTCATTCAGGCCAGACTTGAGCGAGATGAAAAGAAAAAAAGGAAGAACAAATTAGCGAGGGTCGTCCATAAACTTTTTTGCACGGAGTGAGTAGAAAAGCCCTTTGACGATGATTCTGAATCATCCTGTATTATTCGGAAGCAGTGGCCGTGTCGGACCGTCCCTTCCGAGGTCCTCTTCGGTCGATTAGTTCTTTCCGCGGGTTTCATTTACCCCCTCGGTCCGAACGCACGGCAGCGCCGTTGACGATGACGAATACACGATGTCTGGACTAAAAAGTAGCGCTTCGCACAATTTCGCCACGATGTGCATACAGTATATTTTTCTTTTCTTTTTGTTTTTCTTTTCTTTTTTTTTTTTTTTTTTTTTTTTTCATGCAGAAAAACATCCTGAGTCGCAGCAACATTGGTATGAATCGCTCGATCGGGTATGCACAGTAGGGTTGTATTTTTAGCGTTACCAGCAACGCCGACGCGCCAGGAGAGCTCCGGAATCTTTCGCGAACGGTAAACACCGGGAATAATATTATTCCCGCTCCTGCAGGGCATTTTCAGTAAATTCAATGAATACCTTCGATGTTGTCGAGATCTTTTCTTAACTTTCCTTTCTTTAAGATAAAAGAACTAGACAGAAGTAAGTTGAACAAAAATAAGAAATCGAATATCATCGAACGACGTCAATAAAAAAGACGAAAAAAAAAAGATTTCCGTAAATTCAATACCTTCGATATTTTCGAGATCATTTCTTAACTTTCCTTTCATCAAGATAAAAGAATTAGAAGAAATAAGTTGAAGAAAAAATAAGAAACTGAATATCATCGAACGGCGTCAATAGAAAAGACGAAAAAAAAAAGATTTCGGTAAATTCAATACCTTCGATATTTTCGAGATCATTTCTTAACTTTCCTTTCATCAAGATAAAAGAATTAGAAGAAATAAGTTGAAGAAAAAATAAGAAACTGAATATCATCGAACGGCGTCAATAGAAAAGACGAAAAAAAAAGGTTTCGGTAAATTCAATACCTTCGATATTTTCGAGATCATTTCTTAACTTTCCTTTCATTAAGATAAAAGAATTAGAAGAAATAAGTTGAACAAAAATAAGAAACTGAATATCATCGAACGGCGTCAATAGAAAAGACGAAAAAATAAAGGTTTCGGTAAATTCAATACCTTCGATATTTTCGAGATCATTTCTTAACTTTCCTTTCATTAAGATAAAAGAATTAGAAGAAATAAGTTGAACAAAAATAAGAAACTGAATATCATCGAACGGCGTCAATAAAAAAGACAAAAAAAAAAGATTTTGGTAAATTCAATACCTTCGATAATTCCGAGATCATTTCTTAACTTTCCTTTCATCAAGATAAAAGAATTAGAAGAAATAAGTTGAACAAAAATAAGAAACTGAATATCATCGAACGGCGTCAATAAAAAAGACGAAAAAAAAAAAAAAGATTTCGGTAAATTCAATACCTTCGATAATTTCGAGATCATTTCTTAACTTTCCTTTCATTAAAAAGGAATTAGAAGAAATAAGTTGAAAAAAAAGTAAGTAACCGAAAATCATCGAACGAGGTGAATAAAAAAGACGAAAAAAAAAACATGAAACTAAGTATAGTCGAACGACGCGAATCTGCGTCGCAGTTGAACGAGTACTTTGCGAGATGCCTCCGGTCAATCCCGAGCAACGTCTCGTCGACAAGTGGAGGGCGTCGTGGAATCGTCCCCGGCGGCGAGTGTTACAAGCTGCAGTTGCTTATCCGTCGGGGAGCCCGAGCCGCGATCGGAGACACGTGTGAGCAGCGTGGAGCTTCGTGGGTGTGGGATTTTCATCTCCTTCGGGTCTCTCCCAGCATCCGCGCAGGCCTCTCGGAGCGCGAAAGCTTAACGTTTGTTTATGGCTGGTCTTCTAAGGCCACGAGAAAATTCTGCGCTCCGGCCCGCGGTCGCCGCCTCCAGACGCCTCCGCAGCATCCCTCGAGGCACGCTCTCGCCCTCTCACGCTCCACGACTTTTACCCCGAAGCGCGGAACCGAGATAAGAGTCCCTCGACTGCGTTTTACGCCGCGTGACGAAAGCCAAGGGGAAGCAAGGGGTGCGATTTTCGCCCGTGTTATATCCTCGGTGTATATATATATATTGTGGGGCCATCGAACCCTCGAAATGAACTCGGGTTTAGTTTGCTTTTCTGTACAGCTTCGATTCATCTATATAGGAATTCTACCGATAGCCATGGAATCGACAAGACTGATTGAAAAAAGGAAAAAAAAAAACGAACAAACATTCCGCTTGTTATATACATGTTTGATGTTGTGTCTCGTGAACTCGAGGCGTACCACTCCCTGTTGGTGCTCTATATTCCATTAGAAAAATTCGAAACGATGCGGCAACGCTATACACGGACACGGATACAGAAGCGTACCGCAGCCGGGTGATCGAACGTCGATGTCAATTCCCATCGGATGTACCGTGTCTCTCCATAAAAAAAAAAAAAAAAGAATATTCGATCAAGTCCCCCCCCCTCCTATGGATCGTCGGAGTCGTCCCTCGTAAACGCGTTAACGTCGGGATGCTGACACGGGCGAACATTCGCAACAGACACCGAGCGCTTTGCGATAAGAGAGAGTGTGGCTTGTTCCTTTGGAGCGCTACGATCGTAGCCGGTAGTTTCGCAAGCGCTGCTTAACAGACTGTGATTTTCCTGTTTGCAGATCTGTCGGTAATAATTGGTTTTTATAATTATAATTTTACGTTCACGTTTCGTTTTTTATCATTTAATTTTCTTTGATAATAGAACTTTGTTATATCAATTGGCAGGTTGTTGTGACTCGGCCGCTTCGCGCATATCGCTATCAACTGTGGAACTTTGAAACCGGAAATGTAGTTTTCCGGAGTTTTACCGGAAATACGTAACTTCCCGTTTGATACTCTCATTTTTCAATCGGCAGTTACGTCACACCGGAAATGCGTCGCTTCTGGTTCGAAGCGACCGGAAGTGACGTCGTAACGTAATTACGTGTTTCCGGTGTGACGTCAATCCTGTATGAATTTCGAAATCCCCTCCATATGGCATGAAAACCGGCGTGTCGAATTGGTAGCGTTTGGGATCGAATTTCCTACCTTCGAAATCCATTCCATATGTTATGAAAACCGTCCTACCGAAACTATAGCATATGGGATGGAATTTCCTACTTTCGAAATCTATTCTGTATGCTATAAATATCGAAATTTCAGAATTTTAGCATATAGAATGGAATGGAATTCGGGAATTTCGGAATTCATTGCATATGCTATGAAAACCAAATTCTCGAGAAAATTTCTAATGGAATTTTAGAAAGAACTCTGACTCTTTTGAAGAACTGACTCTTTTGAATAGACTCTGAAAATCGAGTGCTGGCTCGCGTAGGTCATGGATTACCTTGAGACTTTATTATATAGAATTTTCTTATATTCCTTGTAAATACTTATCTCGAAGAATCTCATAAGCGTGTGCGGTCTCCGAGGTGTCGTCGCAATAAATTCGTTCGCAGGACGACCCTCGGCCGCGCGATACTCGTGCTCTCCAATCTGTCCTGCCCTCTTCCTTCCATTATGTCCCGACGAGTGCGCCGAAGGTATTATTATAAAGTAACGACGATCCTTATAGCCGCATAGATCGTTTAACTCGTCAAGAAATTCCATCACAATTCGCGACGGTCAATTAAACACGTTGAGCAGAGTAATTTGTCTCGGGGCGAAGAGGAGGCGCCGGGGGACAGGGATACACGAAGTCGAGCCATTTTCGCTACGGTGTACACACCGTAGCGAACCTGCAGATACTCGTGTGTGGAGATTTTACTCCAATCCCCTCCGACTTCCCTTTCACATTAGGTAACTCAGCCAGGAATGAATTCTTTAAATCATATAATAAAAAAAGGTTTCTGCCGAATGTCGAGCGCCGCGTGGTTGCTTTCGGGCGAATTGCTCCATGCAACATTTATTTCTATAAAACAGGTTTATTTATATATAAACCTGTGTAGAAACATATGTATATGTATATATATATGTTTATGTAACTCATGCATGAAAGTACTACAATTCGTGCCTGCCCAGAGTGGCGTAACTTGCGCTTTTCAGCCAAGTGTATTATAAATACTCGGCGCATGCGCATATCGGGCCCATTTTACTTTACGTACTCTTCTCGTACTTCGCGCACGCTTCTCATACTTTACGCGCGCTTCTCGTGCTTCACGCACGCTCCTCACACTTTACACCCGCTTCCCGTACTTTACGCACGCTTCTCACACTTTACGCACGCTCCTCGTGGTTTACACATGCTTCTCGTACTTTGCGCACGCTTCTCGTACTTTGCGCACGCTCCTCGTACTTTACGCACGCTCCTCGTACTTCACGCACGCTTCTCGTACTTTACGCACGCTCCTCGTACTTTACGCACGCTGGCTGCACAGCACCACAATCAGAAGGCACGGAGTAGCACTTCTGCATTCGTTACAGAAAATATGCGATACTAGAGCTGTGTAGCGAACGTCATGCCCGGGCTGCGAAGTGGGTATAAAGTTCGCTTTACCGCACTTGTATCACAAACGACTATTTTTTTTTTTTTTTTACTACATAGCCGAAATCGTTCTATCGCCACCGTAGATCTTCCAGAAATCGTTATCTCTCCGAGTTCCACTGCCAACCTCGTCCGCGACATTATTCGATCAACAGCCAACGGTTCTTGCGACTCAATTATCAACAGGAAATTGACCTCCGCGCTCCCGGCTGATAGAACCGAGTATATTGCGCGTTCGAACGAGGCGTAATTAAAGTCAGCGAGTTGGCTTCTCCCGAATTCGGTATAATTCGCTATCGATCGGCGATTCAGCGCGATCGACGACCCCGCACACGACTACGCGCGTTCCCGCTGCGCAGTGTCGCTGAAATCACCCGATGACCGAAGACCTCGGAGGCCGAAGAGATCATAATGCGCGCTCGTCACGACCCGATGAATTATGGAAAGTGGGATCCGCACGACGATACAAAAGTTTCTTCGCACTCGGGGACTTCCTCGCTCGAATCGATTCACTCAATGATTCGAGCGGTAATTTTATTTACGAAGCTACAGGACAGATCGGTGTAAAACGGACCGGCCGCGATATTTGGAATTAAACGTTTTTTTTTTGTTTCTCCCAACCAACTTCTGAAAATGCTTCACTACACCCAGAAAAATAATTTATTTCGCGGTCACCGTTTATTTAGATTAACTAAATTATTTATTTGATTGAAATGAATATTTATTTAAATCAAATAAATATTTATTTAGATCAAATAAATATTTATTTAGATCAAATAAATATTTATTTCGATCAAATAAATATTTATTTAAATCAAATAAATATTTATTTAGATCAAATAAATATTTTACTTGATCTAAACTTACGTTTAATTAATCCAATAAACGGTGGCCGTCAAATAAATTATTAAAGATGAGATTTTCTTTCGTCGCCCGAAGAATTCGTCATAAGCCGTTTTGCCCCGCTCAGCCACTACAGAGCACTTTCACATGCGCGTCTCCTCGCAAAGTAAATTCTCGCCAGGCTGATCGCCAGGCAAGGAATTGATTGAAACGCTGAGAGATTTCTGGTGTAAGATACCGTGGTGTTTTACTCGGTAAAATCCTCGACGCGTGCCAGACATCTGATGCAGGGCGCTGTTCCCAAGGAAAATAAAGATAATAAAAATAATTCTTCGTACCCCAATGCGGCGAGTTTCTCTTAAGGGTATTGTTCGTGTATAGACATAGGCTAGAGCATTCCTCGGTAAATGCTTTTTATTCGACCATGGCTGGGTACATAGAAAAAGAGTTGAGTGGACGACGATCAATCTTCCTTCCGGTTGCAAGCTGCCATGGTTTTTTTTTTCTTTTTTTTTCGGTTCTCTTTCTCTCGAGGCAATTCCTCCACCCATAAAAAGTTGGTGTGTCACGATGTATATCGAATTTCGAAATGTTTGTATCGCGGCATATCACACCCACTCTTGTCGCTTTATTCGTGCCGTAATTGGTAGCCGACGAGGTGGCCGAGTGACGAACACAATGAGAACGCTCTTCGCGAGAAAAAAAAATGAATGCAATGAAAATAATTCATAGAACTTCAACGCGGCGAGTTTATCGTGAGGGCTCGGATAGAGATATACGCAAAAAAAAAAAAGAAGCACTCCTCGGTAAATCCTTTTTATTCGCCCATGGCTGTGTACATGGTACACAGAAAAAGAGCTGAGTGGACGACGATCAATCTTACTTCCGGTTGCAAGCTACTATCGTTTTGTTTTTTTTTTTTTTTTTTTGCTCTCTTTCGCTCGAGGCAATTCCTCCATCCATAAAAAGTTGGTGTGTCGCGATATAAATCGGTTTTCGAAAATTTTATATTGCATCATATCACACCCGTTATTGTCGCTTTGTTCGTGTCGTATAATTGGCCGCCGATGACGAGATGACTGAGCGAAGAAAGTTGATGTGTGTCGCGATATAAATCGATTTTCGAAAATTTTATATTGCAGCACCGAAAAAAGGATTTGATAGTATCGACCAAGCTGCGTCTGCGGGTGGCGAAGGAAATGTTTGGTCGATTGAACAAAAATGTTTGTTCGATTCAAGTAACTAGACGTTGAAGCAACTGAATATTAGGTCAGACCACTAAATATTCATTCGATCAACTAAATATTTATTCTTTCAATTCTTTCGATCGACCAAATATTTCCTTCGCCACCCCCAACAGCAGCTTAGTTTCATATTGCCAAACCTTTTTTTCGGTGAGCACATCACATTCGTTATTGTCGCTTTGCTCGTGTCGTATAATTGGCCGCCGATGACGAGATGACTGAGCGAAGAAAGTTGATGTGTGTCGCGATATAAATCGATTTTCGAAAATTTTATATCGCCGCACATCACACCCGTTATTGTCGCTTTATTCGTGTCCTATAATTGGCCGCCGATGACGAGATGACTGAGCGAAGAACGCAATGAAGCGAGTGACTTTGATCTGACATGCCTATATGTTATAATCGCTATTTGCATGGCAAGGGCGCAGAAAGGGAGTTCTTGACGAGTGTCAAATGCCGGTATTCACGCGAGTCAGGATTCCCTTTTTTTTCGCTCATTCCATTAACATAATTCTCTCTAATAGATTCTGATAACAACGCTTCTCGTTTTTGGGAAGTGTGCGCAGAGAGTCGCTTTCTCGCACTAGCGCGAGAAATTGCCTTTGCGCGCTCACTTTACATGAACGGAAAGTGGGATTTTGCGTGCACGCATTGGGGGGAAAAAAAAAATCATGCAGTTTAGTGACAAACTTTTGAGTTCAGCAATTCCGCAGTACGTTTATATCGATGAAACGAGCATTACAGCGCCACTGAAATTCAGCTTGCGCGCGCGAACGGCTGACGTTGCTCCTGGTGCCAATAAAATGTCCGTTTCTTGTGACTTTTCTGAGCGCGGGTGCGGGTGCGGGTGTGTGTGCGGGTTGTGTGTGTGTGTGTGTGTGTGTGTGTGTGTGTGTGTGTGTGTGTGTGTGTGTGTGTGTGTGTGTGTGTGTGTGTGTGTGTGTGTGCGCGCGCGCGCGCGCGCGCGTGTGTGTGTGTGTGTGTGTGTGTGTGTGTGTGTGTGTGTGTGTGTGTGTGTGTGTAACGACTCTGAACCCGCATTGGCGAGGAATCCATTTAATCAAGCCAGTAACGCACACCGGTGCCAAGTGTGAAAGAATGCGGCCCATCCGGAGTTCCACGATGCTTGGAATAAATGAATGCAGGGTATAGACAAAAAGGCACAGTTGCGTTTGGCGCAGTTGCGATTGATTAAGAGGCCCATCGAGCCCCTCCGTCCTATCGGCGCCAACGATATACAACGGCGTGTAATTTTCTGTTACTCGAATAATTAAAGCTCGTAAATCAGTCCGCTCGCTTAACGTCTCACTTTTTTTTTTCTGTGTACATTTTTTTATTCGCGATTCCTCGCTCGCCACTACATTTTCACCCATACGGTAAAGAAAGCTTTACACACCTAGAGAAATTATTTATTTGACGGCCACCGTTTATTTGAATTAAATTTAGATTAAGTGAAATATTTTTACTTTATGTAAATAAATATCTATTTAAATAAAACAAATATTTCACTTAATCTAAATAAACGGTGGACCGCCAAATTAATTATTTTTCTGGGTGCACATTTAACTGAATGTTACAGTTAAAAAAACGCTCAAGACAAATTCCTTACTCATTTGTTCTTTAACAAATGTTCTTCTTGTTTCTTTTACAATTATATTTTCACGTTCATTTTACAATGTTATTTCTCGTGGATTTCACAATTTTTTTTTTTCTTCATCGGCACAATTGTTCTTCTTCTTTATTTAACGAATTATTGTTCGTTTTCATTGAAAAGATTTTTTTTTCTTGGTTCATCTAAACAATTACTTGTCTTATTGATTTCAACAATTGTTTTTCTCGTTCACTTTACAATTCTTGTCTCGTTGATTTTGCGATTCTCGTCCTGTTGAGTGCGGCAGAGCGATTGGTTTTGCCGTGATAGTGCGACACGAATTCCCGACGAGAAATTCGATATTCCATTATCGGTACAGGGGGGGGGGGGGGGATAGATTCCGGTGGAGCTTGAATTTTTGAGATCCGCTGGTCGGCGAGATCCGCACGGTATATCTGGCTCGAGCAGCTTTCCAATAGTCGAACGATTAACTCGACAGAGCGAAGGACACTTGTGTTCTTCCCCATTGCGAATACGTTCCTGTATGGGAAACTAGGAATACGGTGCTTCGGGCTTTCGAGGCTCGGTTGAGCGTTGCCGAGACTACAATAGTTTCATTGAGGTCGCGAGCTTCGAGATACCACACGGGGTCCCTCAATAAACAACCGCTTGCCAACGTCGCACCGATTCTTGACTCATTTTTTTTTTTTTTTTTTTTTCGTTTTTTACTCTCCGCTTCTCCACTCCTCTTATCATGTGCTTCTCTGTTTCGTGATTCAGGCGACTCGTTGCAATGCACACCACTGGATCGAGCTTACAAGAGCAAAGTTCTCGGACACTATCCGGACTCTGTGCCATGGAATCCATTCGACGAACATGCCGTTTGCATGGTAAATATTATTCAACTAATATACATATATATATAAAATAAAGTATTTAAGCTACTGGAAGTATTTTTATAGACATCGATACGAATTTTCGGAGTCGAAAAGAAATTAAATTACAGTCCGATCGTTCGGAGCCGAATGAAAATCACAACAGTGTACTTGAATTTTTAAAGATAACGTAATTTTTGTCAAATATCTTTATCTCGTGACTAATGAAGATCCAACCTGTTTTATTAATCGGTTTACGTTATCGGGCGTGAAAAAATATTTTTCCGCCTACGACGATAAAAACATGTGGGTGAATCAACTGAAGAATACGAGCTGGGACGTTTAAATGAATATTTTATTGGTCGAAAAAAATATTTTAACGCCTTCAAAATACTTCGGTGAGACAGTCCAAAAAATGATTCAACTAATCGATCTTTTAGCTGTGCCAACAACATATTTATCTGAGCGGCCCGATTGTTTCGTCGATACGACCGTATTTATTTGTCAGTCTACGGAGAGCCAATGCGATTCTCATCGATAAAATCTTATTTCGATGATTATAGCTGTGTCTGCCGAGCGGTCTGCGATTTCGAACGCAGAAGCACTCAGTGGAGCCGTCTTTTCACTCGTTCGTCCTGACGAAGGAGGACGGCCACAGGACGTACGGCTTCAGTTTGGTGTTCTACGAGGAGTGCCGGAATCGGAAAATATGCGCGGCGATGCAGACTCTTCAGGCGATGTTCATCACGGAACTGAGCAGCGGACAGAACGGCACACCACCGGCGTAAGATTTAAAGCAATAATATTAAAAATTAAAAGCAATAATCTTTGCGTAAAACATCGCTGGAAGCCATTCAGCCTTATTTACAGGACTTTCATTTTTTTTTTTTTCTTTTTTTTTTTTTCAGTCCACGCAGAGGCCAAGATGGACACAGCACGAGATCCTTGCCGAGACACTTCAAGCTATCGGCACATTCACCCGGGGCCGCGTTGGCCTACTACGACTCTACCAAAGACAAACTCCTAGTGACCAAATCGATATCTCTGCTATGCCAACAACCCTACCTCCACGCGGCACGAACGTTCCTCACGAATCTTTACAAGTGAGTTTGATAAGGAAGCCGCCCGCCACCACCGAGTCGTTGAACTCGAACGCTTTTTCTTTTGTTTGGCTCTCATCGATTGCATTTATTCGCCTTTGATCTCGAATATGTTTCCGTTTTACACGGTGAAATGAAGCTTCTGTACCCAGTAAACCTTCCTTGTTCACAAGAATCCATCATTTCTATTTCTTACTAATTTTATAATTATTTTTTTTATGTAGTGGGCGCGGTCAGGGAGAAGCGAAAAAAGTCCGGGGATTTCAAATTTGGTCAGGGAAAAAGTAAATTATCGCCGATCCTTCTATAAATAAATAAAAAGTACATAAAAGGAAGCCTTGAAAAAAAATTGGGAACACTTAAAAAAAATAGAATGAAACATTAATATAACAATTAGGCATTTTTATTTGCATCATTATTTTTTTATAGAAGTCGCTAGAAGTTTGGTCAGGGAAAATTTTGAATTGATCCGTGAAAAGTTAGGGAATTTTTTTCCGGTGAAAAAACGACCACCATGTTTTAGAAATAACACATTGAAACAAAAAGATTGACGCTTTTTAAAAATCTTTGCAGATGTGTTCCTAGACACCCCGGACCCGGTTTGAGCTTGGAATCTTACGTGTACAATTTACTATACAACGTGCCGGTCCCTCTCCCCGGCAAATCTCTAAAATTCTTCGTGCCGAACGACGAGCCAGCCAAGCAGCCACTGGAACTGGTGATACTTCATCCAAATCCCGCGCAAGAACTGCCGATGTTGGACTACGCGCTCAGAGACGTTTTCACTTGGCTCGGTGCCGAGACGGTCATACAATTGTTCACCTGCGTTTTACTCGAGAATCAGGTTCTTCTGAGAAGCACCGATTTTCACAAATTGATGGTAGTCGCCGAGTGCATAACGGCTCTGCTGTTTCCATTCTCGTGGCAACACGTCTACGTACCTATACTACCTGCGAGCCTTCATCATTTTTTGGACGCACCGGTGCCTTTCATAATGGGCCTGCACGCCAACAGCGAAGGCGGAAATTTGAAAATTGCCAGCGAAGTAAGTGTCCATCGTTTTCACGAGGAAAATCGGAAATGTTTCAATTTGTTTGATTTTTTTGTTTGTTTTGTTTCAGGCGAATCTCTGTTACGTAGATATAGACAAGCAAAGTAGTCAGTTTCCCGAGGAGTTACCAGTGTTTCCCCACAAAATGCAGTTCATCGCTGAACTTAGAAGTCTCTTAAACAAGTACAAAGTACCGCAATCGGAGAAGTGAGTAAAAATGAAAAAATGTATCGGAAGGAAGTTGCAACCTTTCGTCGCGGATTTTTTTTTTTTTTTCTGGTGACTACCATCATTTTTTTTTAAGAAACGAAACTCATTACAGAACTGACAATATGGTCATCAATTATCTAAACGGTGATATAATGTCGACCAGTCTGACACTTCCCGGTTCGGGATTTCATCTCGGACGAAGAAAACATTCTTTGCACGATGTTCTCGATTGGGACAGACCTGAAGCATTGCCCCAATCCGACGCTCTTCAGAGAATAGTAGACATCGTCAAGAAAACAGGTATAGTTCTTAAAAAGCCCTTTGTTTATTAATTAAAAGGAAATTTCCTGTCTATAATTGATAAATGGATGTTTCAGGTATAAGTTTGGACGATATCGACTCCGTGGAGAACGTGACGAAGGACAAAATACTTACGACTCAGGAGGAATACCAGGACACACTTGTGTTCAACAACGCCGTTCGGGAGATCTTTCTCAATCGTTTCGTACAACTTTTCTCTGGCTACGATCATTTCGTTATTCATCCTAGTCAGGTAGACTTCCATAAGATATAAAAAAAAATTATTCTGGTACGTCAACGTAGAGAATAATCCCATTTTTGCTTCGCAGGATAAAGACGAGTGGTTGAACAATCGAGACAGCATGCATGTATTCGACAAAGCGACATTTTTATCCGATCAACCAGCCCAACACTTGCCCTTTCTGTCAAGATTTCTCGAGACTCAAATGTTCGCATCACTCGTCGATAACAAGGTCATGTCATCGTGGAGCGAATTGGACTTCAATATCAAAGTTTTCGACCAGAGAATCGCGCAGATAAAGTGAGTCACGTTCGCCATAGACACGTAAATTAATCCTCTGTGTTCCTTAATTCATCTATTTCTGTTGCAAGGTACCTTCGAGATGAATCCCAAATATTTTCAAACAGGAAGTTAAATTTGTTACTTCCTGTTTGAAAATCTTTTTTTTATCGGAAGTAACGTCATGTCCAAAATACGTCACTTTCGGACGAAATGTGAGGTTTTCAAACCGGAAGTGATGGTACAGAGAACATTCTTACTTTCTCTGGAATGCCAGTAATAGAGACGTATGAATTAAGTGAACGTATGAACACGCGGATTATATTTGTGTTGTTATAATGAGATGTCCCTCGGACTTATTTTTAATAAACGCTGCAGGAAAAAAGTTGGCGAGGGAATTATTCGATCGACGCGATACGAAGTGTCGAACAACGTTGTCGAATCCCAAAAGGCTCTGGAGAATAAGCTGAACAACGTGGATTTCGAAGCTAATCCGCCGACGGAGATCGTGCCCCATCGAGCGGCATATTTCCGAAGCTTTCCTCTTTTGGACACCGTCGCGATGAACAAGGAACCGGCTCAAAGGTAAATTTTATAAACTCTTAACAGTCAGTTCCATCGAAGCACGGAGACGTTTTTTTCTAACATGAATTTCTTACATTTTGTGCTTGACCAAAAGTATGCTACGGTAAGAATCGACGAAAATTGTATGTCGCATCCGATGTCATGTGCCTTATAATCGTAACGACATGTATGAATAATCGACAACTCGTAAATTCGAATTATTGTATCGTCTGCAGTAGTCGAAGAGGCCAAACTCAGTGGAAATACAAGATGAAGTCACTCGAGGCGAATGGTAAACCACCGATGCCACAAGAAACTCAATCGCCGAGGCCACAGACGAAGCTTTCAGCTGATATGAGCCCTGCGCTGATAGCACAGGCAAATTGGACATTCGTCGAGAAATTGCTCAAGGTAATTTCATTTTATTTTATTGGCGGAGTAACTCCGTTACACAGAACTCAATATTGTGAACCGAAAACATGAGGCATATCGAATTTGAATATACTACATAAATACATAATACCGACTAACATTTTCCGTTAAAAAAACGACATCAAATATCTATAATTAATTGATAAAAAAAAATGTATCGGAAACGTCGTTCTTCTAGAGAGCTTAGATTTAATTATTAAAGTTTCGCGTTGTTTCAGGACTGCAAGTCTAAAACGAAACGAATGTTGGTGGAAAAAATGGGCTCGGAGGCCGTGGCTTTGGGTCACGGAACTGAATCCCTTTCGGATGTCGAGGAGAACACGCTTGTCGCGAGTCTCTGCGATTTGCTCGAACGAGTTTGGAGTCACGGACTGCAGAACAAGCAGGGAAAGAGTGCTCTGTGGTCGCATCTTACGATGTACCAAGAGTTGGAGGAGTGTAACGACTCGGCAAAATCTATCGATCCTAATTTCCTATCGCCCGGTAAGATCACCAACCTAGATATCGTCTGACAACTTTATGGATCGGAAAGTATCACGATGCCATCCGCAAATATCGATCGAAACTGCTTATCACGCCAGATTAACAATTATTTGTCGATAATCCGCTAGAGGCGGCTCGCCGCGCCTTCGATAACTATTCACGTACTGTGGTATTAAAAAAATGCTTACACTATTTCTTAACTTGGTTATTGGTCGGTGTGGATAAGCTATCGCGGCTGCGTATGTTGATGCGCGACCGAAACGTGGATTATAAATGACAATACTAAGCCGATAAAATTTCATCAAGTAAGTCGTTATTAATCGTGCCATTGTAATTTTTGGAAACGCAGCGCTAGCTTGGTGCGTGCTACGGAAGCGACTTGATTGTACGTCAAATATCTCATCGCACATAAATAATTTCGTGTCTGATGTATTAGCCACTCTGTCGTCGTTGTTGAACAGCACATTTTAAGTTCTTACGAGCACATTGCAATGTGAGCCGCACACCCTAGTAGATAAAAATCATTCGATTGATTTCATTCGCGTTTATTTATTTTCATTGTTAGAATAACTTTTCGTTGGCATGAGAGTCAGTAGCGTTATATTTATTTTTTACACGTTCTTTTATTTACTTTTATGTTTCAATAGCCAAGAAACCGTCGAGTAATAAATCGTACGGGTTTTCGGGCCGATTGATCGCAACCATTAAGATCCGAAACATTTATGAAATAGCTTCCTATATCAAGGACAACTTCAACGGTAAGCCTTACACTTGGCTTGCCGGATTTTTCGTTTATCATTTAAACTAACAAATGGGATTGTTTTTTCGTTTGTTTCTTAACTTCGTAGAAGTGACTGTCAGCCTGAGATAAAATTGCATGAGGCATGATAAACTGCATGTATGAATCCTTTCCACAATCCCAAAGCTAAAGTAGCGTACGATCTCGATTTTCTTAACTTTCCCTTTTCGCCCATTGGGCCGTAAGGAAATGAGTAATTCTAAAAGTGCCCGCTCCCGTAGATTTATAATGTTTTGTAATGTTTCACAGATGTACACTGTAAAAATAAATTGCAAATTTAATGTACTGGAGCTTGAAATTTGTTTACGTTAGTTACATTCATTCAACATTGATGTCAATTTTTTTTGTAAAATAAAAATACCAGATATTAAAATTGCAAATCCTTTGCCTGGAATTTACAAAAATTGGCATTAAAAATAAAATGTTTACTGCAAAATTGCAACGCACATGAGTTTAAAATTTGAGAAACTGTTTATGTAAAAAAGCTTCCAATACCGTTCATTGATTTTCAGACAAAATTTGTTTTCAGTGTATCTGCCTTCAGCTTTAGATTGTGTTTGCGTGAATATTTTTTTAAGTGATGTTGGGCAGGGCTGATGCAATTATTATCTCGACAGATTTGTCAAATTTGGCATTGGAAACCGATGTTTCTCCAACTCGAGGAACCGAAAGACACAGATCTATGGGAGAACGCAAATCCATCGGTCCCGAGCATCTCAGACCGTTGCCGGATTCTCTTACGTTCGACATAAGAAACGTTCAAGCCATGACCGACATCAAGACTCATATCGGTTACGCGAGGGCGTGGGTTCGATTGGCTCTCGAAAAGAAATTGCTCTCCCGACATCTGAAGACGCTGGTCTCCGATACTGCGCTGCTGAGGTATCGTGTACATCAATTTAAGACGGTAGTTCCAGGGGGGATGACGGTATTGTGGGAAAGCCTATAAAAAAAGCAAGGAAATCACGGTTTGAAAATACGCAAAATGACTCATTTTTACATTTGGCAATAAAAATGACAAATAAACTTTTTTCGTGATCGTCGTGTTACGCTGATCACGAATCTCACACTTATTTTAGTCATGAATCAATATTTAATGTGGAAAATTGCATTCAAAATAAAGTACTTATTTTTCATAAAAAAAACCAAAAAATTCAAAATGAGATAAAATTCAAACGGTTCGATCGATTTGCGTGAAACTTTAATGGGACCATGGGGTGATCATATTCTATCTGTGTATGCTTTTTTAGTAAGATAGCTGAAAAATTGCGAGCGCTACAGTGAGTACAAACATTTTCGAAGAAATTAAAAATGGCGTACAAAAAAAACAACTGAACACTTTTGGATGAAATTTTACAGGAACATTGACTATTAACCACACATGCTGTGTGCAAAATTTCAGCTTAATCGGTCGAGGCGTTTTCGAGTTATAGCGGTTTGAATTTTCGGCGTCGGTTCACACACACACACACATACATACATCCGGACATTTTTTCCAAATGTGATTTTTCAATGTTTTGGAACATTCTGAACACGTTTTCATTAAAATCTGGAAAATTTTGTTTTCACCATGACAAAGCTTCCTCTATGAGGAAGCAAAATGTATAATTTTTTAAATTCACCTTCAGGAGCCAATACAAGAGATCTGCATTCCTTCGATGCGAGGAAGAGAAGGAACAATTTCTGTACCATCTTCTGACTCTCAACGCTGTCGACTATTTCTGCTTCACGAACAACTATCCGACGACGAAGCTGCCCTACCGAGTTATTATATTCCCGAGTAGGAAAGCGAGCGCTGCAACAACGTCGGCGAACAGCTGGGTAGCTATTTCCGGCACGCTTTGCGAAACCAATCCGGTTCCTATACCAAAAGGAGCATTGGAATTTGTGTTCCACGTAAGTTAATTTCCGTAAATACGAAGATAGTCTTCCGTAAACAATTTACTAAGACGACGGTGTGTTTTTCTTCTATTCAGCACAAAAATCTTGGAGTTTTGTCGACGTTGCGGATAGGTCACGATAATACGGGTCTCTCGCCGAAGTGGATGGTAGAACACGTTGTCGTGAGGAACGAAGTTACCGGACATACGTTCAAGTTTCCTTGTGGACGGTGGCTTGGAAGGGGAATAGACGACAGCTCGACGGAGAGATTGTTGGTCGGTGGACTCGTGCCGAGAAGTATCGACAGTGAAGAATTGGTCGAAACCTGCTCCACTCCTCCCAGATGCAGGTCGCCAAGTATACCGAGAAAACCAACGCTGTCGCAAGTCGAACTGCAACATATGCTGGGTGCGTGAAAAATTGAAAATTTACGAATCTACCCAGGTAGCAAAAAGATATCCAGTATGGATACTTTTTGGATCGATGAAAACTTTCGGATACCGTCCAGACGGACATACGGAGCTCATAGAGATGGATATATACAAGTTTTGAAGTATATTATTCTCAGTTTACTTCCACGAGGGTGCAATTTTTCGTGTATTAATTTTGATATTAATTTTTGTTAATAGGTGAGGCAGTCAACGCGATCGTCAAGTTCCATTACAGACGCGAGCCACTGGACGGTTCGTTAACGGCTCTTCTATGCGGAGAGGGCGGATTGGTACCTTCGCTGGAACAAACATTTTTGTATGGCTTCAAGAACCAAAGGATATTCGGTCGTAATTTTTACGTTTGGGACTATTTCCGTAAGTTGATGAAGGACGCGTGTAAATACTTACTTCGTCATTCAGTTTTATCCGAAAGGTACCTAACGATTGGCTTGCGTTGTTTCAGTTCGGGTGAAAGAAAACTTCGAAATGTCGCTTCTGGAAGAAATGGATGGTTACTCTCAACGACTGAATAGGGATCGTAGAGCACACGCAGAGAGTAATCAAAGGTTCACCATTCTTCGATGTTATTGCCATTTAATCGACCAAATCAATACGTTCAGTCAGACACTGGGCAAGGATGGAAAGTTTCAGTTGTTCATCTGTTTAGCAGCAAGGTATATTTTCTACACTTCTTTTCCTTTTTCTTTAAATATTGCATTCACGAAAAGATGTGTGGATACCGATGAATATGGAGAGAACTACTTGAAGTCAACAGCATTGCATGTTTGTCTTCCCAAAGTAATTTCCTCCATGAACGATTACTTTTAGAGAACAACTTCTTCATCCGATGTTGCGACCGATGAGCGAGGCGCGCTCCACCACCGAAATGTACGAGGAAGCGTCGTTCCTCAGGAATCCTGGACTTCAAAATTTTCTCATTCACATTCTCGAACCGCTCAGCGAGTTCCATATCGTCCTAGAGAAGAGTTTGACACACGGAATATCCAGTATATGTTAAAAAAAATCGAGTACATTCCTCGACTCCGACAAAACGCGCGTGGGTAAGTATTCCTGATGCGTCAGAGAGATTCTAGATATTTCTCCTATTCGCGACTCAAGACTGTCCAGTGAAATGTAAACATACAAAAAAAAAAACGTGTTGCTAGGTTGAAGTTTGGAAAATTAGAGGAACAATAGTATAGGCGATTGCGTTGCTGTTTAGAGGGTTACGCGAAAAAAAATTTCCGGCCGATCTTGCCACGATTATTCGTATAGAAGATATGAGATAACGTTTGTTGACTCTTTAGCAGACGGTGTGAATCGTGTACCAAAGATATTTATATTCCCAATTTATTCTCATCATAAATTTTATAATTAAGCTCCTATTATATATTTGTTTCTTCTTTCTTTCTTGCGATTGTGATCTGCGGAATCTAGACATGACATTAGTTATAATTTATACGATCTTTCGAATTTCTTTAATTGTATATACTATATATTACATGTAGGTAGGAAACCTTGAAATTGTATGCGTTGTCATTTCGATATATGTACGTATTCGGTTTTTACCGTGATTCAGCGAATCGTTTCATAATTATCGTTCTGTGATGTCCAATTTTACACCGTTTTAATATGTAAGAACGTCCGTGGAGAAAAATACCATTTGCATGCTTTATCGTTAAAAGTTGAGTGTTCAGTCGATCAAATATTGAATTGTGTCGTAAAACCGTGTTTTTTCCATAAATTCGTTGACTGCAGGTAAAATTCGGGGAAGTAATAACGATATATAATAAAAAAAAGAAAGAGAATCTCGAAGCTTAGATTTTAATGACGAAGTTGCCACTTTTCGGCAGAATGGATTTACAAGAGAAAAAATAAAGCAGAATCGTTACTCGAGTCGTAGCAATTGTAACGAGTTTCTAGCAATAAAGTAAGACGAATTTGTGATGGTCATATTTCGGTATGTTGAAAAAAAAAAGAAAACTGTATGACATTAAACATTGGTTTCTCTAATTACGACGAACATACACGATCGATAAACAGATAACCCAGGATTCACGAGATTATTCCCAAAGTACCGTATCGCTTACCAAATAAGAGTACGTGATCAAAGCCATATGTACAATACCCCGATCTATATCACGAGGAAGTAGAGATCGAATGAAAAATGAATAATCGCGTGAATTGTACATACGACGCGTCAAAGTGCACAACATATGTATAATCTACAATAACTCTACATATAGTTGCCCTATTGAGATTAGAAGGTATATACGGCAACTCTTCACGTACAGAGAACTTTTCGCGATATCTCAAAGCTATTGGTTGGGTATCGTTTATGCCGAAAGTCATTTTCGGAAAACGGTCACTAGGCTGGAAAGTCTAGTCGCCAGCTTCCGGTTTGACAAATTTCAGTTGTCTATCGGAACTGACGTTATATCAGAAATACGTCACTTCCAGTTTGAAAATTTCATTTTTCCAGCCAGAAGTAGGGTGAAAACTGACCTTTCAAACCGGGGTTGACGTATTTCTAATCACTTGCGATCGAAAAATGAAATTTTCAACCCGCAAGTGATACTTCCAGCCTAATTTCTTTTAGGAAATGTTTTTTGGCGTAAATTATACCCTACCGAGCCGTTTTGTGCGTCGGTCTCGATAGCTCGATTTTTTCCCGAAAAAAGTTATTTCTTAACTCACTTTTTACATTCTATAAAAAAAAAACAAAGGAAACAAAACTGTAGGCTCTTCGAAAGAAACTATAGACACTCGAAATTTCGTAAAACCGTGGCCAAATATTGCACTTTTTCATCGAAGCTCGTATAACATGTGAATTTTACCCAGTATACAATTTTCTGCAAGTCGAAGCCAAACTCCCCTGCTGCTAACACGAAGGAGCTAGAGAATTAATCGATCATTCTTTTTAGCTGCAACAATACTCATGCGCCTATTACGTAAGTCACTATGCTTCGAACATGAAACAAGAATAATGCTCCGAATTAATAATCTCTATTAAAAAAAAAAAAAAATCGCACACGTGACGTTTCTCAGCCCACCGTACCCCGCCAATCTATAGAATGTATATATAAGAAAGATCTGTAACTCGATATAATATACGTAGGATCTTTTACAAAAACGACTAATAGATTATATATGTATATACGATAAGTCATAGGCGACTATTGTACAGTAGAGTAAAAAAAACTGCGGTAAAATATATTAAGTGAGAAAAACACGATGTCTTTCATTCGAGTTTTTTTCTCGAATTCCTCCACTTACTTACTTAAAGAACTTACGTCTTACGTCTTAAAGAAAAGGGTTGCAAGTGATCTGCAGACTTTGGTTGATTGTATAAAATACCAATACTTTATTTTCAATCGACTATGCGTCTCTCGACACACAATATATTTACAGAGGTGTTGGGCATTTACATACTACAAGTTGCAGTTATCGTTAAAAAAAACATTATGAATATGCTAAATTTAAAAGTAACTGTGTAAGAGTGATTCCAAGATCTAAAACTATAAGTCGGTATGGGAATCGAGTGAAAATTGTGTGTATGTGTGTGATCTGAGGTATATCAGCGGTTTATTATTTACCATTTTTTCTTCTTCTCAATTACTATTGCATTCAATTTTTCTTTTTGTTCATAAACGCCGTGATCTATATTTTGAATTCAAACGATAATTATACAATATTATAACGTGGTGTTGAAAATTAACAAAAACTACATAAGCGCATCGTCCACGCCGCTTTCTCGTATTTTACGTGATCGCGGGTGGAATCGGTACTTTTGGTGGACCACACTCGAGTATGTCGACAAACGAAAGCACGAAAAAAAATTAAAGTTTCGATAACCGCGCTATTTACAATATCGCGTACGAAAAGAGCTAACCCGGCGCTTGACGAGAGAAAAAATATAAACAAAAGTATGGTATATATATATCATATAAAAAAAATTATGAAAAGATACAGTCGAGTGTGTGTGTGTGCGTTTCGTGGATCGACGAAACGACTGTGGTCCGATTAGGTATGGTGCCGGTGTAATCGTTCACCGTTCGTGCCCTCTGCATAAAATAATCGTTAAAACAAATGTAAGATACGCTGCGCACAAATCGAGGAGGACTCGCAGGGCTTCCTTGTACCAAGGCATTTTTCTCGTCTCTTCATCGACTACCATACATCGCGTTTATTACACAAAAAAATATTCTCTCAGCACTTTGCGGAATACAAAAAAACGAATTCTTGACAAAAATGTACTGATAGATTTTTTTTCATTCATTCAGACTTCGATATCAAAACACACTTACGTACTAGTCGGGCGCGCTTCTATTGAGATAAACACATCGGTTATCTCGCGCGTTTTTACATTCATCATTTCATTTCGCTATCCAGCCTCAAACGGATACCACGCTATTAACACGCGCATCTCTACGAAACAGTGACATCGAACACGACTTCTATTGGCAGTTTTATCGTCAAGCTCACGATATGTAAGACATTATTGTAAGACAACAACAACTACACCGTAACGAGATGCTTTCGGTTAAAAATAATAGTTATTAATAATCGGCAGTGCGTGTCTCGCTTGGTTCCCAATGTTTATTATTTTATATTATTACTCGCTCTCCCTTGATTGTACTACAATTTGGTTATGACGTTGTAAAGTAACTAGTTTGCTGTGGCACTGAGCTTTACGATTTCTCGGAAAACGTTTATTTTCGCTTTTTATTTTCATGTATTTCAACTCGCGTCCATTTCCCTTTAAGTACTAAACCCGGTTTCTTTTTGTTTTTTTTTTTTGTTTTTCTTGTGGATATCTCTGATTTCACTTTATTCCTGCCCAACAAACTACTCCTTCAGATCTCGCCGGCTTACGTTCTAATTTCTCATTCTTCGCAATCTCGCAAAACATTCGCGTCACCAGTCTTCTTAATACGTTCGTGATCCATCCAACTTAGCGCACGGCCACCATATAATAATTATACTCTTAAAAAACGATTAAATCTTATACGTATCGAACGAGCCTTAAAAAAAAACTATACTATTTACAAACGGACATATAAAAATATCCAACGTTTCTTACTTCCTCTTTTTTCCGCTGTTTCTTCCGCTTCATTTTTTTTTTGCTTCAAAAATATATTATATAAACGTAATAGTAATATAAAAAAACTGCAAAAGAAAAGTTTCTGTTCTCTCAAAACGGCAAAAAATAAATTTTAGTGCTTCTCTCTTTTTTTTTATCGATCGATTTTTCTCTCTTATCTCACTTTTTTACCCCCCTCTAACGTAGACACATGCTTTTGTTTTTATTTTTATTTTTCGTTATTTTTAGACACGCTCGCTCTTCTCTCACGTTTTCTCACTCACACTTTTTCTACGCGGTTTGCTCCCGGGTCGGCGTCATTCGCTGCAGGAACCGAATGGAATATACAAAGCGTCGAAGGCACCGATGCCCGTTAGAAGAAAGGAAAAAAAACCCACTGCTTAAACGCCTTTCAACCAGTAATTTAAACATTATTCAGCTCTAGGTAAATATCGAACTAACTATATATATCCATTGCTTCTTCGTAAACTCACGTATATACAGACGCTAAATGACTCGATATGACTATATTTCTTTTTTTTTGTTATTTCATGTTTAGGTGTTTTGTGCTTTTTTTTCTTTTTAATCATTCCATAACATAATAGTATCCGTCAGCTAAAATTTAAGTTTACTTAAACAATAATGCGTAAAGCGTATTGCATTGCCTTCCCCCACGCACGCCCCCTTACATCATCGCGATAATTCTTTGTTTACAATTTCCAAGAATCTCTTTAAAAAAAAAAAACAGTAAATACTTCGAGGTGAATTTTTCGTTTTCGCCTCACCGTCGATTCTCGCCTTGATTCGACGATTATACACTTCGGTTCGCCGATGAAGCGTTGCGTCTTCTTCGCGCGTTCTCTTCAACGTTGACGTACGCCGGTTCGAGCCGAGGAAATTCTTGTTCGAGGCCATCGATCCTCGGCGACCGGCCAGTCGATCGTGTGACACACCACGATCTTCCTCGTGTATTTTCGTCGATCGGAACGCGTACACGTACGTCGCATGCTTTTTGTCGTGGATGAAGAAAAAAAAAAAAAAAAAAACTCTCTTCGATATGGAGGATCCCCGAGCCAGGTTCAGAAATGTACATCCCTCACGTCGGTGGGTGTGCCAGCTTTCTCATGTTCCATTATCTTGTCCTGGCTCGTGTTCTGTTCCCCCAGCGGCCTTTGAGGCGCGCTTGCGATGTTCGACGTAGCCTGATGCCCGCCGCCGGTTCGCGCTTGCGATACCATCTCTTCGATCTGCTCCAAGCAGCCTTGCAGATAGTCCTGAAAACATGACAAAAAAAATCATTCGTTAATATAAGAAAACACAACATTAAATTTTACTGTACGCAATATTATTTGAAGCTTTGAGATGGTTTTTTTTTTAAATACAGAATCGTCTCGACAGTCTGCGAGACGTAATTTTTTTAAAATCACTCTTTAATAAAAAGAAATTCAAAATTTAATTTTCCTCAGCGGTCAAATATTATTTGGAGCTTTGAGACCGTTTCTTTAAACAAAAATACACCATCGTCTCGACAGTCTGCGAAATATAATTGTAGAAAAAAAATGATCCGTTAATAAAAAGAAATTAAAAATGTCATTTTCCTCTACAGCCGAATATTGTCCGAAGCTTTGAGATGGTTTCTTAAGAAAAAAAAAACAAAAAAAAACAAAAAAATGTACGCTCGTCTCGGCAGTCTGCGAGGATTGGGCTTTATGAATGAAGAGAGTGGGAGGTCCGGATTCAGTGATTCTTCCTGTTCTCTCTAAGCGCAGATGTCTCGCGGAGGGCAGAAAAATATTGCGCGTACAGAGGGCATGGACCCCATGCCGAGCCATTCATGCACTCCGTTCTCCGAGAGTCTCCTCGGTCCCTCCTCTCGGCATCTGACCTATCGTTACACTATATTAGACGGGATACCGTTGCGCCGAGAAATTTCTTGCTTAAACATGTGTCCGGCACCTGCTGCCGCCCCCTTTCGCGGTTCTCTCCCTCTCCGGGCATTCGCGGAGTCTCGCGAGCTTTTTGCGATACGTCGGAGAGGACGTTTCGGAATGGGGGTCCGCGCAGCATTTCCTGCGGATGCGAGACTGGTAAAGATTGTACCAACATAACGATATCAAAGAAATCCCGTGGCTCTTTCTTCGGCCGCCCCCCCCCCCCCCCCCCCCCAATGGTCGTTCTCGCTGTGCGCTCCGCAATTGGAAATCGCTGAGAAAAGGGGGGATCGGTAGAGAAACCTTGAAACTCCCTATGGTCAGGATAATCGAGTTTCTCATTGGCAAGAAACTCTCCGGTGGATCGGATGGGTAATTGAGCGAGTCCGAGTTTCGCGGGTACCGATCGCGATGCACTTGTCTAATTGCCATTTCAAAGCTTCGATATCATTCGAGATTACACATATTTTGCATCGACACTGAAAAAAAAAAAAAAAATGAATAAAATAATTTAAAAAATCCATTGATTTAATTAACAAACCTGTTCAATGGCGGTAATGCGAGTGAGCTCGTCGAGGAGACCGGAAAGACCGTATCCACTCTTTCCCGTCCAGTCGAGACCGTGAAGAGCCGCCGCTACACTCGCCGCCGCGATCATGCTCGGTGTGTACATCGAAAATTTGTATTCTGTAACAGAGAGAGGAACAAAAAAAATAAGAACGTTAGATTGCCGTAAATCAAATATTTATGCTGCCGAACGACATGGCGCTTTATCGTCTCAGGATAGATAAATAGCGCTCGGGGGGGGGGGGGACGACTTCGATTCGTTCTCGCGTGGGACCCGACTCAGTCACGCTTATGGAAAGAAAAACCCTGCGAGATAGCGGAGGAATGTGATAAGCCACGGCAGAGAGAGAGAGATTTCGAGACGTTGCCGAGATAGATGAAAGTTTACCGCCCAACCGGAAGCGGACATAGAACAGATCAAAGTTTCGCTCCAAAGGCCTCCTCGATCTTCCCAGTTGCTTCAACTATTCTTTCTCCCTAATTGCAGGACTCGACGGTAATGCAATAGTCATGAAACTCCGGTGACTTTCTGTGAGAGGCAAGGAAATGAAAAAAAAGTACCGTCTGGAAGACCGTCTGACTTTTTCGACGATCTTCCAGGAATTGGAGCGAAAAAAAAGGAAAAACAGTAAATCCGGACCAGACTGAGCAAAATGAATCACAGTACTTCATTTTTTTTTTTCTTTTTTTCACCCCAGAATTACAGTCCTCGGTGGTAATGCAATGATCGTGAAAGTTTGAGGATAATTTCGGACGGTCCATTGAAATAACGTTTCTCTCATTGGCCGTGGAAGAGCGGCGGTGTCTCGTCGAAGAGTAGCGCCCGGTTTGGGCCCGTGAGAAGCAATCATCTCCAAGCTCGCGGGTTGTCTCGGGAGCGTTCCAACGAACGGAAGGGCTTCGAACCTCGTACACTCGGCGTTGTTTTTGCGATCGTACGCTGTAATAACAACCGTCGCGGGCAACACACCGTCCGTACGATGGCGGGTGGTGTAAGGAGGCGAAGCGGCAAGGGTGAAAGGGGGAAATACGCGAAGGAGAAATGTCGGTGGCCATGGTTGCCCCCCCCAGACGTCCAGGTATTTAAGCGCGACGTTGCGCTGCCTCTCCGATAGCCCTTCGGGCCACTCTCGGCTCTCGATCGTGCCAGACTGCGGCGCGTCGCGGACTTTTTCAAGGATAAATAACTTCGGCTATGCCCCCAACGCCCCGCGAGCACACAGTTTAAATCGATAATGGTATACTGTATCCCATCAGATTCTTATCACTTCCAGCAACGATTACTACTATTATTAGCAATAGCAATAGCAATGGCAATAGCAATGGCAATGGCAATGGCAATGGCAATGGCAATGGCAATGGCAATGGCAATGGCAATGGCAATGGCAATGGCAATGGCAATGGCAATGGCAATGGCAATGGCAATGGCAATGGCAATGGCAATGGCAATGGCAATGGCAATGGCAATGGCAATGGCAATGGCAATGGCAATGGCAATAGCAATAGCAATGGCCAAAGCAATGGCCGAAGCAATGGCCGAAGCAATGGCCGAAGCAATGGCCGAAGCAAGGGCCGAAGCAATGGCCGAAGCAATGCCCAAAGCAATGTCCGAAGCAATGGCCGAATCAATGGCCGAAGCAATGCCCGAAGCAATGGCCGAAGGAATGGCCGAAGGAATGGCCAAAGAAATGGCCGAAGCAATGACCGAAGCAATGGCCGAAGCAATGGCCGAAGCAATGGCCGAAGCAATGGCCGAAGCAAGGGCCGTAGCAATGGCCAAAGCAATGGCCAAAGCAATGGTCAAAGCAATGGCCAAAGCAATGGTCAAAACAATGGCCAAAGCAATGGCCAAAGCAATAGCTAAAGCAATAGCTAAAGCAATAGCTAAAGCAATAGCTAAAGCAAAAGCTACAATATTGTCATTAAAAGGTCGTAAAATGAAAAGGCACATCCGAAGTTGGAGATGGTTACCGACGCTCCGTAAAATACGTATGAACTTGTCTCACCTCTCGCGCTGAGAGCGATGAAGGTCTGGGCGTGTCTCCTGACCATCAGCGAGTCCCATGCCCGTGGATCGACCGGTAGACGACTGAGTATGTGAAGAAGAAAGTCGCCCGGTGTCACAGCCGACAATTCCCATTTCAGTTTCGAGACAACGAGTTGTTCCCACCTCTGCAACAATCGATAAAGAGAACCAAAAAAATTAATAAAAAAAAAAAAAATAAGATCTCCATTAATATTTAACAAAGTACATAAATTCATAATTTAATGAGATTATTCATAGACACGTTGGTAAGGCCGACGGATCGTTGATTGGCAAAATGGAGAAAATATAACGAGCCGCGTATTATAAATATAACGAGCGGCGTATTAAAAATGTATGTAAGTTAAGACGATCGGATCGGCGTTACGCGTGCGTACGCACCGTACCGTGGGCTCGCCGACTGCGCCAGGGGCGATCGTCGACGAGGCAACCGTTGTCCCGAGCGTGACGAAGCCGTAATACACTTGAGCGTGTAGTAAAAACAAAAAAAAAAAAAACGCTCTTTGTTTCATTCAACCGACGAGACAGGAGCTACCTCGGTTTTGCGCACTCCTCGATTACCCGAGCCTTGTAAAATGCGCCGCTTTCGCTTATGGCAAAGATGTCCGATCCTCGCTAAAGCGACACTCCGGTGCACTTACGCACCGAGAGTGTACGACTCGAACGCCCACGGACGCGTAACGAGGTCGAAATACGGCGAGCGTAGTAAATCGTAGTAAGGGGGAGTGGAAAAAAAAAGAAAAAAAAAACATTCACCGAAAGAATGCGGTGAATAAAGCGAGAGAGGAGAGAAGGAATATGGTTTATTGGCTGCGCCCTGTGGGATACGCACCGGAGGACAGGTGCGACGACAGAGCCTTCCCGACGTTCATCGCTGCGAGAGAGTCTTCCATGGGCAGGCCGGAGAGAACCGGGGCTGACGCCGAGGAGAAGGGTGCGTTTATTGTAAAAGGCAATCGTGGTACCACTTGCTTATATCGGTTCGCACGCACCCGTAAAACCCTTCCACAACGGTCTCGTGAATTATCCGGTAATCTAATATCGTTTCGACTCGCCTGCGCTTCCTACACGGTTGAATGAAAAAAAAAAAAAAAAAAAAAGATCCGCAGGGTCGAGAAACGTTTCACAATCGGGGAAGGTTGACAATTTCTTCTCCACGATTTCTGTAGCATTGGAAAATTAATTTCTCGACCGGAAGTGAGGTCATACTCGAAATATGCTACTTCCGGTTTAACGTGACTATGAATTTTCGGCCGGAAGTGACGTATTTCCGGTAAAAAAAATAAAAATAAAAAATGAACCAAGATTTTTTTTTTAAGCGCGAGTGAGGCTTGTTGATGGCGAATGAAGACAACAAAATGGGATGCAGATCGATGACGAATCGATCGATTCGAAAGTGCGCGAGGAGAGCGAATGAAAATTGACTCGATCGGGGAAAAAAAAAAAAAAAAAAAATCGTGGGCACGTGCGTGGCCAAGGCAGCTGGATCGAGGCCACGTCGTTGGAGGGTTCTTTCGGGCACTTTTGCAACTCGGAATAAGAAGAAGAAGAAGAAGACGAAGAAGAAGAAGAAGAAACTCGCGGTGGAGTAAAGGCAGGGGGGGGGGGAGTTGGAGGGGGAAATTTACGAGACTGACCTTCCTCCAAACGTCGCTGCTGGTGGTATAATACTCTCGTACAGTAGACACGTGGGCGGCTCACTCGCGGGAGAGAGACGATTACCCTCTCGGCGATCTCGTCTCATCGTCTCACCGCGTGTGGGTTGCTTCGACATACCGCACACGGAGGACGACAGTGGGAACGTCGCGAAATGAGGAAGCGAAAGAGAGATGACTCGGAGATTTGTAACGCAATACGCGAAAGTGAATCACGTCGGTCCATTTTTAGATTTCTTTTTTTTTTTTTTTTTTTTTTTTCCTTCGGACAAACAGACACGCTCGGCAGGAAGAAATTGGCACGGTTGGACGGTTATGTTAATTCGCTGAAAGGCCGAATAAAATTTCAGATTTTCGCGCACAAGAAATTCTCGTCGAATTAGAAAATATACGTTTTTTTGTTTTTTTTTCTGGATCGATTTCCTTTCTTTTTTTGTTTCGCGGATCGAAGACCTTGTTAGAGGTCCATCGAGGCCTCGTATTTCTGGATCCTGCGAGACGCCCGAGAAGCTTAGAATCCTTCGACGGGCCGAGGTTATTCCGAGAAGCGAGACTCTCGAATTTATCGTCCGCATTATCGAACAGCGAAGACGATAGAAATGCCGGTGGGTCGAAACTTTCTCGTTGCATCTCATTCCGTCTCTCTTCTGTTGTTACACACACGTGCGCTCGGCCGCTCGCGATCCGCGGGAGGACCGAAGGAATGGGGAAGAAACAGACGAGGGGGCTGGCAAGAAGAAAATCGAGAATCGCGAGAGAGAAAGGTGGACCGGGACGAGGTGGAGAGAGGGGCAGAAAGGACCCTCAGGGCGGCGCCTGTGAGCAAGGTGTTTACCATTCCGCCCAAAAATAAAGTACAAAGGGGAGAACGAGAGAGAGAGAGAGAAATTGACGACGAGAGGGCAGAGGAAGGAAGGGACTCTGCCGAGCGGCATAGTTGGTAACAAAAACCAGAATCACCGTCGCCGTCCGCCCAGCGCGCATTCCTGGCGCATTGGCGCGGTCTTTAACGTCCCTTATTCAATGTGTACATATACATATATATGTGTGTATATATATATATATATGTGTGTATATATATATATATATATGTATATACATATGTGTGTATATATATATGAATGCGCGTATGCGTGAATGCATGCTCCGTGCGAGTTTATATACCTTGCCGGGCAGCGTGAGACACGGAGATGCAGGCCGACGACGCTGAACGCGATCCTGACCGCCCCCGCGCTTCATCTCCACCCTCGAAATCTACTGTACCGGCAGAGCGGTGCATAACACACGGTATACCTGCTAGCAGCTTCTGATACCCAATGCTCTCTCCGTTCCCATGCTTCGGAGACTCGCGCTTCCAGGAACTAGCTTACCGGGACATCTGCTCCGATTGAAGGGGCATTCCGGTCTTTCATCCGAATATCGGATGTAGATAGCGGTGAGAGAGGGACGAAGGGAAGGCGGAAAGAAGTACAAGTTCGGAGATAATTTGCAAATATGTAATTGAATTTTTTCATATGAATACAATTTTTTTTTTTTTTTTTAGATTACCTATACGTTGCGCCATTTTTCAGGGACTAAATTTCAGGGACATCTGCTCCGGTCGAAGGGGCATTTCGATCTTTCATCCGAATGTCGGATGTACATGGGCAAGGCGAAGGCAAGCCGGGAAGAAGTACAACTTCGGAGACAATTTGCAAATATTTCAGTGAACTATTAATCTCAATTTTTCAAATTGTTCAATTTTTTCTTAGATTACCTATACGTTGGGCCATTTTCCACAGCAAAGCTCTCTAAAAGTTAGTGCCTGTACTAACTTTTGGAAACATTTGCTGTTGTCGAAGCATTTCGGCCACAGCAAAGTGGTGTGTTGTGGCATTTCGGTCTTTCATCCGAATATCGGATGTACATACACTGAGAGAAGGATCTAGTAAAAATTACCAATCATCCAAGAAAAATCACCATAGCACATAGTAGTACGGCGCCAGAGCGCCACATATGGTAAAAAGTCTGAGATTATCCAAGAATTTTTACCATAATATCTAAGAAAAATTCTTATGAATCCGGTACTTCCTACCGTAGGTGACGCCCTAACGCTCTACTACTATGCGATATAGTAATAATATCTCCCAAGCCTAATATCTCCCAAGTGATATAGTAATTTTTACTAGATCCTTCTCTCAGTGTAGCGGTGAGAGAGGGACGAAGGGAAGGCGGGAAGAACTACAATTTCCGAGACAATTTGCAAATATGTAATTGAATTTTTAATCCCAATTTTTCAAATCGTTAAATCTTTTTTTTTTAAGATTACCTATACGTTTGGCCATTTTCCAGACACTAACTTATAGAGACCTTTGCTGTGGTCGAACAGGCATTCCGGTCTTTCATCCGAATATCGGATGTACATGGCGGTGAGAGAGGAACGAAGGCAAGGCTTCCCGCCTACAACTACAACTTCGGAGACAATTTGCATTGCAATTTTTTATTTCAATTTTTCGAATTCTTTAATTTTTTTTTTTTTTGTTAAGTACCTTCGCGAATTTTGACAAAAGCGCAAGATCGGATGCAGATAGTTGACGATGAAGACCCGCCGATTGGATCGGAGAGACTATATTTTCGGGAGGCTGTGCTCGGTGTGCGATAGAGATAATCTCGCTGCGAGAGGAGCCCGGTCCGGATATCGTCGAAGATATATCGGCAGTAGGTGTCCTTCGAGGATTAACAAGTACTTTGGGACGCCGACGACGGGAGCGTGATACGGGGGCGATGCCTCGGTGGTGGTGCTAAGTGAAACGGTATTATTTCGGAGGCCTTTTTTTCGCCATTGGCGTAGAAACGCTTCGAACGCGGTCGAGGATCGAGTGTGAGAAAAAAATGAAAAAAGGTACCATCGGCAAGTCCCGATGATTCGGCACCCCTGCGCTCCTGGATCCTTCCGAGAACTTTGGTCACCGCGTTATATACCTCTGGCTCCTTTCCAGCCACATCTGCCAGCGTCATCGACGCGGCGAGGCAACACGCTCGCTCTCTCCGCTTTCGGCCTTTTCATCGCTTTTCTTCCGATCGCCGAGGCAAAATTTTCCCAGAGCGGAGGAAGTGCGAGAGACGCCGAAGAGATAACGTAACGTCATCGCGCTCGAACGAACCGTATTCTCGTTTTTCGTTCATGAAACGATCTCTCGAGAATCGGCCGGTCGCTTTGCCCGACTAGCCCGGAACGATGAGGAGATGGCGATAAATTCTTTTATTGTTTCCTCACGTTTTTTTTTTTTTTTTCTTTTTTTTTTTTTTTTTTTTTAAGCTATGTCGCTTGGCGCTCATTTCGCACAAGTTCGAGAAAAATTTGAGAAAATTGCAAGTACTTCTCGACGGTATAAAAATCTGAAAAAAATTCATGCATATTAAAGGTACTGAAAAGATTAATTTCGCATACTACTAATTTCAAAATGTTATTAACAAATTAATCAAAAAAATCATTGTTGAACAAGTTATCGGGCAAACCAACTTTTTTTCTTTAATGAAAATGATTCGTTAATTTTTCTGAATACGTATGAATTTTTTCAGATTTTTCAGTCAACTTTGATTTTTTTTTTTTTTACATGGAAATAAATGTGTGAAAAAAACAAAAAAATCAAAGTCGACTGAAAAATCTGAAAAAATTCATACGTATTCAGAAAAATCAACGAATCATTTTCATTAGAGAAAAAAAGTTGGTTTGTCCGATAACTTGTTAAACAATGAATTTTTTGATTAATTTGTTAATAACATTATGAAATTATTATTATGCGAAATTAATCTTTTCAGTGCCTTTAATATGGATGAATTTTTTTTTCAGATTTTTATACCGTCGAGAAGTACTTGCAATTTTCTCAAATTTTTCTCGAACTTGTGCGAAATGAGCGCGAACCGACATAGCTACCCTAAGCTCGCCCACCGTCGTCATCGTCGTTCGCGAATTCGCGAGTCCCGAAGCTCGCGGCCAAGGCGTTGATCTTTCTGCCTCGTATTTTCTGCCTCGTCGAGGTCAACGCCGGCACCGAAGACACCTATGCGGGGCATTCGCGTACCGACGTCGTTACCGCTCGCCTTCCCAAACCGCACGAGCGTTTTTGGCCGACCGTGAGCGATTGGGCATACGTCGCCGCTACGTCACATCCGCGTTCGGCCATCGAGCCCGCTAGACACGCGAGGCTATCGCACTTTTAGAAGTTAGAAAGCGTTCCGTCGCGCTTCGGTTTCTTCGGTTCGCGAATGTCGGAGGTTTCGCACGCGAAACATCGGCGCGGCGCTTCTGCCGCCGCTGCTCGACGCGGCCTCGAGTCGGTCACCGCCCCCACCGCCGTCATCGTCATCGTCATCGGCGAACTCTCTTGTGCCCGACGTTTCGGCAAGCGGAATATAACGTAGGAAATATAAAACGTACGAGCTCCCGTATGCCGACTCGCGAGCTCCGTCCGCCTCGCATGGATGGCCTCATGGCCGAACTATTTCCAATGCCTACCCGAAAATCGCCCGGTTACCGATGCTGATTTGGACCGCTACGCGATTTCGGACAATCGCTCATACACACGTACAGCGCCAATGCAACATTGATCGATCAATGGGAAATAGTGTTCTCGCTTTGAGTCTGAAAAAAAAAAAAAAAAATACTGTCTATGAAAATAAACTAAAAACAGTGCAGAGAGTTAGTCAACATTCGGTCGCTGGAAGCTCCGAATGTACGACTATTAAGGCGTGCTATTTCTTTTTTTTTCTTCTTTTTTCGGTGCGTCGTCATCGCTAAACGAGGCTAGAAACACACGCAGAGTATCGGTGATCGACCCTGAGAATCACCAGCTGCTGTGGCAACTCTCTCTCCCTCGCTCGGCACATACGTGCGATACACATGTGCAGCCGGATCACCGATAAGCCGAGGCTTATCGAGGATGAGAGAATGTACGGGGGGAAACAAAAAAAATCATGCGAATAAAGTTTTCGGGACTTTGTAAAAAAAAAAAAAAAAATGTAGGGAAGATATTTTTTTTTTTCTCCGCGTTTTTTTGGAATTCCGAACGGGTAATCGGCGATCGTTCTAACGCGGTGTTTCTTTCTTCGTGGTTTCTGTACACCGGCCACTTTCGCCACGTCGATGATACGCGAGAGAGCGCGCTTAACGCCACTCGATTCACGATTTTCGTGGTGTGCGTCCTGAATTTCGTAAGGTGGCTTGCGAAACCGTTGCCTTTTCGGTGCTCCCGCTCGGGCTTCGTCTATCGCCTCGTCGGCAAGGCCTCGTTCAAACACCATCGTCCAAACGTTTTCTATGCCGAATACATGGCACCGTTGCTCGGGCACAAGCACATCGCCTCGGGCTCGGTTTATATACCTGCGACTCCTCCTCTTCCTTCTCTCCTCGTACACCAAACGCTGTACGATGGTTGCGAATCTAACGTTTAGGGACTAGAAAAAAAAAAAAAAATCTTTGTTATTGTCGGGCCATAAAGTAAAGTGAGGGTTGTAATGCGTGATTCACGGTGTCGAAAGAACAAATTGGACAAATTGAAGTTATTTTTTTTTATCTCCGACATATAAATAATAATGCGAGAAGCTTTAAGATTAATTAATCCGTAAAAATACAGGATGAACGCTGTGATTTACGGTGTCAAAAGATTAAATGGGACGAATTGAAGTTATTTATTTATTTATTTTTTTTGATTTGCGGCATATAAAAAATAATGAGAGAAGCTTTAAAAGATTGCTCAATGCGTTAAAATAAAGGGTGAACGCTTTGATTTACGGTGTTAAAAGAATAAACGAAACGAACAGAAGTTATTTTTTTTTATTTTTGGCATAAAAACCAACGAGAGGAGCTTTAAATTATTGATTAATCCACTCCGCATATAGTGGTTTCAATTTGTTACCGTAAAAGTGAGATAATACGATCTCCCCCCCCCCCCCCCCCCCCGACTCGTACGGCCGTAAGCCTGTGGGATTCCTAAAGTGGTGAATTCCGGCCGCCATATGTCTGGTGCAAGCGGGTTGCAGAAGGCGTTCGGTAAAACGCGATGCACCGGTAAGGATCGCGGGACGAGTGAGGTTGATGCACCTGTATCGGTGAATTGCGCCACTAACTTCTGTTCCTCGACAGGTGGTTCGCATCAAATCGCCCCGGATGTGCGAGTTTCGTAGGCACGAGGCTACATCACGAAGGAGAACGAGCTCAATTTTTCATTCTTCCTCGTCTAATCACCGTGAAAATTAATACGTGATCCATAAAGGTTTAGAAAAAAAAAAAGTCCGTCTAAGGGACGGTCCATCGACTTCGGACAACAGAAGCGTGTTCCATTTTTTTCCCGCTAACAAAACAATTTCATCGAAACTTCCTCCCAACGATCGCCCGAGCGGAACGGCTTTCCGGTCGACCGGAAAAAATCCTCCGCTCCAAAAATAAAATTCCAATAAAATTTGTTAATTCTTACGTAACGCCCGTATTCGCGGCAAGGTGGATGCAACTATCCCGCAGCACGCCAGTCTCGATCTCGCGACATGTGGTCTGCATTATCCTGACGGTGGTCGAGCGTCGTGCACGTCGGCTGTTGTTGTTACTGCCGGTATCGAAAGTTGCCCGCACCGGACGCGCAGTAGTAAGAAAGTAGACGGATGGGGCGTAAAGGGGGAGGGTCGGGAGAGAGTCGTAAGAGGTGAAGATCGTGGAAACGTGGATGGGCGACGCACGGGAAGGGAGCAGGTGGAGAGCGAACGGTGCGAAGGTGGAACACATCGCGATGTGTTTCCAAATTAGACCGAGATGCTCGCGGCTTCCGCGGGGTACAACGTGAATATGCATGGGGGTCACGTGTGCCGGATCCACCCCACTTAATTGCGGGGGCAGGTGGTGGACAATACTATATTGCTAGGTCCCGCTTCGCTCTTCAGTTTTTTTTTTTTTTTATTCATTTTTTTTATTGTTTTTTTTTTCTCCTTTCGTTGTCTTCGGCGCTGCGTCCCGGCTCGGCGTGGAGCTTCTTCTAGCCGGCAGCACGTTCGCTCGGAGACTCGTTTGGCTCGGGAGGGCCCGAGGCGGCGATGCCCCGGTGCATCACCAGCTGCCCCGACTCTGCCCACGGCCACGGTTTCGAGAGCCTCGGAAGATTCCTCGAGCAAGGATGCGGGCTCCGAGTGGGCATTGCGCCGCAATGAAAATTCGTACGTGCACCGGAGTCGCACCTGCTCGGCACGTACTCGACTCCTTGACCCTGACGAGGCTCCGTACCTCCTTGAGATCATCAACTGTATCAAATTTTTTTTTTTTTTTTTTTTTTTACAATTTTTATATATATTTTGTTAATTTTTTTCTGAAGGTTTGACTGGTCTGAACTGCACCGAGGATATCCTCCTCTCCGATCGCATTCGTACAGTGAGAGAAGGATCTAGTAAAAATTACCGATCATCTGAGAAAAATTAGCATCGCGCATAGCAAGTACACTGTAAACAAAAAAATTGTAAATTTAATTTACGGTAAACTGAAATTTCCCTACATTATTTACATTAATTGAACATTAAAGTGCTTTTACTGTAAAATTACAATACGAGATATTAAGATTACAAATCTTTCGCCTGAAATTTACAAAAATTTCCATCGAATATACTAGTTTTACTGTAAAATTGCAACGCATATGTATTTGAAATTTCAGAAGCAGTTTATGTAAAAAAAAGCTTCCAATACTGTTAAGTAATTTTCAAACAAATGTTCTTTACAGTGTAGTACGGCTGCCACCTATGGCAGAAGGTCTGAGATGTCCAAGAATTTTCACCATAATATCTAAGAAAAGTTCTTATAAATCCGGTAATTTCCACCATAGGTTGGCGCCCTAGAGCTCTACTGCTATGTGCTGTGATAATGTTTCTTAGATGATTGCTAATTTTTACTAGAACCTTCTCTCAGTGTGACAATATCGCTTGCGAGATATTACCATAGCGCACAGTGGAAGGAAACTAGTGCACCACCTATGGTAGGAAGTCTCTGATTTGTCCAAAAAAATTTCGTAGATATCATGCTAAAAATTCTTGGCAAATCTGCCACTTTCTTTTAATTTTTCTCAGATGATCGATAGTTGTCACTGGATCCTTTTAACGGTGCAGTTAGACGAATATCAAATTTATCGCCGGATCTGCCTCGGGAATCAAACTCTTCGGGATTCCGTGCCGTCCGATTAACCGTCTTCAATGCTCCCGAGCTGAAGGCAGCTGCTCTTATAAAACCGGCGATGAGTCCGAGGACTTGCGAGGTGTGTCCTCGCATCGGTACGCTTCGAGACCGGCGTGTTCTCATAGTCGTAGCCGATTCTCGCCCTCCGCTCTCTCGCTCTCTCTCTTTATAGGTACGGTTCCTGCTTCCTTCTGCTTTGTTCGCCGTTGGAGGGGATTCTGTTATTTCCTTCGCTCTTTCTTGGGTACCGAGAGAAGAAAGGGGTGGAGGGTATTATGGGGCGACGGGGTCGTCGGCGACGTCGGGATGCAGCAGCAGCAGCAGCAGCAGCAGCTGGCCAGGTCGAGCACGGGCCCGGTGCACACACACCCTTCGTTTCAGGGACACCACCTGGCTATCACCTGCTTTCCCGGTGCGACCGCTTGTTGCTCCTGCTTAGCCGGCTCCTGTGGATCAGCGCGCGAGCCAAGAACGATCGCGCACACGCAATGCACTTTTTTTTTTTTTTTTTCTTTCTTTCTTCCCTTTTCGCATTAGCGTTGCATTCAATACACCCGGCCGGAACATACCGGGCTCCTCGGTGCAGATAGACCGGAAGGTGTTATTGCATCGTGGGCATGCGTGTACGCGTTATATTGTGCGATCTAATATCGCGGGGAAATTACATCCACCGGAATTCGGTGCAGCCTGCGAACTCTAATCGGAGGTCAACCCTCCGCTTCCCTTCGCAGCCCACGCAGAAACTCGACAATCCTATCGACCCTCATCTCCCGAATTTCACTGGACGATTTTGCTTTTTCGCCCTCAACAGGTTTCGAGCTCGGTAGGCGAAGAACCCGGGGGGGGGGGGGTGCCGAGGGAACACACCTTGCAGTTTGCAGTAACGGAGTGACAAGTAGCTTGATGCAGCGGAAGTAACAATCGTTGCCAAAGTTCAGCAGGGTGATCATTTATTCCGTTGGTTTATCCGTTTTTGCAGGTGATACGGGCAATTCTTTTGTTCTTTTTTTTTTGTTTTCTGGAACTCGTTCGAACCCTGCATAAATTGAGCGGGAGATACAGAGAGAAAAGAAAATGCATCGAAGAGGGATTTGCTGAAACGGAGAGTAAACTTTCCGACATTCGCACGAACTGTGACTGCTCTGCTATCACTTTCGCGTTTCAACTATTAACAATCTCGTGTGGCTGTTCTTCACCAGACTCTCTCTCTCTCTCTCTCTCTCCCCCCCTCTCCGTATCTATGGATATTAAATAATACGTTACCGCTCCGTATCAGCTGCGTTATCTGCTCAGGCTCTCGCGCTCCGGCTATTATCGCTTGTTTGCCCGAAACTCTCGAGTTGCTCTTTAAAAATTCTCAACGAAAATTGTTCCAACGCTAACACCGTCTCTGGCGTACGGATTTTTTTTTTTGGAATTTTTTTTCTTATTTTTTAATAAGACTATATTGCGCGCGTTTCGCGCGCGTCTCACCTCGTGTTTCTTAATTTATCCGTTTCGGTCGCTGGTTACATTCGCGATGAATTTCAAATACAGACGTATCGCACACGTTCTCTTACTGACTTTCCGGTGTTTCTTAATTGAAACGTCTCGAATGCAGACAGTGAGATGCATTCGAGATACATTGCAGAGAAAAATTTTTAATATTCTCCGTAACGTACCGTCCGATTTGAAAATCATAGTTTTCGACCGAAAGCGACATTATTCGGGAAAACATCACTTCCGGTTTGAAAATTGCATTTTTCGACCGGAAGTCACGTCACATCGAAAATACGTGAATTCCGGTTCGAAAATTTCATTTTTCGACCGGAAGTGACGTCACGCCGAAAATACGTCACTTCAGGTTTGAAAATTTCATTTTTTCGACCGGGAGTGACATCACACCAAAAATACGTCACTTCCGGTTTAAAAAAAAATTCGTTCTTTCGACTGGAAGTGACATCACACCAAAAATACGTCACTTCCGGTTTAAAAAAAAAAAAAAAACTTATTTTTTCGACCGGAAGTGACATCACACCAAAAATACGTCACTTCCGGTTAAAAAAAATTCGTTCTTTCGACTGGAAGTGACATCACACCAAAAATACGTCACTTCCGGTAAAAAAAAAAAATCTCATTTTTTCGACCGGAAGTGACATCGCACCAAAACTACGTCACTTCCGGTTTAAAAAAAATCTCATTTTTCGACCGAAAGCGACGTCACACTGGAAATATGTCACTTATGATTTGAAAATATATATTTTTTTTGTCTTTCGAATGGATGCGACGTCATTCCGAAAATACTTGAATTCCGGTTTGAGAATCTCATTTTTTTTCGACCGACAGTAAAGTATTTATGACTGAATCACATCGAAGGGTCGTGCCTCTCTCTCTCCCGGAGAGAGAGAGAGAGAGAGAGAGAGAGAGAGAGAGAGAGAGAGAGAGAGAGAGAGAGAGAGAGAGAGAGAGAGAGAGAGAGAGAGAGAGAGAGAGAGAGAGAGAGAGAGAGAGAGAGAGAGAGAGAGAGAGAGAGAGAGAGAGAGAGAGAGAGAGAGAGAGAGAGCTTATTGTAGTTGATGCTGCTCTCGTCTTCATTCAACAAAACAGTTTAAACAGAGGGGGGGGGGGGGGGAGGCAAAGTACATTCCCGGTTTCTCGACAGTCGCATTGTACGCACGGGCGTAATTGCTTCGCTCGTACCCACGCGTTTGCGAGCGCACGTAATACTACCATAGTTGTAGTAACATAGTAAACCGGCTCTCAGCATCGGCTCGATGCCGAGAGCTCGGTATAGAATTCACCGGCCGGCTCTAGCTACTTCGGGGTCAACGAAATGTTCGAGTGTGATAAAAATCTTTCATCTTTTTTTTTGTTTTTTTTTTTTTTTTTTTTGCTCTATTCTGGCGTGGTGTGAATAGATAAAAAGAAAGTACCGCAAAACGGCGAGATTCTCGAAGATCGGTATCAGGCACGTATAAAATTGTACGTGCTGAGTTTCGTTTCGCCAGTTGTGCAGACGAGCTCTCGCCGGCTACGCTGGAATCGCCTTTGCGGCGTTGGCTTGAAGTCGAGGTGGGGTTATTGCGATCGAAGAAATCTCTTCGATCCAGACTCTGCCCCACTTCGATCTTGTCTCGAAGCGCGGATAAAAGCGGCGGACTCGTTAACCGAAGTTACCTTTACGCGTATGGATGCTGTGTGTACCGGTTCTTCTCGTCGTCCTCGTCGGCGCTACGGGCAGCAAAGAAACTCACGAGAGACGCTCGAGAGCGGTATTTAATGGTGGCGGCCGTGAGAGAGAGAGAGAGATCGAAGAAATTTTCGTGTTCGATCTTAAGGAGGTTGTCTCAGCTGATTTCTTCGATTTTCCGTTCCATTTCGTTCGAATAAAGTTCATCACAAAAATGCTTTCGCCTTGCTACTTTGGAAAACAATTTTTCCTCACAAGTTCTATCGGGAGTTTAGATCTATCGTAATGAAAAAAAAATTAAAAAAAAAAAAAAAATCGATTTTACTCACGCAGAGGTCGTCGAGCGTGATGGAGTTGTCCGTGTAGAATACGAGAATTTCGGCGGTGAGCGGCCTGGGCTCGCGCAGCTTTGACGCCAGCAGTAGACAAGCCGTTCCGAGCAATTGGAGCTGCGACTTTCTTATCGGACAGATCGACAGGAATCTGTCGAGGTAGTTCATCGACAGTGGGAAAACTTCGTCCTGGCACTTTTGTTCCTCGCACACCTGTACATAGCGAAATAAGAATATTTTTAAAAATAAAGCGTCATAAAAAAAAAAAGGTTCAAACATGTGACTAATAAAAGTTTATGACATTATGTTGCGGAATCGCGAACGGGTGCGAGCCGTCGAGCTTAGGTGCCATAATCGTCACCGGATTTCCTTCGGTCTCGTTCTACCGGTGCGGCAGCTCGCGGCCGGCTAACGCGTGGTGGAAACTCCGCCTCGTGAACTACTTTATTTTCTCATAGTTCCGATTTTTAAACAAACGACAATTTTTATTTATTTTTTATTTTATTTTTATTCTTTCATACAATCGACATTCGAGATAAGTTCCAATTTAGATAAACGACCATTTTTTTATTTTTATTTTTATTTTTATTTTTATTTTTATTTTTATTTTTATTTTTATTTTTATTTTTATTTTTATTTTTATTTTTATTTTTTTCCCATACACCATCGACATTCGCGCATTCCCGAGTGAAAATATCGTTCGCTACTACGCGAACGATTCGTTTGTTTATTATTTTTGTTTACCTCGCATGCAGTAAACACACATCTGAGGCTTACTTTTCGCGCTATGCATTGCCGGCTAATTTGAGCGTTGAGCGATGTATGTGTTTTAAGACTCTCGCAAGTTCGCGGGGCAGTCTCGACCTCGGATGCTCAAAGGAGCGTGGCTAAACCGGCCACTGCATAGTAGTAAATACCGTACTCCGTAGTATACTACACGGATCCGGGAGAGCTACGGAGTGTTTCTTCTCGTACGGAGGCACACCCGCGTGTCGGACGGCCGTGGGAGAGGCCTTCGTCCTCGAGACTGGGCGAAGCACCGAAGGACCCGAGTGAAAACACCTCGCGACGAGCCAGCAGCCCGCCCCGGTACAATGTAAAGGAAGTCGAAACTGCAGTGAATCGCTGCGCGAGAGGATAGTCTGTCGCTTTGAGACCGTTCGCGAAACAGATATACAGAATTTATTTCTTTCGTTTATTTCTTCATTATCATTAATTTTTATAATTTTCCAAATTATTTGTAGTAGTAAAAGGCATTTACTGACTTCCTTCACAGTGTGAGTTCTATTCTTTTGCTTTTTTCTTTCTCTCTTTTTTTTTTTTTATACATCACAATGACTTAGGGTGGGCCAATCGGCCATTGACCAATGTCATTCGGTCACGTCTAAATTGTAAATTAAAAAAAATAAAAATACTAATTGTTGATTTTATTTTCTTATTTTTCATTGTATCTCTTTTATTTCCCCTCGAAGCTCATTTACGATCGGCGGAGACACGTGACCGTCGAACATACAAACAAGGGGTCACGCCCGAGGGGGGATGCAGGTGGTCGCGTGGCTGATGAGCATCGTTAAATTATACTTCGTCGATTGTTGTTTTTGGATCGAAATAAAAAAAAAAAAAAAAAAAAAAAACAGCAGTATAGATATTTGTGGTTCGGGTGGGGGGGTGTATGAAAACATAGTTTCACGCGATATATATCGCTATGTATAGGCACGGCGTTGCTGCACTTATCGGCGAGCCGACGCGCAGGGCACTCGTGAAATAATGAAAGGGTGTTTAATGAGCGTGACCAAGCCATGCCCACCTACTCGTTTCTCCTCGTCCCTCGGTACGCTCCTCGATCCCTCCGACGTTACTCTAACACCCTTCGTAATTACTCGACAAAAATACACTCGCTGCCAATTAGCGATGCCTTCTGTATTAAACCGCCTGTGCGTAGGGCGAGTCCGAGGTCACGCCGATCAAAGTTGATTACCATTAGTTGATTTGCAAATTTTTTTTTTTTTTTTTCAATTTAATTCCTTAAAATTTTTCTGTCTCGAAGGTGTTTTTAATAAAAAATGATAGTATTTTTATGATCAGATTTATTAGAGTAATTTTTTATAATTGTTTTCTCGCCAACGATTAATCTTAACATTTTTTGGTATCGAAGGTGTTTTTGTTTCCAATTTTTTTTTTTTTTGCATTTTTATCATCAGACTTGAAGTTATGAATATATGGAATTAATTTTAAAAAATTAAATCGCCGCGCGTAGGACGAGTTCGAGTTCACGCCGATGAAAGTTCATTATCATTAGTTGATTTGCAACATTTTTTTTTTTTATATTTAATTGTTTTTTCGCCAACGATTAATCGACGATCGAATCAACGATTAAAATTTTTTGGTATCGAAGGTAGTTTTTGTTTTCAATTTTTTTTCTTTTGTATTTCTATCGTGAGACTTACGAATTAATTTTTTTTTTAAATCAAATCGCCGCGCGTAGGGCGAGTTCGAGTTCACGCCGACCAAAGTTCATTATCGTTAGTTGATTTTCACATTTTTTTGTTAAATTTAATTAGCAGCAGTAAAAGAGATTTATTGCCGACGTTGATATTTAAAGTTCTCTTCCGATGCTAAATTTTATACCCAATGCTATTTGTACAACTTGACAAAAGGGCCGTCGAACCGGATCCTTCAATTATTTTCTCGCCAATGGTTAATCCTAAAATTTTTCTGTCTCAAAGGTGTTTAAAAAAAAAAAAAAAAAAATGATAGTATTTTTATCACCGGATTTATTAGAGTAATTTTGTTTTATTTTTAATTAAATTATAGCAGTGAAATGAAAAACATAATTTTTCGTAATCGAAAAGCAATGCGGCCAACGGTACAGCGAGGGAGATTTCGATTCGCGTATGGGGATAAGCCGTTGGGCGATACCGTGAACGAGTGATCGGCAAGCCTGACCCGATATATATTCGCAGCTTTCGTATCAGCTGTCTGGAGGCTGATTACACTGTGATCGATACAAGGCGGGGAGATACGCGGTGAGAGCTCGAGAGTTATCGGGCTCGGGTTGTGCGCGCCGCCCGAGGACGTATCACAGTGTCCCCACTGTGGCGACGCGATACTCGAGACGTTCGGAAGAGAACCGTTCGAAGCCACAACGAAACCGATGTGTCCTTCGCCGAAAAAGCAAAAAATAAATAAATAAATAAATAAAAAATAAATGTACAGGCATGCATTCGACAACGATACATCGTCGATATTAATCTCGGCGGTGTCGTGATTTTTGTCTTTCATCATTATACGCCGGCCACGGCGCGTCGAGGAGGTATTTAAACCTCCTCGACTCGAAGATTGCGTGGAATGCCTTTGAAAATTAATATCTGCGGAGGATCGGGAGTGCGCGAAGGCAAAGTGGACAGTCTCGGCCGTCTGCCCTGGAACGTCAGGAATTGAAGCCAATAAACTCTCCCATGTATCCTCCTCTCTCCGTCTCTCGAAAGCGAGCGAGAGTCACCCGTTCGAAGAGTCGAGACGCCGCTTGCGCGTTCGTGTATGCTCGTCTATCTCCCCGATGTGCCTCTCGCACGACGTCCCGAGGCTTCTACTTCTTCCACGAGATGTATATAACTAACGCCCGTGCGCCAAGGTCATCATTACAAATCTCCCCGGACGAACCCGACGACCGGTGAGAGCCCGCTCTCGCACGGGGTTACAATTTCGGACGAAGAAAAATATCGGCGCGAGGATCGAGGCTCGAAATTTCGCGCAACTACGAACGCCCGGGTGTGTGTACGTGCAAACTGGCCGAGCCACGCAATGACCGCTCGCTCTCTTTCGCTACTTTCACGCTGCGGGCTCGTGCAGTCCATAAAACGCGCTCTGTCCCGTCAACGGCAACAAACACGATTTCGCACACTTTCAACGCGATAAACTCTTTAACAAAAGATTGAAATCAATATGCCCCATGAAAACTGTAAATTTATATAATTTCATTTATTTTTAGTGGTAAATGTATCTATTGACATTAGCGTTTGCAATGCCGATGGTGAGATATTTTTCGAACGATACGCGATACGTTCAACGTCGATGGGTCATCGGACGGTGGTCCCTCAGTCCATCGTAAACCGTCGTCGAGTCCAGCAATTTTTATGCTTTCAATGACGAAGGTTTTGATTTTGTATTTTTTTCGTTGCACATGCAGGTTTATTGTTCTCAATTAAATCAAACGTCGTTTAACATGTCTCTTATACACTTTGTGCAATAGATTCTTAATTATACATTTATTTTTATTCGTACATTGATTGTTTAACTTTGTTTGCCGACTTATTGTTTTCGACTGTGGTAAAGGTGTGAATTTCGGAGGGCGAGGCAACGGTTCGATGTGGTAACAGGGTTTCGGAGATTTCTTTTTTTCTTTTTTTTTTCTTTTTCTTTTTTTTAAAGGCGTCGAGCGAGTGTTCGCAGTGGCTAATGGTCGGTCCGGAAACGGGCGACGCGAGGACGACTCATTACCATAGCCGGCAGAGAAGGAAGTCTGGCACGGGCTGATTGCCGGGCTCGTTGTACTCGTGTCCGCCAACGAAACGCGAAAGCTCTCTTCTCTTCTACGCGGCGCAGAACGGCGTTGTCGCGATGGTAGTTGGCCTCGCGCTGGTAGGTGGATTATACACACCTCTGCGATACAACGAAAAAAGTATCCTACGGTGGTAGCTGTATACGCTATATAACTGCCTGCCGGCTTTACGGATTGAGGAGGAGGAGGAGGGGGGGGGGGGGGGGGGGGGGGGACGAGAAATTTAAACTCGCTCTTTGCCACGGCACCGCTGACTCGGCGAAAGACTCGTTTTCGCGCAACTCTCTTCGAGCATAACGTGCCCGGTTAATACCTAAAATCAGTTCGTTTAATAATTATCGACGAGAAAACCTCGGCGTCTCGTGTGTATTTCGAGCAGAAAACTGTGTACAAGCGTTGCCGGAGGAACGGAAAAAAAAAAAAAAAAAAAATACAAAATGAAATCGGTTGCGTGACGCAAATTTTGCTAGCGGTCTCGAGTTTTGCGCCGCTAAAGAGAGCGTGCGGTTTATGATACGAGCCCGGCCAAGACGAATTGTATATCGTCAGAGTCGGGAAAACGAAGAAAAATCGAATTCAAAAACCTTAACACGAACGTAGGTTCGGGATTACTTTTGAGGAGTTCACGCCGTTCGAAGGACTCCAACGACGAGCTGTAGAGAGACTGTTGACGAAGATTCTACCGTAGCCTCGATTGAAGCCGGAATCGCGACTATTAATCTCAAACGCTCGCGCGCGCACCCTCGTTACACAACGGCGCACACGATAAAGAGAATTTCAGGGATAAGCGCGCGGGGGGGGGGGGGGGGGGCGAAAGAAGGGGAGGGAAGTGTGTGCGTGCGTAGCGATTTCGCGTTGAGGGAATCGAGGGAGAGACAGAAAGAGATCCGGGAATGAGAGTACGTGGCAATGCGCGAAATACGATTCGGTCAGTCTACTCGTGACTGCTCTGCCGGACCTTGATACGACATACAAATAAAATCATTCAAATAGATCGATTGGTTAATCGTCAAAAATTAATGTTCACTGTATTAAAAACATTGGAAATACTTCATTTTCAAAAATTTACTTTAATTTCAATGAAAAATTATAGTAACCCTTCAGTCCAGTTGTACATTAAATTTAACGTACGAATTTTTCCATGAAAACCACCGGCCCGATGCATTACATTTACAATTCCTTTGTGCAGTGTTTAATTTATCTTTAGGTACAAAATTTAGTACAAGATAATAGACGGAAAAAAAAGAGTGCAACAATTGCCAACAAATTTTCTTCTACAACTACTGCGACGTCGGTTACTCGATTACAAAAAAAAAGGTGAAAATTGGTCGATAACTTTCTTTTTTTTTTTTTACAATTTTTTATACTTTACTTCTTTCACACGAAAGTTAATAATTTTATCGTCATTATTGCGAAGCAGTAGCTCGAGCTCGTGCGTCTTTAGTTCCGGACCTTCAAAATAAATTGATCGAGGGAGTTACTCTTTACGTGTGAAATTATCTTTGTCGACACCCTTTATCTCACTCTCGCCCCCCCCCCCCCCCCCTCCTCCTTCGCCGCGCCTACCTTCTCGCATTCTCCGCTATAATAAGAGTGTCTCGATCGTCACGGACACGGGCAGAGACCTCCCCCGGCCAACTATGCGACCGGTTAGTCTCTCAGTTACTCTCGGAGTACATTATACTGCTATATATATACATATATATATATTATACTGATATATATATAGACATATATATATATATATATATATATATATATATATATATATATATATATATATATATAATACTTATATATATATAATATGTATAACGTATATCCACGTATATACCAAGCATATAATATTATTCGCTGGATACCCGAGACTCTCGAGAATCGCGAGTATAGGGGAAAGGAGTCGCCCATCGAAGCAACAGGTCTTTTTGTCTTTCACCGCCGTTTTGCATAAATTTTGTACTCTAGAATTTTATAGACGATAAATGATTAATATATATATTTTTTTTAAATCAACTATGGCGACCGGATTTTTTCGTTTTCTGTTTTTTCTTTTTTTTTTCTTTCGGTGAAATAAAAACGAGAAAAATTTGTTCAAGTGGAACTGACAAAAAAAAAAAAAAAAAATCTGTAATAGGTCGGTAATCGGCAGGTAGTCAAAATGTCACCGCGTCCGAGGTCGGACGGCGAGGAGAGTTGCAGCGAGCGCGACACGTGGACCGGAAATGGGACTCACCTCCAACATCCACTCGGCGACGATCTTGCGCATGAGCGGCGATATGTCTCTCTGAACGCACTCGAAGTACGAGCTGCTGGGTGCGTAACGTTCCTCGGTCTTGAGTAGATTTTGCAGGACTCTCTCGTCGCCGAGCAGCGCCGGATCGGCATAAGCTCGGCGATCGTTGCTCTCCGTCGTTTCGCAGCACAGAAGATCCATCGTTAAATAAACGTGTATCGCGTTTTTGGCGATTGTTACAGCGGATCGAGAGGACGGGGCGATCGATCGATGATTCGCGGTGGCACGTCGGAGGCAGCGAAGAGGAGAGCACGAGGTGTCGTTGGATTTTAAATAACTGCGTTGTGGGGTAACCGACGTCACGGCTGGAGCGCTGCCGGCTGACCTCTGGTGCCTCTCTCACACTCCCTTCGCCTATTCGCACTCCACGTGGCTACCGACTTGCTCGCTCGACGTCTCTCGATCGCTCGATCAATTTCGATGGCCCTTTAAAATTATTATTATTATTCTTTTTTTTTTTTTTTTTTTTTTTTTAATACTCGTTGCACTTGAGGTTTTTACTGGACGAGTCGCCGGGACTCTTTTCCAGGACACACGCGCAATTATTATTGCGAGCGACGACGATAGGATAGAGAGTTCACTGACAGCGACGACTTTTGGCACTTTCGAAGGGCGAGTCACCAGCGCGCACCGCACACTTCTTCACCAACGTACGGAAAAAAAAAAAAAAAAAAACCTCTCTGGTCGTCGACCCGGGGCACTCACCTCCCTCTCCGGCTCTTTCGACGTTTCTTACAATATTATAGTCGCCGGTATCGGGGAATCGAAAATACAACGTACCGAAACGGGCGTAAGTAAGGGAAGTCTCTCGGATTCACCACGTGCACAAAAACACTAAGTTTTTTTTTCTTTCTCTCTCTGTCTCTCTCTCTCGAGATCTCTCGAGTTAAATACGTGTCCTCTGCTTGTTTCCCGTCGAAATTTCCGTTTCTTCAGACGCGAGCGAACAAATATCCGTTCCCGTTGACTCTCGATGCTCGTCGATTCGTTCTCTTTGTTTGTTAGAGTCGTTAGCGTTAGACCTTGCTTGATCACTAGTGAAATAAATTATAGTTGCTTTATAGTTTAATTTATGTTTCTTTTTTCTTTTCGTTCTTTTCTTCTGCCTTCTTGTTTCTTTTTTTTTTTTTTTTCGTTAATAAATAAGCGTAATAATTTGGATCCTTTGGAGAGATTGTTTGCGACTATCGCTTGTGTGTGTGTGTTTTTTTTTTTCTTTTAATTTAAAGTCTTCCTTCCTTAACGAATTTTAATCGACGAGAGTTCGAACGCGAAGGGTTCAACGAGATCGTTGATGATTCCTGGTTTTATCCTCGGTTACCTCTTACAGCGCGTATACAGCGAAACCGATAGTTCTTTTTCTGCACGACATACAAAGTTCGTCTCTAAATGGTGCGGCTCGAGTTTCACTCCTTGGTTTATTCCTCGAATTCGTGATTGTATCCTTTTTGCCTCGTGTTTGCCGATTGATTCGCGACTTTCGTGCGTTTCTTGTGTGTGTGTGTGTGTTTGTGTATGTGTGCGTGTGCGTGTGTGTGTGAAGTGTGCGCCCGTGAGAGAGGGGATTGTGTGTGCGTGTGTGTGTGTGTGTGTGTTCGTGTCTTATTTTTATGTGTCGGTAGATTCTCGCGCAGGCGCAGAACCTTTCACTTTCTCGCGATCCGACGCTGGCGGCTTACCAGGTCAGAATGCCGTCGTAGCTCGTCTCGTTCGAGGCACGGAGTGGAACAGAAGGTTCGTCGAGCTGGTCGGGGCGACACTCCCACCAGTTCGGCGCCAGGCTTATTGCCACGTGATGGTCCCTTCATCCCCACCCCACGCGGCCACTTTCGGCACGTCTTAGCCCCCGTCAATGCTGCTCTACAGTGCGGTGCAGCATAGTCCCGACTCTTCTTCGCGGTCCTTCGGCGGTCGTCGGGGCGCCGGTGCCCCCCCTCCGCGCCGGCCGAACACCGGTCTGCCACCATGGACGTCGGCGTGGTGGTGGGGGGGGGGAATTATTGCCTCGTGTAACGCAGACTCTCGTCGACTCGTGAACTCGGCAGGGCCGACTTCTCTCGTCCGACTCTGTTCCACTCGGACTCTCGAGCTGTGACGGTCGGGCGTCGAAACGCTCCGGCCGGTTAATCTGTACATAGACTATATTTCATACCGTTGCAATTTCAAGTCGTTGTTGGATGGTTGACGATGGCAAAAGGTCGTTTTCATTATTGTTTTCTTTTTATTTGTACGGAAACGTGAGATACTTTTGATGTTGGGGATTATTTTTCTTTTTTCGCTCGGGCTGTTCCGAGAAGCGAGGTTTTTTTTTTTTTTTTTTTTTTGAAGACGATTCGACAAGTGGATCTCTCGTCGGCGGGTCGACGAGGCAGGCTCCTCGCGACTGGGAAACGGTTCTATCTACAGTGTTGCTCGATCGAGCACGATTTTGTTTTTATTTATTTATTTATTTTTTTTACTTTTTATTTGTTTTTTTTTTTTTTCTTTCTTCTGTGCGCATAGACGAGAGCAGGCGTTTAGGGCGTATCCAGAGGTTAAGCGTGAACGATCGAAAAGCGGTGAGAGCCCATTGATGTCCAGCGGTAACGGACAATGGAACGAGAATCCTTGGCAATGAAGGCCCGACGAGGGTCCGCCTAGCTGATGCAGCAGTTTTTTTTTTTCGTAGGGCTTCGAGAAATCAGCATCCGTTCGGAACAACTACTATCAAAATATTCGAACCCCCGCACAGATATCATGTTTCGTAACGTAATTGCTGCATCGCCGATCAGAGGCTGACTCGACTGCCCACTTGAGGCTGGCTCACACTAATGCTATTCATTTTCGTCGTGAATAATTTACGGAAAACGAGAGAAAAAAAAAATGTTGTCATTAAAATAGTCTTATCCGATGTGGTGATTCGTTTTGTCCCGAGGTTTCCCCCGAAAAACCAGTGAGAGCCCATTTATGTCCAGCGCTCACAGACAATAGAACGAGAATCCTTGACAAAGAAGACCCGACGAGGGTCGCTGATGCAGCAGTTTTCGTAGGGCTTCGAGAAATCAACATCCGTTCAGAGCAACTATGAAAATATTCGACAAATATATTTCTCGCACAGAACACAGTAGACGAATATGTACATTCAACAAACTTTTTTTTGTCCACAAACTTCCACAATTATTTCGTTGTTAATTTTACAAAAAATATTCGTAAAATTGACAGATTTTTTTTTGTAAAATGAACGAATTTTTTTTTTTTTTTTGTAAAATTAACATGACAGGAATTGTGAAAGTTTTTGGGACAAGAAACGTTGATGCCTACTTTACTGCGTAGTTGCCACATTGCCGATCAGATGCAACTCTCGATTTAAGGCCGCGTCATACAAAAACGATCCATTTTCGTCGAGAAAAAAAATTTCGGAAATCGAGAAAATCAAATTCGAGACATTAAATTTTATTCGATGTGGTGATCAGCTTTATCCGACGGTTACTGCTGAGAACCATTTTATCTTGCACTTAATTACGAGGGACAAGATATGATTTTTGAGATTTCACAAAGTTACGAACATAGTCAACTTAGGCTTGACCGATCCCTGAATTATTTTCTTTCGATTCGCCAATTCGGCAACCCTTCCGTGCCTCGAACAATTCCCGTAAGGTTCTCGTTGCGCGTCACAGACTGCAACGACACAGACCGACGACGATTCGGCTCATCCTCGGCGCTGTTTATTATTTTCTTTTATTTCCTTTTCGCATCACTCTCGAGATCCAAGGTTCCTCGGCTCGGCGATTCGTGATACTACGCTTATTTCACCTCCTACATAGTACGGACCGACTCGGACAGGCGAGGGAAATCGGTCCTTCCGTCGGGTAATTTTTTTCCCCTTTATTTTTTTTTTTTCGTTCTTCTTTTCATATATCATGTACTGTTCGAGAGACTCCATTAACATGCCCGCGACGCGCTCGGCGGAATTCAGCGATGATCGCGCGAGCCGACAGCATCGAGAGAGCTTCGCGCCGGAGAGGGGGGTGAAATTGGTTTGATGCACGAGAGAATGAGAGCTCGGGGCGAAGGAGAGTGAAGCGGAGCGCTGAACCGATGCAGCCGCAAATGAGAGGGAGAGTGATGTGCGCGCACGGAGCCCTGTCCCGTACTACCGGCCATGTACTTCTGCCTGCACCGTGGAGCAGTAGTAAAACTCATAGTATGTAGTACGACGAGGCTATACGGCGGACTGCCGTTTTGTCTCCGCCCGCGCGCATGTAGCGTACGCGGCGGGCGCACGCACGCCGAGATCCCGAGAGAGGCACCGTGGCCGGATGCTCATCGCCGCCCGGGTTGAGGTACCGTCGCGTGCGATGCGTGTCCCCGATTCCCTTCCACCATAATGTAATTGTAAATACACTAGAAGAAGAAAAAAAAAAAAAAACAACGACAGAAAACGCGCATGGGTATGAACCGTAACAACGTCACCGCGTGTAGTAAGTAAGAGTAGAGTGTCCCTATTATCGCAATGGCGACGCGGCGAAAGAGCGCGCATGCGCGCGGACGAACACTTGTCTTTTGGGAGAAGATAGAGTCAGAGTCAATTAAACAAAGAACGAGGGAGAGAATACAGACGAATTGGTTGGAAACGTTCTTTTCCAAGAGGACGAAAGTTGCGACGGTGATATATTTTTTTTCATTCATATTTTTCTCGGGCGATTAAAATGGAAGCAGGTGGCGACTCGGAAAGGAAAATGGCGCCGATAGCCGAAAAGCCGATATGTCCGTAGTGCGTTACTGTGTCGGGAGTGCATGAAAATGTCGTGGGTCAACTATGGCGGTGGAACATACTCGAAAACAACGCTAGAAAATACGGAGAGTTATGAATCGTAACGACACTGCAGCGCGTAGTAGATGAGAGTGGATAGCCTCTTTTATCGAAATGGCGACGCGGCGAAAGAGCGCGCATGCGCGCGGACGAACACTCGTCTTTTGGGAGAACATAGAGTCGGAGTCGAGTAAACACACAGAATGGGTAGAGAATTCACCAGAGCTGGGCAAAGTAACGAAAAGTATACTTAAAGTACTAAGTACCGCAAGTACTTTAAGTACAAAGTAATTTTCGTACTTAAAGTACTTTTATAAAATACAAAGTACCTTTTCTTCTTAATCGGAAGAGGCGGAGTTTCACGACTACGAAATTTGGATAAGAATGTACAAATCAAATGGTCCTGTTCAGGGCCAACAATTTTTTTCAAAACGTCCAAACTCTTCGTTTCCAATCCTTGGTTATAGACTGATGGACTTTAATACGACGACTGGACATTGGGGTAGTGAGTGGAGGTCGACTGCATGTATAACAACTAAATTTAGTACAGTGGCCGAAAGTGAGAGAGGTCTCCATTTTATGCATCAAAAATCGTATTTTTTTTTTTTAATTGAAATGGAAAATATTTGTTTGGGAATAAAATAATTGTTATATTGGTCATCAGCGGGAAAAAATACGTCGAATATAGCTTTGAAAAAAAAAAAAAACCATCGAATGAACAACGATTTTTCGATGTTTGACCCACTGTTGACCCAATTTTCAGCATAGCTTCCTCAAAGAGGAAGCTGTGCTCAAAATTGTACAAGTACTTTGGTCTCAGTACTCAGTAATAGTGCTTAAAGTACCGAAAAGTACTTTGATACTTTAAGTACGAAATAAGTAGCCATGTACTTTGAGTACCGCCCAGCTCTCGAATACCCACGAATTGATTCGAAACCTTTTTTTTCCCAGCGAACCAATCTTTCCACGATGATTTTGGATTTATTTATATGTTTCTCGGGCGATTAAAACAAAAGGAGCGTCGACTCGGAGATGGCGCCGATAGCCGAAGAGCCCGAAATGGCCCTTACCGATATGTCCCTAGTGCGTTACTGTGTCCGGAGTACATAAAAGTGTCGAGGGTCATCGCTGGCGGTGGAACCGTTTTTACTCGTCTCCACGAGAGAGTTCCAGATTCGTCGGATAAAATCGCTTTTCTGTTATTTAAATGTCCCTCTTGTGGGTACACCGGTGGCGTAGCGGCGGAGAGACGGGGGATATACCGGGTGGTGGGGCGGGGTGGGGGGAGAGGGGGGAATTTACGCTCTCTCGTATTTAATTCCACTGGTGCATGAAGCGTTCTGGCCGGTGCTCGTGATTCCGACGCTACTACGTACACGCGTATTCTCGTCGGCCGAGAGACACGCTTGGCAAAGCCCTTCCTTGCGTTGGCTCCGTTCAAGGAAGTTCTTTCGTTATGCCGTGCGATCGTCTCTCCGCTATATACCGTGGGCAACGTCTCGAATGAGAGCGGCACGTCGAGCTTGAAATCGGTTCGCTCTTCGCGATTTAATTCTAGACACCCCGTAGAAAAATCACCGCGGTGTGAACGATCTCGCACTACGAGGTGGTGAAACCTTGTTCGAAGGCTGATCGTAGCTTGAAAATCATTATTGTTATTATTGTTATTATTGTTATTATTGTTATTATTGTTATTATTGTTATTATTGTTATTATTGTTATTATTGTTATTATTGTTATTATTGTTATTATTGTTATTATTGTTATTATTGTTATTATTGTTATTATTGTTATTATTGTTATTATTGTTATTATTGTTATTATTGTTATTATTGTTATCAATTCTTCTCGAGGATGTCAACGCGCGTACAATATATCAACAGCGAAAGCGTGCAAATTCGAAGCGCCAGCGAAATACATTGTTGTTGTGGAGCGGAAAAAATTAAAGAGAATCTCGCGTCTTTTCGCTTCACGCGTCTCGTTGGGTCGTAAAATAAAAATCGCTCAAATCCACGCCGATCTCGAGGGTGCGCGCGCGAAACATTGCTACGGATCGGCACGCAAGGGCTGTGCGAGCGTAACTATCGGATAATTGGTGAAAAGATTATTTTCGCTCGATAATCGACGAACCGTACATTTCGTTATATTTCGTACGATTTGGCAAGGCAAACATCGAGCGAATTATTAGAGTGGTGAGTGTGTGTGTGTGTGTGTGTGTGTGAGGAGAAAAAAGAAAATTAATGGACCAAAGCGTAAAGAACGGAAATAAATCGTACGATCTTCGGTGATCGACAAGTGGAACACGCTGCTCGTACGATAATTGCGCACGGCAAAGAAAGGTTTGCAATTTTAATAAACAACTCTCATCCACAAACGGAAAAACGTCACTTGCGGCTTGAAAATCTCATTTTTCGACCGGAAGTGACGTCACACCGAAAATACGTGACATCCGGTTTGAACATTTAATTTTTTGACCGCCAGTAAAGTCATACAGAGAATACCTCACTTCCGATTTGAAAGTCGAAGTTTTCGACGCGAAGTGACGTACTTCCGGTTTCTCCCGATCGCGCAAAGAGATTTTCAAGCCGGAAGTGACGTTACAGAGAATATTTTTTTAATTTTTCTCTGGTATGCATCACGGATGCAGCCAACGGACAGAAACGGATGAATTCAGGAACGCACAGTGAGCTCTCGAGCGCTAACGAACCTCTGTGGCGCACAGTATAAAAGTACAGTCCAGCAACAAACAAAATAACTGTGGACCTTCATGGATGAGAAATGTTTGCAAAATGTACAAGCTCCTTTTTTTTTTTTTTTTTTTTTTGTTACTGTGTATGAAACGATGGCGTGCAGCCTCGTGAATATCGAACTGCTAGCGTGTCAGAGATAATGAAATCTCGCACCAGTGCGCATTCGCGCCCGTCGAGAGTCAGTGAAAAAAAAAAAAAAAAAAAAAAAAAAAAAAAAAAAAAAAAAAAAAAAAAAAAAAAAAAAAAAAAAAACGCCGGCTTAATATGATTTCGCCGGAGGCGTATAACGATATTGCTGCTCTCGTGTGTGCGAGCGCGCGCTTCGCTCCTCAATCTCGAGCAGCGTTACTCACGACCCTGGAGACACATTACGTTCGAGGGGCGTCAATTTGTAAAAACGATTGCGTTCTCAACATAGTTGAAGTCTTATTGCTGCTGTGGCTTGCGCAACATTTCATTCTGAAGATGAAATTTAGAGAAACAAATTTAGTAATCTTTATCGATGCACTTCCGACGGAGAAATGAATTGGAATTTCGAGTTCGACGATTCTACGAGGGAAATGCCTGAGCGCGGATGAGCCGTGTTCGATGATCCGAGATATCTTGTGGTACTGCTCTCATATAGAATCGCTCACGGCCCGATTGTGTATATTAAATCCAGCGGAAGCGGGCATGTACGCGAGGTCGCAGGCCACGAGCTGATAATGACATCATTAGACGGCCGGGAGAACTTGTTAACGCTTATTTTATCGCGACGTTATCGGATTGAAGAAAAGGCAATATGCTACGAACCTCGGAGACACTGAGTCAATTTGATAAATCGACTTAATTGCGATAATCGTCGCTGGCTCGAAGAGTCGTCCCAATTCGCCGATCTCGCTATAATGTACATTATTAAAAAAAAAAAAAAAAAAAAAAAAAAAAAAATGAATAGCTAACAGCGAGTTCGACGAAACCTGCTGCGGAGGAAGCGTAGAGTTATTACACTGGCAATAAGCCGTGGTAATGAGACAAGTTGTAATTGATCACTAACAAGGCAGGCGTGAAAATATAGAGAAAAATAACACGCGAAGTGGTTATTGATGAGGTATTTCGGTTATCAAAGACTCTACGACTCGATCATGTAAAGAGTCGGCTGGTAAACAAAAAAAAATATGGGAAATGGTTTCTTTTTTTTTGTACGTGTGGTTGATAAAAATCATTTTGAGAGGTGCGCCCTGTCCGTATATTTACGGAGGTAATAATCGGCTCCGATCTTCCGGGAACGATTACTTTCTGGCCTCTGGCGTCGATTCGGCGTACGCTACATTGTACAGGGCTCGAGAGAGAACAGGTCCAACCTACTCATTGATATTCCGAATTTGCATGGCGTCCCGGCCATGCTCCTGTTTCGTTAAGACTGCTAACTTTATTAATCGCCGACTGTATCGAAGGGATATACAATGTATCCGTGTAATATAAATGGCAAACACGATGATCCGCGTTAGGGAGCGAGGAAACAATAAATAGACTTCTGTGGGGTTTTACCCGAATCGCAGCAGTGCCGTGTGCAGGTAAGATAGGAAGGTTCGGTGCGTCACGGACAATTAGGCAGGTCATAATAACGATGACCGATCGGTCGGTTTATTGCCCGCGATACCGTTGTGGGGTCGAAGAACCAACTTTGGTTTCCAAGCGATTTGCCAATTCACCGAAGGCCCCTTCGTTGTTCAGGCACATTATTGATTTTAACCCTTTCGATTGCGTGATGACTGGACTAATGAATTACCGAGAGCGCAGTCTTACGCTCTGCTGGCGTTAGACACATGCTCGAGCACTCTATCGTGGGTTAACGAAATCGTCTACTTCATTAAATTCAGGGTTGATATAGATATTATGAGATTCTTGGGCAACCGATTTTTAATTTTTTAAAATTTATCTTTTACCATTCTAATCTCAAGATTAGCATTGTAAGTTGAGAATGGTACATAGCATTTAGCGTCATTTAACCGGTTACATATACCGATCCAGATCACTCGCTACTGAGGTATTGAGGCTGCGATCGGCGAACGATGGATGTGCGTTTACTCCGGCACTGCCGCAATAACTTTTAGCACTCTCGCTTCGGTTCTCGAAGTATCGGCGAGGCGACCTCGCCGCTTCCATATCCGCTACCGATATGTTACACTTTCTGCGGGAAATAAAACTCGCCGCGGCGAACGCTAGGACGTGGACGATTATCGATGGCCACCGAACGTGGCAATGTTGCAGCGGCGAAAGCGGAGCGCAGAAATTTCGGACGATTATTTCTTTTATTTTCACGTTTTTTTTTTTTTTTAATCCGCAACCGTTATGTGCCGCTCGTATAATGACACATAATGCGGCTAACACGTCGAAAAATCGTAAAACCATTTTCGCAAACGGCATTTACTGTTCTCGTTGTCGGTGCCAATTTTCGTCAATAATGTCTCTCGCGGGTTCTTATTACAGTCGATCTTTCGTTCTTGTTTTTTTTTTTTTTTTTTAATGTTCTTCCGAGTTTGGTATATCGACGTTACCCAATTCTCGACAAAAAAACAAAATATTATTCAATTATGTACCTCAATTTTCCCTTCGACATTTTGACAAAGCTCCCGACAAACGGTCATTCTACGCGAGACTCTTTGGGCGCGATACGCGAATCTCCGCTTTAGCGGACATGTGTTTCAACATCTGAATAAAGTTAATTTTACGATTGTTCACGGATTCGGCGGAGTAATCGGAGGAGTCGATTTTTTTTTTTTTTTTTTCTGTTGGTTTTATTCAACCGTGGCGTCCAAGAGTCATAACATTGTAGAAGGATCGCGAGAAAACAGGTCCCGCAAGAAAAAGCGGTGGTTCCTCGGATGTCATTTCCAAGAGTGCGGTAGGTGAATTCCGCACTCCCCAAGTGGCATGAAGGCGGTTGAAGGCTCGATCCGATTTTTTTTACAGTTTTATCCACGCACAGCTAAAGATCCTCGACCTGATTTCCGATGATCGAGCCATCAATAAAATTCAACATATTTCACAGAAAAGGTCTATTCAATTAAAAATAATTGTTACAGCGCAATTTATACCGCAAGCCAATTGTCCGCAATAATTTGATTGGCTTCTCTGTACGCATTGTTTTTTTTTCATTCATCCACGTATAATTCGAGATTTTCGACCAGCTTCCCCGATGATAAAATTATTAATAAAATAAAAAAAATATTTTCCAGAAAAGGTTCATCCAATTAAAAAAAAAAAAAAAAAAAACAGTGCTATCGTGCAATTTCTACTGCAAGCCGATTGTCCGCAATGATTCGATTAACTTCTGTACGCGGAGCTTAACTCAACTCGTCGAGGACGCGGCGGAGGTGAGTTTAATGCTCGATCTCACATCGCGATCGCGAGGTTAAGCCTTCTTCGTATCCATCGAGCGCGAGTGCCTGCTCTCTCGGTCGGTTCGCTTCGCCGTTCGAGAAGGCCGTGGCTTTGCACACTTGACAAAAAGTGCCTTGCAGGCCCGAGGAGAGTAATACCAGCATCGGAGCAAAGCTAAGCGAGTCTCGGCGTTGCTGGCGCGAGGCCGGGTCCTTCCTCTTTCCGCGGAGGGTCCAGCCTCTGTATTTGGTCATGAGAGGACGATCTCGCGGGTCTTTAGGTCTCAAGGGTGGGAACTGTCGTCTGAACCCGCGGACGCGAGTCTCTCCTTCCTCTCCTCCCCCCCCCCCCCTTCCCGGTTATGCGTAGTCGCGAGCTTCGACTTTTGCGCGCTCTCGCACGCGCCCCAAACACTCACTCCCTAACTACGAGAAAATAGAGGCAGAGCGGGTCAAAAAGGATACCTTGAAGATTAAATTTTGTTAAGATAGTAGCTAGCGGACAGCTTAAGCCCACGTGAGTTCAGAGAGGATTGAGAGACGAACTGCGAACACTTCTCGATGAGATAAAAATCTGAAAAAAATCAATCATATTGAAGGTACTGAAAAGATTAATCTTGCATAATAATAATTTCAAAATGTTATTAATGAATTAACGAAAAAAAAAATTCCCAACAAATCACCTGGTAACTTAACTTTTTTTTTTAATGAAAATGATTTGTTAATTTTTCTGAATACGTATGAATTTTTTCAGAATTTTATGTAATTTTTGAAAACCGCGTTTTGAGTTAATGAAAAAACGTAATGTTCAAAAATCAGATGAAATTCTGAAAAAACATTCACACGTATTCGAAAAGATTAAAAAATTGTTTTTATATGAACAAAAAGTTAAGTTGCCGGGGGATTTGTTGAACAATTTTTTTTTTTTTTTCATTCATTTGTTAATAACATTTTGGAATTATTATTATTGTGCAAAATCAATCTTTTCAGCACCTTCCATATGCTTGATTTTTTTCAGATTTTTATCTCGTCGAGAAGTGTTCGCAATTCTGTCTCAATTCTCTTTGAACTCACGTGGGCTCAGGCTGTCCGCTAGTACTATCTTAATAGTCAATTTTAAGGGTTTTACAGCAGTTATTTTCGTCGAAACAGCACAATATTGTGACGAAAATTTGGCTCGATGTCTTTTGGAGAACAAATTTCCGGTGAACGGCCGAGGCTTCGTCACGTTTGTGACACGTGTATCTCCCACGGGTCGTTCGGTCGCTGGCGCGGTAATTTTTACGATGAGATTTATTGGTTTTAAACTGGCTATTCCTTTTTTTTTCTGCGCGAGACAGAGTGACGGTATTGGAAAAATCCTTCCCCCGGACCAGATGAAAGAGTCGGGGCGAATGTAGAAGTTTCACAAGAGGAATAGGAAGCTTCCCGAGCCACGGGCTTTGAGAATGCGAACGGTGCACAACTACGGTCCAAAGACCATTGGGCTGACGGGAACGTAATGAATGTAGGTTAACCTTTGAACCCGAGAGATTTTATTATCTTCGCCGCTTTTCTCGGCCCTTGCCCTCTTCCCCCCCCGCCGAAAACACAAGACACTGCGGGGGCGAATCCTCGAGAGGGCTTAAGGAGGACGAGACCGAACGCGAGTACCGTCAGGTAAGTATGCGCATTCCTAAGTGTACTTCGGTCTCTCCCGCGGTGATCGCACAGTTTTTCCTTCCGCTTTCTTCGGGACTTTCGTCCCTGCGGCCCACCCTAGGGAATATATCATCCCCGCATAAGTCCGCAAGGTTCCCGGCGGCTTAAGCTCCTCTTGCGAGGGCTCCAACCGATGGCCGGCAGACACTTCGTCAATTACCCGAAATAATGGTCGCAACTCTCGCCCGGCTCCGAGTTCCACGGGACGCGCCGAATCGCTGAAAGCAGCGAGTTGCTCCCCGTGAGCTTCCCGAGGAACAATGAAGTTCCGGATTATTGTAATATTGTCGTTGCACGCCCTTCGACCCCAGGCTCCTTTGCTTTCGGCCGGCCCGCGCCTCAGGACAGGTGTCTTTCTTTCGTTTGGAAATGACCGATCTTACGACAAGTCCTCGTCCATTGTTTTCCGGGTACAACGCCGAAGAGACGGCGAATACCTAGCTCGATGCCTCGAGAGCGAACTTTGCACGGCGACTTTGTTCGAGCTGTTTCGTTGTACTGGCGTCAACTTCGGGATTATGAATAGTTTTGTTTAACACCGCGGTAGATCGGAGCAACACGGACTGTTTTTGCTCGTTTTTCGTCGTATAGAAAAATAAGCAAACGAGACTGAATCCAACTTCAAAGTTGCATTGTTCACCTCCTTATGTGTCTCTGCAATGCGAGCTAACGCGATCGATTGACCCCCACGAAAAACCCATATCCGTGGAAACATTCGTGCCTTCCCGGTAACGGATAAACACTCGTAATTGATTTTGTGAAGCGAAACCAGAGCGAAGCGGAGAGGAGAGAAACCTCCCGAACGATGTATACATCGAGTGAAGAAATAGAGGCCGATCCGGCGGACAAGCTCGGCCACATTTGGTCCGAGACCGGAATGTCGCCGCGAATTCAATACGAACTCCTTACTACGTGTGTATCTCCTCTCCGCGAGCCCATATCTTCTTCGCGACTTCTCAGTCTCGAACCTCTCCGTCTCTCGGCGAGTCTCTCTCTCTCTCTCTCGCGAGCTCTCTCGGACGGGCTCTTTAATTGTAGTTTAGTCCGTCCGGCTCGATTCCCTTCTTTTTGCGTGTCGTCGACCGCGGGCGGTCTAGCGGAATTCCAAACACTCAATTTCTAAAATTCCGCCACTCGCGCGGTACTTAATTGAAAATGCGGAAACACGCCCCCCCCCACTCTCTCCTCTCGCGCGGCTTTGAGCCTCGCGTATCCACGAATTTGCATAAAATCTGGATCGCGCTCCTTTCGCCAAAATGATTTTTCCAAAAATCGACGATAGGGCGAATATTTCGAGCGGAGGAGAATCTTACACGCGACATTACTCGAATCCTCGTCCGTCCTCGTTGTCAATTAAACGTAGAGCCGGGACACTTAATCAGACGCATTCGTTTAAGGAAACTTTGTCTTCTTTCTTTTGTCATACGAGGACTGCAATTGTTGGTTGTTGCATGGTTAATGGCTCATCGAGAGTGCAAGTCGCAAGACGCGACAAGGTCGTTATCGATAAGTCAAACAAATTCTTCGTTGCGAGCTCCCGGACGGTTGGAGCTCTTTATATTCATTAATCGAATCGAAAGTCCGACAGAGGATCGCACTTCGGTTATTTTCGGGCGCGTCGCCGAAGTCTCCTCAATGGAGAAGACACGTCGCCGATGTGCATACGTACACGGATTGACATGTAGATCTACAATTGAGAGCCTTTGATTTCTTCCGTCTCTCCGTATGTCTGCGAGATCGACTTTAATATGCCCACAGTCAGAATTTATCACGTGCCAATTTCGATGTAGATTTCTCGTAATCGCTCGTCCTCGTCTCCGAAGTCGAAACGGAAGGCCGTATCTCTCGCCCGATGTACAAACAGAGTTCGAACAATCTTATCGAGCAAATAATCGTATGGAAATTTTTCACGATCATTTCGGCTTATTGCCGCGCGGCCTCCGTAAGTTATTATCATTTTCCACGTACCGTCCCGGCTTCGCCACAATTCGTGTGTGCGAAAGATGAAAAATAAAAAAAATAAAAAAATAAAAAATAAAATAAGAAAGAAAGAAAAAGGAGCGAGTCGCGTGAAAGCCCTCTCTCGCTCGAAGGGACGAGGACGAGGGGCCGCACCAGCGCGCAGCATCCAGCGTCCGGAGACGCGAGCGAGCGAGCGAGCGATTGGAAGGGGTGAGAGAGTCTCGTCATCAAAGCTGCCGCGCGTTCTCTCGTGTCTAAATGATGCTGTGAAGCAAATGAGTTTTTGGTGGGCCTGCTTGGGATGCAGGCCGGCGTCCTCCTCGGAATCTCGTTTTAAGACAACGCGCGCGCCTCTGCAACGAGCTCGCATCGGGGAGAGCCGGAGAGTGTAGTTCCACTCGCCGATCTTTTCTCTCGTATATGCCAAAGGGACTTGACGAACCGGCGAGACAGTCGCCGCTATTAAATGCACACCGCTTTCTCTATATCCCTCGAACTACCCTCTTCTTTATGCTGATCTTTTTTTTTTTTTTCTTGTTTAACCCAACAATACGTATTTATCGTCGTTCCGCACTGAAAAATTTCACGTCTTTGTTATTCCGAGGATCGGCATGGCACTCGCACGCAAGGGATTTAAAACGCTCTTTGAGCATCTGTTCGCGCAACGAAACAACGCACGGCTGTTCATCGTCGATAAGTGAAGTTCCTCCGGGGGAGAGTTAGAGTCACAATTATCGAATCGTCCAATATGTTATGTACACGCTGATACTTGACTCCGTGTCTTTATTCAAAAAATTTACTGCCATTTTTTTTTTTCCCCCTGAAAAAATGGAGTTACTCCGTTCACGAGTGGAATTTTGCTCGGTGTTGTTGACTTTTGTCGCTCATTGGACAAAAATTTACGACACACGGGCCCACCTCGAGGTTTCGTGCTATTCGGATTTAAATGACCACGCCCCTGTTCTAGACGCCAGAATCGGCCGCCTTTCACTATCGAACCATCCGGAGGGCTTATCGCGCGATAACTGCTTCCGTTTCTCCTCGATAAAAGCTATAGTGTGTTCCGTACGATGCTGTATATATTTTTCAGGGAAACGAATCGCGTGTAACCATACATTTTTAAGCCTGTCGAGTAAGGACAGTCCGATTACGCAATAACGTGGATGCATCGTGTATTAAAAAAAAAAAAAAAAAAAAAAAAAAAAACCGAAATTAAAAGGAATTCAGTCGACGTTATCGTCTTATCAAAAGCGGTGCCGTCGAATCGAATGGCACGGTCTCAGGGTCGATCGATTCGTCATCGCGACGTTGAATAATACTCGCGAAATTGTCGCGATCAAACAACCGTCTCCACGAGCGAGTCCAGCCTCGAGATAGCGATCGATAATAAAATGATCCATCGATCATGAAAATAAAGAAGAAAAAATAAATAAAAAATTTAATTAAAGGTATGATAGAATTAAAAATTTAAAAAAAAATCGAATTTCGTCGGCAAACATCGATACCTTCGCCGTTCGTACGAAATGATTTCCCGGTAATACAGAGCCTGGTGATTATCGTCTGACGACCGAGAAGCTCACTCGGCAATTCGCGTCTCGCTCGAGCGTCTCTCGTTGTCGAAGAGGCGTGCGGCTGGATGATAATTAGCGAGAAAAGGCGGTCGAAAGAGTCGCGAGAGTGCAGCGAGCCAGTAAATTCCGTTAAACCGCAGACTCGTAGAAAAGCGCGGGGGAGAAGAGCGAGCGAGCGAGAGGGCCTCTGCTTCATCATTCTCTTACGCAACGTTTATTGCACATAAATGACACGTCGAGTGCATTATGAGATTACCCACCGAGCTTTGGGGCATCGGAGTGTGCGTGAAAGTTACTCGCACATGCAATGACAATGAGAAGAGCCGCTGATGCTGGCGCCAGTCTCACAGCCTCGTTCCCTCCTCCTCCTCCGCCTCCTCCTGCTGCTGTTGCTTCTTCGCTATTATATCTATATTATCGTACCGCAAACTACAGCGGTGCGCGTTGAACTGCGTCAGCAAAGTCCGATAGTTGGACGATAACCTGCTGTTCGTAACGCGCATACCGCGGTCAGTGCTTCTGCATAAATTAGACTGCTAAATGGTTCAGCAAAATTGTACACGATAATTATGAACTTTACTCGGAAGAAATTGATCGATCGGTGTGCTATGTTTATTTTCAATAGAGTGATTGATAAAGTCTCACTATAGTTTTTTTATTCCCGGTGGAGGGCGTTGAAATTTCGAAGTCACTTTTTGGAGCGGTCGTTTTAGAGACTTGTAAAAGTTAATTAATAAATGTTAATTAATTAATTCTTCGTATAGCCCGCATACCCCTTAACGCTCCTGCTGCTGATGATTCTGCGCTATTGTCTTTATATTATCGTCCCCACAAACTACAGCGGTGCGCGATGAACAGCGAAGTTCGATAGTTGGACGATAACCTGCCGTTCGTAACGCTCATACCGCGGTCAGTGCTTTTGCATAAATTAGACTGCTAAATGTTTCAGCAAAATTGTACACGATAATTATGAAGTTTTTACTCAGAGGAAATTGAACGATCGGTGTACGAAGTTCATTTTCAATAAAGTGATTGATAAAGCCTCATTATCTTTTTTTTTTAATTCTCGGTGGAGGGCGTTGCAATTTCGAAGTCACTTTTTGGAGCAGTAATTTTAGAGGCTTGTAAAAGTTAATTAATAAATGTAGCGATATTTATCCAATCATCATAAATTGTTCGTATAGCCGGCATAATCCTTAACGCTCCTGCTGCTGATGATTCTGCGCTATTATCACTATATTATCGTAGTCACAAACTACAGCGGTGCGCGATGAACAGCGAAGTCCGATAGTTGAACGATCACCTGCCGTTCGTACCTGCTTCTGCATACATTTGCCTGTAAAATGTTTCAGTAAAATTGTACACGATAATCGTGAAGTTTTTACCCGGAGACCGGAATATTGAATTTAACGTCGGAAACTGATCGATCAGTGTGCTGAGTTAATTTTCAATAAATTTTCTGATATAGATTCATAAAACCTCACTGTCTTTTCTATTTCTCGTTGGGGAGGCTTGGAAATGTCGAGCTCACCTTTTGGAGCACTGGAGCAATTAACTCGTAAAAGTCAATTAATAAATGTAGCAATATTTCTCCAATTATCATCAATTCTTCGTGCGATAGCCCGCATACTCCTTAACTCTCGATGTCCCAGCTTGAAGAAAGTCCCGTTAGTTGTTTCCCTTAGTCGAGAGGCTCCCCCCAATTTTTATGTTTGCGCGATGGTATGCCAAGTGTTCGAAGGGGGGGAAAAACAGTCAGGTTATTGGTCGATGCGGGCGGGAGACCGTCGAGGGTGAGACTAGCCCAATCTCGCTAGCCCTGAGGGTCATCCGCTCGTCGGATCTGCCGAACGAACGAGGCTGATTGGGTCAGTCGAGTCAGAAGGTTTAGGAGGAAGAGCGAGAAGAGAGTTACCAGTCCTCGGTGGCCACAGTGTACAGCGAGCCGAAGCAAACGCGGGATGGAAGGAACGCGGTGTTGGAAGGAACCGAGGCTCCTCTCGAACTTCCACCGTCCTAGTGGCAGGGCCAAAGTTTTCGGGTGGCTTTGGTTCCGAGAACTCGTCAGGGACCCGCGAGCGCGTCCGGCCAAAGGCCAAGTTGGCCGGCGAACCGACGACGACCACGACGACGAGAAAACCAACATCGACCTCCTCCTCGTTCGTTCTGGCTACTTCTTGTTCCTTTTCTTCATTGCCCTCGGTAGCTCGAACTCCCCTCGCTAAACTAGGCCCACTTTACGCTCTTCAGAGATGTTTGATACACTATCGCGGCAATTACTCTCGGTTAGTTAATTCACGGGGGGAGAGCGGGGCAAAACGGACTACTCGTTTTTTACGAATTTTGGGCGAATGAGAAGGTGCCATTTCGGATGAAGGTACCGTTTTGGCCCCGCTCTCTACCGATCAACGGAAATCGTAATTCGAAGCTACCGCAGATGGACTTTCGGGCACGATGTGTCGACCTCCTTTTACCTTTGCTCGGATGGTGAAAGCTCCGGAATCTTTGTTTTTTTACCGCAACATCTTTAACACATGAAACTTTCATTTTACCGAAGATCGAATCTTGGTGAACGATCCATGGGTCGATCGAAGCTTCGATCCTATTCCTCAAAAAAAAAAAAAAAAAAAAAAAAAATAGAAATAAAACTATCTCGCCCGCGACTCGATAAATATTAATAGCGGCGCGCCGAATTTCTTTCTCTATCTTCGAGAAATCGTGGGACATTACGAAACTACGTGAATACTGGAAATCGAGATATAACACCGAGAATCACGAATCGGTAGATTTTTTTTTTCTTTATTTCTTCTTGTTTTTCTCTAAAAATCGCAGCAGTTTTGGTTGTACGTGAGACACGATTGGTTTGAGACGTTGCGAGAAATGTGTTTGCTAATTTTGACCCGTGTGTCGTATTTCGCCCGGTCTCTTCGGTAGTTCCGCGATATGTATGTACGCGGACGTGACACCTTCGAGGCCGGGTGCCTCCGCGTCTGCGCATGTTAACGAACGAGTATACCGCCATTACACAGCCATTCCCAACCGGCCAATTTCGATTCCAATCAGTTAAAGCCAAACCGGTACAGACACAAAAGCCATCGATCGATGGGACACGGTTTAGTCGTTTCCATCCGTCGCTCAGCGAACGCATCAACATTTCTCATCGACTCGGCACCGAATCGAGGATTCGTCGTACCTCGATATCTACATACCACTTACGTACGCGTATGCGCTCCATTGTTCCGATCTCTGTTCATTCAATTGCAAGCGACCCTTCGTAGGAAATCATTATGCAGGAATACATCGTCGTAGTTCAATATCGTACGAGTGTTATTCGTCGTTGCGATTCGTTAATGAACGGACATGACCTGCATCTTCGACTGAAGTTCGCGCCGCAAAGCTCAACGTCGCAGTTGCATGGGAATAATGCATATTGTACCGCTACGGACCGCTTCGAACGGGTACAGACCACGCAACGCCCTATTTTGTCCGCTTTACCGGGCGGAGCTTGCTCGTTATTGCTATCGGTAATCAGCAGATGTGACCTTCATATTCAATGAGAACGATAGTTGCATATAGACCGCTATGGAAGGGTACGAAAAAGCGCGTGGTGCGTTATTTAGGGCCTGCAGCACTCAGCAGAAGCGTACACTGTACGAGCTTCACGGAACGGATATTATACCACGGTGCAGTATTAAAAATATGTCGTAGTTCAATATCATACGCGCGTTATTCGTCATTGCGGTTCGTTAATGAAAGGACAAGAGCTGCATCTTCGACTGAACTTCGCCCTGCCAAGCTCAACGTCGCAGTTGCATGGGAATATCGCATTGTACCGCGCTTCGGACCGCTTCGAACGGGTACAAACATCGCAACGCTCTATTTCAGCCGCTTTACTGCGCGCAGGATGGCTACTGTCAGAGAAAATCTGGAAAACCTGGAAATGTCAGGGAATTTTTTAAGTGTCAGGGAAATCAGGGAAATGGCAGGGCATTAAATATTGGTCAGGAAAAATACGAAATATCAAACCGAGAAAAAAAATGTTTGGACGAACATTTTTTTTTGTTTTTTTTTTTTTTAGGTAAATAAAAAACATAAATTGGAAATCCGCGATCACGATTATAAAATCATTATAACTATTAATAATCGGGCATTCTAACCAGCGTTGAATCGGCGAATATAGGTAAACTCGCTCAGGCACTCGAGCTTAAAGAACTCGTAAATAATGCAAAACGAGAAGAAGCTCTTTTCAATGAAAAAATTACGGCGTTGAAGAAAGCAAAATAATTCTTATGTTATCTTCCAAAGGTTCATTCTTTCCAAAGATATAATTCCATAAAGAAAATACCAAAGAATAAATAAAAATAAACGTATGTAATGTTCCTACCGTGTTACTTTTTTTTTCACAATTCTGAATAGTTTGTCAGGGAAATTTTCGAAAATATCAGGGAAATGTCAGGGAATTTTTTTCGTCATTGTTGTCAGTAAACAGCACATATGACCCGGATATTCGATTGAACTTTGCACTACGATGTTTATCGCAGTAATCGCGATAGTCTCAATCGTACCGCTTCGGACTGCTCCGGACAGGTACAAAAAAGCACGCGGCGCGTTATTTTGGTCCTACAGCGCTCAGCAGAAGTACATTGTACGAGCTTCACGGAACGGATATTATAGCACGGTGCGCCATTAAAAATATGTGACCAAGAGGAGTGTCGGCTCACATACGCGGGGGAGGAGGAGGAGGAGGAGGCTGGGAAGGACCGGAGCGCAGTATAACTTCGCACAATTCTTTCTTACTCATTGCGCGAAATACTGTGCACTCTAAAAACATGAGGTTGCCACGTGCGAGCACGTGCAACTCTCTTCGTATGTACAAAACAGTCATTGATACCTGACACATATATAAATATGTATGTGTACATATATATATATTTATACACATACATACATACATAAAGGCATCTATCTCGTCCCCGATGGTGATAAGATAAAATACTTTAATTGGCTACCCCGTAGGAAGTGCGGTTGATACAGAACAGCGTAATAAAGTCCGCTATTTTCATTCAAGCCATGAGCGGGGAAATAAAAATTCATAAATAATATTTTCGCTCACAAACGTATCCCGGAAGTCTGGTGTTGTTGAAATCGTGAACGACGCAAGATTGCGGTCTACCGACAAACTTCAATCAGCTGCGGAGCGAAATATCCGAGAGAACAATAACGTTTAATTTATACGAATGATTTTACGCTCATTCATGCGTTGAAAAAAAAAAAAATGTTAAATTAAATGATTATAGTTCGCTATGCAAGGAGGAGTCGGCGGGCCGACGAAGAATACATTATCGAGGAAACGTGATATCAGCAGAGTGGATGTATGTGCGGGACAGACTCAAGTCATCGCTCGCAACGGCGCCGGACTTCGTGCAGCCCCGTGTACGTCGCGTATACGCAATTAGGAAGGGAAACGATGCTCGCCTCATCAAGCCCCGCAACAAAGATGACGCCGCCTCGATAAGCGACCGATGTGCCTACGAGGTTGTAATATGTCATGCATACACGGAGCCCCCACAGCAACTGACTATCTGAAATCGCGGTCGTGTTATCCGCGCGTAGACGAGAGCGACGTGTGTTAATCGATGCGAGCGTTACTATTGCGACAGGTTCATCGCGACAGGATGTACCCGCATTTCCATAAAATCGTATATTAATATACGGGAATCGGTCATTTTACTTGGCTCGGTGAAAATTCACGTTTTTAATTTTCATCAAATCAGTAGTGGAATCTTTTTTGCCAATAGCAGTGCTCTAAAAAGTAAAAACATTTGGACAAATTTTCGGCAAGAAAAAGTGTCGGGCGATGAGAGCATGAATATTTTCTGAGGGCAAAGAGTTTCGGCAGTTAAAGGATTAAAATAAAAGATTCCTTGAGCTCTACTGCGGTAGGCCCGTGTATGGTGTTTTTAGATTTAAGCTCATTATCTGTTATCCGGTGTTATCCGTACGCGGACGGCAGCGACGTGTGTTAATTCGACCTGAGCGTTACTATTGCGACAGGTTCATCGCAACAGGACGTACCCGCATTTCCATAAAATTGTATATTAATATACGGGAATTGGTAATTTTACTTGGCTCGGTGAAACTTTATGTTCTCAATTTTCGTCAAATTAATAGTGGAACTTTTTTTGCCAATAGCAGTGCACTAAAAAGTAAAAACATTTGGACAAATTTTCGGCAAAAAATAGTGTCGGGCTATGAGAAAATGAATATTTTTTTGTGGGGAAAGAGTTTCGGCATTTAAAGGGTTAAAATAAAAGATTTGCCCGTGCTCGGCTCCGACAGGCCCGTGTATGGTGTTTCTAGATTTAAGGTCCCGCCTTCCAGCTGTAGCGGTCGTCGTTGTCGAGGAGTGTTCGAGGAGTGTTCGATGTCGAATCGCTGGTATATACAATACATTGTGCGGTATATATTATATACAGTACCCACATAATACATGTACCGACGAAGGGCCGGTCCCGCCTGCCGCCGCTATCGTTCGAACGCGGAGTTACGGTCGCGTCGCCTTCCCGGTGGCGTGCGAAAGTGCGTGCAAATCGTATATACATACATGTGTCCGCGTACTCTCATGATATACCTTCGAGGAGTGGAGTGCCCCGGAGTCGCGAGCTGGAAGTTCCCGTCGACATTGTTCTCCGGCGGAGAAGCAATTCTCTTCCTTCGGTTCGAAAATCCATCCTGGCAAATTTAAATCCCTATCAAATTTTTCTCTTACTTTATCTATCAATTGTCCAATTCAAAATGCAATTGAAACTTTTCAGATGAGACCTGGCTGGATCAAATAATAACGCCCAATTAATGAATAATCGTTACCCCGCCAGTTGAATTTTTGATTAAAAAACAAATGTTTTAAAAATACTTTTTGTTGGTATTTTTTTTTACCGATAACTTGTGTACTTCGTATGTGTCTCTGTCGTCTATGTCGGTAGCGCGCCGATCCATTTGCGTGATCTCTGCCGGTGACTTACAAGCGCACTCGTGCAGTGCCACACGTCTACGTGGGCGCGCTCGCTGCAGGAATAAAACCCCTTTCGGGGCCGGAGGGGGGGGCGCAATATCGCCATTGCTTCCCACACCCACTGCAGCGATCCCGGTTCACCCGCGCGAGCTCTTCGACGAGAGAACTCTGCGTTGGCGCGCGGTCCATCGATCCTCTCGCTCTCTCGTCGTTCGGAAGAGCCTTTCTTTCTTTCCCTCCTTCTATCATACTTTCTCTGGCTGCGCGAGGTTCTTTCGTTTCTCTCTTTCCGCAGTGGATATGCGTGTACATGAGAGCGTGTGTACACAAACGCGGCGCGCACATGCAGTGCCATAACACAAGAGCCGTACGTGGCGCGAGCCACGTATGGCGGAACGATTCTTTCGCGGTGGCCCAGTGCGTTGCCTCCGAGACTGCGAGAAAGACGATCGGCGAATCGCAAAAGCGCGAAAGAGATGCTGCCCGGCCGAGGTATAGGTGTACCGTATAATACTCGGGAAGCCCTCCCCTCCGTCCCCCGACAACACCGTCAGCAGGATAAATATATAGGGGGCCGCACATGGCGTCGCGAATTCCATTCGCCCGGAGAGCGAACCCCACCGATTCTCCTCCCGATGCCGCCGATTCTGAGGCTCCGCGACGAGGACGTAATCTTAATCACCCTGTGCATGTTACATTTTTGCCGGAGATCGGCGTCCGGTAAGGCTTGCAGGGGGTACGCGTTTTAACACTGCGCAGGGGACGGATTTATTTAATAAAAAAAAGTTGGTGGAATCAAAGTGAGGTGATGCGACTACCTGTAGCAATGCTAATTCGTGCATTGAGGCGCCTCCTGCACGGTGAAAAAGTACAATTATTTTTTGTGCTGTTAGTTTCTATCATTTTTATCATTACTTTGACCATTTTTTTTTAAGTTGAAGTATAGTTCGTTAATAATCAAAGAATTATAAAATTGGGAAAAAAAAAAAGGCTGGATCTTTTTGGACAGAACGTTTCTCTTTTACTGTACGTCCGAATGATTTTGTTAATGCGATAGATATCAATTAGCTACACTGAGAGAAGGATCTAGCAAAAATGACCAATCATCTAAGACAAATTACCATAGCGCAAAGTAGTACGGCGCCAGCGTGCCACTTATGGTAGAAAGTCTGAGATTATCCAAGAATTTTTACCATAATATGTAAGAAAAATTCTTATAAAGCCGGTAACTTCCTAGCATAGGTGGCGCCCTAACGCTCTACTACTATGCGATATGATAATATCTTCCAAGGGATATAGTAATTTTTACTAGATCCTTCTCTCAGTGTAATAGAGTTATTTCCACATCGCCGCTCACCCGACTCATCCGATATGCAGAAAGTTTCGTTAAGTGTCCCGGTTAGGCTTGCAGGGTACGCATCTAACACTCTGCAGGACAGAGATCAAAGTGAGGTGATTCGTTTACCCTATGTCTATAGCAGTGCTAATTCTTGCCTTGGGCGGCGGTAATTCCTGCGCGATGAGAAAATACAAGCATTTTTTTTTCTTACTACTTTCAATAATTTTTAACATTAATTTTACTATTTAAAATACATAGATTGAAGCATCTTTCATTAATAAAAAAAAAGAATGATAAAATCGGCAAAAAAAGAAACGCTGATCCCTTACAGAGAAAAGTATTGCATGTCCAAACGTTTTGCTTTCACTGTACGTCCGAATGAATTTCTTAATGCGATATATCAATTATCTAACGGACTTATCTTCCCGTCCCCACTTAGCCGCGTCAGCCGATATGCAGAAAGCTCCGGGTCACGTCCATGCCGATAATATTTATGCACATGTCTCCGATGTGTGGAAGCCGCGGGGGTGAGGGGTGGAGAAGCCATACAGGCGTCGGTGTACAAACGCGGTGAGCGAATAAATGTTTCTCGCTCTGCCTCGCGTTCCCCCTCGCCGCCCCCCCCCCCTCTTTATTCTTTCGTTCTTTATCCTCCATTCGCTCTTTGCTCGCGGCCACAACATACGCTCGCGAATGATGTCACATCCGGCGTCTCGTTTTTCGCGGCGTGCACTTATCATGGGACGACCGCCGCCGTCGTCGCCGCCGCCGTCGTCGTCGTCGTCGTCGTCGTCGTTTCTCCTCGCTATTATATACTGCGGTGTAACCGGCGTTACGCGCCGCGAAATTCTTCGGCCGCCCCCGACCTCCGAGTGACAACGGGTGGTGCGTGCGTAGGAATAAACCGAAAGTGCGTCGGTACACGCGTTCAAGGTATAGACAGTATGAATCGTTTCGGATCTTTTGTATGCCGGCGCGAAGGCAAACAATGATTTAGCTCTGAGAAAAATCGCTCACCGGCTTTCCGGATAGAAGAGCGGGAGAATTTCCTCTCTCGCTGAAATTACTCTTCGCAGGATCGAATGAATGAAATTTGTAGCGCGTATTATTGTCCGCGAGATTGCTGTGAGGAAAAGTGCGACGAGAATTTCGAATTTATCAGCGCAGCGTCGTTTTATTTGTGTCCTGAGGCAAGCCGTGCTCAAAAACATACAACTACGAATAACAAAGACAAGGCGCAGCAAAAAAGTTAACAAGAAATCAAAATGACAATTAAAATATGTAACAAAAATTTAAGAAAAGTAATGAAAAATAATGAAATTTAAGAAAAGTGATGAGTAATGAAATATCGGTAAAGAACGAAGAAATTATTACGCTCCGCTCTTCGCTCAGTTCTCATTATTTCAACGGACGCAAAATACGTTCGATCAGCCGCGCCGCAAGAACGATCGATACGATTCATCGAGTTTGATTCGAGCCTCTTCGTAAGCTCGCTTGCGCAACTGCTCGGGCGTGTCATTTCGATGCGTCATATCAATAACTGGCTGTAAGGCCGAGGGGAATTTGTACTTTAACCTGTCATCACGTTTCGTACTCGTTTCGTATTTTTACAGTAAATAATGCCTCCTCCCCCCCCCCCCTCCCCCCGCGTTCGCAATAACAACGTTTGTCGGTGAAATGATCAACGGCGGGTCTTTGGCGGTGGCAAAAAAAAAATGAAACTTTCGTCGAATGAAATGCCGTCTTATTATGGATTCGACGAGTAATCGCAATTCCGGCCGTCCGGTTTCTTAGTACGGAATTCCATCGGGAGACAGGGCGGCAAAGCTGTCCCCGATGCCGGGATGCCGTGGAGGGGGTGGGGTAGATGGGGTGTACCTTGCAAGCTGCTGCATTCTGGCCAGGATCAATCCGCCGTGGTGCGGTAACAACGAGCGTCGAGGAGCGAGGACGGAATGAGAATAAACGGGAGTGTGTGGAGGCGCGTTGGCGAAGCTTAAGAGAATACGTCACACAGCGACTTTTCTACTTTTGGAACTAAAAATTTGGAACTACAAACGTTCTAAAGCAACGAATGAGGCCCTTTCCAACCTTTCGTTGGAGCTGTGGAGTCAGGAAGTCGGGCGAATTAGAAAAATGTCTGACACATTAGATAATGATGATTGTTTTTACACGGGTGATGGAAACTGGAAATCCGTCACGAAGGAGGTTTGCGACCAGCGAGGATCTACGAGCGATCTTAACACTGTAGTGCAGCAGACAAGTCGAAGCAGGGAGGGGAGCGGAACGGCTGGATGGAAGGATGATGGAAAGAAGGAGCAAAGATGATCAAGCAGAAGGAGAAGAAGAAGATGAAGCAGAAGGAGAAGAGGATGAAGCAAAAGGAGAAGAAGATGAAGAAGAGGGAAGAGGAGTAGAAGAAGGGGACGAAGAGCTTGAGAAGAGTCGAAAGGCAAGCGCAGCAGCAGGGACAGTGCAGCAACGCGCCGGTTAGTGGAGGCGAGCGGGGATACTGTCTCGCTCGGTTACAGGCGCATCCATTGACGCCTCGGCTGAGAGCGTTTATGAATGAAGCCCCTTCCAGGCCCTTCGGCTTCTCTCTTCTTCTCCTGACCCCCTCTCGCCGTCGCTCTCGCGTTCTCCGCTGCAGGACCGCTCTTTCTAACGCCACAGTGCAGGCAACGGGAGGATACCGAGCGGGGTGCGCCCATATTACTAAGACGCGCAGTGGTACATGTACACGCGTACACACAAATGTAGATATCTGCACACATTGGAGAGTGTTAGCGTATAGAGAGGGAATGTGAGAAACTTAGCCGAAACCGACAATGCGTAAACGACGATAAGGCTCCGGGCGCACGTCCGGTTGCTAATAATAAATCTGTTGTCCGAGCCAATCATCCTTGACTGCGATTTCGCCGTAATCGCGGCAATGGAAAAATGAATGGACCAACGAATGTACGAAGGAATGAATGAATGAATCTGTGATGCTGGGGCTCGAGAGCGAGCGAGATTGGAGTATTGTTACTTAAATTGTTATCTCTACTTTATCATCGATGTGTCGCGTGTACATTGAGGGAAGGATCTGATTGAAAGCCCATTTCTGGCTAGAATATAAGTTCCTTTTACTAGAAAATATTTCAATCTGCGGCGTTGTGCATTATACCGGCATATTACGTCGATCAAATTTATTTTATGCGTACATACGTAACAAAATTTCATAGCCGAAATTCCCTTTTTTTATCCATTAAATTATCAGTTTTAATCGCAATGTTTTCCCCACCAGCCTTCTGCAAAAAATTATCCTACGCATTGGGCAAAAATTACTGCGGCCCGTGTAAAAATTTCACATGTCACCAGTCGTGGCGCTGGTGTGCCATGTCGCCAAATCGAAATTTACCATACGACTTGGTAGATTTTCCTAGATCCTTCTCCCAGTGTTTTTTTTTTTTTTTCGGTCCAGCACAGCTACTCCATAGTATAGGTAGCGGCCGTACGGCTATCTCAGAATAAGTACAAATAAAAATATATATATATATAAAGGGGGGTGAGGGTGGTTTGTAAAACACTCGTGGGGAGAGGATCCGATTGCAAAACGTATCTCGGTTAACAACAGGTTCCACACATAGAATGTGCTGGAATGCGTTTTGTACATACACCGTCCCGTGGGTCTCCCGAGAGGAGCAGCGGCCGAGCGCAACGTTGGTCGTTTTCACTGTGGCCACTGCCTAGGCTTTTTTTTAAATTTATTTTATATATTTTTTAAAAATTTTATTTCTCCCTCAATCTTACCGGGAGGAGCGCACCGGTGAGCTCTCGGGTAGAGAGAAGAGACGCAAATCTGTGAAATTGTTCTCTTTGTGTGGGAAGACAGGTAATAAATACCGGGACCGGCTATTACTTAACGTCAAACGGCTCGTCGGTAGAGGCCCGGTTTCGAATTTTAGCATCACCCGACTCGCGCCGCGCGAGTCGAACGCGCCCGAGGCTTCTTCGGAAATCCTCATTCTCCGTCCCGCTCCTTTATCTCCTCGCTCCCGCGGCCACGAGCCTCTTCCAGGACCTCGCCTGTCTCAAACAATTTAATTACCACGCGTTTCCAACGGGGGATCCTTTGTGTCGCCGACTTCTTATGAGCCTAAGCAATGGACAATGCAAGCACGAAAAAAAAAAAAAAAAAAAAACATTACCGGCTAACCTCGACTTCGCTTCTTCTATCGGTCGATGAGGATTGCGGAAGATGAGAAACAGCAACTAAACGACGTCGCTTTTCAGTCAATAAACAAAAAAAGGATCGCGATATTGAAACTAATTGTTTTTATTATCAATAGCTTGAATTTCGATCAAAACTGCTATCGGATTCGAAATATGTGGCCGGGAATGTTTTTTGCGAATATTCCATTAAAAAAAAAAAAATCAATTTCCAGTTTCGAAAAAATAACTATAGTAGATTACGTCTTTAAAAAAAATGTTAATCGACTATTATTGAATGAAGTTGCTAGAATCAGCGAGCCGGCTAATTTTCATTCACGGTTCGAGCACGTTCTATAATTAATCATAAAGGAAGGAATTGCAAGAGAAAGAAGAAAAACGAAGTGCCACGCGGCGGGAGGAAATGCCGCCGCGCGTCACGGTTTCCTCTCGCGATTTCTTACCGAGCCCATCCTCGGGTGAATTCAACGTAACGTATGTGCATATGTGCCGCCGTACACGCTCCATATATCCACATATATATATATATACACATACATTATGAACGTTACAATATGGGCGTTGGGCCACTGATATTTCTTGCGATAACGATTAAAAAAAAGTTCGTCGGGTTGCATTTTTGTGAGTCTGGACACGTGTGCTTCTGGGGAATAGCGTGTGTCTCAGCGTTGGTCCCGCCGATCGTTGGGGATGCTGTTGGAAGCTGCAGGTCGCTCGTGCGTCGGGAACGTCATGCCCTCGCGCACAGACGTTAACGCACATGCTCCGTTAATCCCTTCTGTTCGACAAACACCTAAACCACTTCATAAAAAAAAAAAAAAAAAAAAAAAAAAAAAAAAAAAAAAAAAAAACGAATACTCGCCATCGAATCCGAAACAAGTGAAATCGATTGAGAGATATGAGTGTCACCCGGGTTCGACTACCGAATCCTTGGCGATCCTCTCGACCCACAGTCGCTCACATGAGTGCGTTGTTTGGATGTCTAGGGGCAACAGATGTCGAGAAAAATAGCAAGAGCTCTTGCGCTCTATCGCTATATCCGTCTCTCCTTATTCTCCCTCTCGCTGGTTTGTCCGGAGTCTCGAGTGTCTTCGGCTCTGCTGGAGATAAAGTCGGAGCGAAGCCAGCGGAGGGTTTAACTTGGGAGTCTTCTCGCGACGACGGCATCGTCCCACGCACCCAAAGTGCCGGGCCCTTTAAACGCCCCGGGGACGAGAGAGTGTAAGCAAAAAAAAAAAAAAAATCTCTCGCGTTTCTGTCGTTCACCTCATAATTTCCTTTTTTTCCCCCTTTTTTTTCGTTTCTCCACACTGAAAACATTCTGGGATCTCATTCGAGCGAGATATCTACTTGCGGAGGACTTGCGCTCTAGTCGTGATTAAACAAATTTTCGGAGCTTTGCTCGAGTCTACTCGAACGAAATACGTGTTCCCGGTTGGATTTCTCCGAGAAGCCTCTGGTGAAAGAAGCTCGTGAAGGAGAATGAAAAGAGGCGATCCTCTCACGGTTCGGACGAGGCGCGAATGTAAAAGGTTTCGGGAATCTTCGGTGGCTCTCATGTGCCTCGCCCGAAAACCGAAGTTTCTCACCCTCCTCGCACCGCGGGGGTGAGAAGTCGGCGAAGCCGAAGACCGGCGATTACATGCGCGACGCCCCGAAGACGGTGCGAGCAAGAGCGAAATAACGTGGTGGCTTGTTTCAATATTTTAAGCGCATTCCAGGATATCACCCGTACTCAGGAGTGGACGGCCAATATTTGAGGTAGCGCTGGGCAAACAGAGCGGCTTCTGCTGTTTCTGCTGCCGCCTCGATCTTAGCCGGTCCGATTCGTGTCTCAGAATGTCGAAACTTAACAGACCGAAAACGGAAGTGCATCATAGCCGAGTTAACCGATCCATCCATCTTAATTTTCGTCGACAAATTTATAGTTAATTTTTTGTTTTATTTTCTCACCGAGGAATTCTCGACACAGGTGGATTCTGTCGATGCCCACGCGGCGTGTGAAAGTCTCGAGAGCTCGTTAACGCCATCCTGGCATCCAGTTATATACCCTATACATATATAGACGTCGGAGTCGTCCGAGGTTTAACAAGAAGACGCCGTCGAGAAGAAAAAGAAGAAGAAGAAGAAGAACTGAGGGAATTAAGCAGGGATAAGAGGAAGACGAAGCTAGGTACCGAACAGGTGCAGCATGTAGGTATGCACACGTAATACTGGATACACGTTAAATCAGGTCTATTGCGTGAGGTTGACCAGCTCAGTACAATATCTGGCTCGGGTTGGAGTGAGCCGATCAATTTCACATCACGGATTCGGCGTGCAACCGGCAATGATGAAGTTTCCAGCGATTGGTTGCTAACACAGTCGGTAAAACAGTTATTATCATCTTCCATCGTGTCGCCTTTCCGTCCATTAATGAATGTCCCGATGAGATCTGCCAATACCGTATGCGAGCTAAATCAGGTCCATTCCATGAGGTTGGCCAGCTCGGTGCAAGATTGGGTTGGAGTTGCAGTAAGCCGATTAATTGCACATCATGAAATCGGCCTCTAAGCGGTCAGGATGAAGTTTCCAGCGATTTGTTGCTGACACAGTCGATAGAACAGTTTCATCCATTAACGGATACCCCGCTGAGTTCTGCCAAGAGCTGCTTCCAGGCCTAGGCATAACTCAAGCTGTACGGGACTAGACCAACGAGATTCCGTGGTCGCGTTCCCAAGGCCTCCCGAAGATCCGAAGTTGGTCGGAGGGAGGAGGGAGAGGCGCCGAGGCGCAAACTCCGAAACTGCCGTCCGGCAGCGCGGTCCAGAAGAACCCAAGGAGACGGACAGAGCTCGAGGAGATCAGAGGAGCTCGGCACAGCATCCGTAAGCAGAGAAACCTCTCTCGCGGCTCGCCGAGTGAGCGAAGAAAAATAAATGAACGGTGGGTCTGCAATTTGGTCGATCTATCAGAGGATCGCCGTCTCCTCTCCTCCGCCGACACCGCGTATACCGACGCTGTTGGCGCTCTCTCGCCACTTCGCGCGCGGCCTCGACGCCGCGGCATCTTATCCGTTAACCAGATCCTCTCGCATCCCCTTCCGCGGCACGAAGGATCATCGCGGCCAGTCTCCGTCCTCCCCGCGCAGTGGACCAACGATATCTTTATTTATTTTCATTTATTTTCTTTCAAACCATATGAACAAACACTTGCCGAACCTTTTCCATCTTTCGCTCTCCCATGCCGACGATCCTCCGGAGAATTGATCACGATTCGTGCCTCTTCTCTAGCTCTTCGTAACCCGGCGAGTCTCGACAATTCCTCGAGCCGGTATTTACTACGAATAGCCTTCATATTTTTTTTTTTTCAGGCAGAGCGGGGCAATACGGACCGTTCTTACGAATGTTTCTTTTCGCGGCCTATGAATAGCAAAAAGTTTCGTCTCGAACTGAGGTCGTTTTAGTAAAGGAGGAAAATGTTACGTTGTTACACACCAATGCGATCGTCGATAGACTTGCGGCACAGACGTCTCGTCTGTATAGTCTTTGCCGACTCCGAGGTCTCGAAAACGCGGTCAGTCGGCGAATAATAAAAAGAAACAACATTAGCGCATATAGAAAAGAGTATAAGACCGTCGGGCTTCTGTCTGCGGTTCGATCGTCGGGACGAACATGACTCAGAGGCTAATAAAATCGAGTCTCTGTACGGTGCGGGTGAGCCACGGGAGGGTCCGCAAGGGAGAACGGAGTGACGTTCGAGCCGGAGCGGCCGGGCAGGGGGGGGGGGGGCAGGCAAGAGATGCGAGCACGGAGACAAGGAAACTGCAAAAGACGACGTCGCGAACGTGAGTATGACGAGAATCGTCCGGAGCTCGTGCTCGCTCTTCGGTCGTCGCGTCTCGCCTCCACGGGCATGGGAAAAGGCCAGCAGATTCATTGACTCTCGGGTCCGAGTTGGCGCGAAGGTCCCTCTTGCCCCCCCCCCTCGTCCGGCAAACCACCGCGCGTCTTCGTTCCATTGTTCCATTAAAGTTCTCGCCGAGGCGAACTCGCGTCTCCGCTGCTGTTTTATGGGGCCTTAAACAAATCGTTTCCCTTCCACCGAGTGCGCGGGCTATGCGCCTCCCCCCCCCCCCCCCGACCGACCCCCTCACTTGAGTTTCACATCGAGCTGCGGTACAGCAATGCCACCATATCGCGTGACTGTAAGCAGAATGGCGCAATTTTTTGTGCTCTCGGAGACCAGATGCGCCCTTCTGATTTTCATGCACGCGATACTCTGGTAATCTTGGTCTCGTAGCGGGCTCTCTGTGTTCCGCGTGTAACTCGCGCCCACTCGCGGGAGACGCGGGCAGAGTCTGCGGAGAAGATCTCTTCTTCGTCGGGGTCCGCCTCACCCTCTCCTCGGGCCTTTCCCGCCGTTCCGAGACGAGCGCAACGGCCACGGACGACGGATTAAGTAATTATGCCGACGACTTATTTCGGGCGCTTGCTCATTTTCGCATCCCCGGACGCGGTTTCCGTCGCTCCTTTAACCCCAGTCATTCTTCGCGAGCGAGCTCTCAGGCATTCTTAAGTATGCACACCCGGCAAAAATTACTATGAGAACACGAACTCCGTGGCCTCTCGATAATTGACCGTGTAAGCTCTCTTTTAACGCTTCTGCATATCTGTGTTTGTACTCATGTGCGGACACGTATACGCGTGTGGTGTATGAAAGTTTATGGCAAGATAAGAGACGATGAACTTGATATAGTTTCGCGGGAAGTTACCAAGGGACATCTTCAATGTGCTGGAACGCGCTAAATTTAGTACTTGGTGTCCAGACAAAGGATCGCTGGACGATGAACTTAAGGTGTTGCAGACAATTCGGACATGGAATGTGTGATCTTGCGCGTGTAAGAAATTGACCGGAAGAAATCTGATAAATATAAACCTTTTTGGAATTCAAAGCTTGGAACTTGATATAGTTTCTCAGGAAGTTACCAAGGGATATCTTCAATGTGCTGGAATGCGCTACATTTTGTACTTGGCGTCCAGACAAAGGTTCGCTGGACGAAGGACTTGCGGTGTTCGAGAGAACTTGGAATTGCAAACGGTAATCTTGCCGTATGAATAATTGACCGGAGAGAAATGCATAAATATGGATTTTTTTTTTGGTATTCGAAGCATATTCAATGTCGCTAAAGCCTCGTCTTTCGAACAACGGCGATGAGCTTGACATAGTTTTGCAGGAAGCTGCCAAGGGAAATCTTCAATGCGCTAGAACGCCCAAAATCTATTATGTGGGGTCCAGACAAAAGGTCGCCGAACGAAGGACTTGAGGAATTCGAGGATACTTGGAATTAGAAACTGTCACCTTGCTCGTGTGAACAATTGACCGTAGGAAGATTCATAAATATGAATTTTTTGTTCGAAATGCGAAGCGTATTGAATGTCGCTAAAGCCTGTTCTTTCGATCAACGGCGACAGAGGACAAAAGTTCGCCCGGATGTAAAAAATCGAAAGAGTTGTTGCCGGGTCGAATAATGACAAAGCTTCCACCGTGCGCCCGGCGATGCCCGGAGGAGAGGACGAGCTCTTCTCGCCGGAGAGGCCAGATCGGAGAGCAGCGGAGAGGAAAACGGGAGGCAGAGAGAAGAGGATATCGCGAGGGCACGACCGTGCGAAGAATCGCCGCGCGCGGGACGTGAAAGAGAGCGGAGACCCGGGAGTGGCCCCGAAAGTGCCCGGTGGTCCAAAAAGCCGACGTAGCCGAGAAGTCGCTCCTCCGCGCCGCTCGCTCATCGGCCCTCGTATCGCCACGGGCTCCGCACGCGATATTCATTCTCCTTCTGCATCCTCGCCGGGGTAATCTTCCCCCAAGCTCTCTCTGGCACCGACAACCCCCTTTATTTTTTTACCGGGCCCCAGACGGACCGCTCTGCGGCTTATTCGCATGATTTTTAGGCGGCAAGCCCGGCATAACCGAAAACAATTGTTATTATTCATGAGATGCAGTGACGAGTATACAATACCGAAGAAGATACGTGTATATCTGTGTAGATGTAGAGCGGGGCGAAATGAACCGTTCCGAGCGACTCTGAACGGAGCCCCGTTTAGAAAGGCGGCGGCTGGACCGTTTAGCCCCGCTCTCCCCCTACCCACGACATTATGCCGAGTGAAATGAAAAGCTTTTTTTTTTTCTTCATCCTTTCGACGAAGAATGACCGTACAAATACGAGATAATTGCATTATCCGCGTAATACGATAACGATAACGTTCCCAAACGCACCGACTGGCCTACACGCGACCTCTTTTCTCAGCGGCTCCTGTCTCTCCGACCGCCCGCACAAGAGAAACTTTGAACCCATAAGGCGCGCACACACATACACAAGCTCAACGAACGGTCGAGCGGTAAAACTATAACTCCCCGTATCGTAATCGCTGTCGCGACGCCGCGTGTGCAACCGCAAATTGCCCGTAGGCCACTCCACTCCAATGTGTTTACATCCGGGTATGATACGAAGTAATTGCGCGTTACTTCGCGAAACGATATTCCCTTTGATCCGTCTCTCTATTATGTAGGGCTCCGCCGTGCTTGCAAACGCGGCCAGAGCTCCGCAACCGCGCAATATCGGAGAGAACAATCGTGGGAAATTTCGTTCAGGAATTAAAGGTTACGGTCTCTCGCGATATAGTGCGCCCACGCGCGCACACAAACACACACACACACACACACATGATACGGGCACGATCGATGGAGATAAGAAATTTTCGATCGTTCTCCCGAGCGCAGTCAAATAGGGGATGAGAAGGATACGCGAGAACGGTCCGTCCGTGTGTCGTGTCGGCGAGCCCTTGGAAATATCAGAACCCTTCGGCGATGAGTAAAAATTGTTCTCGGCTCTCTGTCCGGCGATCCTTCTCGGCCCTCCTCTATCGCGAGCTTCTTTTTGGCTGCTCCTCTTCGGAAGTCCGACGGAGAGCTCCTGCGTTGCTTAGACGGGATCCTCGGGAGGAAGAGGGGGGAGTCGGAGGGCTCGCGAGCCTCCGAATTTCGGCCTCGAAGGACCTCCCTGGACCGCGCAGCGAGACGGCGGAGGTCCCGTTCACTCCCTTTTCCTCGACTATAACCAAACTGTACGTCCATGCCGCCTTGTGCGCACACGACCGTCGATACCCTATCTATGTGTCGAAGGTGGGCCGCAGCGTTGAGACTCCCGAGGGAGGGCTGGGGTGGAAGTCTCGGCAGCCTCTTCCTCTCCCTTCGCCCTTCGGCGGAGAGCACACGGACATTGTCCTTTTCTCTCTCGTCCGGAACTCTCGGCGTCTCGCCGCGGAGGAGCGAGCGCCGTTGCGCACTCTGGACGCGGGGCACCGCACCTCCGAGCGGCAACGGCGGACCACCGCATCACTACCACCAGCACCTCCGAGCCGCACGATCACAGGACCACGCAACCCCGTGCGCGGGCCTTGTGGAACCGCATTCCAACTCGGCTCGATCCTTTTCTCGTGAATGCGCACTGTGTCTCAGAGGATGATCGGAGCGGAGGCCACCACTCCGGGAGCGAAGAGGTCCTGCGGAGGACTTCGCCGGCAGAAACGTCTTTCGCACGGGCGATGTACCAAGTTACAAGGAGATTGAGGATGGCGTTTTGCCTTTTTTTAATTGTCTGAGATGTTGGACAGCAACTGGGTTTCGATTAATTCATTATTGAACAATTCTTTTGGTGACATTTTTTAAAATTCTATTTGGAAATTTGGTAAAAAGTATGAAGCGAAAAATGCCAAGTTCATAAAAAGTCTGAGACTTGGAAAAATTAATTGAAGGAGAAAAATCTATATGTTGATAGTAACTGCGAAATTGCGGTGTCTTATCTAAGGCACAAGGCATAACCAAGGTTTAAGGCACTCTTGCAGACGGTTGAGCTCGGTGGAACAATTAAATCTCCGGCCAAATCGAATACATTTCTTTTTCCTTTCCCTTCACTGAATCCTTGAGAAAAAGTATGAAATGTAAAATTCCAAGTTCATAAGAAGTCTGAAACTTGGAAAAATTAATTGAAGGAAAAAAAAAACCTATGCGTTGATAATAACGGCAAAATTGCTGTGTCTTGTTTAAGGCACAAGGCGCTCTTGCAAACGGTTGGGCTCGGTAGAACAATTAAATCTCCGGCCAAATCGAATACATTTCTTTTTCCTTTCCCTTCACTGAATCCTTGAGAAAGGATCCTTGAGACTTCGCCGGCAGAAACTTCTCTCGCACGAGAGACGTACGAAGTTACGAGAAGATGGAGGATATAATTGTTTTTAATAGTCTGAGATACTGAACATCAATTGTGCTTCAATTATTCGACAATAAAAGAATTGTTATCTTGACATTTCTTTTCTCATTTTTATTCGGCTATTTAAGAAAAAAGTATGAAACCTAAAATCCTGAGTTCACAAAAAGTCTGAGACTTGGAAAAAATTGATTAAACGAAGAAAAAAAACCTATCCGTTGATAATAACAACATCGAATCCGCCGTGTGCGAACGGTTGGGCTGGACAAAACAATTAAACCTCCGGCCAAATCGAATAAATGTTCATATCCATTCCCTCCACCGGATCCTTGAGAAAGAGATTACTCGACGGAGTGAAAGGACCTCAAGCGGTCCCAAGTTCGCCGGTCCCGTCAGCCTCCGCGGCCTTGCCCGGGCTTCGATATCGCACGCGCAATTAAGATCTTTATTAAAGGAAATCCCAAGGAGTCATTCCTCGGGCTGTCGCGTTTCGGCCGCGCGCGTCTCGAACCCTATATACGCGTCCGATTTAATCACCCGATGCGTAAATCAAGTCCCGCTTCTTTTAATTTTACACGTGTGCGCTCGCCTCTCCTTCTCATCTCGTTCGTCTTTACGGTGGACGCGAGTCGCCTATTTTTTTTTCTCCCAATTTTTTTTTTTTCATTGTCAGCCCTCTTTCCACCCGTTCGGCCGTCGCGTGGAGCCCCCGCGGATCTTTTCCTCTTTAAAGAGCTCGCTGCGCGCCGCGTTTGTGCGCGCCAGTTGGGCTGATACATGACGTTTCTCACGCCGATAATTATCACTGCACGGTCTGTCCCCCGTCCCGAACGTTCGGGCCGCCCTCGACGACGACGGTCGCTGAGGTTCTGCATTATGCTCCGGAGGACGCGGGGGACTCCGAAGTTTGCGGCTCACGGCGTATGGCAGACGAGAGAGGAAGGGATCGGAGGGAAGGGTGGAGAATCGCGCGAGACCGGCGAGAGCGCACACCGATAACAGGTGATCATTGTCGGGGCCGCACAATGCGCCGGCACTTCTTCCTTCTCTCGTTGCCTCGTTCGATTCCGCTCCTCTCTCACGTTCTCTCGCGTTCTCTCGTTAATGGGATGCCCGGTGCTCAGTCTCGTGCAATTAACGAGCCGCGCACGGCAAGCACATCGGGAGACGGGAACAGAGCCGGAGAGTCGTAAGTGGCACTGTAAACACGCGACCGGTGCGAGGAGGATTACCAATCGGAGAGAAACAATAAAGGATATTACCGTGGTATACGAGTGACAATTTTTTTTTTATCGAGCCCTGCCGAGTGCAGGAAATGATAAGGAAAAATCAGCGATGAAGAAAAATAAAGGGCTTTGGAAAACATGATCGAAACATCCGTTTTGCCACGGTCACGTGGAGCATTGCCAATTAGAAAATGTCCACGATTTTTTTTAACGAGAAGTTCTCCTCGGGGTTTTAATTTTTTTTTTTATTTGTTGTTTATTTATTTATTTATTTATTTTGAAATTGTAAAGCGACGGGAAGAAACAATAAAGGAAAATAAATAAATCAACGCCATCCGATTGCCGGACACGGTAAGGAAAAATCAGCGACGTATTAAAAATGGAAGGGTTGCGAAAAAGTGTTGCAGACATCGGTTTTGCCACAAACTCTCATGGAGTTGTTGCCAATTTAAAAATGTCAACGATTTCTTCGAGTGAGGACTTCCCCTCGGGATTTCTTTTTTGAATTCTTATCGAAGAGAAATAAGAAACATCGCGCATTACCTCAGGATACATCGGTGTGAAATTTCTGTTGCGCGCGATCGGCGAGTCTCGTTTCTCATCGGTGGCTCGCGCGGCTCGACGACTGCAGTCCGGGCCGCGCACTGGTGTGTTTCAAAGCGGCGTAGTGTACCGTTGCACACGAAGACGGGGACACGTGTGCGTGTGTGTGTGTGTGTGTGCGAGAGTCGGCAATGCAGGAATTCGTCGTCGTGTTGGTGACGGCAAAGGTGGGTCCTCTCGGCGGGCACGTTCGCGAAATCAGTTCGCGGTGTTTTGGAGCAGGGTGGTTTGTTGGTGGATGGGCGAGCGCGAGGCCGAACGTTCGAATAAATTAAATCCTTACCAGGAATCCACTAACGACCGCGATACCGCTGCTGTTGCTGCCGCTGAATCCTTTCCCGTCTCTCGCTCGCTCCCACTCGCTAATCGTCCCGACTCTCTCGCCTTCTCGTAGGACCTTCCATCGGCAGCACCGGCACTACGGTACAGTATACCTGTGGCTTACTGTAAGGGCTTTTTAACAGGACGAGAAGGATCCGCGGCGAGAGGTTCCCGCTGCGAGCGGCCGGCTATGACGGTGCTTTATAATCACTCGGGACTCGCGGCGACGATCCGATAGTTGGAACAACACCGACTACCAAAAGTTTCATTTAAAAGCCGCGCACCGATGTGTTATCGATGATCTTGACGATTCGATCGTAATGGCAGCTTTCGTTTTCATTCCTTCTCGTGACCCTATTAATTCTACCATTTTTTTTAATGGGTTAGAAAAATTTGATTCTTTTGGACAAGAAATGTTTAAAAAATGTCCTAACTGTGAAATTTTTTTTTCGTCTGATTGAGAGCTTTTTCGTCTGATTTTCTTTCGTTCGATTGAGAGCTCGGGACTGACAGCGAGGACCCGATAGTCGGAGCAGCACCGACTACCAAAAATGAACTTAAAAACCGCGCACCGATCTATCATCGATGATCTTGGCAATTCGATCGTAATCGAAATTTTTGTTATCATTCTCTTTCGTAACTCTGTTGATTCTACACACTAAAAAAACTATGGTATTTCCTAATATAACGAAAAGTTCCCAGGGGGGACGTCTATATAGATAGTTTGTGATAGTATACACTCAATTGATTAAACTATTATTATAGTTACAATTATAATTTTTGGTCATTGTCGTAACTATAAAATGTAGACGTCCCTCCTGGGAACTATACACTATGTAAGTTTTTCTCAGTGTACCATTTTTCCATGGGTTAGAAAAATTTGATTTTTTTGGAAAAGAAATATTTAAAAAAAAATGTCCTAACAATTTAGGGTACCGGTCAAGGGGAGTCAAGAGGAGGAGCGCTATAAAAGATTTTTTTCGTCTGGTCATACGGTTGAGAGCCTCCTCGCAGGGTGCACTGACACGCTCCGGGCGGTTCCCATGTTCCTTCGTCTCCGTCTCTACACCCTCCCGCTATCGCGTCCAGTATGTATATAGTCCTGTGTGCACTGTCGTAGATATATATATATATATATATATATATATATATATATATATATATATATATATATATATATATATATATATATATATATATATATATACACGTGTACATATGTACCCGAGAAACGCCAACGCTCGACCGGGCGTCCGTACCTCCTTCCGGGGGACGGGGGTGGCGGTGAGAAAGAAAGCCCGGTCCCATTGCCAGTGAGAAAGGGAGACCGAAAGAAACGATCAAAATATATACAACCGGCCCTGGGCGAAGCTCGTTTGCGTCCCACGAGCTTCGCTCCTCTCTCACACGACAACCTGAAATATTTCACCCGAGTACTCTCTTCCTCCGTCTTTCCCTTCTCCTCTCTTTTTATTCAATCTTCTTTTTTTTCTCTTTAATTTCTATACGAAACATATATTCGGCAAAATAGCCAACGATCAAATCGAGCAATCAATGCCCGAACGACAAGAAGCCTATCGATGAAGGGGTTAATCCGGATACGCACACGAGGCGCGTTCGGGCTTTGAATGTCGATCAAGGCCGAGTCGGCGAGCCTCGGACCGGGACCGGAAGTTCTCCATCCCGGGGCGAGGGATTGATCTCGAGAGCGTCATCCTTCACTGTACCAATGTAATTTCGTGTCGCCTGAGATGATACCGCTCCGTGTCTATTGCTCGTGCGATCGTTCCGAGGGAACACTAAAGAGCCTATCGCAGACGGACGCCGAGATGGATAAATGGAGGGGGGGAGGAAGGGGGGGGGGCAGAACTCCAGAGAGAGAGAGAGAGAGAGAGAGAGAGAAAGAGAGCCAGAACGAGGGAGGACGCAGATAGAAGAGAGGAGGCTGTGCACATCGGTCGCAGTGAATCACCTTGCGAAGGTGGGTCCCACCGGTTCACCGGGCGTCGGTTCCACGGTTACGTATACGTTGGTCCCTCGGCAGCGCAGACACACAAGCCCGACCGATTCATCTCTCCTGCCGAGCCGTACGTGTAAATATTCGTGTGAGGACGCACTTACGCACACACGTTGAGGTAGAAGAAAAAGAAAAAAAAAAAGAAGAAATCCGCGCCGAGCGGACGGCATACCTTCGGTCCCCCACGGTTCTTCGCTCCCACCGCCTTCATCCCACTTTCGCGCGCTTCTCCTCATCGCTCCCTCTCGCTCGCCCTCGTCTTTTCTCAACCGAATACTCGACACGCCCGGCATGCCGACGGTGACCAGACCTTTAATCCAATCTCTCCGGGCACGACGACTGATACCACTACCAACGAAAGCCCCGCTGTGTGTACAAAGTACCCGCAGCATCAGCGCCCTTTAAAGCCGACCAAAACGATCCTGAATTTCCGTTGCCGGACGGAGCCCTGGCTCGGCGGAGCCGCGTTTACGTGCGATTTATAAGATCGATCCTGCACACGATGCGGGATCGACTGGGCTGTTGGGATCGATGCTGAAAGATCGAAAATTGATGGGAAAGGAAATTTGCGTCGATAACGAATGGTAGGTGTGTTTTAGATGTTTTTTTTTTCTTTTTTGCCTTTCTTTTAGCCTTCTTTTTTCATCATCTGCGTCGCGGAGATTGGAACTGGAGGTAGGGGGTACATGCGTGTCGAACGGGTTAGCGGAGAGACGGCTCGGTCTACACGCGATCCCCGACTCGTCGGAGTAGGTTTAATGCTTCGGGACCTCATGCGCTATCGCTCAGTGCCGAGTGTGCTATAATAGAGTGGAATAGTCCGGATTGTTCGCTCGCCGTAACGTTGCATTATGCGCCGCGAACGTTTTTCATTCACGTACGTGCGACGTAAGTGGTTACGTCTATGCAGCGTCTGGACCGCGAGGGAACGTCCGGGCGTGGTCCAGTCACGACAGGGAAGCCGCCGGGAGTAATCGAGCTACGGTACAGTAGAGTCTCGATTATTGGGGCGCGGCTGGTACTCGATCTCTCGTTCGATCTCGAAGCCGTGCGATTTAAAAAACGAATAACACGGGCGCTAAGTAACGATCCAATACTCCGTCCAACGTCTCGTCCGAGATAAAATTCAATTAAACGTAGACGTCGTTGTAACGGGTTTCGTCTGCAATTCGAATCCGCTACGAGGAATTCGACACATTTGAGATAAAATTATATGTCCGAACTGCCTAATTGCCGTCTAGTCCGCTTTTCGGGTTTTCCGACAATAAGCAGACGGAAAGATGGCCGGGAGACTGCAGCAGGGAAGAACGGGGCGAAATGGACCGTCTCTACCAATTTTTACCCAGTCCGTCTTAGATGGAGGTCCATTTTGCCACCGGTCTCCACCCGATCATGAAGCCGTGCGATTTAAAAAACGAATAACACGGACGCTAAGTTACTATCCAATACTCCGTCCAACGTCTCATCCGAGATGAAATAGAATTAAATGTAGACGTCGTTGTAACGGGTTTCGTCTGCAATTCGAATCCACTACGAGGAATTCGCCACATTTGGGATAAAATTATATGTCCGACCTGCCTAACTGCAGTCTAGTCCGCTTTTCGGCTTTTCCGACAATAAGCAGACGGAGAGATGACCGGGACACTGTAGCAGGCAAGAACGCGGCGAAATGGACCGTCCTTACCAATTTCTACCGAGTCCGTCTTAGATGGAGGTCCATTTTGCCACCGGTCTCCCCCCGACATAGCGGTTTCGATTCCGAGACACGCGGTGCCCCAAAGTCTCTCTCGCTCTCCCGCGCTACAGTATCTCGTATAGCTGAGAGAAGCTGCGAGTCCCAAGGTGGCCCGGAGGTGGAACAGACCACGGCGGGGACCTACCAACGCCACGGGATACTTCTCCTTTTCACTCTCTCGATGCTCTTCGCGCACTCGTTCCATCCTCTGCCTCTCGGTCTTGCGCTTCTCGCTTCCATAAGCCGGGCGCAACGTCGGCACAGCATCCTTTAATATCTCTCGCCGGTCCGGCTCGCCCCCTCCTCCTCCTCGCCCTGCGCCCTCGATAGCATCTTGATGGAATGCCTGCAGGATAGGTACCTGCCGCATTGTCGGCGCTCTCTCACTCCCTTTCTTTCTTATTTCACCTTTCTATTCCGCGTTCTTTCTTTTCCACCGCGCTTCTCTCTACGGCTCTTTCGAGAGGAGAGCAGTGGTCCATCTTCCCCCCTTAGCGTCTCCTGCAGGTCTCACTGTTGCACGACTTCGAGTTTGTCCTTACTGTGCGCTCGCGAATGCGACCGACGGCCAGTACGCGACTCTTGCCACTTACGTACCGCTTATATTTCGAGCTCCTCCAGATTCACTTTTACTTCTTCGTCCAGTGAGGAAAAAAAATGTGGGAATGCTCTCCAGATTTTGTATAGTGATGAAGGGACAAGAGTGAAATTGGTAACTTTTCACGAACTTTGATAAGGCGTCACTTATGTACCGGACGATGTCTGAGGGTCGTATTTGAAGGCGTTAGTTTGAACTTGAGATCAAAGTTTAACACGAAATTCATTGCACGCTTAAGATCGAACTTGATTTGGTGCTTAAATTTGATCTTACGCTCGAACTTGAGTTTGAACTTAAGATCGAACTCGAATGACAATCGAATTTGAGTTCAGACGTAAGTTCAATCTTAAGTTCGATTTTGTGAGCGATCTTGAGTTGAAACTAACGTCTTGAAATTGGTCGAATTTCTAAGACTGCCCAAACTGTCTACTTATACCAAGATTACTGTTTCTCCACATCATTGAATTTTTTCTCTACACGTACTCTTCTAGCCGTTTGATTGCGGAATAGAAGACAAGCAAATACTAATAGCGAACGACCAGTGAAGTGCTACGAATAAAATTTTCTTACTTCACACCGATCCGAAAAACTGGATGGATCATACATAGGAATCATTGGTCGTTCACCTCAGTCCTTCAAAAACTCCCATTCTTTTTTGTTTGTTACCGACACGACAACAGGTGGATAGGAACGATCGACGGGCCAAGCAGCAAGGTGTTTCCGATCGTCCGAGCTCCGAGTCACAGTACAGTGCATCTGTGGCTTCAATATTTTTGTCTATTTTTTTCACGCACGAGGCGCCGACTTTACTCGTTGAATATATATATATATATACTCACTGAGTCGTCATCTAGGGTCTGTGGGGCTTTGCATCCTCTAAGGTTGTCGCGTCGGTGCTTGCTTCTCGTCGCCCGGTCGGAAAACCAATGCGGTCCCGGTCTGCGCGAAGGAGTCACGCACGGTTGTAATATCTCGTTGAGAAGCTCGGGTTGGGCTCTCTCATCGGTCCGACGTTTCCCGCATCCTCGTGAGCGATCAGATCGTGGGGGAAGAGGGTGGGCGAGACAAGCATGTAGTCGACTACGGGTGGAGTACTCCGGGGGCCGAGAATCGTGGCCGCGGTTCTTCCACTAATGCGGGAGGCCACGGTGGAAAAAAAGGAAAAGGGGGGAAAGGGATCATCCGAGAAGGCACTTGGCCGGATAGCTGTACCGGTATTAACAGCATAGTGGTAATACGAGTGGCGGGGGAGACAAGTCAGGAGAGAGAGAGAGCGAGAGAGAGAAACGTGAAATCGTAAAGGGCTTGCGAGTGGGGAGAGCGATTTTTCGACCCGGACCTTTCGATTTCGTTGTGCGTTGGCCGGCTGGGTTTACGCATCGGGGCCCTTCGTCTCTAATGCCGTGGCAAACAGTTAATGGGCGGGTTAGATGGAAATAGAAATTCCTCGCGGTACGACCAGCGGCAGCCCTTTCCCTTTCGACAGTCTCGCCGGTCCACAGAAGAATCCCCATCTTAAATCACACGACAGACCAAAAGATTGGGACAATTGAGACCGGGTAACTCTGATTTATCTCTCCACTTTCACGCGTAACTGTAAAATTATTTGATATTTTGCCTGTCGATCGATGTGTTCCGGAGACCAGAAGTCCCCAATTTAACCCTGGTCAAAGTAGCTTAAAGAAATGCTTAGAAACTCGTCGAATCTAGGTTTGATCTCTAACCACCCAAGCGTCGGCACCTTTGCCTCAAGCTCCGTTTTAGTTTCTCCCGGGCCACGATTAAGATTCATTCGATCCCATCCTTTACGTAGCTCCGACCACATCGGCGACGAGCCTTCTCTCGCTCCAGTGAAGCTAAACGGATCCAAACGCGAGACATCCAAAAAAAGAACCAAGAGAAGAAGAGGAATAAGAAGAATTTCAGGATGATCCAGCGTCCAGAGCGCGTTGTTCGGATTGTTGTATCAATCCGCGTTATCCCATGGTAGTTCTTGACCTAGGACGATAAAAGCGCGAGACGGCCGCGGCGCATCGACGTTGCGCCGCAGGAGAGTGGCTCAGGGCGAAAGACGGCGGGGGAGAACCGGATGACACCCAGGCAGCAGCATCAGCAGCACAACCCGACCACACTGTGATACCTGTTCGCGCCTCGCTGCCGAAGGAGACCGCATTCCTTTCAGAACTCTCGACTCCGTCGCGACTCTCTCTCCTCGAGGAGGACCTCCAGCTGATATCTTCATTCCCTATTCCTTTACGGCATCGACTCGCTCCGTCCGGACGCTCCCCACCAAACTACCGCTCAGTCACCTCCGACTCCGATCAGGTAAATATCAACGAGGCCGATCAATATCCGCAGGACTCAGCCAGCGCGTTTTCTTCGCAAGCTTCGGGAGACTGAGCAACAAAATACACGACGAACGACCTGTTGGACTAGCGGCGTTGCGGAGGAAACGAGAAATTATCTGTAGGTCTGTGGGCAATCTTCGTGACTCCGGTGCGTCGTCGTGACACGGTGACAACCTCGACGACACGCCGCAGGGACGAGGTTTTACCCGGAGAAAATACATCAACGGTTGAGAACCAAAGTGACGTAAAGACCATGTTTGCGTAACATTGGTTACGACCTTTTCGTTCCTGGATGCACAAACGCAAAAGCACGATCCGTGAAGCAGTCGCGCTCGCGTCGTTGATTATAGTTATAGTTTCAGTCTCAGGAGGGATGCGAGCACTTTATCCGCGGGTGAGTAACTTAAGGACTCGAGTCGCGTGTTCTCACGCGGTGGATTGAGGGACTCGAGCCCTTCTGGTGCGAGATTGGCGACACACCTAGACGAGTGGGACATACTAGACTGAAGAGGAATAAACACACGGCTAACCCCTCGGGGCACTCGCCGACAGATCCGGAGCAACGAGGTTCTCCTTCTGAAGTTTTGTGACCCCGACCTGCTATTTGCATGTTGCGCTCTCACCCATGTTTGTGTCGCGGAATTTTCCCTCGAGCTATCCGGAGACGGGAGCACTATATCTCCGAGGTGTATACTCCTACTTCCTTTCATCGGTCTTACTCATTTTCCCTTTCTCGAGCTCCCTCGGGTTTTATATGCGCCAGGAATATTGTACGGACTACATGTGCGTACGGCGGAGGAATTAACGAGTGTGTTCCTTAACCGTGACTCCAGCTGGGGGGGAAAGCCCCTAACTACCGCCGACGATCTCGTGTAGGGCGACTAAAACGTGGCCGCTACAGTGGAACCTCGATTAAACGTAGGATCCCACCGAAGCCTCCACGGATAACTTGAACCACGCTTAACACGGACTTAAGAATCACGGCTTTTTAATTAGTGACGTCAAATTTCAATTTACTACATATCGTCTGATACTTGAGAACTTCCGATTTATATAAATAAATAATGAATTCAAACGATAAATTATTTAGGTTTTAAAAATAGTTGGTTAATTTATTATTATTTATTTATAATGTAATATATTATATATGTAATATATATATATATATTATATAACTATAATTTATATAATAATTTATTTATAAGCTCTGGGACGGGATCCTTTGAAAGTCCCTTGGCGATGCCAAAAGACAAGCGATAACATTTATATACAGCCTATTTAACATGTTCAAGATTCGACCGGAACTGACAGAATAACGGGACAAATATAACTAAAAATATGAGTATAAGCGGACTGAATCTAAAGTAACTGAATCGTTTCACGCTTTAGCTTATTTTCGGCTTCCGCTTTGGTTATATCTTATCGCATGTGTTAATTGTTCCGGAAATCAAAGGGGCGGCAGTGGCGCTCAGTGAGCGCGATTCGACGGCATTGATCGGGGTTCTACTGTACCTCGTCTTTAAAAAAATGTTCGCTGTCGAATTAAGTTAGATGGCTCGGTGAAAATTTCTTCTACAGTTTACCATTAGTCTACGTGCAGTGGTAGCGAAAGGGCCGAAAGTCTCTGGAGGGGAAAGGGGCATAAAATTAATTTACAACCCTTCCGGAGAGAGCGTCAAGCTTCGTGAGCGGATATAGGTATAGCGGAGAAGCCGGCGCCCGAGAGTATTAAAAAAAAAAAAAAAAAAAACAAAAATCCTTCGGCCTCCCGACTGATTATAGTGCGAACGAGGGAGCCTGAGGAGCCCGCGAGGAAGCGCAATAGCTGAAGGGCGCCTCTCACTCTCTCGCGGAGAGCGGCAACGCTCCGAAAGGATTCAGGCTGGTCCAGCGCGGTTCGGCGCAGCAGCGAGCAGAAGGGCTGAAGTTATTTTGCTCCTTTGCCGCATTCTCTCGTAGGCAGTAAATCCACCGGGGAATGATTAGAGGTCGGCGTCGGGACGAGCCTTGTTACTACGACATGGTTATTTCATTGCCAAGGTCGAAATAACTGAAAAGTATCCCTTGGAACCTTTCTGTCTTTTTAGCTATGACCGTTTTGTTTTAACTTTGTTGTTACACCAGGGTTGACTAATTTTTAGCGTAATTACTCCTGTTGAAGCTGTTCCAACCATGGATCTAGCGCGTCGAACAAAACGACACCTGTTGGACCTATATGTTATTTTTTTTTTTTTTCGTCGGATTGATGTATCGGTAGGGTCGAGTTTCAGCAAGCCTTTCCAAGTGGCTCATTCATATTCGTACTTTTTGAACTTAAATGATTTTTTTGAATCCTAAGCTAAACATCGACCTGGTATCCCGTATGTTTGCAAGCTCGGCGCATTTGCGACATACAATGAAGTAGAAAAAAAGGAACGAAAAAAAAAATGCACCGAGGAGCAAATTCCTCGACGATGTGCGACGTAGATTCGCGACGGTGCGCTTAGAGTTACAGCTGCACGAGTGCTGGTCGAGCAGGCTCGTGCGAAAAAAAAACTGTTGAGATCGACCTGTAGTACGGAGAGGTATTTAATTTTTTTTTTTTTTCTTTTTCAATGAGACTGTGCCCTAATTATAGCAGATCGAGTTGCCAATTGTTCCAGAGATTCCCAATTTTTTTGTTTCGGGAATGTGAGCGTAGGATTTTTTTTATTCATGCGACACACCCCGCATCCGTTTCTCTCCCCCCCCCCTTCCCCCATACTGGGGACGAGGGCAAGGACTGAGGTATGCGCGACGAGGTACACGACATTTTTCGGCCGTGCACGCTTAGAGCGAGCAGGCAGTGAGAAAGTGGGAGGGAGAATTCTCGGTAATATGGCCCGAGAGATTCGAAAAGCCTCATGTCCCTTCGAAAAACCCGGATAATTAGAATGCGCGTAACGTTTATGGAAATTTACTGTCGTTGAAATGCTAAACTATCTCGCACACTCGAGTTTGAGCGCTCGAGTGGATGGAAGATCCTTTGTGACGGACCAACACGAAAATTACACTAGAGAGGGCAAAAAGAAAAAGTAAAAAATAAATAAATTGGTGACAATTATTTTTAATTTAAATGATACGTGAAATTGTGTGCCATACTCGGACACTGTATTCATTGGATAAATGTGAAATCAATAAATATCGATAAAACGTTAACAAAGTTATGTTTTTTTTTTACTTAATGCAGAAACTATATTATAAAATATATATATTCTGTTGGCAATATTGCTTGCAATTTGCAGCACCGCCATCTTCGTAATTTTCGACTTCGGCCGACAGGTAGTGCCTGAAAGCGCCGATGGATTCGCGAATGGGTTTTGATTGAACAGTCCTTCAATAATCCCAATCCAAACCGAATATATATGTGTGTGTGTGTGTGTGTGTGTGTGTGTGTGTGTGTGTGTGTGTGTGTGTGTGTGTGTGTGTGTGTGTGTGTGTGTGTGTGTGTGTGTGTGTGTGTGTGTGTGTGTGTGTGTGTGTGTGTGTGTGTGTGTGTGTGTGTGTGTGTGTGTGTGTGTGTGTGTGTGTGTGTGTGTGTGTGTGTGTGTGCCGTGTATATCTATACATATAAATTATATTCGCCTGCACAAAAGAGATACCTTCATACATCGCACCGTCCTTTGCATTCTTCCCTGTCAAGGCCACAACAACCCGGACGATTAACTCTCAACGATGTAAAATTGCGACTGCACCGAGCGGGTTAAGAAAAAAATAAAGAATAAAAAAAAAATTGAAAAAGTAAGCAAAAGGAGCGAGATTCGCGGAGAGGTTCATTGTGCGAGAGCTGTTGCTAAATAATAACGGTGCGAGGGTAGAGTCACGGGGAGCATCGAGCTCGTTGCCGCCCGGCCATATGGCGTGCATTTGATTAATTGCTTCAACGATGCATCAAGCTCACCTGTGCGATCGCCGACACAGACGCCTCGGTGTGCCCGTCTCGCTGCTGCAGCTTTATTATTCGCTGCGCCAACTTTCGAATAGCTTCGCTAATCGCCCCGTTCGAATTAAACACGACTCAACACTCTCCCTCTCCCGAGGCTGCGCAAGAGACACGTATGCGCACACATGTGTGCGTGTCGCATTACTGGAGAAGCGATGACTTATTAATTTTTATTCTATTTTATTCCGGCAATAAAAATTTCATCGAAAAACCTCGACGCTCGCGGTTTGGAGCGGTCGATCGTGTGAAAATTCAAGACCAATCACCATACGGCTCAGAGATCACGGAACGGAGATACGAGCGAAATTAGTTCCGAGTGACATTATTTCAGGGGCGGTCGCGACGCAAATGTCGTTCGCCCATCGATGTTGCGTTATTCTGTGGGAACGAAAAAAAAAAATGAAATTACAAAAAAGAGACTAACGTACAATTATTCTTTAAGCCGCGGGACGAGCCGGCCGCTCTGGGACCCAGCTGTATGGTTACCCGTTCGCCCCGATTCGTTCGGTAATTACTCGGGGATGGCGAGAGGAAGCGCGGGAACGCGGCGTAATCAGTTTCGTGGCAGACTGCGCGGAGCAACTGTATCAGCAGCCGCTGCAGCGCTAATCTCTATACCGCCTCGGGCGGGCGGTTTACCCGGAGTCCGTTAGAATTCACGGTCTCCGTCCGGAACACCCACGGCTATATAATAATATCATCGTGGAGAGATATTATGAATGAAAGAGTTGCAGTCATCGAAGCGTTTTTTCCAGTTTTTTTTTTTTTAAGGAATTTCCACGAAGTGCCACAGATACGGATCTCCCCTCGAGCGGTGACGATCCCTTTTGGTGATAAGGCCGGGCGAACGGAAAAGACGAATTCTAAAAAAAAATTGACCTCGCTTCCGTCCAGTCGATTCACAATCAATTTTTTTTCTCTCTCTTCGTTTTTTTTTTTTTTCATTGAAAGAAGTACGTGTCGGGATAAAAATAAAGTATATCCGGTCGAGAGCCGTTGAGAAACAGAAAAAAAAAAGTTGTATCGCATGGGGAGAGCGAGATAAATGAAATTTGTTAGAGTTGTTGAATTCGGAGACCACCGAGGAAGCGTCGCAGGCAGATCGAATGAATGAAGATCGGGCCAGGTGACGGCGTGGAGAATAAGGAAAGCAATGGCTAGAGATGATGTTTTTTTTTTTTTCTTTGCTCCATTACGACATCGAACAACCGAGAGGTAAGCGAGAGCATACAGACTGAGAGGGGAGGGGGCAAAGGAGATTTAGTTAAGGGTAGTTTGGAGACCGGCTCGCGCGCCGAGCGCCCTTCTTCTCGCTCCCTTGACGAAAACCTCGAGCTCGTGCCAAGCAGATGTCTCATTGTCATGCTAAGGGATCTCGCTCCTCGGTGCTCGCGACCCGTAACGTCTAACGTCTTTTGGTCCTATCGACGATGCCTTTTTTCTTGTGGACTCGGTTTGAAATTCGGGGGAAGGGCGGATCGCGCATTGTAAAACTATAATAATAATGATAATAATAATAACAGCACCGCGGTGCTCTACGACGTCATTTCTGGCCGGTCTGTACTCGCCTATCTGGCATTGCATAGAATAGTTGCCGAATTGATTTCAAGCCAATAACGGTGGTAAACATTATTTTAAACATTATCTTTTAAAACGATTATTGGAGAAGATATTTCTTGATAAATAGCTGGTTTGCCAATGCGGCAAATATGCTGCAATTAAAGATAGATAGATCATTTTTATTGGGTTCTGGAATAAATCCGTTAAGTACCGAGCGTTACAAAATTACCAGTGTTAAGTAGATATATCCTTATAAGTAAGGCATTCGTAATACAGAGAGTCATAAATTGGAGTGTGCGTTGTGTGATCGATTTCTACAAAATGGTTTACTTTTTTTTTAAGACTTACGGTCGTATTTTAGGACGTTAGTTTAAACTTAAGATCTCTCTTGAGTTCCAACTTAAGATCCAACTTATGCATGATATACAGTTCAAACTCAGGTTCAACCTTAAATCGATTAAGATAGATCTTCAGCACGCAATCAAATTGAGGTCAAATTTCGATATAAAGTTTCGATCTCAAGAGCGGTCTTAAGTTCAAGCTAACGTCTCAAAATTTGACCTTTGCATAGGTCGGACAAACGGCTAAGTAGTGGCTCGATCTCTTTAGTCTGCGATAATTATTTTTTAATTATTTTCTGACCTGAACATGACGGTGACTCGAAGCTGTAGAAATATTATTTTAGGTGCTCGGCTCTGCGGCCTCGGATCAAAAGCGATGTGATTACGTGGAGTCACGGCGCGGCGGAGAGAGGATGAAGAGGCTCGATCCTCGAGATTCCTGCCGCTGCAGCTCGGAGATCTCGCCCTCGAAGACATTTCCTTCTCGTCTTTGCTTCGTGCACGAGAGAGACGAGGCGAAGGGGCGAATATCTCTTGAATATAAAAATTCGCAGCTGCCCACCGTTTCGTTTTTTCTTCCCCTGTGCTTGTCGCGCGCGCGCGATCCAGAGTTCAAGACCCGAGTAGTCAGCGAGTATTATTCTTCGGGGCACGGGCTAGACTTTTGTTCGGGGCTCATTGTTATAAACACACTGCGAGAATTGTCTCGTGCACCAACGGTGGCGGGTGACTTTCGATTGGTAGAAGTCTACACGACTGTTCGGACTCAAGATTTTGATGAACTGGTCGAGTGTGCCAGAGCTCGAGCCGTCTCGAGGCCGGGCATAATAAAAATTACCATAATTCCATGGTTTCATCTTCTGCGTCTCTTCAGATGAAAAAGCAAACTGATACATATTTTTATCTTAATTTTCAATCCCGTCTCGATTGCACCGTTAGTGATCAAAGATGATAATTTGCTTGGTCGGCAAACGCGATTTGTGCGTTCAACCAACCATAATTTCTTCTCCTGATCATTTTAAAATTAAAATTTTAAAAAATTGTAAAATTCACAAGATTGAATCTACAAATTACTCTAAAAAAAGCATTCCCCAATAAAGCCGGTTGTCGAGGCCTTGAAATGATGTTCCGGTGCGGAAAACACAATCCCTCAAAAAAAGTGCGTTGATCGATCTAGCTCGATTGTGTTTCGGCAGCACGCGACCGCTACCGTCCTCGATCCGCAGCTGCGCTCTGGTTGCAGGCACCGTCTTGCTTTCCCGTTGATCCGTTGTGGCGCGATGGCGTGTGCCAGGTGTCTCCCGAGCCACTGCATAATCGCGGTCCTCGTTTCCTTTCGTCTACGAGCCGTTTAATGACTCTCCGAATCGTCGTCGCTCCGTGCCATTTACTCTTTTCATCGGACAAGAGTTTTGACCGTTCCACCCTAACGCGGTGTTACGCGCCGCGGCTACCCTCCGTCTCTTTCATCGTCTCTGCGCGCCTCCTCGCTGCTACCATTTTTTTTTTCTTCTTCTTTTCTTTGCCTTTTCCTTTCGAGCGAGGGGGGAACGAGCTCTCGTACCTTTCTACTTGCGCTCTACGAACATCGAAATGTTATTGCGTCGCGGCCGCGGGGCCCCGCAGCCAGGTGCGTTCTCCTCCGGGCTTCGAGAACCTCGAGCAACAGAAGCGTCGGCAGAACGCAACGAAAGTACACGGCTCACGGGTGTACGAGAGCCACCCCTCCGCGTCCGAGAAGGAGGAGCGGACTCGTGCTCCTTGAGCTCCGAGCAGGTGTGCTCGGCACGCGCTCGCAGCTCTCGCACCGCCGTACTTCGCCTGCCCGCACCCGCCCCAGAGCCCTCTTTAATTGTAAGTAAGACCCGTAAGTGAAACTCGGCGAGCCCAAGAGTTCTGTCGCCCAAAGTGCCTCGTACCTCCGGGCTGCACGGCAGTTGGAACGCCGATTCGAATCTCCTTCGGAGTCACTCCGGAGAGCTCCGAGAACTCTAGAGCGACAATTTAGCGGCGAATTTAAACGGTCGCGCTGGACGAAACAATATTTATAGAACTTGCATCTTGAAAGTTACATTTTTATTTTAAATGAATAAGTAAGATTGCGTGTTTTTTCGGGCGATGAAATAAATATCAGATATTTTCTGTACGAGACAATAAGGTAGTTCTGTCGTTTGGTATTCGTTTCGCATAAGTTCGAGAAAAATTAGAGAAAATTGTAAATACTCCTCGATGGTATAAAAATCTGCAAAAATTCGTGCATAGTAAAGATATTGAAAAGATTAATTTTTAATAATAATAATTCCAAAATGATTTTTAAATTTGCTTTGAATTTTCTTTTTATATGGAAAAAAACCCAAATTCAAAGCAAATTTTAAAATTTGAAAAATTCATACGTATTTAGAAAAAATGAACGAATCATTTTCGTAATAAAAAAAATTAGTTTGCCGGGTAATTCGTTAAACAATTAATTTTTTGTTTAATTTGTTAATAACATTTTGGACTTATTATTTTGCGAAATCAATCTTTTCAGTACCTTTAATATGCCTGCATTTTTGAGATTTTTATACAATCGAGAAGTATTTGCAATTTTATCACACTTTTCTCGAACTTATGCAAAATAAATACCAAGCGACAGAACTACCTTCATAATGCACCGAGCTGTGACCGGCGAGATTTTATTTCCCAATGAAAAAAAAAATAAAAAAATAGACCTTTTTACTGCGTAAAAATTCTTCTCACGAGCCGTTGAACCCCCGACAAGCTCCGCGATGGTAACGCTGCCACGCATAACATGCAGATAAACGAAAAAAATAACCTCCGATTAAAATCAACCGCGCCATTTGAAGCTACCCTAAAAGATCCCTCGCGGCCGAAACAACTTACGGGGTTGCCTACGGTCGTTGCACGAGCCCATCCCTCCTGTTGCATCGGAATAACTGTTCTCAGGTGGCGACCGAACTTTATTGATTTTAGTGTCCATTGTGTCGCGGGAACCGGCTTCTTGCACCGGAGCGACTTATCGTTGAGCCACCGGTTCCTCGTCGCAAGCTGGTTCTCCTGATACACTACCCAAAAAAAAACACCTATGCATCCCCGTACACGCGCTTGCCTACTCGACTCGCTCGTCCGGCCGTCATTCAGCTTGCCCGTCGGTGCAAGGAACCCCGCTAGCCTGCTCGAGGGTAGTTCTTATCCCTCAACGACGCAGTTCTTTTCTTTCATTCGACACACTCGAGGTCGCAACCGCGTTTCTCCCTTCAAACTCGTACGTTGAAGTTGATCCATTCCAGGCAAAGTCTCCGACGCGCCTCCCAACGGAAACGATCGGTTAACCGGTCAGCTTCACCCCGAAGAGCCGATGCCGTGCATCCCTTCTCCAAACGACCCTCTCCGACGCGAGCTGCCATGGATCGGAGAACATTAGCTCGCCGTTGAACGGTTCTCTTTCCGGAATTAGCCCAGCCAAAAGCTCGCCGATCGCGACAACCGTCTTCGACATGAGGCGTTTCAGTTCGCCCGTTCCGGGCGGCGCAACAGCGAGCGACTTCGACCGCGGGGTGCATATAATACCTCACAAATATACGGATCGCATGGCCGATGCGTACGAGGAAGTGTCGTTACGAGAGCCATAAGGACGCGTGCGGTGCGCGTGCGCAACGGAGGAACCTACGAGCTCAAGAACCCACGAATTATTCTTCAACGCCCGTTTATCCTCCGTCCTTCTGTCGTTCGTCCGGCCGTCTTGCGAGAAGCCAGATGTCCGGCCACGCGGTTCACACACGTAACGGCGGTTCTAATTGAATTACCGTAATTATCGCACGATAATAGCGCGGGATCGGCACGCGCGTACGCGCCACTCAAAGAATCAACGACTCGTGGTTAACTGTCTCGGCATAAATTCGTCATGCTTCGACGACAACGATCGTTACGTTTTTTTCTGACGCTTCGTTACCAATGTTTGTCGACGTTTGCATGCTCGGCCAGCTGAGATGACAACGCTCTTCGGATGCGCTCACGGAAGATCGGAGGAATCGAAGAATATTGGGAGACCGAAATTAAGGAAACTTTGATGGCCCTCTTTTTCAATGGATTCCCGGTATTTCTTCGGTGTCTAGAGACGAAGTAACGGGGGTCGACAAGTGTCTCCGTGTGTCCTCACGAGGCCCACCCAGCATGTGCCTTCGCCATCGCCGTCTCGTTTCTTCTGACTCTCGGGCAAACACAGCGGCGCAGCCAGTGTCATTCAATTTTTTTGGCTCTCCCCGCACGCCCCTTATTCACACACTGGGCTCTTGAATGGGGACCGATGGCTGTTTCACAGAAACGAGCGAACAGAGTTTGGGATTACCGAACGAAAGATTAACAAATAAATAACAAAAAATGTAATTGCAAGAATCGCGGTGCGGATCAAACTATCGGAGGATTGCTCCGAGATGCGTTTCTGCAAGTTGTCGTAGGCAGAAAAAATAAAACATTTTAAATGTACACACATGACATTCGGGGCTGTCGGATGGCCGCTCGGCGACCGAATCTTATCGGAGCGCGGAGTCTCAGCTGTTCACCCCCCTCCTCTGCGCCCCCCACGCAGTGTCGCCGATTCTCGGAAGTTCTCCATAAAAATATCAGAAACACAGGATGTAACTGCCTGTTGTGCCAAATCGAGAGCATATCGTTCATAAGTCTCCGTTCTGCTCAAACCGAGTTGAGGGCAAGTGCGTTAAAAAAAAGCGCTGTATATTTTACGATATTTTTTTTTGTCGCCCGAGGTGACTAAGCGACTCAACGAAGTGTATAATTGACCGTCTGCAAGGACAATCGATGTGGTGTCTTTTTCGTGAACTTCCGTGAATCGTTCACATGGGATCAACGAGTTTCCGTGCCCACCATAGGGGTGCCCTGAGGCCCACATTCGAAAACCGTATCGCATTAGTTTTTCGGCAGTACGACATTCGGCTCTTCCTCCTACGCTTCGGGCAATCGACGGGATAACGGGGCAACGACGATCACCTGGGGGTCGCGGAGCGTCCGGTCGTGCACGAAGATTTATCGTTTTCCCAGATAACAGCAGATGGCATCGATCGAAGTTAACTCATTTCCGTGCGAAATCTTTTATCTCATATTTGCCAGAACGGATGCAGAAATTCTTTCTTCGCCTCCGGCGAAGGAAGAAGAGAATTTATCTTTTTATCTTACTCGTACTCGTAATGATCGAATTTGCATACAATATCCGCGATTTTTTTCGGAGTAAGCCCAGTAAAGATTCGCCTTGCAGCGTGTGGCATGCTCGTAATAACCGCAGAACGAATTTCGTTCAAACGTAATTGGCCAGTCCCATCGAACGCGACGCCTTACAAAGTAACAATCGTCATAATTTGTGGTTGTTCCGAACGATGTACAGCCTTTGCGGGAACCCTTCTTTACTCCCGGCGTTTCGTCGGGCCGGAATAAGAAAAATATCAATATTCAAAAGCCCTGTAGTTTACTTTAAAATGATACCCGAAATTTCTCGGCGCACTGTGAGAGAGGAGACGCGGAGTTCGCGCGCGGCACGACGATGCGCGCGCGCACGGACACGCACACGCAGGCGCATGCGCGAAATCGGCAACGATTGGCCTCTCTATATACCCCCATCAGCGAACGAATAATTTTCATACGCTCTTGAAAGTTCGTGCGAAACGCGATTTTGGAGCGCGATGTTATACCAGAGCGGGCCTTCTCTCCTCTCGCCAGGAGCGACCGGACGACCGCAGATTTTTGGTCCGGTCATTATATATATTTCAAAGTTCCCGTGGGATTCGGGAGATGCCGCGTCGTTATGCGTATCTTCTCTCACGCGTCGGATCCCCGGTCGAGAATTTTCTCTTACGATCTCTTTGCGGGATCCAACAATTATCCCCGTGTGTAGAGCAATTCAGTCGATCGCGGGTTGCCCGGATACGAGCCCGCAGTGACATTCCAGCCGGACCGGCCCGATTACAATGCCGAAGAGCACTTGGGGCAATTTTGCCATATCCTTCGGAACATCACCCACGGCACACGAGCGACATAGTTGGACGATACTTCTTTTAATATCGCCGCGACTGCTTCACTCATAACATCCTTTCAACATTCTGAGTTAAATGCTCAACGTCAATGATTACGGAATGACGTTTAAAAATTATAAAATATATCCTATTCTTTTTTCATCACTCGATGTCACCTGCACTGAGAGAAGGATCTAGTAAAAATGATCAATCACCTAAGAAAAATTACCATAGCGCATAGTATTACGGCGCCAGCGCGCCACCTATGGTAGAAAGTCTGAGTTTATCCAAGAATTTTTACCATGATATCTAAGAGAAATTCTTATAAATCCGGCACTTCCTACCATAGGTGGTGTCCTGGAGCTCTACTACTATGTGCTATGGTGATATCTCTCAAGTGATATAGTAATTTTTACTAGATCCTTCTCTCAGTGTATAGGTGAACATGACCAGGCCCATGATTCGTTGATCCATGTATCATTGATTCACGTGCTAATCGGGTTGGGCTCTAATCGCTCCTTTTGCCCTAACATAAAAAAATAAATCTCCGAAAATATATCGATACCGGTTGTGAATTGGAATTTTCACGGATCGATGATCAGTCGATACATCTTACCCGAATTTACATCCCGTGTCTGATTCTGCCAATATTCTATTGATTCTCTCAATAGCATTCTGCGTTAAATACGCAACGTCCGTGTTTACGGAGTAACTTTAACCCTTCAGACACCGCGGGCTTTTTGACAATCGCAAACGACCATGCCTTCTTTTAAGCACAAAAACGATACGGATATTCTTAATAATTTTTCTTATGCGTTATCAAAAAACCAACCCCTCAAGGTATATCAGTGAATTTTTTCAGATTTTTTTTAGCACGTTAACTTGGTACGCGGATCGGTCGAAAGTTGCGCCCTGGCAAATTCCGGCGTCACGCTGAGCGAGACATCGGTACGTGAAGGGTTAAAATATCATTTTATTTTATCGACAAATTTAGCTATTTAGTCCGTATTACCCTAGAACTTTTCGATCATTGTATGTCAGCACTACAGGGCGAAAGTAGCGAATATAGCCCGGTCCACGTATCATTGATCCACATACTAATCGGGTTGGGCCCTATTCGCCCCTTTTACCATACCGATGATAATAAAATAAAAATCCCAAGATATATCGATACCTGTTGTGACGCGGGATTTTCGCGGATCGGTGAATCAGTCAATACTTCTTATCCGAATTTACATCCGGCGACTCGTTTGATTCCGTGCGACAGCCGCTTACGCGGTCGCGGTTCCCGGTCGTCCCGAAGCCGATTCTTTTTCGGGGGGGGGGGGCTTATGGAACACGTTCTCAGCTGTAGGTCCCCTGAGACGAGGCGAGGAGAGAGCTTTCGTGTTTCTCGCTCTTCGCTCCTTCTCGCTTTCGAGATCGGGCTACTCCAAGTCCAAAGACCCCCCAGGCGAGATCGCCGGTCTCTTTCTTCCACGGCTTTCATCCTTGCCATCCTCTTCCTCTCCCCCAACCCCCTCCCCCCCCGCATAACTCGCGCGGCTTCCTCCATCTCCTCTCTCCTCTCTGCGCCTTCGTTTCTCTCGAGTCCGACCCTCACACCCGCGTCCTCTCTCGCCGTTCGCTCATCCTCTTGATGGCCGAACATCCGCACGAATTACAAACGTCGAGCTCTCTTTCTCTCGGGCCAACTACCACTCGCTCTCCTCGAGCTTCTCGTCCCTTCGCGAGAAGCCGCGATATCGCCCGCCCGCGCCGAGCCTCCCATCCAACGGATTCGCTCTACTCTCTTTTTCTGTCCGACACGCGAGTACGTGTGAGCGTCCGTGTGAGCGCAAGTAAAGCGAGGTAAGAGAAATCAGCGAGAGGCCTCCCGACGGGGAGATCGAGGCAACTTGGTAGCCGTGCCCCGGACCCGCGAGGCCGGGTATCATCATCCCTCGCCGGGTTCAACGGGGTCAACGAGTTCCCGATAATTTTGCTCGATTCCGCCGCTCCGACTTACCGCTAAAACCGAGTACTCTTGGGAGGGAGAGGGAGAGAGAAAGACGGGATTGAATTCCGTGACCCATCTAGCCGTCCGGATCGTCAATGCGTGGCCGGATGATAATACATTATCGGTTATTACAGAGCTTGCGCTGTTTCAGAACTGCATGACCGACTCCGGGTGATTGATTTACGAACCATCGATAGATTTATTTTTATTCGTCTCTTCTCCCATGCATTCTCGGTAGAAATATTCAGCCGCGTTGTAAACCTTACCAGCGGTGCGATAAAAATAGAACCAAAAAAAAGGATTTTTTTTGTTCTGTACGGTGATAAGAGGATCCTAAAATAGCGAGCGCCTGACAGAGAGGAGAAAATTGTACGTCGCCGGGGTTCAAGTTTAGCGCTCGAGTAGCTTCCAGGCCGTCGCTGATGCACAGGAATGCCTTGTGACCGCATAACCCCCGTAAAGCGTTCTAGTAGCTTGAACTGACCGCAACTGTTATGCCTGTGAACGGAAGACGCCCGGGCGGTACCCAATGAATTCGTCTGCGACCGAATGTAATGTTACTGCGTGCGGTCCTTATGTCGATGAAGTGAGACCAGCACGTTGGTAGGAAGGGCGGCAGGGGGGGGGGGGGGAGAGGTAGGGTACACGTACGTACACCAAGATAATAAAAGAATTGCCAAGTACCCCAGAGGACCCGAGACACTACTCTATCGCCGTTACGTGCGTAACGCAAGCGTTTGCAATTTATCGTCTGGGCTCCAATTTGCCAAGTGAGTGGCCGTGGGCCGCGCGCAATGCCGCTTCCGACGGATATTCGGCGTCGAAAATTGCCAATTGTCTCCAATGGGACACGATTCGTATATTGTGAACCAACACCGCGGACTCACGGGACAAAGCGTCGAAAGGGCATCATCTCTGCACAACTCGTTTCACCGTACGGCGCGCCATCCTCGATTCCTCCGGAGATCAAACGGAACGAGGATTTTTTTTTTTAATGAAAACATTTTTAAAACTCCCACAAGTTGGGCCGATATGTATTCCCGGGGAGAGCAGCTGAGATAAATTGAGAGGTGCTTTGGGGGAAAAAAGAGAAAAGAAAATAAAACATAAAAAGGTCACACTCTTGTGCATCGTTATCTGGAGCAGTTATCGTTGGGACACATCATCGTTAATTACACAGTAGTTTGGAGGCGTTGGGCCCTTATCTGGAGCGCGAGAGAGGGAGGCAGGTGGTGCTAATGTTCGATTGACTCATTTCCCCCCTGCCGATGTGTGGTAAAAACCGATGACGGAGCATTGAGACACGAACAAGTTGGAATTCCCATGGTGTTATTGGATTAGCGGGCCTGGTTCCTCCGGGCGGGAAGGGAGGTTCGTAAAGTGCGTCTATTGATATCCGACCGAGTAAATTCTCACCGATGCAAGAGATCCGGCGTTACAACGGTCTGCCATTAGGGCCGAGTACGACAGTGTCGCATCTGCCCTGCCGCCCTCCCCGGTCGCTCCGGCTTCATGCGCAATTACTCGCGACTGCAGCTCGTCGGGTACCAGCAACATCCACCCCGCAGCTCTTCGGCAACGAGCGAAGTCGGGACTGAAGGCGCGTACGTACCCCACTGGAAGATCACGTCAACTCCGGACGAGATGAGAACCAACCGCATCACGCTATACCTGCCTGCCTTGCCTATCTGATTCATGGGGGTTCCTCTCTCTCTCTCTCGTGACCCTGGGTGGATCTTGTGGGAATGTCTGCCGGTCGGGAACGCGAACGGATGCTGGTTGCGATGGAGCAGCCTCCGGCACTTCAATATGCTCCGACAATATGGATGTTACAGATATTTTTTTTTGTCTACGCATCGGGTACGACCCGCATTGACTCGGAGTTTCTCGGATTTTCGGACCGACGACTTTCACACGGGGCGATCGTACATCCATTTGACGCAGGATAGATGCATGCTTGATGATAGTGGGGGAATTTTTAATGGGTTTTCGGGTTGTAAATGGTTCAAACTATTTGCGAGGGCTGAAATGAAAAAGCTGTGTAGCGGCTTGTGAAAAATTTGTAATAGGTGGACCGCACATTGGAGAAACTGTTTTTGCTGTAGGAACCTTTTCAGACAGATAGATGCATGTTCGATACTGCAGACGTTTTTTAAAATATTATTATCCACGCTATTTTCGCTGAAAATGTCATAATGTATTCTGTTTAATGGGTTTTCTGGTCGTAAACTGTTGAAATTATTTGTGAGGGCTAAAATGAAAAATGTGTATGGCATTTTTTTTTTAAATGTGCAATAGGTGGTCCGCACATTGGCGGAACCGTTCTCGGTGTAGGAACCGTTTCGTGTAAATATTATTACAGTAGTTGAGAGCAGCTCATAAGTGTTCCGACCGACTTTCATCTCGGAGCGACGCACACATACGTGGCGCCGACCGGCGTTCTCTCTCCCATTTTCTTTTTTTTCGGGGCTTATCCCTCTCGACCTTACAACCCTCTCGACGGCAACGCCACAGCCTCGGATTCAGAAGCGACGAGGGTGTTTTCGTAAAACACGAGGCGACCCTTTTTTTCAACGTTCGCAAGTTATGGCTCGGAGAAAACACGTTTTTCCCATGAGATTGGGGACGAAGGAGTCTCACAAGCTAATTGGAATACCAAAACCCCTCTGATGGCCTCTCGTATTATTATTATTGTTATTATTATGTCACGAAGAGTCAGCTATGCGCACCCCTATGTTCATGTTTACGTCATGCCAGGTTCAACGTAATCCTTCCATAAATCTATTTGCTCCCCATTAAAGTACATAATATTTATGCTGTTCAACTTGCTTCTTGCGTATCCACAAATATATATATTTTTTTTTTCGTGAGATTTTTTCGTAATTCTTGGTCGTGAGAAGAATAACGAAGATTAAACATCCCTCTGTTAGGAACACTCTCGGGCGGTATAATCCGCGGAGTCATTGCAGCCACGAGCGATGGGTGCGCCGCCCGTCACATCCGCCTCAATCAGCGCAAACGTCGTTATATGCAAATTTTGTAACAGGCGCATAAAAATTCATGTGTCTCGACCGGAGCGAACCCGAGTGGGCAACAAAGTAAAACTGCACGGTTAAAAAGGTTTGAAAATTTAAGATGGATTTCTTGTTCGCGAATGCCTACAATATGATTCAAAAAAAAAAAAAACGATTGTAATGTTATTTGGGCGATAAAATTGTAATTTTATCGCGTAGGCTTTTTCGTCATTGCCTTACGAAATGTTCATCAAAAATTCAAGCGCCGCGATATTTAAAAAATAAAAAAAAACACAAATCTGCGATTCCTTACGAGCAAAAATAAAATAAAAATAATGGTCGGAATAAATTTTGGCTGATCCAAGCAAATGAATATCGAATTACACGTCCGAGTTGCGAGAAACCTTCTCGGAGGAGACACCATCATGGTAACGGGCGAAGAATTTCTCAGGCTGACAACGACGTGCAGAGGACGAAGTTGAATGGCGGGGCGAGATTATATTCCCACGTACTTCTCAGACTTCATACGTCTGCATGCTTCACAGGACTTCAATCAAGGCAGTGGAGAGGAGCGTATGTGCGCATACAGTTTAAAAACGACCTATAGTCCGCGCACGAAAGCGAGGAAGAGGGTTTGCTGGACGGCAAATGAAAACTGCTACGGATTCGGGCACATCGGACCCACCTGGAAGACTATAGAAAAATCAGCGTCTCCGCGTCGTGAGAAGACGCGAGTTTAGTCTCTCCATGGGTGCTCCCGGACTCGCGCGTGGGAGAGTCCTTGGAGTGAAGTGAGCTTATGCCCCAGAAGACTCCATTGAAATTCCTTCCGGTGTTCTCTCTTCATCGGGTACTACGGGTATATAATGGCACATATATATTGTGCTGCGCTCGGTATTGTACACGTCACGGGAACGGTGTCACCGAGGGAATCCTTGATGTACCCCCACCCGCTTGGCGTAGAGATAAACTGGCTATTTAATTTATTCCACATCATCGGTAAACGGAACGGTGGGCGATAATAATATACGCAGATAGATGCGGCAATGGAGTTTCCTAAAATGGCTGCAGCCATTTTACGTTAGGATTCTACTTGGAAAGTTAGTTTCTATTAATCAGTAATAAAATCGTGTTTGTCGTTTGGTGGGAGAATGTCCTGGCTGTGGCTGTCTAATAGTATATTAAACAGCTACGGCTATATTAGGCTGCAAAGGGGGGAAGCGGGCGATTTCCGCCGAGTGCAAAGTTTGCTGCCCGAGCGAAGCGAGGGCGGAAATCACACGAGGTGAAAATCCGTTCCCTCCGGTGTAGTATACGTTACTTTTTTCCGACTTCGTTAAGATAACTACTTTTGTTCCTTCCCAAAATTATCATACTCGCCAACAGAGCTGGGAAGAGTATCGAAAAGTACTTAAAGAACTAAGTACCGCAAGTACTTTAAGTACAAAGTAATTTTCGTACTTAAAGTACTTTTATAAGATGCAAAGTACAAAGAACTTTTTCTTATTAATCGGAAGAGATGGAGTTTTACGAGTACCAAATTTGGAGACGAATTTTCAAATCAAACGGCCCTGTTCAGGGCCAACATTTTTTCAAAACGTCCAAACTCTTCGTTTTCAATCCTTGGTAACAGACTAATCGGCTGGACTGCGACGACTGGAACGCGGGGCAGTGACTGGAGGTCGACTGGATGTATAACAACTTAATCTGGGACGTATGGATCAAGTACAGTGGCCGAAAGTAAGAAAGGTTTCCATTTTATGCATCAAAAGTCGTATTTTTGGGATTTCTGGGATTTAAATGGAAAATGTTGGGTTGAGAGTAAAATAATGTTATGAGACAGACATTTTTTTACGTTACAAAGGAGGTGCCAAGTAATTTGCACATGGTTTCCTCATTTTTTACAATTTTGAGCATAGCTTCCTCAAAGAGGAAGCAATGCTCAAAATTGTACAAGTACTTTGGTCTGAGTACTTAGTAATAGTACTTAAAGTACCGAAAAGTACTTTGACACTTTAAGTATCAAAGATAAGTACTCATGTACTTTAAGTACTGCCCAGCTTTGTTCACCAATGACCATTACTCCGTCGGGAGTAATAGGGCTTCCAAAGGGAGCAATGAATCTTATTACTCCCTAGGGAGTAATGAAACGGCACTGCACATGCGCACAGGTTAACAATGATCACTGCTCAATCATAGACGATTTTTTGCCGGTGTTGCACACAAGGAATGTGGTTATTTTATCGAAGTCGGGGATAAACTTATTTTCTGTTGTTCAATTTAAGTGTTTCGGCCTACCACGTGTATTTTTCATAGTCAGTAATAAAATCGTTTCTGTAATTTGGTGAGAGAACGCCTTGGACTTATGTCTGTAAATATATTTTTTATTCCATATCCTCGCAGTCTATTCCGAACAAATTTATCATTTAATGACGCATCGTAAAGAGCCAGCAGTTCGCTTTTGTTAGTTTTGTATGAACCGTTTCCCCGAACTCTCCGTTATTTCGAAAAGCCCTCGAGAACAACGGCGGTCACGCGTATTCTAGAACTGTAAAACATTTTGGCAGCCACACAGTGAAAGGGAAAAACTCTTGTAGGGAGGAAGAAGAGGGGAAAAAAAAAATTCCCGGAAAACGGTTGTTGTGGCGCATCGTAGGCGGCTGGACGAAGAGTCCTGCGCATTAGTGGGCCTGAACTGTGCACCTCTGGTCCTCCGTCTTGGCCCTGACCGGCTTCCGGGAATCTGCTTGTTTTTCAAAGTCGAGGAACAAAAACGAGGAAAAGCGAGAGCCAAGAAACCGACGAGCGAACCATAAAACTCCGCTCTCAGCCTAGCCGGAGCTCCCATGGGGCTGCAACGATAATCTCTTCTCGCAATGTTCGTCCGCGCTTTACCGACCCATCTTGCCTGCGCGAACTTCCTCCATTTTTCTGACTACCCCAGACGCCCAAAAGTTTACCTCTCTCGATACCAGATGTCCCAAAGGTTCTCGAAGGCGTCGTTCATGTTTGTTTGAACGTGTCTTAAAAATTTCGAAAATTCAAACAAACAAAAAAAGTGGAACAATATTCTATAGCTGTTTGTGTCTTCCCGGGCTGAGACAGTGCCGAGTTCCGCTCGGAGGAAGTATCGTGGAACACCCCGCTGTCCTCGAGGATATCCCGTTCGTCGATAGCATCGCAACTTCCCTTTTCCTTCGCCGAGAAACACCAGTGGCCATGTAATTGAACGCCATATGACGCCTCGTTGTTTCGGGAATGCCCAACGAAGATACATGCGCGAGGAGGGTTCTCTCGCGCCACTTTTATTGAATTACACATCCTCTTCGGAAAAGCAATAAAGGCACGAGAGAGCTCCCCGGCTGGCTCCCCAGATCGCAGTAACGTTCTCCACCGACCACGAAACAATATCCCGCTGACAATTGTATTCGCGCCTCTTCCTTCAAGATCAATTCGTAGTACCACGTACTCTACACCGACGTCGCCACAATTTCATAGCTAAAGTAAAAACTTTTGCCCGCCGTCCATGCTACCGCCGTGCGCAGCGTTCCTCATTTTTCTTCTTTGTGCCGAAGAAGCCACATCCTTTCGCCGTTAAGATGGGAAAAAAGAGAATACGCAAGCATTTCGAGGACGACGAAAAAGAGAATCGTCGTTACAAGCGATTCAAGCGAGCGGAGAAAAAATTTAAAAAGCAAGAAAAATATTTCGTCGGGCATTATGTCGATCAAGAGCACACGATTCTCTCTCGTTATCTCGTCGGATGCGTCGCGTTCAGGCTGGGGAGCGTGTTGCGAAGGCAAAAACGCTAACGGGCATTGGAAGGAACTAGAACAGGAACTTCACATAAACTATTTAGAATTGCTGGCGACCTTTTTTGCCTTAAAATGTTTTGCCGAACAGATACGAAGCCGCGACGTTCTCCTGCGGATTGATAATATGACAGCTATATCCTATATAAACCGTATGGGCGGTATTCGTTTCGCGAATTTGAGTAAGTTGGCTAAGGAGATATGGTCATGGTGTGAGTCTACAGATCTCTGGATCTTCGCGTCTTACATTTCGTCCAAAGATAACGCGGACGCGGATTTAGAATCAAGAAAACTCGAGGCCGAAACGGAATTCGAGCTATCAGTCGATGCTTTTAGAAAAATCGTTGACCGTCTAGGGTGCCCGGAAATCGATCTCTTTGCTTCGCGGAAAAACGCGAAATGTAGGAAGTACGTATCGTGGCAAAGAGACCCCGAATCATTTGCAATCGATGCATTTACTTTCTACTGGACATCGTATTTTTTTTATGCGTTTCCGCCATTCGCAATTATTTTACGGGTTTTATAGAAAGTACGATCCGAGGGCTCGAAGGGAATAATGGTTGTGCCTCATTGGCCATCGCAGCCCTGGTTTCCACTATTCGAGTCATTTTTTGAATCCCAGCCGATTTATTTTGATCCGAATATTAATTTATTACGATCCATAAACAGGGAACCACATCCGCTGTGGCGCAGGACTACCCTGGTGGCCGTGATCTTATGTGGAAGGCGTTCGAACTAAGGGATATTCCGAAGGAAGCGATACCGATTATGATCTCGTCTGTTAGCGATTCGTCGCAAAAACAATACGACTGCGCGTTTAAGAAATGGTGGAGTTTTTGTCGTGCTAAGGCCGTCGATCCATTCAGCGTGAATATAAATACGATTATCCAGTTTCTTACTAACGAGTATTCGCAAGGTGCTTCTCACGGGTCTTTAAATACGATTCGCTCCGGAATAGCTTTTCTTCTCGGCCCTGAGATAGGCCAGGACGATAGGGTCAAGAGATTTTTCAAGGCTATTGTCAAGTTGAGGCCATCGCTTCCGAAGTATGATGTCATGTGGGACCCAAGAATAGTTCTGGAGTACATATCGCAATGGTATCCTAACGAGGAGATATCGTTAGAAAGATTATCGTTTAAGTTGATTACCCTGCTAGCTCGGGTTACAGGACACCGGATGCAAACTTTTAGCCTTATAAAGATCACTAACGTTTATAAGACTGACTCAGAAATAAGAATAAAGATTCCGGATAGAATCAAGACGACTGCACCGGGGAGAAACCAGCCCTTGTTGGTGCTACCGTTCTATCATAAAGATCCGACGATCTGCCCCGCAGCAGCTCTGGAAGTATACATCTCGAGAACTGAGGAGTTGCGTCAGTCCATCGAGACTTTATTTATATCTTTTAGGAAGCCGCACGGTGTTGTAGCCACGCAGACCTTAAGTCGCTGGTTAAAGAAAACGCTTCAAAATAGTGGCATAGACACTGAGCAGTTTTCAGCGCATAGTACTAGACATGCGTCAACATCGGCCGCAAAGAGAAACGGGATTAACATAGATGTAATCAGAAAAACGGCTGGCTGGATGAAAAACTCTGCAGTATTTGCGAAGTTTTACGATCGTCCGATTTCTCATGATAGAAGTCAGTTTGCAAAGTCAATACTAGATGGGTAAGAGAAAAAGAAAAAGCATTCATTGTCTAACTCTGTATGTTTTTTAAGGAGATGATTATATTCCCTTTTAATTTTGGTCTGAAATAAATATTCAATGAAAAATTGATAAAGGGTATCTGCCGTAACAACCTTTAAACATCTACGAATTGATCTTGAAAGAAGAGGCGCGAATACAATTAATTGATTAAACGAACTTACCTGTAAGTGAAGTTCTATCATAATTGTATGAAGCGCCTCTTCCGAAAGATCAGTCCCACCCTTATTCCCAAAACTTGTAACACAGTTTCAATACCCTAAAATAGGTTACGGCAGAGATTTAAAAGAAATGAGGAACGCTACGCACGGTGGTAGCATGGACGGCGGGCAAAAGTTTTTACTTTAGTTATGAAATTGTGGCGACATCGGTGTAGAGTAGGTGGTACTACGAATTGATCTTTCGGAAGAGGCGCTTCATTCAATTATGATAGAACTTCACTTACAGGTAAGTTCGTTTAATCAATTAATTACCGTACAATGAGAGAAAAAAAAAGAATGAAATCCAGTTAATTTTAATCGTCCGAGCAGTTGGGTTTCTGTCACCGGTAGATCCGAACTTTGTGTTCCCTCGATTGACGAGAAAACGAGCGGAAGTCCCGGAACGCACGATCTCGAGAGGTCATCAAGGAAGGAGCTTCACGCAAGACCGCAGCTGTCTTGGGAGGGAAAGAGTTAGTAAAAAAAAAAAAAAAAGTCGAAAGGTGAGGGAGGATTTCCTTGAGCCTACCTTGCGGTTGGGAGTTCTGTCCACGTGTTTCCATCCCACGTATCCATCCGATATCCCCGCACGGTTAATTTCGTCTTTCGCTCGAACACGACGGGGAAGTTGCTGCCCAGCGCGACATAGGAAGCGTGCCTACTTGCCTGCTAATTTCTCCAACCCTACGTCCCTTTCTCTCTCGAGAGACGAAGGCGGCGGGTTAACCCCAAGAAATTCCAGTGGGCGAATGAAGTGCGGTTGTACACCTGTTTCATCGCCGTGATTGCTTCGAGGGTGCCGGCGAGAGTTCGAGTATCGGGTGGTGGGGTATTATGCCCGAGCTCTATAGTAACGGAAGAGGGGTACGGTGTGTGCACACACGAGATCCTCGATTGCCGGCTCCTTTAGCGAACCGATCGTATGCGATCGCTGACCTTCGCGTCTGCACGTGAACACGCGAGATGAGAGCCAAGAGTGTACGTAGAGCGACGGCTGAGAATTGGAAGGGCGCAACTAACGGAATTAAAGATACGAGTCGGGTCCTTTAGACTCCTGGCCGTCCATTCGAGAGCTCCGAGTATATACGTATATAGATATACATGAATGTATATATATATACATATATATAGATATATGCTCTACCAATGTGGTTATGCTTGGACACTCGCTGCAGAGAGAGGAAGCGGAGATTCCACTGAATACCCGCACCTGTTTACCATGCACGCTCATATTCTAACCGGCGCACGGCATTCCCCATTCTTACAGTCCTCTCACCCCCCCCCCCCCCTCCACCCTCTTCCGCGGGACAACAACGCGACACATTACTACGAAGACGTGCGACGAGACACCGGCTCCTCCTCGTCGTCTTTTACACGAAGGAAGTTGCGAACATTCCTGAGTTAAAAAATTTCGACGTAGGCGTCGCACTGCATCGAGCCGGGGGGGGGGGGGGGGGGGCGAAAAGCTCGGCGCATCTTAATCCGCGGTCCCGACAGCCGATCGAGCCGTAGACGCTACGCGTTTCCTTTTCGTGGATCTCCCATTCACAATTGTATTTTGATGAATGAAAATGAAATGAAATCAAGTGTGATAAATGATTAAAATAAAATGAATTTTGATCAATGAGAGTAAAGTGAAATTACTTTTCATCAATGAAATCGAAATGAAATCAATTTTGATGAACGAAGATGAAATTAAACAAAAATGAAAAATTTGTGAAGAATCGTTAGCGAAAATGTATCGATGCACCGATCGTTGCGCAAAGCAAGTTCTGCTCCCGCGTGGCGAATCAGACGGGACAACTTCGTTCGTTGGCAAACTTGAGCCTTGAACTCTGGTGCGCGCCAAAACCGCGGCGCGCGCGTTCGGGGTATTATGATTTAAGGCCCGATCCCTTCGTAAGTACACGACATCATTCTCCGGGCGTACAACCGACTTCTCTCCTTTCACTCCCTTTACTCTCCTTTCCTCCCTCGGCATCGCGCGAACATGCAGGCGTCCTGGTGCATTCCTCTCGCGCGCGCGGCAACGAACCACACGTAATCTCAGAGAAACATACGGACGGCGAGCAAGCTTACATACACAAACCGATTCGTCCTCTCGCGTGCATCGCGTTTCGCGAAATTTCATATTATTATTGCTCGGACAAAAAAAAACAACAAAACCAGTCGAAATACGCGTTTCAGTGTACGGGTGGTTATTAACACCGCCGACTATCTTGAAGGAAGGCATTGGCGGTACTGATTTTCGGGATCATAAATAATCACCGATTGTGAATTGACGCCTTAATTTTACCGTATTTGACCACTTTGGTGAAAACAACGCTTTTTTCGTTAATACAACTTTTTTCGATTTCCATCGTAAAGAGAATTCTGGAATCTCAATGCACCCAAAGGAAGTTTCTTTTTCGTTCACATTCACGTTTCTTTTTTTCTTCTTATTTCGCCCAGAAAAATAATTTATTTGGCGGTCACCGTTTACTCACATTGAGTAAAATATTCGTTTGATTTAAATAAATATGTATTTAAATCAAATAAATAGTTTACTTAATCTAAATAAACGGTGGCTGTCAAATAAATTATTTTTCTAGGTGTGGGATTAAACATTGAAAGAGTTTAAGTCTCTCATGAAACCCGATAGGAAAAATAATTTTAAAAATGTTCATCAATCTGAAAGCGGCTTCGGATTCGAAAAGGATTAATAATCGCGCATTATCTCGGCTGAATTCCGAATCGACTCCGAGTCCGAAGCCGTCGAGCTTGTCGAGGCTCCCAGCGTAAATCATAAATAGTATCTCAGCGAGTGCTTATGTCACGCGAGACTCGTTTCTTACCCGCTATGGCATACCGCACACCCTATAAAGCAGGGGAGTGGTGGAGAGAGGGTTATTTTCTCGTGTCCCCGCGTACGTTTCCGGCTCGGTATCGGCTGCACTCGGTGCCAGTATCCGAGGAGGTAGCGCTCCGCTGGGACGACGCCGAGGCCGGCAGGCTGAGGAACGCAGGAGCGATCCTCCTCGCCGCTCCCGAGACTCCGCGTCTCATCGGCCGGGATTCTCTCTTCTTGCGGCCAACAGATCAAGAGACTAATGGGCCGAGTTCTTGCCATCGAAGTCCTGAATCGGTCTCGCGTGGACGTTCGCCGGAGGGGAGAGATTCCCCGCTCGAAGCTGAGGGCGTCGTTCTGCAGTCGCGATGAACCAGAGTGAGGACACACGAAACGGGAGGAGTCGGGAGCGTTAAATTCTCGCGCAATAAAGCAAAGAGGCCCAGCGCCGAGTGGAGGAGGAGAGCGAGGAGACACTCAGGAGTGCACCCATGGGGCATCATTTCGAAATTTCGCACAACGGATCGGTGTAACTTTTATATCCGCGACGAGGCACACATTCGACCCGGATGGTCGGTCAATAATTACTGTCCGGCTCGATTAAAGCGGTAACGGGTGGTCCGGGTGGGCAGCGGCCATTATCCGGTGAGTAACACAAATTGTGTCCCGGCGAGGTTGGGCCTCCACCCCGACATGCCGTCCGGCAGGGGAATCCGTGAAATCGATTCGTCCACCCGACTGCTTCGACGTTTTAAGTGCCGATCGTACTTTTCGCGTTACCCACACGAGCGATCGGTGTAATCGCACCGGGGGAGCTCCGGAAAGGGGCGAGTGCAGGATAATTGTTAGATTCCCAAAGTGTCTCCCCTCTCTCTCTCCCCATCGAGAAAATAAAGGGCGAATTGGAGCGGGTGATCGATAAAGCGGGTATCCTCAACGTCGACAAATGCGCGGCACTCGGCACGGCCGGCAATTAACTCCGAAACAATATTTATAATGAGAATCAAGATAGCCGGTTGTCGGTGCGGTTCGACGTCATTGCTCGGGATTCGGCTTGTTAAGATCGCGTCTTGCAGGTGCGCCGACCGAACTTCCCGCTGGGCTTGCCTGGCCTTTATTGGGAGTGAAACGAGTGTCGGAGAGGAGGACGAGGAAGGTCGCAGTGGAGCCGCGAGAAAATAAGTAAAAAGCACAAACCAACGACGACGACGACGACGACGAGAAGTTTTGGGGGTAAGAGATTACGCCGAGTTCCAACGCGGCGCTCTTTCGTCCTCCTCGCGTTGCACTCCGAAACGAAAAGGAAGACGAAGGAGGCGAACGAGGATGCGGCCGGGCGGCGAAGGAGGCTCGGAAGCGGCCGGCGAGAGGGGGAGAAAAGGGTTGCTGGTTCATTAATACTCTCTTGGCAAATGTACCCGGCTTGCCCCACCATGCGCGGTTCATTGAGTACGTCTGGTATGCGAGAGGCCCCTCGGAGCTCGGGATCGAGCCGGCCGGCAACAGCAGCGCCAGCAGCACCGAGACTGTACGAAGATATCGGTACCGAAGAATTGGACGATGAGGAGGACGAAGGCAGGCAGCGGAGGAAGAATAACTTCGCGAGGGTAACGCGTCTTCTCCCACAAAGTAGATTCGGGCGCTGCTTTGGTTTATAACCATCTAGGTCTTTTATATTGTCGGGTGAAAGAGACGCCGTGGCCTTCAACTTAGCAGCCAAGGTTCGCGAGAGGCATGCGAACTAAAACACGGAGAGGGAAGAGAGGGAGGCCGGACCCACATATCAACAGGATGTGAACGAAACCTCGCGCGGCTCGTCTGTACGGAGGAAGCGTTTTATACCAGATTGGCATACAATAAACATCGCGCGCGCGTGGACGCAGAGCTCATGAGCGGTATCCGATAAAGGAAGCCCCCGGGGAGGAGGAACTCGAGGATGAGATTTCGCGAATAATGCATCTCGCGTGAGCGAGAGTGCCAGACGTGTCCCGCCGCAGCGGCGACGCCGGAATGAATCCTGCGGTCCCGCGGATAGGGGCTCTATTATGCTCTGTCTTCACCTCCCGAGGCCCGCGTCTTCACCCCATCCACTCAGGGATATTCACTTTGATTATAGATTAAGGTAGTTCTGTCGCGAAGGCAATCCAAAGTCATCTGCATAAACTTTCGACATGTTGTCATTTAACTATCAAATTTCACTTGTTCACAAAATCTCGAAGGCTTTTACCGACCATTTCGATGAATAATTAGATCTTGAAAATCGGTCTTTTTACATGGCAATTACAAGAGAGCTGGCGAAATTGATCTTCAAATCGAGAATTAACATACTTAGATCAAAGATAGAGAAAAAATATAAATTACTGCGGACTCGCGAATCAATCAGGAATTCATGCGTCACAAAAAGAGTGAAGCCACCGGACCGTTCAATGGAACTGCGATCAAAGTGCACGGTTTTGGGGACAAATGACGTTTCCTAACCCTAATCGTCGTGAAAATGAAGTCAAATCCACACTAAACAAGATAATCCGTTTACAAATAATCGGTTCAATCTAATTACGAACATTTTCATAGACACTCTATTATTGTCAATAATATTATTGATGCAGACAAAGTACCACATATCATGATTTTTTTTACGACACACAGACGCTGATGTCTATGACTCCGGCGTACCGACAGAGCTACCTTAACGACGGCATAGAGATTTCTTTTTGTTAACATCAATATTTTACGGCCGGGAAGAAATTTTGTTGAATCGCCAAATCGGTCGTTCCGCGAAAACTGTTCAGTGTCCAATGTCCAATACGTAGTCATTGTCCTGCTCTTTGTCGACAAAAATGTAACCGCGGAGAGTCCGCTGACGTGTCAGTGGGTGGCGAGCAACAACCTTGCCTGGCAGATCGCCAATCAGATGCGAATAAATTGCGCGATTTCCTCGTCGCGTAAATCAATCCCCAAAGTTTAACCGAGCCGATTTAAAGTCGAGCCGATGAGTCGGTCAGCGAATATGTGCGATTACCGAGAAACTATAGCGCGATTATCCAACTAGGATGTCTCGGGTAAGACGAGTAGATGGAAGATGATCTCGGGAACGCGGATTGGCCGGTGCTCGGGTGTGCGTGAGGATGATGAACAAGCGTTCGTGGCGGTCGGCGCGGTGCTCATTCCGGATTTCAGATCACGAGGCGGCAGTCTCGCAGACGCGGACGACGGCGGAGGCGCAACGGCCGCAGCCGTACCGGGGCTCTACGGAGCTCGGTTAGCGGGTGTCCAGACGCCGGGCGTTCACCAAGCGTCTCGGCCGTTTGTCCCTATAAACGTTAACTCGGCGTTTCTCTCGCTCGTGTCTATCTGCCCGTACCTCCGAGCGTTTAACCCGCGGCTTTTTATTCTCGTTCGTTTTCCTCTCCTGCCCGCCCTCGCCTACTCCCTCGGCGTTGCATGCCGCGCAATTCCATCACGAGCCGCGTGTGCCGCGCACCGAAACGTCCTGCGGCCGCGTCCTATCTCGTAGCTCCGCAGATCCCTTCGCTCCTCTCCTCCGGCCTTTCCGCTGAATTATTTTATTTACGACATCGAGGAACTTGCCCGAGAATTCGTAGACTGGGAGAAGAGGCTCGGAAAAACTACCAAGTGACATCGCAAATTTCGACAAGGCAACGTGCTAGAACAGCGCAACCACTGGTGATATGTCACATCTTTTATAGGGGCCATAGCAAGACATGTCGTCAATTTTTTCTGACGGCGGATTAGCAAAATGTTCCGTTTCTGGCTAAGAATTTCGTGGATAAAACTAACAATTTAGTCGATTACATTTTTTAATGTGTACATAGGGTAAAAGTGGGGAATATGTATCGGTCCGTACTTCATTGATTTACGTGTTAATTAATCGTGGTGGTCCATATTCACCACGTTTACCCTATGTAAACATATGTATTTTATGTACACATATGAATACATTTTAAACAACTTGATCGACACAATATACCGGCATAACCTACAAGCCTAAAACAAAGCGTTCGCGATCGCGGTTCCAACGATTGCTAGATTTTTCTAGTAATGAAACCTATTTCAAAAATTCTAGCAAAAATTCAAAAAAGTTCTAGCAAAAACGATGAGATAGTCGGGTAATATCTGCGATCAAGAAAATTACGATGTTTTCTTATAGAATGCGTCAAGTTTAATACGAATGTTGTCGCTATAGTTCCCATATAACTAAAAGTTCTGTCAGATTTATAGTAATTTCTATCAGAACCTTCTCTCAGTACTCCCTCGCGGTGCTTTCTATCTTGCTGTACTGCAAGGGATTTTTTTTTGTCGACACTCGTTTCGATTTTCAGTAATCGAGGCTGATGGGTCTGATCGATGATATTTTTTTTTTTTTGCACCGCTATTGCTGACTGACGTATTAAATTTTTCCCACGCGAAGTACTGTAAGTTAATGTCTACGGGATCGTTCACTAATTTCCAATAAATTTTTCAAGGCTGTACCTTCAGTTCTTATTTACCTTAATAAAGAACGATAACACCCTCATTATCCTATCACTTGGTGCGCATCGTAGAAATTTTGATCAAGCTATGCTAATCGTGCGGCAAGGAATTAAAAAAAAACAAAAAATAGACGCAAGAATCTAAATGGAACGTACGAAACGACGAGCGGGAAAGATCCAGGGAGCCCTTAACTCATGCGTACAGTTGCGCGCGTGTACACCGGTTTCCACGGTCCACCGATCCTCGCGCCGAGCACGGATTCTTCCTGCGGGGTTCTATAATTAGACAGAGCTTCGAGAATTCGATATTGTACCTGCTGCCTAGTTGGCGCTACCGTCCTGTTACCATCCGAAATTGACGGTCGCACTTGCGCTCCACTTCCCGGTATAATGGCAAAAAAAAAAAATTAGCATCTTCCAAATAAAAAAAACAAAAAAAAACAAAAAAATCAATATAAGATATAAAAAATGATTTTCACAGCGGCGAGTTCATTAAGATTTTTCAACGGGCATTCCTCTCCATCGCCGGGGATCCTTTCGGCCGTTTGGCCTCTCCGTCCTTCCGATCGGTCTAATATCCTCCGAACAACGGGGTTACCATTTAATTCGCGTCTGGCAGCAGCGGCCGGAGGAGACACGGGCCGTACACTCGGGCCGACAGGCTGATCCTGCCCCTTTAACCACCTCAATTTCCGCGAGCATCAGCAGGCTCGCAGTTAAAGGGCCGATGCGGCGCGGCTTGTACCAACTGCCCATAAGGCCGGGCGACTCGGAACCTCGCCGGCCTCATGGGCGCACGGTTCGGGCTCTCTCTGTTGTTATACCGATGGCATGTAGTTTGGAGCTGGCGGGATGGGCGCATCGTCGGGTTATCTGGAGAATCTAGCGACGCGGGAGGCGACCGAGGGTCCCGGCTGATCCTGCAGATATATTTTTTTTTTCCCCTCTCGACGCGAGAGCCGCGCGCAGAAAACTGGCTCTACGCTGACTACCTTGAAATTCTGCGAGGGAATTCGCGCGTTTGAAATATAAAATAATACATATGTATCGATAATTCCCGTATCGGAAATAAATAATTTTCGCGAGGTTCGCGGGAGTAAATAATCCGGACGTCGGATTTATTGTAGTAGGTGGATAAGCTCGTGCGGAGTGCGCATGCGTTGCGCGCATGCGCGGACCGCTAAGGCGCTGCACCGTGCACCGCTCGGAATCCAGGCGGCAAGTAGATTCTCGAAGGTGAGTCTCGAATTCTGGTTAATCTAGTTACCCGTGGCAATTCTTATTAGGTGCCGGTTAGTCCGGCCACGGGAGGACATTGGCTTCTTGGAAACACCGGTGGCGACGAAGCGCGTGCGCAACGGCATCGAGACGGAATAATCGACTACTACGGTTTTATTTATTTATTTATACTTTGTCCTCCATAGTCCTGTTTTCCGTAAAACCGGCGCGAGATGTATTCGAGTCGTCATTTATAACCGTGCGGGCAATATCAATTACCATACGAGATAAAAGTTTGGCCGGTTTAATCGGCGATCATTACGTATTCGGTGAGGCTCGAAGGAGTCCGAGGACGATTCCGCGGTCGATCTCTCCTCCTCTCTCTCAATCTCTCTCAGTCCCGAGAGGCTCGCCGAGCCGCTATCTGGAATCTAACAATGCCCCGAGAGGCGGAGGTGAGACGATCCTCCGTTGTGTCTGGGCCCCACGAACGCTTCGGAATTCTTGCGCGGCGAGAGAGGATCGAAGCGATCCCCGGGCAATCGTATATAAAACGAGAGCCTCGAACTTGCGGGACAAAGCAAATAGTGCCGTAACCGAATGAAATCGGCTCGTCCACCGTTCGAAACGAAAATCGGGACTTTCGAAGATTTGTCACTTTAACATTTTTTTTAATTTTTTTAAATTTTTTTTCAAAGTCGTTAAATCACTCGCTTTTCCGCGAGATCGCAAGATGATTCGCGAAGACGCGTGAGAACGAACGTCTCGGTGAAGAATGATAAAAATACAAATAAAAAATAATTCAGTAAAGAGAGCGAAGGGAGGCGCCAACCGCGCGGCCTCTTATCGCACGTTTCGCGAGTTCTTATCGTTTTACGGAAACCCCCAAGGCTCGTATCTATAGGCGACAGCGGGACCGGCGAGCGGTGTTACGGACTGTGTGTTTCTGTATCTATGTACACGCTTTACGCCCTACCTGTGAGCGATGGGTAATAATAATTCTGCGATAGCCTCTCCGGCCGCCGAGTACCACAGGACGGACGGAGGAGGACGCGAGCTAGGTACTGTAATATACCCGAGTCGCACTATTTGTTTAGGTCCTTGGCACGGTTTTCATTGTCTTTTTTTTTGAGATGCAGTTAAAGCCCTCGAGAAATGGGAGCAGATAAAGTGCGCTGCTGCTCGCCCGCGATATGTAGAAAAATTATCGGTTGCCAACAAACGAACGGTGGGGTTTGTTGGCAACAAATAACTATCTTTTGGCCCGACAAGTTCTTTCCAGAAAAAGTACAAGAAAAATTGAGTACGGTTCATATTTTCCGCCAAAAAATTGCAAAAAATTGAGGTGTGTAAAATCGAGAAAACGAAAAAGGTGGCCGAGGCAAGGGTGCAAAGTCCTAGCCGAGAACAAGGGAGAAAAGAGCGAAGTGGAGGAAGAGAGAATGACTTAAAGGAGAGAATCGGCGCATGCAGAAAAATAATCGCTTGCCGACAACCAACCACGTCGTTAGTTGCCAACAACAATCACTATCTTTCGGCCCAACGAGTTCTTTCCAGAAAAAAATATCAAAAAATGGAGTACAATTCAAATTTCTCGCTAAAAATTGGCAAAAAAGCAGCACTATACGGTGGGGTAAAATCGAGAAAACGGGAAAGGTGGCTGAAGTGAGGGTGCAAAGTCGTAGCCGAGAACAACGGAGAAAAGAGCGAAGTGGAGAAAGAGAGAATGACGTAAAGGAGAGAATCGGTGTTAGTGGCCACCGTGGAATGGCGAGGAGCTCTCCAGTGTCACACAGGCCGCCGCGGCGGAGCCCAGGGCCAGACCGGCTCGTGTTTCGCTTTTCGGGGTTTCCGAGAAACGTTTTCGAGAGAGCACCGGCAGCGGCGTTGCGCGCTCCTGCCGATGGCGTATTACGGGTTGTCGACCAGGACTTTGGCGAACAGAGGAGCCGCGAGATAGAAGAAGAAGAAGAAGAGGAGGAGGAAGAGGAGCGCGAGGAGGAGTGCTGACGTCGAGCCGAGAAGCGGAGGGAACGAGAGGAAAGGACATTGTCTTCGGACATCTCCGGCCGGACAATGAGCGAGGACTTCCCTTCTGGTTCTCCTTCTTCATACCGCGAAAACGAAGCCCGGTTCTGTTCCCACCGGTTGTTCTTCCACTTCAGCGTTTTCGTCCGCTTCGCCCCTCGGTGGCGTATCCGATCTCCGAAAAACTTCACGGTGGCGAGACTTGTTCGCAACCGGGGGCTCAAAGGAGAGACTGGCTCCCTCGACAGCGACGGGGAGGGAAAAGAATGAGAAAAGACAGGGGGGGGGGCTTCGTTGTTAGGCAGATTCGACCCATCGCTGACGGGAACTCGAGGCGAATGAGAATGAGAGAACCCGCGGGTACCTTGAGCAATCCGAACTCCGAGGACGATCGAATTGCCACCTCTTCGTTGTGGCACGTTTGTCTTCTTTTTGTCCCAACACTACGGTGAAGTGTAGAAGACCTTTTTTTGCATTCACCTTGCGATAAAGAAATAGGAGACCGTCAAATGAAGCGCGAAAAATAAACTGCCGGGAACGGTGAATTCGAACCCCCTTCGAGGCAGCTTCCGGCAAAATTTGTCTGCTCCGAACGCCGCGATGTAACTATAAAAAAAATATGTTAAAATTCGTTAGAATATAGCTGGATCGTAGGATGGAGTATGCATAGGGTGGCCGTCAAACGTCACCCTTTAGGGTCGGAAATCTATTCGTGCCTAGACTGATGACAGCTTCGCTTGCAAAACTACCCGGGACGCTCGTTGGCGAGGCTTTAGCCAGAAATCCTCGACATAGATGTCGCCACCGGCAACGTCTTCAACTGTAGTTCGGTTGGCTCGACCCTAACCAAAAGCAATCGGCGTCCATCAGACTTCTTGATGCATCCGAAGATGCACCATCGCAAGGCCTCTTCTCCGTTCCAATAAGGATCTACTTAACGTCAATTCGCTACTGCTTTCATACAGAACTCGCTCGTTAAACTTCTTGCGCGGCAACATCGCAACATTGTATGCCCGCTGTTTGATCAGTACGATACGAACGATGATAATTACGAAGGGGATACGAGAAAGCGATCGTGTTCGCTTACGCGCACAAAGTTTTATGTACGCCACTTCGTTCGTTCCGACGAGGGGGAAGCACGTACATAATCGTGCAATGGACGACTGAGAGTGGCCGCCCGGTCACGTGAGACTCGCCGGTCGTTCGCCAGCACGGCTTTCGCGAAGTTATTCGGGCTTCGAACCGAAGGCCTTCGCAAAACCTCGGACTGCTCGAGCGCACGAGGTAGCCTGGAACTTGGGCCGGTGGAACACCGAGAGGAAGAACTCCCGAGAATCTCCCTTGGCTTTTGCCACGCTCCTCCCGAGAAATCGCGAAGCTCATCCGAAACCGCCCCATCCAAGCGCGAGAACTAACTCCCCGTAAGGCCGATAAAGAGTTGAAAATGTATATACATATGAGATAGTTCGGTGCTTATTCGTGGTTACTCGCGATGCAGAGAAAAAAACGTTTTCCTCCACACGGAACTGAGCTGCCGATGAGAGAATTCTCTGATGCTCGACTCATTGTCCAAGCGGGACATTACAGCGGAAACTGGCAGAGGCGAGAAGACATCTCTGACTGTGGGTGGTAGCCGAGAATAGGAGCATCTGATATATTTCTTCACACGACTCGCTTCGTCTCGAAGACAAAAAAAAAAAAAAAACCAAAAAAAAAAAAAATCTCGACTACGTTTATAAATTTGATCTTTCAACCTACGAGTTCTTTCGTAATTTTGTTTTTTTTTCATCTTTATCGGTAAAGGCGCATAAATTGGGTTAATTTAACTCTAAGTTCGTGACACCGATCGTCCTCCCCGTTGGATTTTATACCCATTCTATTTCGATCGTGTTCCCGGCGATCAATTTACTTCTTCGTTTCTTTTCTTCCACTTCTCTAATGTACTATCGGGCTCTAATGTGTCTCGCTGGAATTCTCGAACGACTATCGGCGAGAGTCGAGCTTTCCGAGAAAAAGGAAAAAAAAAGAAAAAAAAAAAATAGACGTTGAAACAGATGAGGTCCGAGGTGGCGATGCATGTCGCGTACCCGGTACGGCGCTCGAGTGCATGCTACTCAGCTACATCGTCGATGCGAGCCGGCGAGCTTGTATCTTTTCTACTCTGGTAATTCAACCGAGCGGTACAGCGGAGCTACGGGTATCCTCGATGGCATTCGATATCTGCTCGTCGGACGGCCGGGGCAACGGCAAGCTTTCGCGGCCAAGCGGTAATACTGGTTTGCTATGCGACATTGAGAAGGTTCTCTGCCGGTTCGCTTTTCTTTTACCGATGTCGATCTTCCCCGCTCCCTCGAGAAAGAGAGATTACCCGAGTCTCGGTTCTCATATGAACGACGAATTTTACTGGGATTTTAAGACCGACAACGTCTCGTCTTTGATTCCAGCGCATCGACGTTATTCACTGCATCGTTCGGGCGAAACACCGATAGACCCTTCATACGAAGGATACAAAACCTCTATCTACAATTAATCGAATCGCCCACCCGAACGTTATAACGAACAAGAATTGCATACATGCATATGTTTATCACGAAACGGATAAAGCAAATTTTCTTATGGGTCTAATTAATGAAAATATAAAAGTACTAACCGATTGCCGGATAACGATGATCTTAGCCTCAAATATGGAAAATCATGCATGGATTTGATCTGAAAAAAAAAAAAATCCAATTAGTGAATAAATCAGTCGAAAACAGGATGCTTTCTATTATGGCGATTTATTTTGGATCTTTGGTTCTTTTGTATTTATTTTTTCGCTTTAAGATGAACCATTATATGAAATCGAATTTGATGAAAACTGATGAGCTTGTAAGGGTCGAATTTTCAGACATCAGTTTAAACTTAAGATCGCTCTTGAGCTCGAACTTAAGATCGAAGTTTAGTCCAAATTTCATTGCGGGCTTAAGTTTGATCTTAAGTTCGGACTTAAGTTGGTTCTTAAGTTCGGACTTAAGTTAGATATTGAGTTCGGACTTAAGTTAGATATTAAGTTCGAACTTAAGTTTGATATTAAGTTAGATTTCAAGTTCAAACTACTGTCTTAAAATTCGACCCTAAGACTGTTTGAAAAAAATTGGGTGCTCCGCCACTTAATACCGATTGGCCGCGAGACTTTTCGCAAAGAGTCCTTCGCTCTTGCCGAGCGTCCCGCCTCGTACGCTCTTCGAGGTGCCAACACCCGATGAGAGGGGTGACTCCGGAGAGGTTCCTCCCTCCAGAAAAGCGATCAGCCTCGTGTGCGCGGCGGCTCCGCTCGTAAAATCTGCCTAATGGCGATTGCGGAACGTCGAAAGTCACGCCGGCTATATCCGCTGCGTACCGCAACCATCAACTAAGGTGAAACTTTGCACTGAGGCCTAGCGGCAGCTCGGCGTCTCATCGGCTGCGACTACTCTCGCAAAAACCATTACCTTAACCCCCGGCACATAAGACTTTTTTTTTTTTTTTTCTTTTTTTTCTTTACAAACTTCGTAAAATGCCGTAACTTCGCGCCTCGGGCAAATGGCTCGTACGGGTAAAAAAAAAAAAAGTCAAAGTATTCGCACATACCTTCGAAGCTCGTATGCATAATACGCTCGGTATCCACATGTTTTCTTTCCCACGTCCTAATAATAGTTATCCGAAACATTGTAAAAGTGTTTTTGATAAACGTGAACGTTGCAATTTATATATATACATCGTTATAAGCATATTACAAAAACTTGTTAAATTTAATATTTTAATGATAATAATCAGTATAATAATAACTATAATAATAAGTATAATAATAATTATAATAATCGGTATAACAATCGGTATAATAATCAGCATAATAATTTAATTTGCTGAACGGCAGAAGAAATTATTTGTTTAAAATAAAATGCTTCGAATTTTCGTGTGACAAATGTTACCTGCGAGCCTGGCGTACGTCGACCCGATAGATTACTTTTTACCCGCGAAGTACCGTCTACAAATTACACTAAAATTTATAGTTTCTATGCAAAACTCGATTGGCCCTTCGTCGTAAAGTTGTACCCGGTATACGAGCGTCTGCGCGACTTCTTCGTCTCTCTACGGTTCTATAGTTCGTAAACACGGGAATAAACGTGCGCAAATGTAGTTGTCTCTCGCGCAGGCAGTTTCTCTTATGTATTTCACAATAAGAAATGAAAAAAAAAAAAAAACACCGTCCACGGTACACCCGTCCGCAAGCCGGTATGATAATATCAAGCATTAAAGGGACATTGCCTTTTGTATCGGTAATGAGTAACCGTGCGAGTCTTCGAGAGCTCACCCGTCCGTCCTGGTGGGAGTTCGCATTGCGAGTTACGTCACTTTTTTGTGGTAGAGTAAGCATACGGAGAGAGAAAAAAAAAGATAAGTGTCCTCGTAGTAGCTCGCGAAACTCGAGCGACGTCGCGACACCGAGGACGATCGAGCGAGCCTCCGTGTGCGAGGCCGGAAGTCGTCGCAGCACCGCTGTTGCGGTGCGGAGCTACTACTCGAATTATAGTATACTACCGTATAATACGCTATATGCTTTGCTATATAGTAAACTATAGAAAAAAAAAAAAAAAAAAAAAAAAAAAAAATAGCGGCAAAGGCCCGTTGTGCACGTACGCACGTAGTATTTTAATATCGGTAACTGGAATACTCGAGCGGAGCCCGCTAGTGTATTCGTTCTCGTAATTCACGCGATTACCTTACCGGAGACGGACGACCCAGAGGAACACCCTCGGTTATCGTGTTGCGCCGTCGAGAAATTCGAGTTCTTTTACCGAGGATATATATATATATATATATGTGTGTGTGTGTGTGTGTGGGTGTGTGTGTGTGTGTGTGTGTGTGTGTGTGTGTGTGTGTGTGTGTGTGTGTGTGTGTGTGTGTGTGTGTGTGTGTGTGTGTGTGTGTGCGTGCGTGCGTGCGTGCGTGCGTGCGTGCGTGCGTGTGTGTGTGTGTGTGTGTGTGTGTGTGTGTGTGGATATATATATACATACATGTACACAGCACGGTACGAAAACGGTCGGCTGTACACCTGGACGGATCGCTCGGCAATGCGAGTTTTAAAATGCCTCGCGCTGCGATATGCAACTTGTGCGGTGCAGTTCCCGGCTCCGCGGTAAGGCTTATACCGTACCCATTGCCGGAGCGATAAACAAAGCGGCGCAGTACCTCGCACGATAGAGGGTCGCTCAATAATAATTGTATTGAAAAAAAAAAAAAAAAAGGGAACGAGGTAAAAAAAAAACGGAGAAGAAAAAAGAACAAGAGCGCCGAGACATGAGACCGACGCCGCCCAGAGTCAAGCGCTCCTGTCTCGATAGAGATTATCGATATGTATGCGTCGCGACACGCACCGCAAAAGCGCATATTATTACGTGGGAATCTTACGATCGTTCCGTGCACTTTCGACCTTTTTCACTTTGAACTCTTATCTCTCGTCCCTCTCTCGGGTAACCGCCAGGAAACATTAAATTTATGATAATCGAGCGCAATGCGAAGGCCTCTCCTTAGCTCTATAAATAATACGGAAACAGTTCATCAAATTTTATTGCGTCTGCATTGTAATGAGATTGACGAAGCGCAGAGTGCGTCTTGGATGCATTCTTTTTTTTTTTTTTTAATTTCATTTCTTCGCGGAGAGAAAAGGACAGCCGCGCTCCTTCCACTGTCTCAGTGAGCTTCAATGCAGTCGATTCTCAACGCAATAAATATTTTATGTATTTCGTTGTTAATCGGTAAAACGAAATTTAATTCGGTGTCCTTAATATTACAAACAAATCAATAATATTAAATTGCTGTACGTTTGCATAAATATATTACGAAATATTTTAGAATTTTTTTTTGTTTTTTTTTTCCACCTCGATTTATGTGACGAAGGTTCATCGCGTCACGGTCCTTTTTAACGTTGTTCGACGGATGATTTAATTACACGAGGTTCCTCGAGCAGGTGGAACGATAATCGCAGGCCATGAGCGCACTGGCGCTAATCGCACTTTAGCAAAAGTGCAATTACACGATGAGAGACAATGAGTGCGCTGTCGTTCATGCCCACGGCAAGTGTCCACATTACATGACACTCCGATGCCGACAGTCGGTGTCGTTAATGGACAGTTGAAATCGTCACCGTTTATCGCCGCTGAGTAAGTTGAAAAAAAAAAAAAAAAAAAAAAAAAGTTCCACTATCGTTTTTTTTTCTTTCTTTTTTTTTGTTTTCGAGAATCTTCAGATTCGTCGAGAATCCCGAACGAATTTGCAGTCTCTTAATTAATACACGCAGCAGAGACGGAGAGCTTTGCGGCTCTGTTATCTTCGCGCGACATTCCGGAATATATTTAGAAAAAAAAAGAAAGAAAAAAAAAAACCTATGTCGGACGGCAGAGGTGCTGCTGAAAATTTGAGGCGTTAATTCGGGAACGTTTCGAGGGAGACGAGGCAGTGTTGTCAGCGAGTCGGAGGCTGCGGGAGGCAGGTACAATGGAATGGCAACCACTGTCCGCTAACAGCATCTACACTCCATGAATGGAACGACTTCCACGAATAGTACAGCCCCGTCAAAGATGTAGTCTCTTTCGAAGTTTGAAGAAAAAAAAATCGTTTTTTCGTGTTTCTTTTTTTTTTTTTTTAGTGGGGGAGAGCGGGTTAAAATGGGACAGTGGGTCAAAACGGGAAACGGAACATTAAAACGCGTCGTTCGGCCAAAATAGAACGTCGTGTAATTGTCGGAGAATTGCGTATTTAAAAAATAACACATCCGTATATTGTCTGTCCCGTTTTGTTCCATTATTCCACTTTATCCTGATATCTCCCCCAAGTGAACAGCGAAACTCTCAGGATTGCACCGGAGACGCAATAGTCATCGATGAACGAAGAAAAGTTGTGCACAACCTGGCAAAGATCACTCCATATTTTTGAGTCAATTTAATCGTGGATTAATTTTTATCAATTGCTTTTCATTGATGTATCGACGAATCTTCGCGGAAACAATTTGCATTCAAGACCGATTATTTGATTTTTAATTTTTTTTTTTTTTTTTTTCAGAGACTGCACGCGTCCTGAATTAATTCACTCCCGACGTCCGGTCTTATGTTTCCTTATCTCATCTCCGCCGCGGTTAGGCGCAGCGCGTCTCGTCTTTGTCGTCCGGGAAATGCTAGAAAAATTCGAGTCCTTCGAGCAGGTAGAGTCGGCAGCCTCTTCGCCAACGAGGGAGAGAAAGGGAGAGAAAGGGAGAGAAAGATCGTCTCGAGATGCTTTCTGCCTCCGCCGCTTCCCATTCAAACGAAATTTCTTTGAGTCATGCGCACCGCCGAGACGCATGTTATACACTACTAGGTACAACCTGCTACGATATTCCCACAGTCCGTGGAGTGACGAGAATTAGAGTTCACACGAGTCTCAGCGATTTGTCCCTCTTCGATTCACATTTTTTTTCTTTCGCACTGTATACATACTTTTTAAATATCAAAAGTCGTCGCTCGTGATTTCACGAATTTATATATATTTGAACGACAATGTACTTCGCAATTTCGCACAAGCAGTGCAGATAAACGCGAGAGCGAGTCTCAATCGGGTCTGGTTCAAGACCACCGAGTGGAAGTCCTTCGATATTTGATTTGCGAATAAAAAGATCCCACTCGACGATAAATCAAGCCTACTCTCCTGCATCGAATTGAGCCTCGAAAGATTTTCCTCAACGACTGTTTTTTTTTTTTTTTTTTTTTTTTTTTTAGAGATTTTGTTGGTAATGAATAGAACTTAGATAAAAAATATATATATATATATTGAATCTCAGAGGAATCGTTACATTAGGTCTGTTCGTTACGGGAGTAGAGCTGTAGCAGAGCGCTCAATTTTACGTGGAAGGTGTATATATATATCTGTATATTCGATAAATACAGATATACATCCAACGTAAAATAGAGCGCTCCGCTCCAGCTTACTCTGCAAACGAACAGACCTATAGTTATCTCAGCTGGAGTCCACACGGGTAACCCTTCAAGTCCGAAGCCTCTTTGCCGTCGATGAAAAATCAGCAAATGCGGAACATCGAAAGAAAGAAAGAAAGAAAAAAAAAACGTCATCGAACACACGATCTCGCACGATTCTCTCGTTGGACCTCGCGCGCCTAAGTCGAGCCTGTAATTTTCGCGTTTGAAACTGGTTCCGAGGAGGAGCCCCGTACGCAACCGCCTCCGCCGCTGCCGCCGGCGTCGGCCACTACGGCCGATATTAATGAGTATATCACGCGTTCCTAAACAACCTTCGTAATCCACCGAACACGTCGTAGAGACTCGCGCGTTGCCCACTCTGTATATTTCATCGTAGACACTCACACGACGGTCGACATCGCCGCGAGGCAAAAAAAAAAAAAAAACGCCCGCTTATGTATATTTCTTTTCTTTTGTTTTTTTTTGTTTTCACAATCAGCAAAATGTCACTAGCGCTCGTGGCTGGCGAGGCATTTCGGTATCTAATTGCGAGCGATTCGAATGCGGGCTTTTGAATCGTCGGGCCACCCAGTAGCCGTTCGCGACTTTCTAAAAGCCGAACCACGAAAAATAAAATAAACATTTATTTTGTATTTGTTATTGTTATTATGATGTTTTTTTTTTAATACGATTATCACGTGACCTTGGATTTCATTCGGCAGTCAGGATTTGCATAGAGTCGACAGCGCGCGGTCGTGGAAGCTCTTTACTCCCGAGAAGAGCGAGGGAGAGGGGCGTCCTATTCGTCCGACGAAATTAAGCTAGATCAAGATACGTCGATGCTCGGCCGCTGGTGCTAGACGGTAGTCCCCCGTGCGGCGTGACCCTCTTGCGCCCCCCCCCCCCCTCCCTCCGTTCCCCTAAGGAACGTGGGACCGTCGCGAGATCACGGACCGTAAGCGCCCCGAGAGTTTTTTGTGATGATCTCTCGCCTGGTGGTTTCGCGAGGTCGACTAACTCAATCACGTGTACACAAAACCACAACCTTGCGACGAAGCCGCGAAGCCCCCGGCCGGAGCCAACGTCTCAGAAACGCTGTACGTGTATGCCGCAGTGGAATTGAAACGCCCGGGCCGTTCCACGAAACGCTCTATCGCTGGCGCTGCCCGCACGACTCTCCCCGTTCCGGCGGAGCAACGTCCAAGTATGCCCGTATTATTGTTCGATCGCTGAATGGGAAATCCTACGCTCGACTGTACGATCGCACAAACTAGCCCGCTAAATTTTTGTTCGTGAAAGCCAATTCGGAACTAAACGAAGTCGCCCCCCCTTCGCCCCCCGATCGAGTCAATGTGCAGACTTTGGTTCGAACTTGTGTAAGCCTTATAGGTTCGTTCGGCTATGTGAATTATAATTTGTGCGTGTATTTTTAAATAGATTCATGAATAAGTGTCGTTTATTCGTGTTCTGAGGCAAACATCCTAAGGGCGCCTTGTTCCAAAAATACAACGAGTAAGAGACAAAGATGCAGAAAAAAATTATACAACGAATATATAAGAAAATCAAATTGAATATAAGAATAAAAATTAACAAAAGTCATAAAGTAACAAAAAGAATGAAAATAAAAGTGAAATGTATTTGCGTTTACGTTTTGACGTATAACGTAAATACGTACTGTTGCGTGCGGAGGAGTAAATACTAGTCGAAATGCAGATCAAATAAATGTTACCTCAATAAATCGAAGCTTCAATTTTTCAATTTCGAATAATAGGTTATTTCTCGTATCCTCAGAAAGTTCGAACGGAGAATTGTTATTTGCACATTATGAACAGTTTCTTCGTGCTTATAAATTTATAAGAGAACAAATTAACAGCAGGGAAATCAATTTCCGTCGTTGATAAAATGGAAACCGTAGCGAGGCTGTGAATGAATCGTCGCCGACCGGTGCTGCCGCTACTACGCTCGAACTAAAAAAATTCCTGCGTGTTTTGCTTTCGTGCCGAGCTGCCATAACCTCGAAACGCCTCGCGAACGTTTTGTCCACCAGGCGAGGATAAACATCGTCTATTCGTCGAAAAATATCCGCCAACAATGTCCGAAAGAAAAGTGTTGAACGTAAGTACAAAAATTAATTGTTAAATCGGACATAACTTAGGATAGCTCAAAAAGCAATTCAATGTTCGACAAGCGTTCTAATCTTGCGTCGATCGTCACTTTCAGAAATACTATCCTCCGGATTTCGATCCATCGAAGATCCCGCGGATGAAATTGGCCCGCAATCGTCAGTACACAGTACGATTAATGGCCCCGTTCAACATGCGATGCAAGACCTGCGGAGAGTACATCTACAAGGGAAAGAAATTCAACGCTCGGAAGGAAGACGTAGAGGGTGACGATTATTTGGGCATAAGAATTTACAGATTCTACATAAAATGCACGAGATGCCTGCAGGAAATTTCGTTCAAAACGGATCCAAAGAACACGGACTACGAGATAGAGGCCGGTGCTACGAGAAACTTTATGGCCTTGAAGCTGGCGGAGGAACAGGCGCAGCGAGAGGAGGACGAGGAGAAAGAGGAGGAGGCAACCAATCCGATGAAGCTGTTGGAGAAGAGGACGCAGCAGTCCAAGCAAGAATTGGAACTGCTGGAGTCGTTGGAGGAATTGAAGGATCTCAACAGAAGACAACAGACTATCGACTACGATCAGATGCTAGAGAGGTTCGACAACAAAGCGGCCAGGCAGAGAACGCTGAAGGAACAGGAGGAGATAGATGAGGAATATGTGAAATCCATATTTCGAAAGAAACCGCCTGAGGGCACTGTCGTCGAGGAGGAGATTGTCGAGTTACCGGTTGAAGATAACGCAGAGCCACCGCGGAAAGTCCTGAAAACTAACGGTTCGTCAGATTTGGAATCAACGGAAACGGGCAAAATCGATAGCAAGGAATCGGCGACAACGGCGGATTTTAGCGCGGGAGGCTCCTCGTGGAGTGGAAATTCGGGATTGACTTCTTCTCGAACGAATCTCGGGAGTTTGGTAAAGAAGAAGACGATTCTGGGCGTTAAAACTAACTCTAACAACGTCGGGGTGAAATGTACGGTCGAGACGAGCACGAAACAGACCGCTGTTGTTAAAAATACCGTCGATAAAGACACGGCTTCGAAGAGTACCGAATCCACGGAAATCAATGTTTCCGCAAACGAAAAGCCTCAGACCATAGGCTTGTCCCTTCTTGGAGCGTATTCCGGAAGCAGCGATAATGACAGTGATTAACGTCTGTTTAATTTCTACCGACAATTGCTGTAAATACATTTGTTTCGTGAGACGTTTTGGTGTAAAATAATTAATTGGAATTGATAGCGCGATAATTTAAAGATTTAATGAGAGGCAATATAGTAACGCGATGGTAAAGAGTGTTAAACGATTTGTCCAAACTAGACTCGCGACCAGGAAACGGCGACGAAGATAATTTTTTATTAATTCACATTTCTGTACATACTTTTATTTCTTTAGTATTTTCGTGATAAAATAAAAGAAGGCGGATAACAAATACAAAGTCTATAAAATCTGTACATTTTTTTTTGTTCCACGTCGACTCCGTACTGCATCGACTAGATTTCTGATTTCTCATAATTTTATATTAATACATGTATATAAAAATCGTGGAGGATGAACCACGGAAGAAAAATCCTGTAGACAAAGCGTTCAGTGACGCGAATAAAGGACGATTTTACACGGTACAGAGGATCGATTTTTCTGTGGTTCAGCACAGCCACTGACAAGAAGAATTGAAACATAAAATATTAATTTACAAAGAACCGCACGCGAGGGGTTTTCGATCGTCGGGGAGGATTAGAAAGTTCCTTACAGGAAGCTGAACCCTCTACTCCTAGAACACAAAAAAGAGAGACAAGGAAATTGAGAAAGATTTTTTTTTTTTTTGTTAGAAGTTTCGGAATTGGAGTAGGTCTGTTTCAACGGCTAGGCACTCTGTAAGGAACATCTTTAACGCGGGATTCGGAAAACCAAACGGTTGACGAAGACGATGCAGCAGGGAGTACCTAGCCTGTTAAAGCAGACCACACGAGAAATTAGTGATAAAACCTGATTGCATTTCTTCCAAAGATACCTCGGATTCGAGGCGAAATGCACACTCTGTTTTCAATTTCTTTCCCCGATAGTAATATAGATTCGATATCCAAAATGACTCAATTTTGTTCTATATCGTTGATCGTTAAGCTGTTAAGAAGGCAGTTCTGTTCAAATCGCCCCAATCTACCAAAAATTGCAGGAACCAGAACTCTCGATTACTCTAAAGATTTTTTTCATTTTCTTTTTTTTCAACAGTTCTACGATCTCTGCAAACGCGACCGAGTTGCTGGACTGTTCTGCGGGCTGGTTCGGACCCTTGCGGAGCCGGGATTCCAATCCGGCACGGATTGTCGTCGGCATCCAGGACTGCCGCACCTCGACTCCCTGCTACAATCGTTCGTAGCTTTTTGTCGCCGAGGCGAACGATCTTCCCGATCACCGGCGTTCACCGCCATATCGGAGTTCGGTGAACGAACTCTCTGCCAGTGATTCCGCCGAAGATCGCTCGTCGGGAGAATCAAGTTCGAGGGTTCGCCCTCGAACATCCACGGCTCGACGAGCCAATTGTAGAAAGATTCGAGAATCTTTTCCTCCGAAATATCCCGAGGATCAACAACGTTCCCCGCGACATATTCCGATCCGCGATCCTCCCTCATAATCCGTTTTTCGTAATCGTAAGCGCGCTCCCGTTTCAGAGTCCTCGCGACTTCGTCCATAACTTTACGGGCGTACTCTTTGCTCGGCGACAACTTTGTCTTAGTCTGAAAGGAATTCAGCGTCTTCGAGCGTTGGATCTGAGGATGGCGCGTCGGCGAACGGGTCGGCGGAGGCCTCGAGGAGGATCGCGGATGGGAGATGCTCTCTTGATCTTTGGAATATTCACGAAACTGTGAACTTTCCACATTAGCGCTAGAGACTTTCGTCGGTGATGCGGGACTTTCCGTCTTAACGTACCGGTGATTCTTGCCACGGTAATGCATGGCGAGCTGAAGCTGAGCGATTCTCGTCTCGAGACGAGTACGCTGCTCCTGTGCGCGATCTTGTTGGAGCTCCATCTGCTTCACGAGATGCTCCAGTCGCGTTATCTGCATCTGCTTGTTCTCGAGGGTCGAATACAATTGCTGAAGATTCTCCGTTTTCTCGGCTATATGCTTGTCCACCTGGGGACGCCAGAAGAAGGGATTCTTTCTTAAGGTAGTTCTGTCGCTTGGTATTCATTTCGCATAAGTTCGAAAAAAATGAGATAAAATTGCAAATATTTGCCGATGGTATAAAAATCTGAAAAAATGCATGCATAGTAAAGGTACTGAAAAGATTAATTTTGCATAATAATAATTCCAAAATGTTATTAACAAATTGATGGAATAAAAAATTGGTTCACAAATTTCCCGGAAACCCTGTTTTTATGAAAATGATTCGTTCATTTTTCTAAGTACGCATGCACTTTTTCAGAATTTTAAATTTGCTTTGAATTATATTTTTTTATATGGAAAAAAACACAAAATTCAGAGGAAATTTAGAAATCTGAAAAAATTCATACGTATTCCGAAAAATGAACGAATCATTTTCGTAATAAAAAAATTAGTTTACCGGGTAATTTGTTAAACAATTAATTTTTTGTTTAATTTGTTAATAACAGTTTTAACGTATTATTATGCAAAATCAATCTTTTCAATACCTTTAATATGCATGGATTTTTTCATATTTTTATACCATCGAGAAGTATTTGCAATTTTATCTCACTTTTCTCGAACTTACGCGAAATGAATACCTAGTGACAGAACTACCTTAATTGTTCGAGGAGGATGATCGGGAAAGAGTGGGGCAAGATGGACAACTTTTTTTTACCAATTTCTTTTCATGGAACATAACAAATTTTTCGAATTGCTGACCGTTTTGCCCCGCTCTTCCACTGTACATTGGCCGTCAAGATCTACCTGTTCCCGATCACGTTGGTTCTTCTTCTTAATCGGAAGACTCACGCCGTCGCTGTTGCCTCGAGAGTCGGGCTTGCCCTTCAGAAGAGCTATAACTTCGTCTCTAACTTTGAGAACGTTTATCTGCTCGCGCATAGCTCGATCATGCTCCTCGATCTCCAATTGCTTCTGGTTCAACTGAATCTCGAGCTCCTCGTTGCGACGCTTCAGGTCCTTGACGCTGCAACGGAGATCGTAAAGCTGCGGTTGGAGATCGATCGCCTGAGTGGACCACGCGGATTTTCCACCTCCGGTTTCCTTCGACTTCGCCTGAAGTTGACATTTGAGCTCTGCCACTTGCTTATCGAGACGTTCGTTCTTCTCTTGTCTGCGATTATTTAATATTACTCGATAGAAAAAAAAAAAAAACGATGTAAATCATAATTACAAATTTGCGGACTCACGCCGTCTTAAAATTCAACCGAAATTCTTCGATTCTCTTCGTCAAATTTACTATGATTTTGGCGTGCGGACCATCGCCGTCGAATTGCTGAAGAAAGGGATTTAACCATGATGCGGATAGCATAATTTTTTATGTATTTTTTTAAATTGATTATTATACTGACGAAACTATTTACTTCATCGAAGAGAAGATGCTGCATCAATCTGATTATCTCTTTTTTCTCGCGTTCAAGCGTATCGATCGTGTCACGATCGAACGCGGCCTCGATATCGGTTCTGACGTCCTCTGATCGGCTGTCGAGCAATTTAATCGTGTCATTTCCACAACAACTCAGAATAATTTTTTTTTGTACCATGTTTCCATGTGTTTATCGAGCTCAGCCTTGGCGGCATCGAGTTTGCTCGACAGTTCCTTTATCCTGTTCTCGGCTTCCGTTTCCCTCGAGCCGTGGCTCTTCTTCAGCTCGTTGAGCCTTGTTCGAAGCGAGGCGATCGGTAAAACAGAGTAGATCAAAATAAACGAAAATCGCCAAATCTTTTAATGACGATTAGTAACGAAAGTAAAAACCGTGACTCGAAGCTGTCCCGTTGTTTTTCCGTCTTGGCCAGGAGGTTCTCGCTGTTCTTCAGGCTCCTCTGCATCTCCTTGAAGCGCTGCTCGGCGCTTGATTCTTTCTGCCTCAACTGGCCCTCCAGATTCTTAAGGTTGCCCTGCAGCTGCGCGATTTTCGTCTCGTCCTCGGAGAATCGCGTCTCCATCGCTCTCATCTTGGCCCGAACTTTCTGCAACTCCGTTTCCAGGGCGACCTTGCGCTCCTGAAGCTGCGACGATTTTTCCATCTCGCATTTTTTCTCAGCCAACGCGGCGTCCAGTTTCTCGCGCAATTCGTTGATCATCTCCGCGCTGGTTACTTCCAACTCCCGGATTCTGCGGCGCGACGCATCGATCTCATTCCACAGAGCGGAGAGCTTCTTGATTGTATCCTCTAACGCCGCTTCTTCGATTTTTCTCGTTTCCTCCAGACGCGATTCCAACTCCGAATTTTCCTTCCTGTGAGCTTCCGCTTCCTCGGCGATTTCCGGATCAATCTTCCCGCCCTTTTCCCCGTCGAGCTTCTCCAACAACCCCAAAATCTTCGAACGTTTCTCCAGCGCCTCTCTGCAGAGGTCGAAGCAACGATTCGGCGATTCGCGGATACTCGATTGCAGGCTCGAAACGAGGTCACCGTTGATGTCGGAGTTTGGAGCGTAGACCTGCTCGCCGCTTCCCCGCAGCGCTTGGAGATCGAGGGAAAGCTGCGGGACGCTGGTCCGTGCTGGGACCGGGCTGAGATTTATCTTCTCGATTTTTCCGGGATCTTTGACCCCGTGAGCTATCAGCTTGTCCCGCAACTGGGACAACTCCTCGTAGAGGTCCAGAGCGTTTTTCTGCAAAATTCGATCGGTCGATCATCGTGGATGATCTTTTTCCGGCAATATCTGCCGACCGAAGCTTTTGACATTTAAAAAGAAATTCTTAACCGATCCTTAAGAAAATCGCAGAGCTGGGCAAATACCCTGAGTATTTGAAGTGCATATTGAAGTACCACGTACTTGAAGTACTGGGCGCTGTGTAGTTCTTCAGTACTGACGTATTGAGTACTCCCCGTACTGAATTGCTGAAGTTCTGACTACTGGGCGCTGACTTAGTACTTGATACTTCAATACGTATTTCAAGTAGGGGAGAGCCGGTCAAAACGGAGCAATGGGGCAAAATGCCATGTTCCAATAATTTTTGGATGCTACAATAGGGCAAGATGGGACAGAAAATCAGGATGTATCAACAGGGCAAAATGGGAGATCCAAAAATGATTGGTGACTTGCATTTTGCTCACTGCCCTATTTTGCCCCGCTCTACCCTGCTTAGTGCATTTGCCCTGCTCTGAAAATCCTTAGAGAAACAATTCGAGTGAACCGACCTGTTTGTCTGTCAGTTCCTTCTTGAGGGTCGCGTAACGTTTTCTCTTCGTGGTCAATTGGGTTTCCAACTGACGTCTCTGCGCAGCCGAGCTCGCGTTCGACACGGTAGAGGATTTGGCTTTGGAGCTTGTCGGGGCTGCCGGTGGCATCGAGGAGGCCGTTGCGCTCCTCGAGGTCAGACGTCGTGACGTGTTGATCGGCGAAACCTTACCAGCACCCGCGGAATCCTCCGAAACAACGGAGGTCAGCAATCGTGAGTTGTCCTGAGATTGGTTCTGAGCTGGCGCGCCGGGACGTCCGATGTTCGTGGGAATCTTGCTCCGCTGACCGGGAGTCGAGGGCGACCTCGCGTGGCTCGGCAGCCTCGAGCCTCTTCCTATGCTGCATATCTCCGTCTCGCGGGCCGGTTTAGCTCGAGGAAAAAATTAACAAAAATTCGTCATCCTCGCGGAACGGACGACGATTCTCTACCGTCAAAATCGTTCGATCGACTTACCGATCCCTTCGACCGATTTGTCACGATTGATTGACCCTTTCGGCGACGACATTTCCACGTTGAATGTCCGGTCACTCGTACATATTTCCGAAAAAAAATAGATACAAATTTACGCTCGCCCCGATCGCGTTTCCACCGTGTCGGAGAAGTTTTCTCCGTCCGCTGGCACGTGTTTTATTTGTCTTTCACTGCGATTTTGCTTGACAGCGCTCCAGCTATGAGGTTCGGGTCGGTCACGGGCGAAAAAAAGAAAAAAATGAGAGGACGCGAAACAGTTGCCTTCACGACACGTCGCTTTGATTTCCCGACACCGGAATCATTGACGGAAGTTAACTTTATTTTTTATTTACTTTTTAAGTATGTTTTAAATTATATTATTTCGATGATATCTCGCCGGCGAGTAATAACAGTATGTTATGCTACAAGGGAGGACTTCACACCAGGTGTGAAGTTTGATCGTGTGAGAAATTCACACGAGGTGAAAAGACACTTACTCCCGAGTGGCAAACGCTATTTTTTTTCTCATCCGTGCTAAAAAGAGGCCATATTTCTATGCCTCCAAGGGGGCTGGAAATTGGCCGAGTCATGACGATCGAGAGGAAAAGTAATTTTTAAAATAATTTAGCGGAAGGAAAAGTGATTTAGCGTAAGGAAAACTTTATTTTTCCTCTCGCTAAATCACTTTTCCTTTCGCTAAATCACTTTTCCTTCCCCTAAATCACTTTTCCTCCCGCTCGTCAAGAATCAGCCACTTTCCACTCCCGTTGCAGACACAGGACCTTGACATGAATTAGGGACTTTTTAGCGTAGTCGGGAAAAATAGTGTATTACGCCACAAGGGAGGAAAGTGCGTTTTATCACCACGTGCGAAGTTTTATACCCGAGCGAAGCGTGGGCCTTTGTGATATACGATATTTTTTTCCGACTTCGTTAAAATAACCACATTTCTTGCGTCGCAACATCGTCATATTCACCAATGACCATTACTGACCCGGGAGTAATAGCGCTTCGAGAGGGAGTAATGAACCCTATTATATATATTGGTATTGTGTGAATAATGGAACGGTAATGGAATTGTACTGCGCATGCGCACATGTCAATAATGATCATCGGTCAACTATCGGTTATTTTCCGCCCATATTGCACGCAAGGAATGTGGTTATTTTAGTGCCGTCGGGAAAAATCGTACATTACTCCACGAGTTAGAAAATAGTACTTTGCGATACTAGTACGGAAAAGCGGTCTTTCGGCGAAGGTTGTGAAGTCGGCTGCACGAGCCGGATCGAGAGCTACAACGGCACGAGGCGAAGCCGAGTGACGTTTGTAGCTCGAGAGGAGGGGAGTCCCTGCTTTTCGTGTCTGTAAAGTGCGTGCGAACAAATAGCTACAGTGCTGCCAGCTAAAGTGTGTGCGGAAGTAGCTAGGATGTGAAAAAAGTGTGCAAAAAAGTAGCTAGAGTGTTAAAAAAGTGTGCGCATAAGTAGCTAGGATGATAAAAAGTAGCTAGGATGTGAAAGAGGCGTGCAAAAAAGTTTTCGCGCATCCTCCGCTAGAAAGCGCCAGTTTCGCCACAGTGTACAGGCACGAAAAGCGGGACTTTTCGTGCACGTGTTATAAAAAGTATTTCGCACGAGGGATGTATGCAATTTTTCATCGCAAGGTGCGAATATGGCGGTTTTCCGCAGGCGAAGCGGGCGAGAAAGTGGCCATTTCCGCACCGAGTGATGAAAATGTTATTTTTAATATCGCAATTCATTTCAACGGTGCGGAATATATTGATCCCGTTTTTTATTGCCAATAATCGATTTTCGTGTTAACGCCGCGCAGCGTTGGGTCGAGTGTTTTCGACCGAACGAGCCGAACGTCAACACGCGCGGGAAAAATACGCGTCCGGCTGGCCATCGAAATCTCGAAACGGATGGACGGAGCCGCACATTCGCCGATACGCAATCGAGGCCCTCGAGCTCTCGCTAAATTGCTGTTCGGCCCGTTACCCCGGAACGACGTTGATTCATTCGGTCCTGCGAAGCGACCCGTGTCCTTTTCATTCGTGCGATGCCTTCGAGCTTACGTTTTTTTTTTTTTTGGGCACGACCTAACACAGCAACTATGCAAACCAATATAGAAAGATATATCATCAAATGTGCACGTCTATTCATGCTACAAACCCGCCAAGTTTCCCGTAACACGGGTCGGTGGATTCATAACAAAATGTTTTTTTCTTTCGCTTTGTTAAATGCAGGTACGTGTAAACGAGACAGAATGTATGGATTACGTTTTATCAATGAAAAAAAATTCCATGATTCCAGGTAAAACATTCGCTTGGGAAAATTCGCCCAAAGTTTTTTTTTTGGTCGAATTTAAATTAATTTTTGTTGGTACACTGAGAGAAGGATCTAGCAAAACATTACCAATCATCTAAGAAAAATTACCATAGCGCACAGTAGTACGGCGTCAGCGCGCCACCTACGGTAGAAAGTCTGAGATTGTTCAAGAATTTTTACCATAATATGTAAGAAAAATTCTTATAAATCCGATACTTCCTCCAATAGGTGGCGCCCTAACGCTCCAACTACTATGTGATATGGTAATATCTCCCAAGTGATATAGTAATTTTTACTAGATTCTTCTCTCAGTGTGGTGTAAGGTGAGAGTGATGAATATGGCCCACGCCGATTTTTGCGCAAACAAATGGTCGCACGAACCTGAAAATTTTCACCAATTTCATGATAAGTCATGAATTATAAAATTATTTTTTCATAATGTAGGGTAAGAGTCGTGAAACTGACCACCTCGATTTTCACCACTTTTATAATAACGTTTATATACAGTACCGAGCAAAAAAAAAAAAAAAGAGTCTAAGACATTTGCCAGTGTGTGACAGGTGCGGCACATACGAATATCGGTAATTATAAAAATATCAAAAATGTTGTGTTATCTGGCGACAGTGTTTCGTGCAGAACGCACGAGGACGCACTTCCGGTACCGTACATCATCGTCGAGCATGCTCTCGGTGCGGGCCGAGTCGCGTGTCCCACGTGTTAATTCAGTGGACGATACGAGACACCGTACGTTACACTCTCCCGAAACAGTGTGCCTCAAACTCTCGCGTGTACGATGGCTCTTCTCCGCGCGTTTACACTGCACGAGGACGGAACCGGCTCAGGGACAACCGAGCCCTTTCCAGCCCTTAATCGCACTAAACATGCAGCCCCGTAAATAAAATGAATACAATTAATATATTTAAATTAAAAAAAAAATATATATAAAGCATTCTTTTGTTTATAAATGGAATCTATTTCCCGGAAATTCCACGATTCACCAATTGAGAGGTATCGAAAAAATGTAATTGCCTCGTTAACGAAACGTTACTCGTTTTCGGCACAAGCTCGTACATACGCCCTTTTCATTTTGGGTCACCGATATCGATTCAGCAAAAACAGGAGTGAACAAAAGCTACCCTCGTCAAAGCGGATAATCTGCGTAATGGTTCGCAGTGTTCGTTCGCGAGTACTCGACGGTCTTTGCGGAATGAAAATCGCCGGGAGAATAACTCGATGATAGATCCTTGCATCGCGCAGCTGGCAAAATTCGCGACGAGTAAACTGTCTAGCGAAGCAGATGACAAATGAATTGAGCGTGAATAACCGGTATGTTTTAGCCTCTCGGAGTGGTGGCAGCAGGAGAAGGTATAATCACCCAAAAAGTGCGGAGTCTGCTCGCTTCGTAACGCGCACTCGTAAATAAAACAATTCCGCAGCAGAGTAAGGCCGAGTTAATTAACGGACGAGTCGCGTTTTTTTTTTTTTTTTTTTTTTCTCCGCAGCGTCACCCCGCGCGGTCCATCCATCCCCACTCGCTGTTACCGACAGCCACAGATTGTACGGAATATTCTCGTTGACCAGCGCTTTTTGAATCTTTGTCGCTTATACATTTTTTTTTCTAGATTTACCTTTTGGTCGTTTTAACTTAATTTTCAGTTACCTCTTTTGATTTTTTGTTTTTTGACGAAACAAATATATTTTCCTCGGTCGATTATAGAGGGAATATGTAAAAACATTTGGGCCAAAAATTCCCACGCGAGTGACGACGATCGTACAGGCTGTACCGCGCAAAAAGTCCGCAACGAGCGGTGTGTTGACTTTTTGTCTTTTATTTAATGCTATATTCGTGCGTCTTAATGATGCGGCGGCATCGGTGGTGGAATTTATATTTTGTGTACGAGAAATAAAAAGAGTTTGGATGCAAACGTCGTGGGAGATTCCCAACTGGCGGACGCGTGCGCGAGACCTACACCGTCCTCCTCCTCTCTCGCTCTATCTCTCCGTTCCAGTAGTGACGACCGTGTCGAGTCAGACAGTGGTTAGCGGTGTTTCGACGCCGATCGTGCAGTCGGTGAAAAAGCCGCGTACGCGACGGACGCATCAAATATATCTCTCCGGAAGTATTCCACGTGACGCGTGTTCGCCGATCATTGAATTACGACTTTCGTTCAACTTTATTTTATTTTTTTCTGGTAATAAATTTAAAAAAAATAAAAAATTCGTCGAAAACGAAATTGCAAAGAAAAACCCCGTCGAAGTGAGTATTATAGATGTAATTTGGTATTTTTCATTTTCTCTTTCGAAGATAGCGAAGTAGTTTCGAACGAGCAGACATTCTTTGGTAATTAAATTGCAACTTCAAAGGCTGCCTGAGAGCGAGTTATAAACGGATAACGTGGCGCCTTTTTTCGCTCAATTTTTTTTAAAGCCCTCGACGCGAAAAGAAAGCTTCGGCTCAATCATAATCGTTTTACAACGAATCACGAATCTGAAGCACACAAAAGAACGGTTATTCGTTCCCTCCAGAGCTAGGGCGATTAATTTCCACTCGGCTGATGCCCGATTGATTCGACGTCCCGACTCCGGAATAATAACTTCGCTATATATACATACATATATATATATATATATATATATATATATATATATATATATATATACATTTCGCTAATCCGAAATGCAATTCATTAAACTGGGAGCTTCCGTATTCCCTCGGAAAGAGAATGGTACAGAGTCGAGGATCTACGTCGTACAGTGGATTAAGGCTTTTGTCAATTTACGTTAAATCTCGTGCTAAGCTGCGCGGGCTTCGAATTAATCCCTCGGCTTAAGAAAGTTAAAATGCTAAAGTAATCTCAAACTTTTTCTCCCTCTTTTATCGCGTCTACTAGCCGCTACATGTTTTTCGACAGTAAATCTTCATTATCTTCACTATTCTGTTTTTTGATATTCCTTTTTTTTTTAAGGCACAATGTCTTTGAGATAAAGTTGCACTCTTTACGGTAAAGAAAAAGCTTATTCGATGAATTAATTTCAATGTATTTCAAAGGATAACGAGAGAGCAACAAGTGATCCTTCAAGCCACACTACGGTGTGTTCCAGTTAAAAACTTTTCTTCCCGAAGCTCTCCATAATGGCTTTTTCTCTTGGGACTTCGAGTGACGTAGTGTATTTTTATTTGTGAAATTTAATCAAACTTTTTCACGCGGTCGAGGTAGCTGCAGCGTGGTACATTAGGCAGATGAGTGCCAAATTTTTACAATTGTTCATCTTAAATTGTATACATTTATTGACAGTAAAGCAGGTTGATTTGTGTTATTGCATGTGTCCTCGACCGGGCGAAATATTAGTAACAAATTTCCATGATTTTTTAATCCACAAATAAGCGGCAGTAATTTTTAAACCGCCAAAACTATTTAAAAAATTCGTAGAGCATCGTCTGAAGAACAAGATGAGCCGTCATACATTAAAATTCGTTGAAAAACAAAGATTCTTCGTTGAAAGAATTCAACGAACAAGTATCGTCATGAAAATTTGCATGTATCAGTTTATGCATTTGCAAAAATATCGTTATCAATAATTTCCTTGATCGCGGACCCATGCAGTAATGCAAATCGACTTCCGTTACTGTTAATAAATAATTTCCTCTTTATAAATTTTTCATCTTCTCACTTAACTAAATTTTCATGTATCTACCTTTGTTTCTCTACATGTAATACGTAAGCTGTCATCGACAACGGTGTACTCAAGTGCAAACGTGTTACAATCGTATCGCCTTTCTGTCTTGCTGGGTCCTTGGAGGATTTTATTCTTTGACAAAATTAAAAAAAAAAAACATATTCTATTCTATATTCTATTCGAATCAATGCACAACATTTTATATAGACAATTGTGAAAATTTAGCACTCTTTTGACTAGTGTTCCGTTCTGCAGCGACCTTAAACGACCAGAGGGTTGAGATACATTCTACTGTTGCCGGGTCGAGACAATGGGGCTTCCGGAACCACGGAGGCCTCACAAATTTCGGCATCGCGTTGGATGCGACTGTAGTTCGCATCCACTCTACAGATTACCGTCTCGCTCGATGAGATGGAATTACGATCGGAGGCTACTTTGGGGTTGGAAAAGGGACTCGGTAACTCAGACCGGAGGATATTTCTCACGCGAGTTATCGAGTGTTCGTCGATCGGATATTCATTGCTTCACGGTTCGATGAGCCTCCATACAGTCCGAGATCGATAACCGATTATCAATGGCGCATTAATCTAATCGACATTGATATCCTCGTCATTTGGCCGTGCTCCAGCTCGGTCCATTGATAACCAATTTTTAACAATAGAATTGGTTAAAATGACCCCGCACCTAAATCAATTATACGGACTGGGGCATATTCTACACTTTCACCCTACAATATTACATTTTTAACGTTAAATAAAATATATTCCATTTAGTACGTGTCGTATGAAATTTCTATAATAAAATTTACGATTATCTTCCGTTTAAAGACATTCTCCAGATTCGCAATGTTCAAGCGCGTAAGGCAAGTTTAAACTATCCGAAGAGTTATGGGACGTTTTTTTAAAAAATGTTCTTTAAAACAAAAATGAAAAATGAAATGTAGCGTAATAGCCTGTCGTCAAGCTGTTCCGTGCACGCTTCTCTCAGAGACATCGGGCAGCGTCAGATTGCCTCCATCAATCTGGAATTTCGAGCGTATCACGAGCTCCGATTCCCTGGCACACGTTCGGCCCGGGCATCACAGCCAAATCGCTGGAGTTTCCGCACGATCATTTTCTATTCCATCGAGCGGATTCAAATTGTTCCCTGGAAATCTGAAATTTCAGTTATTCCTCACGGCACACCCGGGATATATTTCCATCTTCCCACCGTGGTATTCCTTTCGCGCGGCGTTTCTTGTGCTTCCGACAGATCTCGCGAAACTCGTCAATACCGTCGAATACTAATTTCGCTGAATCTATGCGGCTGTGTATCCGCTATCGCCCGTTCGAACCGTCGCGTTTAATTCCGCTGAATCGATTATCCGATACGCAATTTACCGTTGATGCCGCTCGACAGATCGATTACAGTCGCATCTCCCATGCACAGTATGAAAAATATTTATCCATCCAAACAAAAACTTCTCATTCACCAAATTCTACATTTTCTTATTAATTTTATCGTTTTCAGAGGTATTATATTTAAACTGGTCTAGTTATAAAAAATATATTTGAAAACTGTACGTCGGATTGTAACAAAAAAAAAATTATCCAACATAATCCGAAAATTCTAGAATGCGTCTCAACAGTTACAATTTTAGGAAAATGGGTGACGGAGAGTTGAAAAAAAATATGTCGGAAATCTCGAAAGAAATGTTGAATTCCGGGACAATTTTATCCGATTTATTTTTACAAATGATAAAATTAACAGGAAAAAGAACTTTAATGACGGACCCCAGATTGGTTCGGCTAGCAGTAAATTCCATGATATTTGCGTTAGTTGCAAGGATGCTTTGAGTGGTAGAATCGATCGGAAGCGGCGAAATGTCGTCGATGGGAAGTGTGCACCGTCAGATTTTATTAGAATCCATCGTCTCATGAATATCGGCATCTGTGCGAAGTGGACGACGTCGACGACACTTGTAAGAGTTTTGCGATAACTTGCACTCGGGGGAGGAAGCTGCTTCTGACTCGAGTCGCTTGAAAGGCGACCCCGAGACATTTCGCCCGTCAGCGACAAAGCTCGCTCAGGAAGTATCCACAGCTTCGTCGGCACCTTCCACTGTGAGACTTCCGGCGTCCTAATTTCACTGCATTTAAACTCTCGAGCGACACCGACCGGCTGCACCAGAAATCCTTAGGAGACCCCGACGATTAATAACTGGAAAATTGCGCGAATTACGAGTATAAATATAAAATAATTGTCACCGGGTACTCAAAGAGTTCCCTACAATTATCCGATCTCCGGAAGTTGCGGATGATAAAGAAAAATGGCGTTTCCCCCGGTTCTCGGGCGGTTAAGGCAGATAATTAATTTTTCCTACTTGCCGCCCTTCGCCTCCTCGCGGAACTTCCTTGCACTCGTAAAAAAAAAAAAAAAAAAAAAAAAAGGCGAACGAGCTTTCCGAGCGAAGAGATTGCGGAGTTGCGAGAGTATCGGGGGTTGTAAAAGGGAACTTTTTATTCTTTCTCGCCATTCGGTTTTTACGTTTCACTATAATCAGTGGAAAAAGAGACGGGGCGTTCCTTTTTCCGGTCCGGCGTGGCAGCATTATTTCCAGCGGGTCGCTCGCGAGAGGAGCTTTGCCAAGAGATGGCAAGGCAATCGTCCTGGAGTGAGAGATTGCCGGGAATGTTGCCGAAGGATTTATATCGTAATACCACCTCCTGCCGGGTATAGACCGAACCAGTTCGCGCTGCTTCTGCGTATAGCGGGTACGTACGACCGTTTCTCATACACACGTGCAGCGAGTGTGCAGTTGAACATCAATTCAACCCTCGGCGCTGCGTCGAACGAGATCTCGACGAGAGAACTCTCGAAGGTACGAGGATGAGCACTCCGGGAGAAAGGAGTACCAAAGAGGATCGACTACGACGAAACTTAGCCTCGTAATCTCTCGGGCTTTTCGCGGGCATAATGGTAACTTCAGAAATTCATCGGACTCCGAGTGAGCTTGGCCTTTTGTACTCGGGGATGTTATAGCGCGATCAACGGATCTTTCCGTTCGAGATTCTGGCACCGGTTTATTAAAACGGAACGCTGAAAACCGTGGATTTCAGCGTTGGAATTTCGTAGAGCTTGCACGATCCCTCTATATTAACTAGGAGAATCGTCCCGTTTTGCAAACGGTACGATTCTCCGTGTTCACAACGATGGCCTGAAGCAAAAAGGCCGAAAATCTTCCGGCATCAAAACATCGACGTTTCAACTGTAGCAAAAAGCGGGCAAAGGGGCAAAATTATTGACAAGTGACCAAGTCGATCGATAATGTATAAATGATTTTTAATGAATAAAAAGCGAGGGTCTCAATTGTTTTTAATGGCTATGGTCCGTCCATAACGCCTCGATGCCTCTGCCAAATTGAGAGTCCGATATGAGTTCGATAATCGAGAGTTGAAATTCACCAACGTCATACGATGCGCTCTACGTTTGATGCAATTAGCCGACGTTGGGCGTTCCCGATTCATTTAACTCTCGGCATCAAAACTTTTGCCGTGCTCTAATTAGCGTACCGATAACGACGTTTTTGTGCCGTACAATTTTGTAGAGAATCTTTCGCTCCGTCGAAATTCGCACTCGAGCCTCGAGAGTCGGGCGAAAATTTCTGTTAAATTCCGAGCGGTCGTTGGTGGGCTTGTTGTGCGCCGGAAATGATCACCGCGTCACGGAAACTTCGAGCTGCTCCCAGCTCCGCGTTCGGGGAACATGAGAGACGGCAATGTCTCGAGTCACCCGGTAAGCCCCCTACGTCGTAAAATCTGGCACATGCCAGGGAAGCTCTCAATCCGTCTACCAAATAGGGCAATCCGTCATTCAGGACTGTCTATATCTATCATTCCCTCTTCGAAAAATCCTCGAGGTTCTTCCCTCGTCTCCGCCAAAAACCTCACGACGTCGGAGGATACGACCGAGGCATATTCAGGATCGGTCGGTCCATCTCCGATTTTTCTGAACCGTTCGTAAACGGTTCGAATATGGCCAAGGATCAAAATTCATCCAAACCTCGCTCGTCATTTATGCTTTACTTTATGCTGATCAAGTGGGCTTTTTTTACATTTGTATACCAATTTTTTTTAAATTTTTTGCGAGTTTTTTTTTAACTTTTGCAACAAACTTTTGATCTGTCTCTTCCTCGAGAGGAAATTTGAAATGTTTGGATCAATTTAGAATGGGATTTCCTGCGGCTTCCGAGAGGAATGCAATATCCAACACGCTGCTCGGAGAAGTCCGACGAAGGTCTCGCGAGTTCTCTAAACGACTCGAGATCCACGGCAGGTCCTCGTAGATTCGTGTTCGGAGAACCAACGAACGTTCGTCCGTCACGTTCAATTCCTAGGATCGCCGCAACTAAACTCCTTTCAGAAGCAATTCGGGGTTGGTACGGCGGGTCATATAGAAACGCTGTTGAGACTTTTCTACCGGTTCCGCAAACTAGGGAAGGGTTACGATGGCGAGGATGGGGGAGGACGGAAACTCGGGGCAAAATGGACTTTTTCAATTTAAAAAATAAAGTCTCGCTTCAAAAGATGGACACCGGTCCGTTTTAACCAGCTCTCCGCTATATCCGACCCGACTCCACTAGCGGGCGAAAGATGCAGCAGAACCGAGAGCTCCGGGCAAGCGTCGAATCAAATAAGCGAGCGAAAAATTTTAAGGAGGCTCGTAATAAAATTTAAAAAACCGCGAGATCAGTCTGCGTATGAAAAAAAAAGAGAAAAAAAAATGAAAATCAACGAGCCATGAATGAAAAGTTGAATGGGATTCTGACTCGGTAACTCCCGTCGGATATGACACTAGTATTCTAGTGTATTAAATTCCTGCATCGGGTCTCTGTGCACTCTGCCCATTGAATGTCCATAGGGGGATTGCGGTTTTGTCGAACCTCCGAAGTTATCATCGCAGTGTTTCATCGCTTCGAGGCATTGTTTAAATCCCCGTCGGTGATCCCTCTCTCCGTCCTGACGCTGCCACTCTGGTCTGTTCCGATGCACCGGCGAACTATAATACCCTATTCGCTCGGTTTGGGAACGTTGAACGCGAATGGCAACAAGCCAGACGGAGTCAAATGTCGAGCTGCAGCTCGGCGCGAAGGCAATGTATTTAGTCGTCGCGATTGTGTAGGAAAGAAATATTTATTTTCCTGGTAGGGTTGATCGTAAATGTACGTAATTCTACGAAAAAAAAATTGAAAAGTAAAAAAAAAAATGTTATGTTCATATTTATGAAGGGAACTTTTTACTGCACTTAACTTTTATTGCTATTAACTTTTGGCGAAAATTTAAGTCCGAGATTAATTCGACCCTCGTTAATATCAATATTGTTTTAATTTAAAAATCGAGCAACCGGAAAAGTCAACATTTGGAGTGAAGAAATAAGGTTTTTGCGGTACATGTTATATTACCTACTCAAAAAGTTGTCATGGTCCGTTTGGCCCCCCTCCGCAGTGCCATTTTGCGGACAGGAAACGGTATAGGAAACTTTTGAGTTATAATCATAACCGACGAGTTACCACATAGCTATTCTACCTACGTACTAGAGAATGGAAAAGGGAGCTTATTATAACTTATAACTGGGCGATAACAGCTTTTACTGCCCGTTAATCGAAAAATCTTGACTGTACACAAAACATTAAAACTTCTTATGGTACGAGATATTACAAGAATTGTGTAAAAACATGATTTTCGATCGTTGAACAAATTGAAAGCTTTACCCGGAGATTATAGTGAAATATGATGGAGCGAGGCAAAATGAACACGTGCCCCATTTGCCGTGACTTTTTTACGCTTGTGTATCCCGCTAAAAAATGATAACAGTTGTCCGTTTTGTCCCGCTCTTCCGAACGTGCATCGAGTCTCGTGTAATGAATTATTTAATGAATTACTCGCTTTAATTATGGCCGAGTGTCATTAACGATGATTTATTAGCGTCGCTTTGTGTCCGTCTCCTGTGTGTGACGCGACACTAATGTGCGTAATATTCATAACCGGGAGTGACGCACGATGCTCGCCGCGTGCCAAGAACGCCGAACGACTCGGGAAGCGTCACAGCTACCCGCGGTCTCGGTGAATCGGACGATGTCCATCCCCTCGTCTTTACACGGATCACTAACGATACTCGGAAATAATCATCGTCACGTTGACTATCACGTTTCTGTATGCATGTTTGAAATAATAATGCACGTGCCGTCTACATGATTCATGATCATCGTCAAAACCCATCTAATGAGATCGACTATTGAACTGAGTGACGATTCCAGGCATCGTGTTCATGGTTTTCTGAACAAGTGTCAAACAACCTATGCAATCATTATTTGTTGATATCTGACGAAGTTAATTAATTATTGCAACTAATTATATGTAATATAATAATATTATGCAGTCATTACAATTATTCCTATTAGTAGCGATTGAGCTACTTTAAATTCCGTCCGCTTATATTTGTATTTATATGCACACATTTAAAAATGTTATTAAATTTCCCACACGTTTAGTATACAAAGTTATACGAAATATGCAACCTCGGTATATGAAATTATAATTCATATACATTGTATTTGAATATTAATAATTTAATCTCAAATCCAATAATGAAAATTATGTTATCATTGCAAATAGTATACAAATAATATTGTCTTTAATATACCGTTAACGCAATATTCTTACATACGTGTCAATGAAATTTCATATACATTTTATGAATTTTCAAACAGAAATGTTTAACAGTGCACACTTGTCCCGTTATTCTGTAGTTTCGGTCGAATGTTAAATGTATTAAATAATGTTTCGATCTCATCTGTATCTGGACTTGATTCTCAAGGGACCCCTTCCTAAACCTTCATGATTCATCATAATTATTATATATAAGTAATTATATAATCAATCATTCATTTATTTGATTAATCAAATTTTCACGCTTGTCCTGTTATCCTTGCAGATGTTCCCGCACACGAGGCTCTGCATTTTAATGCTTCTTCTCGCACTGGCGACAACGGCGAGTTCGGCGAAGTGCGACCGGAAGTTGGACGGCACCACGACGCCGGCATCGCCGCTTGAGGGCAAATTCTGGATCACCCTCGCTACCAACAATCGCACCGAGATCATCGATCAATACATGCCGAACGTTAAATACACCGGTGAGTCGTTCAGTTAATAAAAAAAAAAGAACAAAAAAAAAACTTTTTCACGCGAAGTTTGTCGAGAGGACGAACTTTTCGAGAGTCAAACGATTTTCTCGACTACACGCGGCGGCGCCACCGATATCGACTCCAGTGCCTCGTGCAGATAAACTTTTCCGGGCGCCGCGATGCTGTCCTCGACAGCCGGAGGGAGAATGCGGGGAAAAAAATTACGAACTCGGCGGACAAATGGAAATGGGAGAAAAAAAAAATAAGTGTTCTTCTTGCCGAACCCCTGCTTTTAATTTTCCGCTGTGGATTCGCGGCGAATAATGGAGTCGGAGAGTAATCCGGAATGAAAATCGAAGGGATTATCTTATGATGTGCTAACAAACGCGATTTCCGAGCGCATCGAAGGATTATAGTTGTAGCGCACTAGAGCTTCGTTATCTACGGTAGACTGATTCTGCTTTACCTCGCGCTATTAGCATGAATAATCACAAATGCCTGGGAGTGAAATTTCGCTAAATTGGATCCCAAGTGGAATGTCAGCGTTAGATCCTCGGGTTTTTGGTCGAGTAGAATAGGTCCGAATAATTCGTTCCTGGAACGATTATCAATTACCACTTCCCTGGAGTAATTCCGAAATAACTATTTCAAAAATCGATTAAAAAAAAAAAAAAAAATGCACAAATTTATATCGCGTTAAAGTGAAAGTCCGCAAAGCGGAAGACGAACCCGGAAGCGTCAAGACGGCAGCCGCAAATGGCGGATTTACCTTTCCGGAGGGGTAAAGTTTCTCACGCGAATACCGCAAAACTAAACTACGTAACTTCGGATAATTGGATCGTCTAACGTCCCCGGTCGTCGTGGATTTACGAGAGTTCGTCCGAAGCTAGAAATCACATCGATTTATCGAACCGCTCGAGCGGTAAGACACACGGTACGGTCGTTCGTTCGCCGCTGGAATTTAATCGTCCAAACTCGATAGAAATCATCGAAACTGGATTTTTAATTCACAATCATAAATCACTCCCAAATGCTATATTCATGAGATTTCGACGTTCATAACATATAATAGTGAAATTAAAAAATCTTAAATCACTTCCATATGCTGTATTCTCGGGATTTCGGCATTCATAGCGTATGAGAGTGAAATTTGAAAATCATAAATCACCCCGATATGCTATATTCTTGAAATTTCGGCGTTAATAACACAAATAAGTGAACCTAGCATCGGGCGGGTAGCGCCCTATCGCTGGTAATAATAATAATTATTATTATAAAACAATAATAATAAATCCGTTTTTATCGGAAAAGATATTCTATATACGAAATTTTTTATTCGTCTCGCCGGTGTGGCTGTAATTGAGCTTTTCCCGTTTGTATCCGTCAGCGATCGCCGGACGAAGCACCACAGTTCTCGCCTCCGCGTCTTGGCCAAATAAAGTAAAATGGCAATTTCTTCCAGATCCTCGCCCCGAGTGAAACAACACGCTTCGCTGAAGTTTAATCATCCAAACTCGAGATAAATCATCGAAAGAGGGGTTTTTAATTTTCCGACGTGAAATAATAGATCGAAAAGAACGTCAATACGTTGAGAAAAAAAAAATTAAACAAAATGCTAAGACGTTTTAATCCGAAAAGGCAGTCTATATAAGGAAATTTTTATTCGTCTCGCTGGTGAGCCTTTAATTAAGCTTTTCCCGTCTGTATCCATCAGCGATCGACGGGCGAAGCCTCAGAGTTCTCGCCTTCGTGCCTTGGCCAAACAAGGGAAAATGGCCATTTGTTCCAGGCTCTCGTCCCGAGTGAACCAACACACCTCGCTAAGTATATACGGACGATATAACCCGAGTCCCTACGCTCTCTCCCTCGTCGAGTAAGAATCCTTGCACAGTAGAATTCCAATAAACTTCTACTCTCGGGTGTCGGATATCGTGCAATTTCTTTTCCTCACGTCTCCCCGACGGTTCCTCTATTTTTAACCAATCATCGTTGCAGCGAAACAATGTCGGTAATTAACTTTGCTAATCTGCCTTATCGACTGTCATTGGTCACCTGAATTTATCGTGATGCCTGCTGATGTGGCAAGATTTTTTGTAAAAACAAAAATATTGGGTGGTAGAACCTTGAAATAAAAAACCATCGGAAACCGATAGTGCCTGACTCTATAAACATTACTGCCGAGTATTTCGCCCGGTCAATTAGCGGTAGTGGCATTTTTTTTAAAAATCTCTCCAAGGTCCATATCACTTTGAATCAGAGCTGGGCAGTGCTTAAAATATATGAGTACTTATTTGGCACTTAAAATACTCACTTAAAGCATCAAAATACTTTTCGACGTATTTTTCGCCGCTGATCACGAATATAACAATTATTTTACTCCCAACCCAATATTTTCCGCTTAAATCACAAAAATATGATTTTTCGTGCATAAAATCGAGACCTTTCTCACTTTCGGCCACTGTACTAGATCCATACGGCCTAGATTTAGCTGCTATACATCCAGTCGACCTCCGCTCAGTTCCCCAAGGTCCAATCGTCGTCATCCAGTCGGTTAGTCTGTTACCAAGGATTGGAAACGAAGAATTTAACGTTTTGAAAAAAATGTTGGCCCCGAATAGGTCCGTTTGATTTGAAAATTCCCCTCTAAATTTCGTACTCGTGGAACTCCATCTCTTCCGATTAAGAATAAAAAATACTTTGCACTTTATATTTTATAAAAGTACTTTAAGTACGGAAATTACTTTGTATTTAAAGTATTAGCGGTACTTAATACTTATTACTTTAAGTACTTTTCGGTACTTTGTCCAGCTCTGCTTTGAATTAACCTATACGAATTTTCAGTAAACTTTTTCGTTACAAACTTATTTGTAAAAAATCAATTTTAACGGAAATTAGTGGTAGAGCTTTGAAATAAAAAAAAACGATCTCGAATCGCTAATGAGCGACTCTACGAACACAAAAGTCGAGTACCTTCACCCAGTTGAATTATCCTATCGTAATTTGCAGTAAAGTTCTTCGTTACGACTTACGCAAAAAAAAAAAACAGAGAATTTCAATTTCATCGGAAATAGTACTTTCTGATCACGACGAAGTATCGTGTCATCGAATTGTTTCTTTTTTTTTTTTCATTTAATTCCATCGAACTGCGGTGAATATCGGGATTTTTACGTGAGCAACGTAAATAGCGGGAGTGGAATCGAACACGCGAATCACTCGATCGCTGTTTGCTTTCCACTCCATTTCCGCCGTAGTTGCCCGGACGTATAACTCCGAAGGTAAACACCCTCGTCGGTTGAGGGTTGATGCCGAACAACTTGCCGATCGGTTTACCGTCCGTCTCTCTCTCTCTCTCTCTCTGTGTGCATCGCGAAAACCTACGCCAAATCTAGAATCGACTTTGAGCTTTTTATTCTCGCTGTCTCGTCAAAACAACATATTCTCGCGAGGAGAAAATATCGCATAGATCAATTTCGACGGGACTCCGTGAGACGGAGCGGTGTTTCCTCTGACGGAAGCCGCGCTTCGTCGACCAAGATTCCCACAGTTCCGTAGAAATGCTAATCATACGAAAGCGTTGCTCGTACAGCTACCGAGCTCCGAAAACAGAGCGCAGAGAGAAGAGGCGCGTAATAAAAATAAGGCTCCAATAATAACGTCGATGGGTGTATATGGACGAAAATAGAGGACGCGCCGTACACGTGCTGGTTTGGGCATCTGGTCGACTATTTTTATTTATATATTTTATGGGTCTTCCGGAGCGTGTTCCCCCGACGGTTCAATTACGTGTCCATACATTTTTCGCATTCAGGCAATTTGACGATAATCACTGGCAATAAAACGAACTCGTAATTTCAAAAACAAAAAATATTGATTCTTTGCTCAAATCTGGTTAATGCACGTGTCAATATTTGACTTAGAACAAAACAAAATATGGCTCGAATACAGGATTAATTACACGTCCATTGCATTTTTCGCTTTTAGGTAATTTCATGATAATTATTGTGGATGAAACGATCTCGTAATTTAAAAAACAAAAAAAAAAAGATTAATTCTTCGCTCAATTGTTGTTAATGCACGTGTCAATATTTGACTTAATAACAAATACTACGAATTCAGGATTAAACGGACGATTCGTCGAAATGACGAATAAAAAAAATGTTCGAATTACGACGAAGTTTACGACTGTTTGGAAAAAAAAAACAAAAAAAAAACGTGGCGGGCCGCTCGAAAGCGACATGCGCCGAGCTGCTCGTACCGGAACGCGATATACTTGCGAAGGCTGCGGTTAAATACGTTTTCATGACTAATCCTTTTTAATTCAGGGTTATGGGAATGTACGTCGCGGGCCTCCGGGGGTCCGTCGCGGCTCCATCGTCGCTCGCACAGCTACACAAAAGCCCTCGCAACGCTTTACTGACGCAACGACGACGGGCTCACCGCTTGGGCTTATGCGCGACATGTGGAACAGTCTACGGTTCGCCTACGGTTCGTTGGGCGACGTTTTTTTCTTTCAATTTTTTTTTTTTTTGGTTTGTTTATAAAAATTTCACTCGGTCTCCACAGTTAGCAACAGTAAGAAAATAACTTGGTTGGATTAACCAAAGTCGCGGTAAAGCGCGTCCGAGGCAGTTATTTGTTTCGTACGACTGAAGCATTAATTTGTTCGGTAATTTATCGCTCAAGTCGATTGAAGTTAAATTTTAGGCAAGGCAATTTTTTTGTTTTTTTTTTCATGAGAAAATAAATCTTCGAGATTTTTTTCTGAGCTCGAATGTGAGACCATCGACAGTTCTGATCGCAGTTCGGGAAAATTGCCTTCTCGATTTTTAGTGCAGATTTCTCAAACAATCGAATCAACGAATTGCAAACGCCGAGAGCTGTCGTACGACTGAAGCATTAATTTGTTCGGTAATTTATCGCTCAAGTCGATTGAAGTTAAATTTTAGGCAAGGCAATTTTTTTGTTTTTTTTTTTTCATGAGAAAATAAATCTTCGAGTTTTTTTTCTGAGCTCGAATGTGAGACCATCGACAGTTCTGATCACCGTTCGGGAAAATTGCCTTCTCGATTTAGTGCAGATTTCTCAAACAATCGAATCAACGAATTGCAAACGCCGAGAGCTGTCGTACGGGTTTTTAAGCCTTTCTTTAATGCTCGGAAACTCCATGCCGCAGCTTCGGTCGTTATCCGAAATGCCAACAATACGAGCTGCAAGCTCGGGTTATACGTTCGGAACGGCGCGGAGCGATGCCGTCGCGGTTTCCATTTGTTTGCGCGCGGGACACACAACGGCGAGGCACCTCGAATTAAAAACGTCGAGTTGATTGCCACCGCGGCGAGTGTGCGACGTTGGCCTGGGAACCCCCGTCGTCACTGGGGAAAAGCCCGTGACGTAAAAAAAAAAGCTCCGTACAAGTCAACACTTCCCTATCGCCGTGCTCCCCGACTCGCTCCCGACGAGCTGTGGCGAAGCCGAGCCTCGTTCGGCTTCCGGAAATGTGAAAATGCTTAGTGAAAGAGGGGGGGGGGGGGGGGGGGGGGGGGGGAAAAGAAAATACGAAATAAAATAAAAATAGCGTTTAACGATTCGGTGAATTGTGTACTTCACCGAATCGTTAAACGCTATTTTTATTATTTATTATTTTATCGGGGAAAATTATTTATTATTTATTATTTTATTAGGGGAAAAAAAAAGAAAATACGAAATAAAATACAAATAGCGTTTAACGATTCGGTGAATTGTGTACTTGGAGCGAGTGCAAGGCTGACTCGCGTCGCAAGGGTGACGAAGACCCGCGTGATACGCCCGGAGGAAGCCTTACGTTCTACAAACAGCTGGGCCGAGCGACCCTGTCGATTTAAATGAGTAACTGTATCTCGACGTTGTGACGTATGCGGACTCGCTCGGCTGTTAAACCGAAGATTATAGGGGTGTATGCTTCTCCTTCGGAGAATTCCATGAAGAAAAGAGAATAAAGGGTTTCGCTGAATTTCGGATGTGGTTTTGTATATTGTTCTGACGGTGAAAAAATTGTGTCGGAAGACATTTATTATCGCGTTGGATTTACGTTAATGTTAATATTCCGCATTATTCATTAGTTTGAAAATATAAGCGTACATAATGTTTGAAAAAAATAAATAAAAAATTATATGAACCATAAATTCAAGAACGTCCTCGAGGGCAAATATACGACTCAGGGATTTCATTCCCTTTGATTATAGGGGTGGCTGCTTCTCCTTCGGAGAATTCCATGAGGAAAAGAAAATAAAGGGTTTCGCTGAATTTCGGATATGGTTTTGTATATTGTTCTGACGGTGAAAAAATTTTCTCGGAAGACATTTATTATCGCGTTGGATTTACGTTAATGTTAATATTCCGCGTTATTCGTTAGTTTGAAAATATAAGCGTACATAATGTTTGAAAAAAATAAATAAAAAATTATATGAACCATAAATTCAAGAACGTCCTCGAGGGCAAATATACGACTCAGGGATTTCATTCCCTTTGATTATAGGGGTGGCTGCTTCTCCTTCGGAGAATTCCATGAGGAAAAGAAAATAAAGGGTTTCGCTGAATTTCGGATATGGTTTTGTATATTGTTCTGACGGTGAAAAAATTGTCTCGGAAGACATTTATTATCGCGTTGGATTTATGTTAATTTTTATATTCCGCGTTATTCGTTAGTTTGAAAATATAAGCGTACATAATGTTTGAAAAGAATAAATAAAAAATTATATGAACCATAAATTCAAGAACGTCCTCGAGGACAAATATACGACTCAGGGATTTCATTCCCTTTGATTATAGGGGTGGCTGCTTCTCCTTCGGTGAAATCCATGAAGAAAAGAAAATAAAGGGTTTCGCTGAATTTCGAATATGCACTGAGAAAAAAAATTGATTGACTCAACAAAATGAGCGCTTACGGGTGGCGAAACAAATGTTTAATTGATCAAACAAAATAATTGTCGTAATAAGTGAAGAAACATTCGATTCAATGGCCTGTTAGTTCAGTCAACGAGGTATTCTTTGCGATCAACCAAACATTTATTTCGCCACCCGTAAGCGCACATTTTCTTGACTCAATTGATTTTTTTTTCTCTGTGTGGTTTTGTATATTGCTCTGACGGTGAAAAAATAGTGTCGGAAGACATTTATTATCGCATTGGATTTACGTGAATGTTAATATTCCGCGTTATTCGTTAGTTTGAAAATATAAACGTAAATAATATTTGAAAAAAAAAATAAAAAATAAAAAAAAAAAATTATACGAACCATAAATTGAAGAACGTCCTCGAGGGCAAGTGTACGACTCAGGGAATCAAATGTATTTTGCTTCTTGATAATTCAACCGTAGCTGCGGAGCGGGATCGACAGGAGAGAATTTTCATCGTGAAACTCGTCGGTTTCTGCGAAGCGAAATGAAAATTGGGCGCAGCGTTCCGCGAGATGTATTTTACGAGTGCAGCGAACGAGAAAAAGATATAAAATAAATTTTTTAAAAACTAACGAACGAAACGAAGAAAAAAATGAGTTCCGGTAGCGGCTGCCTGCATCGAAGCGATTCTGCACGCGAGGCAACTTTTACCTCGGAGCGTGTTTAGTGCGCGTAGCTACAGAGAGTACGAGAACGACGAAAGAAGAGTCACGGGGGATTTGCGAAAAGTGGAAAGCGCCCTGACCCGTGATGTCGGCACATGTATTATGCAGCTCGCGTACGGATATCTCATTTCAATCCAACGCTACAAACTGGATACCACGCAGACGGATGAATCCCGCGAGACCGGTAAATTCGGCCATCAAGACACTTTCGCCGAAAATTGCGCTCGCACTTCGAACGATTCTTTAAATTGGAAAAAAAAAAATAAAAGACACGTACTGAAGTCTAATAAACATTTTTATCGAAAGTCGCCATATGATATTTTATTAGAATTGCAATTAAGTCACGATCGGAGTTGGCGCGATGCAGTGCTTTAATTTTGTATTTGCAACCTTCACTGTTTTTATATCACTCGTTAGTCCTTTGTCATCAACCATTTCTAACACATTCCCTTACCGTTGTCATTATTATTACTGTTATTGTTATTGATTTAAATATAGATATATATTATTTCATACAAACATTAAATAACATTTTATTTTATTTGTTGTAATGTTCGCTGTGAACAAAATCTCTTCGATGGCATTATTTTACAGCCGAGACAAAACGTTTCTCGCATATCCGACTGAAGCTCTCCATCCCGAGAAGAGAAACGAAGGTAAAAAACTTCCGGAAAATAAAACTTCCGTCCAGCGACCGGAAGTCACTCGCATAGATGCATCCGTAGTTCGCTCGGAGGGAAAGAAAATGTTGTCAAAAATGTTTCATTCAGATAGAAAAGAAATATACATATATATATATATATATAGTACATTCCGAAAAAAGTTCGGTGGGTTGAATTCTGAATGTAGGTTCGCTTTACAATGGCGGAGGCTCGCGAGAATGTCTGTCGTTAAATTTTACCTCCCCCCGCCCAGAGGGAATTCTTCCGCCGTTACGGAGCGCACAGTGGCGACTCCGGTGAAATAATTGCGTCCTCGAAGATAAGGCCGCGAGCCGACCGAACCCAGGAGCCATTACGAGGACCGCCAACGCGGCCGACGCTCCGACGATAACAAGAGAAATAATAATCATTCGAGAACGATAATCTCTTTCATCGGCTTTTATATTACCGGACGAACGGCTCACTTGCGTCCGGTGTGTGCGCGTGTCGTGGAATATGACGAGGCGGGAGAGACGCAGGAACGTTACGTATATAGGGCGAAGTATGCGAGAGGCAAAATGCCGGCTCCGAACTACCCCGATCAATCGAGGTTTAATGCCCCGTTCACGATTTTCCCCGATTCAAATCGAATCATACAGATGGTTCGTCAGCTGAGGGATATCGCACACACCGCCCTCATCCCGTTCGCCGGAGCTCGGAGTCCGCCGAGACTCCGCGAGAATCACCGGCTGGATTCCTGCTGCCAGAAATTTTCGTGCCTTTTTTTTTCGAGAGCCTCGAGTAATTGATTGACAGTATTCAACGTTAACGATTTTTCCTCCACCGTGAAGTACGAGTCGTGTCGTCGCGAGCTTTCGGCCGTGAGGAAACCCGCCGGTATCGGCAACGAGATCCGCGCCGCGATGAGGCGAACTTGAATGGGACGGTGGCTCGAATATTGTGACGCGCAATCGCGTTATCGGAAATTGCTGATTACACTTTTTCGGCGCGCTCGATATCCCAACGGGAGTCCAATGGCTAATGGCGCGGTACTGGTAGATAAAAAAAAAAGTGCCAAGTAATCGGCACGTGACTGCCTTGTTTATTACAATTTTGCGAGCAGGGGTGGGCAACGTCGAACTGAAATTCGGACTCGAATAGTTTTCCATTCGAAAAAGTATTTAGATTACGTTTCTAAAGATTTTTTTCGATCGATTTTCCATTCGAAAATGTAATTAATCGCGCTTTTAAATACTTTTTCGAGTGAAAAATCATTCAAATTCAAATTTTGATTTGATGCTGCCCATCCCTGTTTGCGAGAAGCTTTCCCTATGAGAAAATTCGTTGCAGCAAAAAAAAATATATGCTGAGAAAGAAAATTGCACGGACCTATCCAGGGATGCACAGTAAAAAATGATTTCGTAAAATCGGAGTGCGAAATGTCGTAAAAGTTACTTTATTTCACTCGGTGCGTAAAGTGCAGTTTTACGCACGCTTCGCGCGCGTAAAACTCCCCTTTCGCACCTCGTAGAATAAACTTTCGTACGGCACTCATGCGAAAAACGTTCTCTTAACTCGTGTGATTGCAACACTCGCCTTCGACTCGTGCTGCAAACTCACACTCGTCAGAAAAATTTTTTTCGCACTAGTATCGTAATGTACTATTGTTAAATAACTGACAAACTTGTTTGTCACTTATTTAACAATAGTGTCCAAACGAGCCTGTCCTTTCATTTCCTGTATTATCGACAATTTTAGTTTTGTACTTTTGCTTGCAAAACTGGAAAATTAACAAATAAAAAAATTGTGGACGTTTGTGGAAAATAATTTGTTGTAAAGAGTACAAATCTTTTTTACTGTGTAACTTTCAATGCTACAAAGGCGCATGGATTTATCTGGAGGTCAGTAAGCTTTAGTCGAGAGGTCGGGCGACGCATGCGAAGACCCTGCAAAATACGCCGAGGAAGGGCGGAATATGAAGATACAATATTCTAATGCAATGCACAGCTCGGTGACTTTCCGAGTCTGTCGTGACATTTGTTTTTTTATCTCACGGCAATCGACGAACACGGAGGATTTAATTTACTATTTTCAAACATTTTATGGAGAATAAATGTTCGATTTCTTGCAGTGACCATCGAGGCTGAAAAAACACCGGGCTTGGGACCCGCTGGACAAGTTAAATTCACGAGATTTATGCTGACCGCGGAAAACAAAAACGACTCCCTCACGGCCGGCACCTTCGACCTCGGGGACGACTTGCTGACTCAATTCTCGGGCAAGTGTCCGAGCGCGGTCACCGAACGGACCAAGATAGCCAAGACCGATGTCTCCGTTTTCTGGACGAGCCCGCCGGAAGGTAGCGGTTGCGTACTAATCAGGTGAAGGGTCAATGTCTCTAACAAAAATTGGGAAAAAAATCGAGAAATCATAACGGGTATTTTAGTAGGGCAAAAAGTGAGGAATATGGACAGGTCCATATTTCATTGATTTACGTGTTAATCGGGGTGGTCCATATACACCACGTTTACGCCAAATGGGTAACTATCGGGGGAAGAAAGATAAGATTTCTCATTCCTATCTTTCTTATTTCTCGTATCTTGATCTTGAAATTTTGATAATATAATAGTAATACAATCTTATTGTTATTATTGTTTTAAAATGTTATATTATAATATTATAAATATTTGAATTTTTGTTAAATTAAACAGAGCTACGGTAATGGAAACTTTGGAAAGCTGGTACATGGACGAGGGTGGCTTGGTGAGAACGGTATGTCAGAATCCAAAGGCTATAGAGGACGACCCGGGTGTCGTTTTGGACGAATGCTGTGCATGCGACGAAGCCAAGTACGAGGTCACGTTCGAGGGTCTGTGGTCTAGGAACACTCATCCCAAGGTGCGCGATACCGTTCATTTTCTACTTTCATTATCTAACGAGCTAATCGTTGCGGAATTCGTTTCGTACAATTTTCTCTTGGAAAATATTTTGGAAAATTGTGCATTTGTTTGCTGGTTTGGATGTTTGTTCTCTTCGCCCAGCTAAGCCCTTTTCGGTGAAGCTGACGCCCCCCCCCCCCCCCCCCCCCCGCACCGGTTTTCATGGCATAGCGTATGTTTTCCCTGGGAGAAAAAAATCTCTGGAACCGACCAAAAACCGCTGGGTCGACTTGTGCCGTCGAACCGACCGACAAATGATCGAGTGTCGCCCGATATTTTCACTAACGGCCTCCGCAACGGTTTGCCTACGGTCGATTGTCAGGCTGCTCGACCAAGCTGCTCTGGGAGCAACGGAAATATTGGTCGAGACTCGCGGTCGTCTGTCGGTGGTTTCGACGGCACAAATTTTGGTCAGCCAGGGTTGAAATTCGGAAAAATTCGTTTGTATATGCTGTAACTTCGGAATTACAGTTTTCATAAGCCTGTTGAATGAAGTTCGAAATTTCGTTCCATGTGGAATGGATTTCCAAATGCTATGGAACGATGCGGTGCATGTGAGCGCGCTAACTGCGCGAGCCAACAGAATTGCTAGTACGTACATGTGGATAAAGCTCTGTGCTGAATTAACACCGCTGTTTTCAGGATTTTCCTAGCAAGGGATGGCTGATACGTTTCTCGGATGTAATCGGTGCCTCGCACACGGTAACATACAGATTCTGGAACCCCGGCGAAAAGGCAAGCGACGGATTGAGGCAGGTTGCCGAATTCGGCTCGACGAGGAAGTTGGAATCCGAATTGAAGGACCGTGTATGAACTACAATTGATATAATAATTATTTGAAAGAAGAAAAAAAATGATTGATTGAATTATTTAATAACTTAACAATCGTTCATTTCCAGAGCGAGAATATCCGAACGATAATCAAAGCCAGAGGCATAACGTACCCAAACGTTACCGGAAGGACCTTCGCGGTATTTCGCGTCGACCAGAAGCACCATTTGATGTCCCTAGTGTCAATGATCGGTAGGAACATGCATTTTTTTTTAAAGTCATCAAACGAACGTTCTACGATTTATTGATTTCGTTAATTTATCGCGAGACAGTACCGTCGCCCGACTGGATCGTCGGAGTGTCCGGACTGGAGCTGTGTCTCGAGGATTGCACGTGGATCGAACACAAAGAGCTCAATTTGTATCCGGTCGATGTCGGCACCGACGATGGAATCACTTACACGGTCAGTATAGAAAAAATGAATGAATTTCCAAATAAATGTTACGAGAAATCGTGCATTTTTTTTCGGACCAAAATGGTATACTCAATTTTGTAAGCTATTTTATTTCTTTATGTCACAATTATTACTATAATTGCGGAATATCCCTTAGTTCATTAAAATTTCATAGATACATGTCACCCAAAGAACCTACATTTTTTGAAAACTATTTTACTTCTTTATTATCGTATTTTTACCGTAACTGAAGAATATCTTTTGATTCGTAAAAATGTCATAGATACATGTAAACTCACACCCACTTAATTTTATCTCTAACACTATAGGCGGAACGAATGTTTTAGAAATAAAAACGTTAGTTTTGGGCAAAATGGGACACTTCCGCACCTCACCTTCGTCACGAGAACCTAATTTTTTCCCTAACCGCGGAATATCCCTCGATTTCTCACAACTTCATAGATACATGTATACTCGCGAGCCATTCGATTTTATCTTCATCTCGATAGGCGGAACGAACGTTTCGTGGTGAAAATCGCTGACTCCGCGCACTTAGGTGCGAAGCATTCGCCTTTTTGCTGTACGTCGAGGCGAGATAGCCTTCACGAGACTTCTTCACCCTCACGACCGATAAAATCGACGAATAGAAATCGTAATTCGCCGTTATTCTAACATCGGCAATTGTTCGCAGTCGCCGGACTCACCGACCGATCCACCGGAACTGATAAGAGGAATAACAACGAGTTATCCGAACGACTCGAGATCGCCGTTTTACGATCCCTCGGGACAGGACATGAAACCAATGGCGAAGCTTCACCTCAATCGGCAGAGGCTATACGAAAAAACTTGCGACAACGCGGTCACACCAACCGGCAATGGAGGTCCCGAAAAACCCGTTAAACGTCCTAAAAATAGCAAGTATTGCTTCATTTTTCGTTGCGTTATATTATTATTAATTTATTTTCTATCACTGATGCGTAAATATTGAAAAAGCATATTCTGAGGAATTTATCGAACGAACTTAAAAGACGTTCCGAACAGGTAATCGACAGACAAATATCCCAAACGAAATATCGACAAAGTTCTAAACAATAAACAAAATAAAAAACCTAAAGTTTTTTTTGTAGTTAAAAATTTCACATTGTATGGGATATTTGAGATTTTGTTTTATTAAACTGCTATATGAGCAGTGTTATTTAGCAATATCTTAGTGTTCTCGTTATGCTTGGCCGCCGTTGTTCGTAGAAGTGAAAAATAACAACGCCAAAATAACACACGGTATCCTGCATTTATCTAGCCGTAAATGCAATACATGATTTTACAAAAAAAAAAATTATTGCTGTTATTGTTATCGTGTTATTTTGGAGTATGTTATTTTTGCATGGTATTTTGATGTATCACCAGTGATCCATATAGTGAAAATTTAAAAATAACATCCAACGCATTCCCTGTCAATTAAACTCCAACAGAGGCTTGCAAAACTACGCACTGGGAATCGTGGGGCAATTGTTCAGCGACCTGCTCCCAACTTCGCCAGAGAAAATATCGCAATTTGACCGCAGCGATTGCGAACAATTGCACCGAGCTACTGAGCGATCGTCGTCCCTGTCCCGACAGCGACCCACCCTGGTGAGTCGAACATTAATAATTAATCTCATCCTTTATATTCTTCATTTCTCCAGCTCTTGAATTTATAATTTTACAGCGTCAAGGGAAACGGCACTAAAACGTTGTTGGACAGTCCGGAGTGTGCGCTGAGCGATTGGAGTCCCTGGACCGGATGCACGGCGACGTGCGGCGAGGCTTACGAAATTCGAACGCGCTATTTCCTCTACAAACAGTATCGAAAGTATTGCAGAGCCGTGCCGGGCCAACCGAAGCTCCAGGAGACCCACCGGTGCGAGATAGATCCATGTCCGGACGAAGATTTCGATAAGGTAAGCGAAGCTCGTTGCACGCACGGTAGAATATTACTGTGTTATCTTAAATTTACAAAAAAAAAAAATATGAAAAATGAAAACTCGTGGATAACTGAGACGAGAAGGATGATGATGGTTATGAGGCTCAGAGTGACAGCGTTGAGGAGGCGGAGGAGGAAGAAGTCGAAGAGGACGAGGAACAGGAAGACGAGGCCGAATATCAATCAGATCCGCCGGACGTGGAGGTAACCGAGGAATGGCTGCAGGTACGGAACCATCGAGAGTTCTATATCGAAACAGTAACAAAATACATTTGTCTTGTGTCGTCGCAACGTGTCGCAAAAAAAAAAACCGACTAACGAATTAAATCGTACACATTTTTTAAAATTAATAATAATATAATAATATAAATATCAATATAACTATTACGAGACTATCGCATTGTACTCGACAGCCATGTATGCCTGCACCATTTCTCGCCGTACCCATCCATCAGTATAAGGCGCATATAATAATCGCTGCTTAATGCAATGGGTCAAGTATATAGTTTATAGGTATCATGCGCAAACAATTTGTTTATCACGAAGATTATTCGTTCGAAACATTTCATCGCTGTGTCAGCGCGAGATATCCCAGATGAAATAAGAAAATTCTATTTTCATGTTTTTTTTTTTTTTTTTTTTTTTTTTTTTTTTTTTTTTTTTTTTTTTTGATCTGGGATATCGTTGAATTGATAAAAGTGCATAAATCCATCTATCCCTCAGAAGTGTCCCGCGGAGAACTACAGTCCCTGGTCGGATTGGTCGCCGTGCAAGTCACCTTGCGGCGGTGGACAATACTTTCGACTGAGACATCCACTCGATTCTTACGACGGACCGGAAGAGTGCAAGATGCAGGCCAATAATTGCACGGCTAAGATAACCAGCTGCGATATAACGAAGAAAGATGCGATCGGTAAGTTCTTGACTTCGTTTTGTTAATGCAAGTGTTCGTGGTATTGCAGAACGGGGCAAAATGGACTGCGACAAATTTTCGTCCGCTATACTCTAAATGGGTAAATTTTTTAATACAATCCAATAATAATAAAAAACACCGAGTAGATGATTCTCCAAATTTAGGCGAATACTTTCAAAGTATGAATATGCGTTAAACTGGACCAACTTACTTTAATTAAGTAATAATGGGACCAGAAATGGAGTTCCAAAAAAAAAAACGGTGGATCTACGCAACTTTTATTTTAATTCTCATCTAAAATACGGGTCCATTTTGCCCCACTCGATCCCAGTGAGAAGGCCGAGGGAAGCACGGTAGTGTAAATTGTTAAAGAAACAGCGAGGCGTGTGATTCGTTGGGCTCTCGAGAACTCGGAGCTCCGCGTTGTCGTGAATACGGAGGGTTTAGAATCGTGGAGAGTGTCTAACGACCCTAACTCGGTCATGCATGAAACACGGCATATTCACTCTCGCGAGCTGTACAAGTTGAATTACTTCTGCGCGACGATGTGTAACCGAGAACTGTACGAGAAGCGTCACGTTTCTGTCGCTCGGCGAAACTTTGGATAAGACATATAACGGATTCTGCTGTATTACATCCCGCTTCGACGTACAAACTCCTCCGAACTCAGAGTTGTGTCTGAACTTTCGCAGAGATATGCCGCGAGCCCCTCGTCATGGGGAACTGCCGCGGGCATTGGAAGAGGGTCTACTACGACCAGAAAACTAAACAGTGCCACTTTTTCGATTACACCGGATGCAAAGGAAACAGAAACAACTTCGAAACTATCGAGGATTGCAACAAAATATGCATCAACTACCAGGGTAAGTTTTTTTCGGCGCGACACGTCGATAGCCTTACGCCGAGGCGATGCGAAACATACCCGGTCGGTAACAAAAACTGCAATCCAAGATAAAAAGGATCAGAAAGTTCAGCTACCTTAAGAAAACCAAAAATCAATTACAGTTTTCGTTACCGACTGAGTCCGGCCCGAAGGGAGATTTTACATCGCCTTAAGTTAAATGTTTCTCTTTCGTCATTAACGAATAAACTAATCCTTAAATTTCCACACCACGCTTACTAACGAATTTCGTACCGGAAAGATGGGAGGAGTAACGCTAAAAATTTCAAAGTATCCATCAGTAGCGTTCTCAGTTACCACATACCACAGGATCAACGGAGCGCCAAGACGAAGCGAGCTAAATGTGATAACACTTGTCGATTGCTTGATTAATTGATTCTACGTGTAAAATCGCATGATATCATCGCATGATTGAAAAAAAACTCTTTTCGTATATACGTTTATGGATGAATAGTGTGAAAAAGTTATGTTTTATTTATCGTGCCTCGGTACGCGTAATTAATCTTATTATTTTTTTTTCAGCGAGCGAAGACGGCAATCTTTTCAACGGCATACAATCGGGCAACCAAGTGGCACCGTCGAACAGCGTTTATGATGACGGCAAGAGGGTCGATTGTCGATACACCGATTGGGGCGATTGGTCGCGTTGCAACGGCTGTCGTGGTTACACGTACAAAACGCGAGAGATATTGGTAAATGGATTTTTTTTAATAAATAGAATCGCAAGGTTCGTCATTGAGCCCACCCTCACGGACCGACCAGCCGTAAAACTTTGGGTTGGATTTGAGTTGTTTCCTAACAACCTGCTCCAACTCAACCAATCGATGGGTGCGCCAACCAAACTCCGATTTCCAACTTTCGATACTCAAACTCCGATTCTCAACCTTCTCGAGATTGGGTTTCGTTTGATATTTTAAAACCAATCGTTATATACGTTGGATAGAAAGTTGGTTTACAGGTGCACTTTCCCAAAACAACCCAATTTCCGACTCTATGTCGAGAGCACCAATGGCTCTTCGCTTAAGATCGGAAATCAGGTTGTTTTCGAAAAATCCAACCGTAAGCCTCCCATCCGATACATATAACAGTTGGTAATACGTTTGTTTTTTTAATATTGGCGAAAAATGAACCTCTCGAAGGTTCTAATCACAATTGGTTCGATGCACCAATCGACCGGGTGGTTTTCAGGTTGATTTCAGGCTGGTCGGAAGGCGAGGGATATCAATAACTGAAAAAGTGATTCCTCTTCCAGTTTGCTTTTAAATATACCATAGAATTTTAAACACACAGGTGTACGCGCGAAACGGTGGAACGAGGTGCCCCACAAAATTGATCCGGAAGAAGAGATGTCGCAGAGTTCTGAATTGCGGTTGGTAGCATATTTAGAGACATTGGTTTCCGATCTGTCTTTAATTATTTTTTATACATTTTTAGCTGCAGAAAGCGTTAAAAGACGCAGACGTTACCGCGACCGAAAGTCCGTGTCGCACCGCAAAGATAGTGAGCATAGATTGGAAAATTTTATGAAAAAAATCATTTTCAAGTTCATCTAGACAAAGTATAACCAACGCAGTTTCAGCGGATTGCGAATTGTCCGAGTGGTCGTCGTGGTCCTCATGCAATGCGACCTGCGGCGAGGCGTTCCAGCACCGGACGAGAAAGAGCAAATTTCAACGGCACAATTCGCACGGAAAACCTTGCACGAAACTGGTGGAGTTCCGGAAGTGCTCGACGTTTCCGTGTCTTTGAAAATAAGTGAAAAAAAAGAAGAAAAAACGATCTAGGAACATCTTACTTTACAATTGAAGATAAATGGAATCAACCACCGCGTCACGCACACATAAATCTCGGTGATCTCGCGGAAGCAAGATTTTTTTTGTTTTTTTTTATGAATTCCGTAGTATATCGCGCGTTTCCGACGTCCTTGTGACTTTAGAAAAGATTATAGATATCCTTCGATGGGTCCAGTATTATACGAGAGTTGAGAAAAAAAAGAAGAATTAAGATAAAGTAAATAGCTTAGTTGTACGAACGGCGGATGATTTTTACGACGGGATACTTTTTAGAAAGTCATCATCATAGTGTTACGTAACTTCCTGTAATTTGTAATTATTTTTTGTAATCGAATGTAGAATTGTTTCATCGAATTTGAGTTAAATGGCGGAGTCAACGTTTTATAATTAATCGATAATTAATAGCTGTTCACACATCTATAGTGTTAAGAGAATGTACATGTCCGGACTGTATAATATAAAACGTTTTTATCAAAAGATTAGACTTTTATTTGCGATAATAATTTTGTAGGAAGGGATTCGAAATCGTCGCCAGGCATTGAACATTATTTATATACCATTAAACAATTTCGATTGAATCCCATTGTTACTAAATAAACATAAACACTCTTATGTATGCATTCTGAAGAGAAAAAAAATATAAACAATAAAAATTAATCGTTTAAGGAAGAGTATTTACAGTTGCGGTTGGACTTAGGATTTGCGAATCCTACTGAGCACAAATGTACAAGTTTGGAGGCTTGGATTTATTTCTACGATGCTGCAGAGACCATAGGTTCAGTTTTGATATCCTTTGCGTCACCCTCGGTCTCGGCTTTGTTGATCGGCCGCAAGTACATTTTAACGTTATTCCCCGAGGACTTTGTGTTCACCTGCACGGACATCTCTTTAACAGCCTTTTCTATCTCCTGGGCCATAGTTATCTGCAATTCAAACACAATTAGAATTTTGAGAGCGGAATATTTTCTTGCTGAGTGATGTAGCTCAGATTAATTGACTTACGGCTTTATCTTTGTTTCCATCCATGGATATCACTATTCTTATCTCGTGTTTCTTAGCCAAGAGTTTGTTGACGCTTTTCATCTTTGTCACCAAATCATGTTCTGCGATCTTGGTCGATATCGACAACATCTTCTCCGCCTTCAGCGCTGTTGCTTGATCATTTTTTTTCATTTTTTTTCTCTGCATACCCTCCTGTATGTAATCCTTTGTGGACATAACTTTGTACGTCGGTCTCTCAGTTTTCGTATCGAAGTCGACGATCTTCACGAGTTTCAAGTTTCTTCTGCTAGCCAATCTCTCAGCCATCTCCATCGTAACAATTGATATCTCATTATTCTCCGACAATAGAGTGACTTTGGGTATGAAGACTTTCTTCTTCTTAGGCTTGACATTCGTTTCCGTACCTGTAGCGCTTGCTTCAGCTTTTCTATCGCTGGAATAAAATTTCCAATTTACGATGCATGGTCGCTGAACAAAACATTGTCTGTCTCTGCCGTTTGCACACAAGTAACTCAAACTCGGACGAGCACATTGAACGAAACTGTAAATTTTCAGAGCTCCCGACCAGCAGGGCAACGCCATTTTTTTCCCAGTCGTAAATAATTCCCGAACCCGCCGGCGAACAGCTGATCCGCGGATCAGGTTAGATTTCCGCACGGCGCGCTTACGGCTGTCTTCTCAGACTCCCAAACGTGACAATGTTTTATCAATTATAAAAGAATCAATTCAACTCGATATGGCGTTGAGATGTAAATTTTACAATTTGCTCTACGCCCGGAGCAAGTACGTTTTTAACAGGATATACAAGTGTACAGCTGAGAGGTACGTACGTATTACTATTTTCATTTCATTTTCATTTCATTTCAGTCTCCAACAATTTTTCTTTCAGACATTGGAACGCTCTGACGAACAGGTGCTACTCGACGGAGATCCCCGAGTTTAAGGACTGCGAAACACCAGTGGAATATATAAGAAATTTCTCTATAATCGCCCATGTGGATCATGGCAAGAGCACCCTGGCAGACAGACTGTTGGAGATAACTGGAGCTAAAAAGGCTAACTCAGGGGATCATCAAGTGCTGGACAAGCTCCAGGTTGAGAAAGAGCGTGGCATAACGGTGAAGGCTCAGACCGCTTCGCTCAAATATGTTTACAAGGAAAAGGAGTATCTCTTGAATCTCATTGATACTCCTGGACACGTAGATTTTGCTACCGAAGTTTATAGATCACTGGCCCCGTGTCAAGGCGTGATTCTTCTGGTAGATGCGAACGAGGGCGTTCAAGCACAGACAGTGGCAAACTTTTATCTGGCGTTCGGTAGAGATCTGGTGATAATTCCTGTGATGAACAAGGTGGACCTGAAGAATGCCAACCCAGATAGAGTAGCCAAGCAGATGAATACGCTTTTCGATTTTGAGGACAGCGACATACTGAGAATATCAGCAAAACTTGGTACAAACGTGGAGAAAGTTTTGGAGGCTGTGATTGAGAGAATTCCACCTCCGCCGGTGGCTAGAGACAAGCCTCTGCAGGCTCTGATATTCGACAGCTGGTTCGACAAGTACAAAGGGGCTATATCTCTCATTTACATAGCTCAGGGATCTGTTTCAGTCAAGGATCAAATTACTTCCGTGCACAGTGGAAAATCGTATGAGGTCAAAACAGCTTATATGCTCAAACCTCATATGGTAGATGTGAAAACACTGTAAGAACCAATCTCCTTCTATTCATCGTTAACTATTAAAAAAAAAAAGTTGACATACAAAATTATGGAATTTTTAGGCATGATTTAAAAATGTAAGCCTTTTTAAGGTCCATCAAATGTATCATATTTGATAAATTCAATATTATTAATATCAATTCATAATTTGATACATTGGTTTGAGCATAAAACTTCATATATGTATCAATTTTGATATAACCGTTTTTTACATTTTTTACCTGATTCATTATAGTGATAAACTAATTAAACAATTATTGATTACAGTCGCGCCGGACAAGTCGGATGTATAGCGTGCAACATGAGAAGTTCGTCCGAGGCATTCATAGGAGATACGCTTCATTTGAAGAGTAAACCGGTGGAGCCGCTCATAGGATTCACCCCCGCGAGACCGATGGTCTTCGCCGGTGTATATCCCATGGACCAGTCGCAGCACGTGGCGTTGCGAGGGGCGATAGAAAAGTTGATCTTAAACGATAACGCGGTAACGGCTGTGGTCGAGAGCAGGTAAGCGATCGCGGTAAAGGACCACCAAAGGTGAAAATTGTAAACGAAATGAGTAATTTTTTTAATTTCTCTGTACTAAGTCCTGCTCTCGGACAGGGATGGCGTCTGGGCTTTCTTGGACTTCTGCACATGGAAGTGTTCTCGCAACGACTCGAGCAAGAATACGGAGCAGAAGCTATCGTTACAGCGCCCGGCGTTACGTACAAGGCAAAAATAATTGGCGCCAAAAATATAACAAAATATCAGGGTGATACAGTCACATTCAACAATCCGGCGCATTATCCAGATCCGCAAATCATCGAGGAAGTATACGAGCCTATGGTGATTGGCACGATTATTACACCAGGTAAAAACAACTACGCTACGTCTCGGATTTATAAAGAAACGCTAAATTTGTTTTCTTTATTTTTCAGATAAGTACCTGGGTGCAATTCTGTCTCTGTGTATGGAGAGACGTGGTGTGGAACAGTCCACGAAAAATATCGACAACGAGAGAGTTATGCTGCAGGTTCTCTTGCCGCTTAACGAGATAATTATAGATTTTCACGACGCGCTGAAATCTCTGTCTTCCGGCTACGCGAGTTTCGACTATGAGGATCACGGATACGTTCAGTCGGAAATCGTTAAGGTTGAAATTAATCTGAACGGAATGCCGGTCGACGAATTGAGCACGTTAGTTCATTGCAGCAAAGCGAAAGACGCTGGTAAACGCATGTGCGCCAAACTGTTGGACATCGTACCGAGACAACAGTTCCTCATAGCGATACAAGCGAAGGTCGGGGGAAAGATTCTAGCGAGGGAAAACCTCAAAGCTTTTAGAAAAGACGTTACCGCGAAATTGGTAAGAGTTATTAGTCGAGAATTTTTGTCTAATGTTTTTTAACATGCGTAGACACAACAGTAAATAAAAAATAATAAATACTTTTTTGTTGCAGTACGGCGGCGACGTGACGCGAAGAATGAAGCTCCTAGCGAAACAAGCTGAAGGCAAGCGAAAAATGCGGATGGTAGGAAATATATCATTACCACGTGAAACATTCATCAATGTACTGAAGAAATAAAAAAAAGAAACAAAACTTTGACAATTCGTTGTAATCGATTGGCCTCCCCTCCAGGAAATGTTTAACTCGCTTCCTCGTTCCTCTCCCCGCGTCCCTCTCCCCCTTCCCCCTCGGCGCCCGTGCCTCGCGACACAGTAGCCTAGTTGGCTAGTTCTCGTTGGTTGTCGTCGTCATGGCCGAATTATTACTCGATCCCAATATTCGCGGATGGGTATTTTTACCTATAGTTGTGATAACATTTCTCGTAGGAATAATACGACATTATGTCTCGATATTACTGGCTTCGCAGAAAAAAGTCGAGGTTCATCAGGTTCAAGACAGGTTAGTGGTTGAACTCGAAACATACTCGGTCTCTTATAGGTTATGACGGGTCTATATTGATACTCGAGTAAATTATGAGTAGCAATAAATAAATTTATTGCCAATGTCGCACAGTTATTCAGTTACCGTTTTATGTTAGTTTCATACCTAATGGCATAATATAGTCAGCATATAGGAAAAAAGTTACTAACAATTGCTCTATAAATAATTTCTACTTTCGGATGAACAGCGCATGATTTGAAGATATGAATTCATAAAATTTTACAGCCAGGTGATGATCCGCTCGAGATTACTGCGAGAGAACGGACAGTACATTCCCAAATCTGCGTTCCTCATGAGGCGGCATTTTTTCAATAACGCTGAGACAGGTTACTTCAAGACACAAAAACGACCGCCAGTGTCCCAGAATCCTATGGCTGATCCCAGCATGATGACGGACATGCTGAAGGGAAACGTGACAAACGTGTTGCCTATGGTGCTCATAGGCGGATGGATCAATTGGATGTTTTCAGGTTTTGTTACAAGTGAGTTAATTTCCCCTTCTTTTTCAATCTAGCAACACTCCGATTTTTTTTACCCTACATACGAAATGGATAATTTTTTTTTTTCAGCGAAAGTACCTTTCCCCCTGACTCTGCGCTTCAAGCCAATGTTGCAGAGAGGCATAGAGTTGCAGACTCTGGATGCAGCATGGGTCTCCTCAGCTTCTTGGTATTTCCTGAACGTTTTTGGACTTCGTTCTATCTACACTCTAGTCCTAGGCGAGAACAACGCGGCGGACACGTCGAGGCTCGTGCAGGATCAGGTATCAGGCGCGGCCATGTCGATGCCACCGGATCCGAAAGCCGCGTTTAAATCGGAATGGGAGGCGTTGGAGATTTGCGAGCACAATTGGGCGCTCAACGGGGTCGATCTCGAGCTCGTCGGTCTTCAGAGCAAGGCCGACGCTACCGAGAATATTTATCATCAAAGCAAGACAAATTAGATTTTAGAGAAGATTAATGAAAAGAATATGAAAAATAATTGTAACATCGTGAACGCGAGACGTGATGTTAAATCGACGATCTTTTTTATTATCGTTCTAAAGTAAAACGTCAATTCAGAGGTCTCATAGTCGGATACAAATCGTCGCGACGATGATTCTCGCAGGGCATGTTCCTGCGTACTTTCTCCAACAATTCTATATCTATCTCGGTAACGGCAATGCCGGTCTTTTCGGGACACTGGGCGACGACCGCGCCCCATGGATCAACGATCTGAAAATTACGAAAAATCTAACTCGCTGATTCACTGATTTTTAAATTTAATGTAATATTCCGAGGGTCTTGAGCCGCTGTAATAAACTAATTTATTGAGACGTATCTCGCTCTGTTACGATATTTACCATCGCGTGACCCCAGCTCACGCGTTTTTTATTGTGCGTGCCGGTTTGAGCCGCCGCTACGACGTAGCATTGAGTCTCGATCGCTCGGGCTCGAAGCAACACTTCCCAGTGGGCGGCGCCTGTTTGGTACGTGAACGCCGATGGGAATGTTAAAATCTGCGCTCCCATGTTTCTGAGAGCCAGTGAGAGCTCGGCAAATCGCATGTCGTAACACTTTTGCAGAGTCAAGTTATTAACAGCGGATAAACGGCAGTTCGAATGAACAACGAAATTTGTGTAAACTTGATTACAAAAAAGAAAATTGATTAACGAGAATTAAGGATACAATGCTGAGACCCAGAGACCCTGCTGGTGTGGAAACGGGTGGAGTTATTTCGTTGCCCCTCTCCACGTAATCCGATTCCATCAATCTCACACCGGTTTCTTTGTTTTCCATGTCGAACAGATGCATTTTACGATACGCCGCGACGAGTGTACCTTTGTCGTTAATCAACACATGAGTGTTGAAGATTTTCTCGTCGCTATCGGCTCCCTAAAATTATTACGCTATTTTTTTATTCCCCCTATTCGTGTAAGCTATTTTTTGTATGCTTAAAGATTTTCTACTTTTTCGTGCAATCCACCGAGAGACAACCAAATGCCGTGCTCCGACGCGAGCTTTTTGTACGAGCTCACGGTAGGCCCGTCCAGCGACTCGGCGAACGCCACGATATCTTTCTTATTGTCCGCTAAATAGTCGCATGCTTCGGGAAAAAATGCAATCTGAAAATTCGACGAATTATTTCAATCTCGATTGCAGCTAATATCGATAGATTAATGTTAATTTTTTTTTTTTTTTTTTTCTTACACGAGCGTTTCTTAGCTTCGCCTGAGCAACCAAGTCGCTCACGACCTCATAGTTTTTGTTCTTGTCCGACGTCGACGTCATCTGACACACCGCTACCAAGGGATTTGGCATCGTTGATAAAACCCTCGTTACCTGGCTGATAAGAGTACGATCATTGAAAAATGTTCGGCTCGCGATCTACGTAACTGCTTTGTGCATGCATCTGGTCGAACGTCTAAGAGTCTCAACTGTACGTGTACGAGAACATTTTCAAAATTACGCATTAGTTACCTGGATTGCCCTTTCGTAATTGAACAGGCAACAGTTAACCATGCTCGAAACATGAGGATTTATGGGATGCCACCTATCGAATTTTCCACGTAAATAATCTCACAGATAATTGCGACGATATAAAGTAAATGACGGTGAGCGATAAAATTTTCAGAAAAATGTTATCCAATTTTTTAAAAACATTTCTATCCTAGCTGTGATATGATTTTACTTTTTTAACAAGTATACGCCACGTATACTCGAAATGGGAAGCCACGAACCTACTCAATTCTCTATCAACCTGTCTATACTTGCCTAAGACAAAAGCCGCGCCGAATAATCAACAATACCCAAAACGATTTACGGAACGAATGCTACAAACAACAGACTACAGTGAAGTGGAAAAAAAAAACGTGCGGAACATCTGACTTCGACGATAACAAGTTGACAACGCAGCGAGTGCGAGGAGTGGGGGTAACGAAAGCTCGTAGCTGCGAGCCACGGAACCGTTCGTTCACGGGAACTTACGGACCCACGTCGATATGGCTAGAAGCGGACTTTTTGTCCGCTGATTTTTTTTCATCTTTCGGTATGTTTATACGGTTTACACATTCGGTATACGATCGCAGATAAAAATATTCGAACAGAGGCGATAAATCAATGATTGCAGGTTCATAAATGACAACGAGACCCCGCGTCGTTCTGCTCGGGTCGTTGAAGAACGTGAAAATGAGCTTACTACTTGCTGAATCTCTGCGGTTATTCCGGAGAGGGGATCGAGGATTCCTCACTTGTAGTTTCGACGCCTGCAGTCCTTCACTTCCAGGCTGATGGTACTCCGAATATCTACGGGGAAGAGAAGCGTCGCATGTTTTATGGGTTGACGACGCCATGTTCGACAAAATTTTTCACATGGCCAAATCGCAAACGGGAAAAAAGTGGTGTAGGAGCATTTCATCGTAAGACAATAAGCAAATTACCATTCCAAATACGCTGGAGCTTGCGGGCTACACTTTCCAAGCTTTTATTCATCTCATCAACGCCGGAAGGATTGGATACTGGGACATATTCGCCGCCGATGAGGAGCAGAACCGCAGAGCGTCTTCACATTCGAAAGTAACGAGCACTACTAACGGTCGCACGACGATGCGCGGGGAACGTGTGCGCATCTCCAACCCCCAACGCCACAACTCTTGTTTAATCCTTTTTATTAATGCTTGATTACTGTTATTAGTAATATTAATGTTACCATTAATGTTATTTATATTTTATTATTATTATCATTCACACAATATTATTAACAGATGCAAACGTTAACAGCTGCTCATAATTTTATGTCGGCAGTTCGAGGCTTCAATTTGTTGTTGAGAAGTGTTTGTGCGTAACGGTTTTTAGCCTCTAAGCAACAAACTCGTCGATAATATTTAAACCAATCAATTTATTATATAACGTTTAGGTATTTTTCAAGCGTTATTATATAATATACATTTTTACAATTCACAAAATTAACGTGCAATTTAACCGGGTAACTTTACCGTAAATTCAGAGCGGGCGAGTAACCAGTGTAACAGCGGGCTCGACGATCGTCCTTTCTATGGAGTCAGAGATGTGCAAGTGGATCGTGTAGAACAGTCTCCTCCACGTTTCCCCACTTTGACAGGTGATCCTCGTACATTTTTTCATTCAATTTCTCATCGAGATATGTTTGGCGGCAATTTTTTGTTGTCCAGAGACCGTCGAACTCTCGGTGATAGTATGCAATTAACACTAACATATGTTTGCGGCATGCTCAGCCCCTCGAGGAAGTAGGTTAGAAAAGACCTTTCTATCTTCGAGCAAATTGAAACGATTAAACGTATATCGTACTCAGGCTTCGAAACGAGCTGTCTCGGTCGTATCGTTTATTTCGTTGGTGACGCAACGGTCTCGTGCAGACGGAACGCGTACTGCTCAATTAATTTTTTTTCTCATTGTCCTAATTTTTTAAATTATTTCTTAGGCTTAATCAGCCTACCGCAGCTTCACCATGCCTCCCAAAAAGTCTATGGAGGAGACGGACCGGCTGACTCGTATTGCCATCGTCAGCGCCGACAAGTGCAAGCCCAAGAGATGCAGGCAGGAGTGCAAGCGCTCGTGTCCCGTCGTACGCATGGGAAAGCTCTGCATAGAAGTCACGCCCAACAACAAAATCGCATCGATATCGGAAGAGTTGTGTATCGGATGCGGTATTTGCGTCAAGGTTTGCGAAAATTTACTGGAAAAACTTGACTTTCTGAGTTACGTGTCGCTGTATTTAATCTTTTTACACATTGCTTGCTCTGTTACAGAAATGTCCGTTCGAAGCTATATCGATTATAAATCTTCCGAGTAATTTGGAGAAGGAAACTACTCACAGATACTCCAAGAACTCTTTCAAGCTCCATCGCCTGCCCATTCCACGTCCCGGCGAAGTACTGGGACTCGTCGGTACCAATGGAATCGGCAAATCCACCGCTCTCAAGATTTTAGCCGGCAAGCAAAAGCCCAATTTAGGACGTTTCACTGTGAGTTCATTTTTTTTAAACTTATATTTGTAACTTATTTTGTCAACAGAATTAATATATTTCTTTACAGGCGTCCAATTTAATAGTCTACCAATTTCTAATTATACCAGATAATACAAAATCTTTGAATAAGCTTGTAAAACATTAGTGGACAAAATTTGTGTGTTATTTTTTCTCAAAAATACAGAAACTGGCAGTTTTGTAAGACTAATGGTTTTATTTCAGGATCCGCCTGACTGGACGGAGATTCTGAGCCACTTCAGGGGTAGCGAACTGCAGAATTATTTTACCAAGATTCTAGAGGACGATCTGAAGGCTCTGATCAAGCCTCAGTATGTCGATCAGATTCCGAAAGCGGTGAAGGGTACCGTGCAGCAGTTGCTGGACAAGAAGGACGAGTGCAACAAGCAAACGGATATTTGTCGTATGCTCGGTACGCGTTTGATCAGAATACAATTAAACAACAAAAATTAGCAAAAATGGAACGTAAACCTAACATCCAATACTTTGATTTTCCATTAGATTTGACTCACATCCGGGACCGTGGTATCGAGGCCCTTTCCGGTGGAGAATTGCAACGTTTCGCTTGCGCGATGGTTTGCATCCAGGACGGTGATATATTCATGTTCGACGAGCCGTCTTCCTATCTGGACGTGAAGCAGCGTTTGAACGCTGCCATGACCATAAGGTCTCTCATACATCCGGACAAATTCATTATCGTTGTCGAGCACGATTTGTCTGTCCTGGATTATCTCTCCGATTTTATCTGCTGCCTCTACGGTGTTCCCGGTGCTTACGGCGTCGTGACTATGCCATTCTCAGTTCGGGAAGGCATAAATATATTCCTCGATGGTTTCGTACCAACGGAGAATCTTCGTTTCCGGGAGGAATCGCTCGTGTTCAAGGTCGCCGAAAGCGCTACTGAGGAGGAAGTTAAACGCATGAATCACTACGAGTATCCAGCAATGACCAAGACGATGGGATCTTTCTCACTGAGAGTCGAGAGAGGACAGTTCACGGATTCGGAAATTCTGGTGTTGCTCGGTGAAAACGGCACCGGAAAGACCACATTTATAAGAATGTTGGCTGGAAATCTACCCCCTGACGATGGATCCGGTAAGTCTTCGAAGAATACTCGGCGGATACTGAAATCATTCCCATCAGCAGATTTTAGTAACATTCACTACTTCGTTTCGCAGGCAACATTCCTATGCTGCACATCAGCTACAAGCCGCAGAAGATCAGTCCGAAATCCCAGGGCGTCGTCAGACAGTTACTTCACGAGAAGATCCGAGACGCCTACATTCATCCGCAGTTCATCACCGACGTAATGAAACCCCTGAAGATCGATGATATTATGGACCAAGAGGTACAGAATCTGTCCGGTGGAGAGTTGCAGCGTGTCGCTATGGCACTCTGTCTGGGAAAACCGGCTGACGTTTATCTGGTCGACGAACCGTCTGCCTATCTGGACTCCGAACAGCGTCTCGTAGCAGCTAAAGTTATTAAAAGGTGTGTGGCTAAAAAAAATAAGAAAATCGAAAGAGCTATTCGTTCTTATCGATTGGTGATCGCGCAACTACTTTTTTTATCGCAGGTTTATCTTGCACGCCAAGAAGACAGGATTCGTCGTCGAGCACGATTTCATAATGGCTACTTATCTTGCCGACCGTGTTATCGTGTTCTCCGGAGTTCCATCTTTGGACACGGTGGCCCACAGTCCCCAATCTCTGCTCAACGGTATGAATAGATTTTTGGAGCTGCTGGGAATCACCTTCAGACGAGATCCTAACAACTTTAGGCCGCGAATCAATAAGAATCAATCGGTGAAGGTAATAGTCGATTCCTCTCGCGACTGGTCACTCTCTACTGTCTTCGTACTATGTATAATTCATATTTTAAATCCCCAAAAGGACTTGGATCAAAAACGCGCTGGACAATATTTCTTCCTGGAGGAATAAATGTGAATCGGTCGATTCTGGTCGGATGCAAGCATCGATTTCCATCTCCACACGTACGGACGGTCTCGCTCAAAACACACGAGGAACATCGATCACCAAAATGGAGAGTCGGTCGCTAGAGAAGAGATTGAGTGGGGAAAAAATAATAATATACGGAAAAGGTAATTGACTGACGCGTATAGTTACTTCAATCGCTTTACCGAGTGAGTAACCGAGTAAAACGCGTCATCAAACGACTATTATCTATAGAATGCAAAAATGAAGAAAAAAAACATACAGTATCGATACACACTTTCCGTGCCGAATTAAATACCTTGAAAACTTCTCCCTACATACTTTGTACAAATATTCGTCGCAGAGAAAAAAACAACAGAATGGAATTTATTTGTGAATAATTTATATTAAAAACAAAAGCATAATCGTCGAAATATATCGAGCTCCGGTGTCTCCCGCATATATCGTTTGACGCTCATTATTAAGACATACATGGTGCTTTAAAATTCCATAATATCAACGCTGAGGCTTGCGATATCCGAACATGCCGCAGTGTTGGCTTTAATACATTTTGGTTCCTATCTACGCTAGGACACGGCAGTTTCGTGTGTGCATGAGATGTCGAGCGTCTCTAGAATGCTGTACAGAATGTAGCCGACAAGGTTTTACAGGATTTTTCTCAATGGCAATTATATTTTAATCTTCAGCCGGACACATGGTATAACTATCAACAACGAATCGTTACGGCTGCTCGCTCGGAGCTCCGCACGAAATTTCTCCGCAGATTTGCGAATCGCACATCGAGATGTGTGCATACTTTCGACCGTGTCCGTTCGTTGGGTGGCGAACGGAGAACAGTAGTATAATTTTTTTTCTTTCTTCTACATGAAATGTGCTCGTTCCGTTATTAACATTTTTGTTTTCTGATTAAACGAGTTCGCGATAACGCGTGTAACACATGGCGTTTTGAAAACGCCTTATTGACTAACACCGATAGGTATTATATTATTTATGATACAAAATTAGGCCGTCGAGACGACTAGACGATGAGATGGGATACGTCGACGGTGTAAGCCGCCGGTGACAATCGTATGTCTTCCGGTCGGGGAAGAGCTCTCTGTCGAATATCGCTGTCGCCCGGCCACGCGCGTCCCGGACTTCTCGGAGTTATGCTGGATCTCGGCACCGAGTCAACGGCCAGACTGACCGTCGCCGGATCGTTCAGGCCGTTGCTCTGAATTCTTCGTTGACCGGGTGTTGCGGCGCGTGGAAGTTTTTTGCGCTTCTGGAAACAGATACACGAATTTTGACTGTAAAAAAAACGCCGTTTCGTCAAAAATAATGTTGGCCTTTCAATTTCGTTAGAGGCAAACAAGCTTGTAATCGGACTAATGAAGCGAAAAGTACTCTCGGAAGCTCGACTGCTAGATCGATATCGTCGATCGTTAGAGATAGCACAAATGTCATGAAAAAGGACTCCAATGCATTCTTTACGATGGGAACAACGTGATTTTTCTTGTCGACGGATTCGATGGCGATTCATGCACAGTGATGTTCATTTTTTGTTTTTGTTTTTTCACCAGCGATGAGTGCTAACTGGAGAGCGAGTTGGAAATGCTATTTGAATGGTTAACATAACACTTAACCAAGCCGAAAAACGCATAACACGGTTGTGTGTGCCTTCCTTGCGCGCCTAAGTTGGTGCTATAATAAAAAGTATGTACAGAGAGAGAGAGAAAGAGAAAGAGAGAGGAAGAGATACAGATAGATAGTGAGTTTTAAAACCAGTGCAGATATTCTTCATTAGTACCTCATCCGCCTGGACGCCAGAAAGTGAAAATCAATCGTGATATTTTCTTTTTTTTTACAATCACGTACTAGAGAAGAGAGAATAATCGAAAAATAGTTTTATGTCTGAGGCAAAAAGGACTGAGCTCACCTCGACGAGGCCTCGCCACTTGTCCGCTGCGTGTCTAGCCAACTCGAGCTTTTTTTGTTTTCGTATCTGATGCTTTTTGTACGCCATCTCAATTATTATCAGAACAACACCGCCGATTATTCCAGCACCGACGAGTATAAATACTCCTGCCATGTTCTTTAAACCCAGCGTATTCGGAGTTTTCTCAGTGAATTGCTCGCACTGTTGCAAATTTCCTTGCAGGATCCAGTGATTGTCGAGACTCTCCATAAAACCGCCTGAAAAAAAATCAATCGATCATCGAAAAATGAACAACGATATTATGTATGATTGATTTTTATTATCGAACATTTTTTTTAACATACTTTCATGAAAGTCCAGAATCGCCAGAGTGACCGCATCGGCCCAAGGGGACCCTTTCTGCAAGCCGATACCGTAGCCCGATCTACCGAACAACTCGCCGGCGGTTACCAATTCGCAGTCTTGAGCGGCTTCGTATTCCAGACGGGAACTATCCCAGATGAACGCCATCAGCTTCCTGAAAAAAGTACATTATTCACAGCTTGTTTTCTTTTTGTTTCAGATTTTTTAAGACATCCTGGAGGGATGTGTAAAGAAGAAACGCACCCAATTTTAACATCCTGTATCGCGTACTCGGCAGTGTCGTAATTATTGGCTTCCATCGTCCGATACATATTCGATAATTCGACTTGTCTTCTGAAGTACATGTCTACCGCGGATCCCTTGACCGTGGCGCAGGTCAAATTTTCCATGGTATTTCTCAGCTATGTCGAAGATATAATTTAAAGTATTTTTAAGATAATACTTGTGGATTTAGCGTGTGTCGATTTGCTGTCCCTACCCGAGCATCGTTGATGCCGGTGAGCTTAGTCTTCGGTCGTTCCAACACGAGGAAAGCAGCTAAATTGGCAGTGTACGAAGCTACGATGATCATAGCAAAACCGGCCCATACCATCCCGAGTACACGTGCAGAGAAACTTCGCGGTGTACCTGTTTTTTTTTTTTAAATTTTTTTTTATGGAAAACAATTATTAAAATGATATTTTTTGAGTTAACAGGTCATAAGCGGTAAAACGGGATCTTCGATATCGGCCACACCTTCACCGATTCCACTGTTGAGAAGGACTCCCCAGGCAAACCATATGGCGCTGGAAAGATTTAGTGCGTCTTCCTCGGTGCCGTCAGTGTTGGCTAGCTTGAACCTCCCGAAGGGCGAGAACCGGTCGAGGAGGTACAGAACTAGTGCCACTACGTGCACCGACACCATCACAAGGATCCATAAAGTGTTGCTGAAGGGTTGCAAGAAAGACACCAAAGTCGACGATCTCGATGGCTGGAAGCAAAAGATCACATACGAATATCATCAACGAGGAAAAGAGAACGAGGAACTGAAGAAACGAAGAAAACATGTAGTTGGCTTCTTGAACGATGTGAGGGGACAAAAACATGAGGCCATACTTTCTTCTCGAGGATGGTGATGCCCTGATATTTGAAGGGTTTGCTGAACTCTATGAACTCTGCACGCTCGGGATTGATCGTTAACGGTGCTACGATCATGTCCGCACGTTCGTTCACCAATTCACCGATCAAGCCGGTCCATTCTTTCTTTCCACCCACTGCAAAAGTTTAATATCGACAGTGTTACGCGTATCAATTTTAGAAATATTTCTTTTTTGGGTAACACATTTGTAGTCTCACTCGAGCTGTTTTTTATCATGTAACTGCCGAATTGACCGTCCGGCGAGAGAGCCACGCTGTACGTGAAGTTTATCATTTTCGATAGTTCCTTTAGCAAGTCCATGCAATAACCCTTGCAGCAGTAGGAAAGGGCACCTGATACAAAAAAAAAGAAAAAAATTGTATCGCTGAAATTATATTCCCGTGAAATATTGTGAGAAATTTATTCTCACTCTCGCGATCGGTAGCGTTGAAATGCGGACAGGGTATCTCGTCGGGCAGGCAAGACTCGCTGTCCGCACGGCGTACGTAAACGAATGGTTTTTCCTCGATAGTTAGAACTTTAAGATGCGTAGGAATCATGAAACCTTCGGGCTTTGTTTTCAGACGCCCTGGCCACATTATGCTCGACTCGTTTAGCGTCAACCTCATCTTTCCCGCGTTCTATAAATAACAATAAAAAAAATCTCATCAATGTAAATTCATAAATAACGTTTTTGTCACATCCGGTAAAGCTAAATTAACTTGAAAATTTCTCACCGCCGAGTAGATGTATTGCCCGACAGCCTCTTTCTCGCCTCTCTCCTTTATATTAACGATGTTGTATTCGGCAAAGATGCGATCGCCGTTGTCGTCAAACGCGACCCGGCCGGTCGCACCTTTGTCGAGAACTTGTTCGCGTATGTATTTGAATAATTTTCTTCCCGTTTCCCATATAGAGCCCGAATTGTCGCAGTCCTTCGGGGCCTCCGTTATGTTTTCCGTCTCGTTCATTCGACGCAGGGCGGAGACGAGCACGTATCTGCATTCGAACAAATGCTCTCGAGTTATTTCTTCTCTTCCGAAAATGGAGCCCTCCCACGGCAATGTTCTCGTAAACTCACAGACTGTCGTGGATGTGAGCCTTTTCTTCGGTGGCATTTATCAATTTCAATCCGAGAAGTCCTTCCGGTGCATTCGTTGCTTCGAGACCCTGTTCGGTTACGATCCATACGTATCCGGCGCCGGTCATATTCAGTGCCGCTGCGTCTCGGAATATTACCGTCGCATCGGTTTTTCTGAAGATAAAAATTTACTTTTTAAAGTTTCTGTTTATTATTTTTTTAATTATAAATTTATCGAAAAAAATACTCACGAGGCATACATGAGGCAGACTCGGGCTTGAGCGTTCTTCATATCCATCAATTGTTCGGTAAAGTTTTCGAGACCTGGCTCAAACTCAATCACAGATTCTACCTGTTATTGTTGAAAGGATACTAATTAGTATGCGGTCGGTTTCGATATTGCCTGCGGCCAATGCAGTGTTCACCACAGAGAGCTCTCCGAGGCTCTCGAAAAAAAAAATTCCATTTCATTTCACGTTTGATCGACATTTATATAGATCGAAAATATTTACTTATAGTACATCGAACGTGTAGAGTACGTTATTCCATGAATTTTTATAATACACATCATGCACTACAATGCAAAGGGCCATTATCGTACAGCAGCTACGCAAGAGCTACTTCAAACTTTAAACAGTGGTCTGCTTTTCTTTTATTTGCCACAAACGACGTACTTTCTCTTGTTCGTTATTTTATTTTATTTTTGTTATATATCGGCCGAGGACTGAATATAATTATTATCATTTTTTTTCATGTGTCCAGCCGATTCGGTTAAAGTTACTTTAACTATGTAACGTTTAGATTAAAACGTTTACTTACCCCCGTGTTATTACGTTGTTAATTAATTCGATAGGTTTAGAAGTTTTTGTTATATGTAGTATGTATACATCAGACAGAAAGGACGATGAGAGCCTGTCGAGTCGAGACGGTTCTTAAAAAAAATGCTTAAAAAAATGAATCTCCAAAGTACACCGCATAATGTATACAAAGATACATAAACAATAATGATTCTTTTGTCAACAGTGCAAAGTGGACGATCTACCGGAGGAGATAATTTTTTTCCAATCTTTCCGCTAGGACTCTCATCGGCAAAGTTTTGGACGGCATCGCCTCGGAGGAGTCGTCGGTAGACGAGAATTCGGGAGTTATCTTCGTGAAGACAATACAGAAGCGAACCGGCGAAGTTCTCATATAGAGGGTCGGACTTGACGAGTGGAAAATTTTTCGGGTATTGAAGGTACCTGGACGGACACTCGCTATCGAGTCGTGCAAACGATCTAATGACATTGGCTTAAAATTGTACGAGCCGTGCGAAGGAGAGTGCGCAACCCACATGTACTTTGATCTCCACGTCGTCTTCGAGGCTCTGAGACGTCGTCTGGAAGCGGCCGAGCAGGGCTCTCCCGTCGGTGTCCGAACTATGAATGAATATAACTTTCATATAGTTGAAGTGCTTCAGCAATTCTACCCACACGTCCGCTTGATGAGAGTACGGCGGTACGGTTCGCAAAAAGGACACGTGTATATTCTGCATCGGAGAAGAAAGAAAAAATTACATCGGTCGGTAACGAAATTTCAATATTTTTGTATATTCTTCCTTCGATTAATTAAATCACATACTTTGTCGGAGAAGGCTGAATCCCGAGAAGATATACCGATGACTGGGATGTGATAGAAGCCACTGGTGTATGACACTGCAGCGGGTGACAAATCTCCGGTCAGAGGATGAGATACGACCACGGCGTAGACACGCTGGGCGATCAACGATTTGCAAACGCTCAGAGCCGTTCTAATGGGATTCGAATCCATACCGATGACTTTGTGATAAAAAGTCACTCCCTTGTTTATATGGTGAAGATCGAAGTTCAAATTCTGTTCCGAAAACACGACATTCAAATATTAACTCGATGGACACACGTGATAAAAATATTTTGTAGTATTGGAATGGTTCGGGGTAGGATGGAGTTACGCTCGGAGGATTTCGTGAAACTCACGTCTATAGTCTCTTCAAAGTGGGCTTTGCTCTCGTTGTTCGAGAGTACTCCACCGATGTTGTATGACGTTGGATTGTTTAGAGTAATCGCCGTCGCGATCATCCATCCTTCCAGGACTAGGAGGCCCCAGAGGAGGAATGTTGCACAGCTGGGCCGTGTCATCGTGCCGGTAGAATCTTCAATTCTATATCAAAAACTTTTTCGTCAGTTCATTCGGCAAATTTATCTGTCTATTATTTTTTCATATTATTTTCTTTTTCAGATTGTTCGTCGAAAAAATATTTATACGCTCGGCAACATCGATTCGGTTTTATAGTAAAATAATCCTTTTTACCTTGGCGATGGAGATTTTGTACCGGGAAATTTCTCAACTCAGGAAGTTCGATAATTGAGAAACATCCTCGGGTGCGGCAGCCTCGACTCTCCTCGGTAAATATAAATATTTACTGAAATTCGTCGGTGCTCGAGCACCGCCTAAGTGCGAGTGGCGAGAAGCAACGCAGCCTCTTGTCCGATACACTCCTCTCTCGGCGACTCATTGATCCGCTCGGATGCTGCGCGTTTCGAACGAATCCCGTACACGCTGTATAGTGCAGAAAATTCATCGGGGTGCAGAGGTGGGGCGATTTTTTTTTATTTTCTCGTCATTGTCTGACGAACTTAAAATCGCTACCAGAGAGCCTCGGAAAAATCTGCGAGAAAATCATCATATTTTCGCAAGATATCCGGAACTAAGAGATGCCGTCGTTACTACTGTGCGAGATGGAAAATGAAAACTTCGTAATTTAAGTAACGATCGTATGAGAAATTTAAAATATCTCGTCACTGATAAAAAATACGGTTGAATCAACTGAAGATTCGGGCAGGGACGTTCAAATACATATTTTATCGGTTACAGTTATAATATTAGTTCAACCATTTTTTCGATCATTATACCAAAATATTGTTGAGAGATTAAAATATTTTGTTCGACGAATTAAACATTTATTTGGACAATTTTGTGGGTGTGGAACTCGAATTGAGCGTGATATCTCTCGGTTGAATATTATGTTATCTTCGCAAAAAAAACCTCAACTGAGATACGATTACAAAAAAAAATGTATCGATGATCGTCTACCCTTGATAGTGCATAATCACTTCATTTCCGGGTATATATATATTGAGCGCATAGGTTGTAGCATGATAAAGACAGAACATTTTTTTACTCGCATTTCGAACTCTTTGGGTCAACAGTCCGCGTAAAATGGAGGAAGCAGAAACCGTTAAATCTGTAGCATTCGATCCGTGTCGATTTCTTTATTGATTAGCTTCGCTGCACATATTCCATTCATAATAATCAACAACCTCATCAATGAAGTCTGTCGGTAAACCCGATTGGTGCTACCCTTTCGTGTGTGACGTTGACTCCACCTGCAGGTCATCCGCGAATACATCGTCTCCCCACCCCTTCGCCGCGACTCGTGTTTCATATCTCAAGGACTTCGATCATAGCAGAAGACGCCAGAAAGTAAATTCGCTCGCTAAATTCCTGGATCAGTGACCAGCTGGCTGCATCTGCAGCTAGCAGCGATACACTCCTCGTTGTTCGGTTTTTATCAATATCGAAACGTTTTTTTGAAGTCTCGCTATTAAGTCGTAGGAACTGGAGTGATGCAATTTTCGTACGCACAAGAAGCGCTACCGGACGAACGCTCGTTCCCCAACGTGACAATAACAAAGAGCATTGCGATACACTATCGAAGCATATTATGGGAAGATCTACACGATTTTTCGACACTGGGAAGACTCTGTTGATTTATCTTTCGACGTGTCATCGCTTCTGCATCGGAATTTCTCGAACTTCACTGTTAACTTGACTATACGCTCAGTAAAGAACGTCGATAATTTTTGCGCTCGACGAAAATGAGTCTCAACGACCTGGTCTACTGGTGAGTTGGCATGCAAATTATCAAATTTTTTTCGGACGACTCGAAAACGATACACTTTACGTCGCCGCTGAATTTCAGGTACCAGAAAAAAATCGGCACGTACGACAAACAGCAATGGGAGAAAACTGTGGAGCAGCGTATCTTCGGAGGCTTCACCAACGTTCCCATGCGCACTGCCAAACTCAAGACAGAGCTTATAGATGTTGATCTCGTCAGAGGTAAGGATATCCTCTTTTCTTTTACTAAATAAAATAACTGTTCATCTTCCTGACAAGAGGAATTTTTGTTGAACAGGTTCATCCTTTCCCAAAGCCAAGCCGAAGCACGGACTGACCACTGTGGCTTGGCTGGCTCTGCAACGATTGCTGCTCCTACCCTTTCACAGATGCTGGTGGATTCAGCAGACCAGTCGGCGTATATTCGCTCTATTCCTGTTCCTATATGGCATACAGCTGTTCAACATGTGTATATACTTTAGTATCGTCGAGGATGACGAGACCATTGTAGGAATATTTATCTTTATTTAAAGCAGTTGTATTATGATTTTTTTTAATCCAAAAACATAACTATAATATAAACTTTGTTGGTACACACAGTTGTACTTGCTTGCTTGTTTTAAATAATCTTTTAATCGAAACCAAAAGGAACTTATTCTATGGTAATTCTTTCTCTCCAGATCGTCTCATCCGCCGAAGTTTTGATGCCGATCGGTATGATGTTCGTACTCTGCACTGTACACTCGCAAATAGTGTCCACGAAATCGGGTCCGGCGACGACAATCGGGCACAACAGATCGAGGGTCCGAAGATCGCGACACGAGCGATGTCGCACCGGAAAATTGAGATCACGAAGAAACTTGCGTAGGTCTAATTTCGAATTACGCCGCGTGCAATTTTCATCTTCAGTGAAATGCCCATAAAGCGTTACTCTTACCATGCAGGATCCGCGAACGACATTAAATCGCCGCACGAAAGCGCCGCCGAGAAAACAACGAAAGTCAGCTGCGAGGTTCCGCAATCCGTGAGATTCGCGAAGAAAGTCAGTATCGAGAGTGCAGCCCAAGGAAAAGTTCAGGTGATGAAGCGGCTTCTCGACTCTGCGATTATAATTTTATGTCCGATTTTATGGGTTTTCTTTTCGACACTAACCGAGCTTCGATTTCCAGCTGGAAATCCGGCCCGTTCGGCCTGTGCCCGAGGACGACACGAGTCACAGCAGCTCGTCTATATCCTCACCGGAAAACGTAGCTCCTCCGGTCCCGGAACCACCAGGTATAATGACAATTCTTGATTCCTCCGTTGTTCTTCACCGCTATCGAAAACTATCGTAAATTATCCCGTTGTATTCCGTTATATTATAAGTTTGACTGCAGATGATGTTGTGCGAGAGAATCCAGCAAATGTGGATATTGTTCATCAGGACGACGACGGTTTCGAGAGCTTGAACGGGAATGTCTCGAGCGACAATGATCGTGGAGTCGTCCGTCCGGAAGTGCGAGACGACGGTAAGAAGACAATCGAGGCTGGAACTTCGGCGAGCTTCGACGAGCGAAGAAATCGTCCGCTCGATTCCGACGACACGGAGATAAACAATGATCAGAGCCCGGCAGGTTCGTTGCCTACAAAGTTTAATCTCTTTCGGAACGTCGCTCGTCGTTGAGAACCGTAATATCCCAGAAGAATCGTTGCATTTACACAGTAAATAAACGTGTCTCATATTGTCTATGCTCGATATTGAGAAACTTAACATTTCACGAGGTGTTTTCGACGAATGAATTTTATTTTCAACTTGCCAGCAGTAGCCGAGGTCTCGAGGAAAATTGAAATTAGCTTGGATCGTGAAGAAGACCCATGCGACGGGCCGGTATGTGATTGCAGGCAATACTTTAAATCGCACTATATACTTTTTTTTCTTATTTTTTATTTTACTTTTTACGTATCTCATTTATTCTATTCTGGGTTATCCGTGTGGATCTATCAATCGGTTGACTCGCGATGTGAACGTATTTTCTTTCTGCCGTTGATAATCTTCGTATCCGGATAATAGTGGGCTTCTGGGAATTTCACAGGGAAAAGACAATCCGCCCAATGTAGCTTCGAGAGAAGGAAAACAGCAGTGCGAGAGCGAGGAGGAAGGCGAGTGCGAAGAAGCTGCGACAAACCATTTGACCGAGGCGACGACATCAGCAACAGAGTGGATGGGAGTAACGACCAATAGTGATGTGTGCAGCTACAGGTGATAATTATTCCTCAGTTCCTGATCTATTCATTCTCGCGGCAATTTAAATTCATCCGATAATTTTCAGCTCCGATCTCGAGGAATCCGACGCTCACAGCGAGACGAACTTCAGTTACGCCGATTTCGTGGAACATCCGTTCTCATGGGAGCTTGAATTGCCGCCGTCTATTCTTCTCAGCTCAAGCTGTACATCGTCCGATCGCGGTTAGCTGATTTGCTTCGTCACGTTGCGCACCAATAGACAACGATTATGATGTAAATTAATTTTCTATTTCCCATTAAATTCTTAGTTTCTTGCACCATTTGGACCCGACGAGATATCAAGAAAGCGGAACTCTCGGTCCTCGATATCAGCTCTGCGATAATTGCCCGAGTGGAATCGATGCCCGAGGGTATGGATTATTTTTACGGTGGCCTCTTACTGTCGATTCTGCTGTCTCTCGTGCCATCAATGAGGCGACTCGGCGACGAGTTCGGAACTGAATCGTCGCATAATCTTACCGGATCGCCTATCGCCAGCGATCTTGCACAAGTTAACTTCGAAACTTGGTCCGAGCGTTTGTGCAAAATAATCGACGTTGCATTCGGCGCAACCTTCTGGTGAGTCAGCGATCTTCTCCAATCACTTTCACACGTGATCAGTTAAATTATATCGACAAAATTATTTTCAGGGAGCGCACAATCGTTATGACATTGGCCTTTGAGAAACTAACACTCTCCTGTTTGCTGTTTTTCCTACTGGCAGTTGCCGAGCGCACGTTCAAGCAGCGCTTGCTCTACGCAAAATTATTTTCTCACTTGACTTCGTCCAGGCGGGCGAGAAAGTCCGATCTGCCACACTTTCGTTTGAACAAAGTGAGAAACATAAAAACTTGGCTTAGCGTGAGATCGTATCTTAAACGAAGAGGTCCTCAAAGATCCGTGGATGTTATAGTCTCAGCTGTGTTTATCATTACCCTACTTCTTCTGTCCTTCGTGAGCTTGGAACTTATCAAAGTAAGATATTTTTCAACCTTGAGGTGTGAGAAGAGAATAGAGACAAACAAATAAATAATAATCGTGCATTAATAAACGTAGGACTTGGAGAGCCTTCATTCGCGGTACAACGTTGAAGCGCTGCTCTGGAGCTTCGCTCTCGGAATCTACATACTCCGATTTATGACTCTGGGAACGAAGATAAATAAGAAGTACAGAAATCTTTCGGTCCTGATAACCGAACAGGTGCGTTACTCGCGTCGAGTTCCATTAACATTTCATCAGTTTGTTGTAAGTAATTGCCCGATGCATTTTTTTCTTCTTTAGATAAATTTGTATCTACAAATCGAGCAGAAACCCCACAAGAAGGACGAGCTCATGGTGGCGAACAGTGTACTCAAATTGGCTGCTGATTTGATAAAGGTATGCGAGACGCGTCCAATTACTGATCAATCACTGATTAACGATACGATTTTCTTTGCTCAAAATTACAGGAGCTGGAGTGCCCTTACAAAATCTCCGGGCTGTCTGCAAATCCGTATTTATACACTATAACAAAAGTTGTCTTGCTGTCGGCACTGTCGGGAGTTCTATCCGAGTTGCTCGGTTTTAAATTGAAATTGCACAAGATAACGATTAAATAGTTAACGAAAAATGAAGTATTAGTCTCGCTGTACTTCATTTTGTGTTAATAACTTTGCCCGGAGCGCCGTGGGCAACGGGAGAATATTTTTGCTCCGTAGGATTAGGACAATCTAGAAAGACCTTTAATTTATTCGCAGAGTCACGCACGATTTATGCATGATTTATAATTTGATGTGGAGCGCCGTCTCCAGTCCAGCCAATATTAAAGCAAATCCAATTGTTTTACGTACAGGTCATTAAAAAAAATCAACTTTCTGGCTACATAAATGACTGTGACGTTGTGGCTCATACGAAAGAGGATGTCTATCGTTTTTGTTACAAGTCTCTTAAATATTAAAAAAAAAAGTCTGGAGTGGGTTTTATGTGCCCCGGCGAATTTCTATTCGCTCGGGGGAGCTTGGCAGTTTGTAAATACGATAATAAACATATTTAGACAGAACTCGGCCAATCGCTACCGGCATGTCGAATAAAGTTGATGGATCTAGTTAGAACACGAAGCCTATTGGGGCACGAAATTATTTATGGGCAATAATCGCGCGTGCTCATGTCTACAGTCGCAAGTGACCGTGGCCTTCCGGCTGCAAACCGCAATAGTCGCTCGGTGGCAACAACGTTCCGTGACCGTAAACTAGTTGCGCAATCAGGAAAGGCGAAGAATACTCTCCGACGATTTAGCGTATCATTGCCGAATGCCACGTGCTCTTCGGTATTCATGATTCTTAATTTATTTAACTACTTGACGAACTATGCCTGACGCTATAAATTATCCGTCTCGTAATCGAACCACCGAGCTTGCCCAGCCTCGACGATCGAGCATCTTTTAAATTAATCACTGTTGTCGCTCGTATTATTTTTCTGGGATTAATATGTTATCGTATTTTTCTCATTCGCTATCAGCAAAAAAAAAAAAAAAAATACGGGCCTACCGAGTATTTATCTTCTTCGCCACTTGGACTATCGAAATTGACATTTTTCTACTGGCCGATTTCGAATCTTGATCCGTGAAACGCGCTATAGTTGTCTACGCCATCCAGCAAAAGCATTATGATACGCAGCTTGCAGACTATACAATCCCCTAACGCAGCCAAGCGGCACGATGCTTATTTACCGAAGTCACGTCAGGTGTTGAACGATACGTAGAGTATCTACTATCTGCTTCGACGAAAAATTCTAAAGCGTCTCAAAATTGATACTGGTACGTGAGCATTGCCGTATCAACTTTGGGACGAGGGTGTTTGAAGAAAAAAAAATATAAAAATAAAAAGGCGCACACGACTTGATGTTATTAGACTCAATTAATTGACGATTAATCAATGTATTTCTTCAGCGACGAAAATTGTATAGCACCTACTGTAAAGCGTCTATGCACAATTTACAAACAGTTTGTCATCATCGAGCGCCAAGACGGTATGTTAATGTTGTTCGAAAGCGTCCTTGAGCCTCTCCGGGCACCGAATGTGCGTGTAGATTACCGGCGTAAGAAGTTACAACCGGTTGATGTGCGGCGTAGCGTGCGAACCGAGAGAAACATAGTAATTTCAGTCGCACACGGAGGTGCTAATTGCTCTCAAGCTTTAGAACTTTTAGTCACGAGAATGACGAACGTATTCTTCTTTTATATTCTTTTCAACTTTTTTTTTTTTTTGTCGTCGGACATGTGCCGTTGAAACGGTCCGTAGCTGAGGACAACCCTCAATTGTTCTTCGAGGAACGAGTAGTTCGTGGCTGTCGCGAGGCCTCTTGAAGTTCCTATGGCAACTCCGGACGGCGTGTATTAGAATAAGACTCAACGATTATCCAATCTACGAAAGGGGCCTCCGCCGTTGTTTCGAGAGTCTCGAGACCGGCGAAGCTTCGACTCCAAAAGGTATCTATATCCTCCTTCTCCATCCATCGTATGGTGGAGAACCTCGCATCTTAAGTGAGCTGTCGCGGACGTTTTTCTTTTATTTTATTTTATTTTAATTTGTGTTATTACATTTTATTTTATTCTTTTTTACGGGAGAAAAACTTCTTGGATCTGGTCTCCGATGCATGAGAATGGGTCGGTCAGGAGGAGCGACTCTCCAAGACGTCGATGAGACGAGAACGAAGGAGTGGCGAGAGAGGAAGTGAACGATTGCGGCGGGGCACCGGGGACGGTCTGGCCGGCACTGGGAGTCGGCCCGGTGAGCGGCTCTCGGAGTTCTCAGTGGTGAATTCACAGCTCGAGAGTTCCGTAGCCCTCAGTACCGTGAGAAGCGACCGTGGCAATGGCTGTGTACGAGGACGAGTATTACGATGGTTTTCGGACATTTTCGTGGCTGTCGGACATCGTTGGATTACCCATCGATCAGGTGAGCTTGCAAACAAGTGTCTTTAAATTAAAAGGAATTAACATTTTTTTTTTTTTTGATCTTATGGACTTGTATCCACGAGGGCTCCTTATCTCGTCACGCTGCCTCTCATCGATCGGTCTGTCACACCGCTCAGAGCGAGGGAACCTGTTGCGGCTAACGCCAGTTTGACAACACGCGTGTCCCGCACAGTTGGTGTGTGTAGAGATTATTACGCTTCTTTTTTACCCGGTGTTTCGTCGACAATTCCGCCGATAGTTCGTCTCGGAATTGACGAGACGATTGGCAAAGCTGGCACGAACAGTTTCGTTGCCACTTTTCGTTTTTCACTCGGGGAAGCAGGGCGGTGAACGTTTTGATTCTTTGCGCACTCGCCCGGTAGGTTTGCCGGTAGCGTATACACCGGCTATAGTTTGGTCCCCTCCAGTGATGAGAATCATTGTGATCTCACGCAGAGCTCCAAATACCCTGGACCCGTCAGCCTCATTCAGAGAATGAGCTAAAATCGTCAGCCAAAAAAACGTTAATAGAGAGAAACTCATTCGAGAATGATTTTTCTGATAGAAATGAACACAGATTTTTATAATGGGTATCAAAAAAAAAATGTACGTTCTTTTCTATTAGATTTATTCACCCGACTTGCTATGTTTATTACTGTCACTGTATGACGATTTTCGTTATTATTATCATAAAATAATAGCAATAATAATAATAATAATAATAATAATATAATTCAGTGAAAAGGAAAATAACTTATAAATATCCGTGAATGGATATAGGAAAAATCGCGGAACAGGTCCATTTTTAGACGGGAAGCGTAGAAGCTCGCGCCGCGATAGTCGACCGTGTCTTGCAAAAACTGTTCTGCCCGTTGAACAAAATAGGTATTGAATGAGACGATGAAAGAACCGGCGAAGGGTCTCCCTGCTTTCCGTGTAATCAGGTCAATCCCTCCTGGGTCCCTGGGCGCTCTCAATCCGGTGTAATCCTGTGCTGTCTATGAAATCATTTAAACAGATAGAGATTGTGTATCGGCCAGATAGAAAGCGAGGGTTCGTCATAATGTTTTTTCGCTGATGACCATACAGCCGAGTCGTCAAATACGAGCGTATCGTTGTCGATCACAATTTACGCGTGTCATCGTGTTTTTTTTCCGATCGTTTCCGATAGCTTCGCCATATCGGCCACTTTCTTATTTTTATTATCTTTAACATATCGAATATTGTGAACGACGCGCGTGGGTCGGAACGAATACTGTCCGAGTCCTTGACATCGCAACGATGGTCGTACACGGTGCTTCCATGCCGTTAACAGAACGTGTTTACGTCGCCCCTCGACGTTATAAAAATAAATACGTAGCGTCGGCGACGGTTCCTCTGCCACCCTTTGAGTTACGTGCCCGTCCACTCCATAAACGAGCCGACATTGTTATATTAAAAAAAAAAAAGAAAGAAAAAAAAATTGAAGCCACCGACGACAAGCTCGCTCGTCAGAAAGGTTTATTCTCTCCGCGCGGCTTCGAGACCAGCTCGGTATCCACGTGTATCGAGATTCAACAATACAGCTTCGCTCAATGAAAAGCCCCTGGGAAGTTTGTGGTACGCCACTTCACAGCCATCGCTCTAACGCAGTTGCCAATGATGAATGGCGAAATAAATTACTCCCTTTCGGGAAATGTTACGCCAGAGTGGCACGAGCTCCGGAGCTGGAAATTAGCGTTGCGAAAGGGACACTTTGCTATGTGCTGCTTAGAGATACGCGCATTTATTGCACGCTGATAGACAACAAGCGCTTTACTCAAATGCGCTTTCTTTTATTCTTTCGTCCCTGTCTGACGAAATTTAAGTCGCTACTGGGGAGCCTCGGAAAAATCTGCGAGAAATCCATCATCTTTGGAAGCGGAAAATTAAGACTTCTTAATTTAAAGAACGAACGCATGAGAAATTTTCAACATACATTCACCGATGAAAGAAATACGGTCGAATCAACTAATGATTCGAACAGGGACGTTGAAATAAATATTTTGTTGGTCGCGCGAAATAATCCAAACATTCTTTGGACTAATCTTTTGGCTGTAAACCAAAGAATATTTGTTTGAAGATCCCCGCCCGAATCATTAGTTGATACAACCGTCTCTTTTATCAGTTCACCGAAGCTCAGTTACGAAACTCTCGTGTGTGCAGAGTTTATTGCCTTTGTTGATTAGCCGACAAACTATGCCAAGAAATCGATACAAAAAATAAAAAGAACAAACGAAAACAAAGTTGCACGATTTCCTCACGCAGGAAATACAACAGATGTGTTGTGCATAAAAAAACATGACACCAAAAAAATTAATTATAAAATTCAATGCTCACCGTTGTCTGCGTCGCACTGAATATATATACTTATATTTTTTCCATGGCTGCTTCCTCATGGCTTTATTAAATAACATTACGCATCTGGACACGCGCGTTCCTTCCTTTCATTTCGAGGCCGCCGTCCGATAGATCCGCGTTATAACTGGCCATATTTTTAGACCCGCCCGCTTCGAGAGAAAGAGAAAGAAAAACGCCGAGTCGAACACACAACGCACTCTCGCAACGTTGGAATTTAATTTTAGCAGAGTTATCGTTAAACCTTACCGATCGCTGCTCATCTTTCCTCGACGTGAAATGCGCGAGGCCTCGCGCGAATCATACAAAAAAAAAAAAAAAAAAAAATTGAAATAAATCGAGACGTTATTGAAATAAACCGATGTATATGCGATGTAAACCGGTCAATTGAATTAGTTCTTGTTTCACTGGAGCGAGCGCAGTCCAAGCCCACGGCACGGTTTAACTTTCCTTTACCAGTCTCTATACAGAATTATAAAAAAACACAATTCTCGTATGAGCTAAAATTTTGTGGCGATTTAGAGAAATCCAACTCGCTTTGGCAATAATGACTGTCGGGAAAAGACCTGAATCTATATGAGTATACAAGGGATTGGGCAATGCCTTTCCCGAGCGTTCAGGGAGATCCGCGATAGTCAGAGCTCACGGTGTGATTCGATAAGGAAGCAGTTAAGCAACGAATAGTCTTGGCTCATTGGGAGCGTAAAAAACAAACATGAAAAAAAAAAAGATCGGCACGAAGAGCTTTATTGCGTCGCGAAATTGCCTTCCCATTTGTCACATGATTCATTCGTCGCGAGCACAGGATAAGCTTCGACGAGCGTTCTACGCAGTCTTTTAATTTTCTCACACTCGTCCAACGAGTGACTTCCACGGTTAAAGTAATTCTATTTCTATTTCATCATAATGATATTCGTCCTTCTTAGCTCATGCGAATACATGAATATTCGATGCGCATTTGAATCTATTGACTCATTAATTATGACGTAAAAAAAAAGAAAATTCTTTGCCTATAATCGAAAATAAACCACGTTCCCATTGAACGATTTACTGCACTGTATTCATTGAATTAGCGTCAGGTACGCGTGTACCAAGTTTTACAAAATTCGAAACACTCACCCATAAAACATAATATCTATTTGTCTCGATCAAATTAGTTTAAACAAAAGTAATTTTACCAATAAAAAGTATCATAACGAAAAGAAGAAGAAGAAGAAACAAGTCATATCGCTTGATCGATAAAAAAGAAGTTAATTCGAATCAATAAAATCTTTCGACAGCTAAGATAGCCCACTTAAAGTCAAGCCCCGCAAATTCTCGTAGTCACTGCCGCTCGCTCGATAAAAGAGAAACTAATTCGAGTCAACATTGGTGTCCAGCGATAGCTAAGACTGTCCAGCACTAAAAGCTAAGTTTCGCGAATTCGCGTAGTCATTGCCTTTTTACGCCGTCGTCATCGTCGCGCGATGCTGTCATTGATAGTTCCATGTGCAGTTGCATTCGAGTCTTGTCGATTTATAGATATCGAATAGCCCAAGTAGATTATATCCGCGCCACGTGTACATAATGAATAAACGCACACACGCGTCAGCTTCAGTCGCGAAGCTACGCGCAGCCTATAGATTGGTACTTGTCGAGGCATCGTGTCAATTGTTCTAGTTAGTTGTGTTGGACGAACGATGAGGCGAGAGGACTCGAATGACTCCGTAAGCAATAGTCGCGAGTTACATGAGCCGATCTCGAGTTCTCTCGACGGGCCTGTTCGATGATTCAGACTGTGCGCTCATCGTATCGTGGACTAAGTCTCGCGCAACGACCGAGCGAGTTGCGAGGAAAGTACCCGGCGCGATTACTTCGCTCGATACATTATGCGACTACTCTATACCCCATGAGCAACGACGTAACGTCGTTACACGACAATTTTAATGATAGCGATAAGCTCATGCTGTCGGCGCGTTCGATAGACATTTCACGTGGCTCGGCTTTCGAACCATCAGTTCCGATTTATCATGCGATTTTTATCTGGAAACTAAAGAACAGGTAAAAAAAAGCCGATTTTTTACTTTCGCAATAGCTTGAGACTAGATTTCTGCGTTACTTTTGCGTTGTCTCCACGAACGATCCGTGCATCATCGGCACGAAGATACGACTCTCTTATCACAGTGATAAGAGGATTATTCACCGATATTATTATTAGTACTAGGGGTTATGTTGGCTCGCGTTCTTAACATGCTGGCTATATCTATGTGTTTGCGACTACTTGCGGGTATTTGCAAGTATCTGTGTGAGTATCTATGAGCACTGTGAGTATCTGTGAGTATCTGTGAGTATCCGCGAGTATCCGCGAGTATCCGCAAGTATCCGTGAATATCCGCGTATCTGTGAATGTTTACGCAAGTACCTGTGTGTATCTGAATGTTTACGCAAGTACCTGTGTGTATCTGAATGTTTACGCAAGTACCTGTGTGTATCTGAATGTTTACGCAAGTACCTGTTTGTATCTGAATGTTTACGCATGTTCCTGTGTGTATCTGAATGTTTACGCAAGTACCTGTGTGTATCTGAATGTTTACGCAAGTATCCGTGTGAGTATCTGTGAGTATCTGTGTGTATCGGTGAGTACCATTGAGTATCTGTGAATGTTTGCGCTAGTATCCGTGTAAGTATCTGGCGGTATTTACGAGTATCGGCGTAGATTGCAAGCATCGACGAGTATCCGTGTCAGTATCTGTGAGTAAATGTGAGTATCGTTGTTCCATAAACGGTAGTCTATTATGAAGACTACTGTTTATGAATATTCATTGCTTCGCACGAAAGAAACAAAAAAATTAATTCACGCCACGAGAGTTTTGCCATCGAACGATGATCAGACGATGTGACGAGGGACTTTTGGGGGTTGTTGATTGTTGACGATTGACATTTATTTCGCAAGTTATTGACTGCTCGTGCATTCATTGTTGGGGTCAATGATAGTGAGTCACGGACGGAATATCGCGCACGCGTGCCGGCACAATCCTCGACGCGACAGAAGTCATGAATTAAAAAAAAAACATGTATCGCAAAAATGCTCCATCATCGTAAACATATTTTAAAAAAATTTTTTAACTGTTTCATACAAGCTATCTGGGGATTGATAAAAAAAAAAAAAGTAAAAATAAACAGCTACAAATTAATATACGCTCGAAGATGGAAAAGGAAATTTATCCCGAAAGAAGTTGTAAAGATAACAAGCGAGAGTGACTTAATTTCATTCATAAGTATCAATTTGTTCGTTTTAACGGTGTTGGACTCTGTGTCCACACTTATAAAAGTGCCCCAAGGCGAAGGGGTCGTTGACCTCGGGGACCGCTTTGCCGCAAGCGGCGACTGCAGGAGCACGTGCAGGCCGGGTAGACCGTTAGGTCCTCCACGTGAACGACACTCGTATATCGTCCGGTTTGTGTATACCAATTTCCACTCTCCGAACTCTCCGTTTCACTGAATATTTCATTCTATAATACCCCGAATAGAAAAAATGAACATACCGCCCCGTTCGGACGATACTTTGGATGCAAAGAGTAACCGACACAATGTTTTTTGTTTTTTTTTGTTTTTTGCGGAAGCGTAATTAAGAATCGATCGACATCCATGTTCCGCGTGACATTGGATGAGTTGCTTGACTGATTAAAACCGCACGAAGCAACGACCCTCGAAACTGTTTATTTTTTTACGACGTTCTTCGGCATAATGTCAAGCTCGTTGCGTAAGGTCCGGTCTCAAGCTGCTCGCACACAAAACTACATACGGAATACAGACGGGTCGTGCCGTATCCACACACACACAGCCGTGATTGGCTGATGCTCGCGTATTGGTGTCCGATCTGGTCCGATCGAGACTCGTCTGTGTGACGGAAAATGGCAAACGTTGTTTCTGTGTGCGAGCACCTTTAGGCTGTCGTGGCAGTCCGTGGATCGATTACGTCACGTCACCTGGGCTCGTCGACCACTCACGATAATTATCATTCGATCTCGTTGCACTGATGCATGAAAAAAAAGAAATAATAACATGCAATTATTAATAACGACAAATAATGCCGATAAGTAATAATGAGACTTCCGTCGTAATTTATGACGAACTTATCGCGCCTCCAGAACGAACGAGTCTGAGGTTCGTTCTGCGTCGATAAGACGTTTAAATTTGTTCCCGGATCTAAAGAGAAATCCTCGGAGCACTTTCCCCTCTCGTGTTCTTGCTGAATGCTAATGTTTTTTCTTTGCGGAGCTCGGCTGCCGGGGAATCACCGCGCGAAGATTGAACTTGCTGAAGTGTGAAAAGCCGCCGCCGCGGTGCGATCGCCTTGTGACCCTGGTATTCAACCGATTCGCGTTCGTGTCGCGTAATTTTTAATAACATTGTTCGACAGCTGTGTCGGCCAAAGTGGAGCTCGAGGGAATTCCATGCAAGAACGAGGACTCTGTTCTATTTTAAACGGTACGACGTATTGCCCGGCGTTGCGTCTGAAACTGCCGAAAGGAAATGGGGTTCCCCGAGTGTGAATGAGACACGAGAAATTTTAGTATAAAGTCGCGATCGTCGAGCGTTCGGTATTCAGAACTCACCTAGTCAGTCGCACGGAACAGTCAAGTGGTAAGTTTTTAAAAATGAATTATTACATACGATATTACATCAACGTACAATAATAACATAATAATAATTGTATAATCATTTTTTTTTGCAGACAAATAATTTTGAAGAATGAAGCTCATAATCGCTCTTGTGGTGCTCTGCGTCATCGCTTGTTCGGTGGAAGCCCAGAGAATACATCGTCCAAATGCTAGCGATTTTCAAATCCCGAACGTCGGAAAGTCGACGGGCCCGACTTACGATCGACCGGCCTCGGTAAGTAGCAACGGAAATGATGGATCAGCTCGGTAAAGTCCATGCCGATAGATCTTTATTTTTATTTATTAATTGTACTATGTTTTTGTTGTCCTCGCAGAATCATCGTTTCCGACGCGCAGCTGGATGGAAGCGTACGCCAGCTCAGAGAAGGGAGGAGGAGAGGAACAACCAGCACAACCACGAGATTTACATAACTGAAGAGGAAGTGGCGTACTACGAACGCCTGTTCCACGACAGAAACACCCAAGTCAAAGCGATGGCAGGTGTCAACGTGCAGGGCGGTCACGTCGACCCCAAAGTTGGTGTTGAGATCGAGCACAAATTTTGATCGAAAGAGCGATCTTCACCGTCGAGCCGGAAGTGCAGCCGTATCGAGGATCATAGACCAGTTTGTCCTCTCACGAATGCACGGAAGCATTTGTTCATTTAACTTTTAAGTCGAAAAAGTTCCTGTTTACAGTACCAATGTAATTTGTTACGTTTAATTATATGATTTATTATATAATTAATTAAATCGTTGATTAAATTGACCACACACACTGTATCGTATATGACTTCTCTATTGGCACAAAGTTTACAAGAACCAAGTTCAAACGCTGTCGACCTTCGTATCGTGTATTACTTCAAAGTAGTATGTTTCATGGTCGACTGATCGAAACCCCATCATTCATCGAGCCCTCCCCTCAGACACTATGTTATTTTATCGACCACACTCGTCAGCGTAATTGCAAGCTCGTTGCGCCAGGTCAGGTTCTACGGGCTCGTGTTACCTCGTCGCACCTTGCGCTCATTATCCGAACATGGATATTCTTTCGGTTTATCGCTCCCGTGAAATTTAATAGCGGCAATTATCGAGGACACTTTTCTCGTAATTTATGACGGACCCATCTGAGACGTGTTGAATCACCGGGGCAAAACGGGTTATTTTTTTTGTCTTATCAGAAATGGAGTACATCGGTCCTTCTTGCCTCTCTCTCCGAGATGTAGCTTCGAAGCGTAAAAACAAGTTGCTGAATTCTGGGCGCCTCTTTATGGTAGTACTTGCAGTACAGTCCCGCCAAACGTGAGTTCAGAGAAAATTTCGAACACTTCTCGATGGGATAAAAATCTGAAAAAGATTGAGTGTGTAGGAGGTGCTGCAAAGATTGTTTTCGTGAAATAATAATTCCAATTTGTTAGTAACAAATTGAAGATAAAAATCATTATTCAACAAATTGCCCGGCAACTTAACTGTTTTCCTTCATAAAAATAATTCGTTTATTTATATGAATGCTTATGAATTTTTTCCGTATTTTTTTTAATCTTTGAAAATTGCGTTTTTCCTCAGATAGAACATAGAAAAAACGCGATTTTCAAAGATTACAAAAAATTCTGAAAAAATTCATAGGTATACAGAAAAATAAACGAATCATTTTTGTAGAATAACATAGTTGAGTTTCCGGGTAATTTGTTGAATAATGATTTTTATCTTGAATTTATTACTAACAAATTGCAATTATTATTTCACAAAAACAATCTTTACAGCACCTCCCATACACTTAATTTTTTCAGATTTTTATCCCATCGAGAAGTGTTCGAAATTTTCTCTGAACTCACGTTTGGCGGGACTGTGCCGCAAGTACTACCTCAACACCAGCAGATAACCGATTAGCCTTTACATAGCATATTTGCTGACAATGCCCCACCGGTTATACGTACGTAAATTAGACAATCTACACGACCTCTTTTGTTTTATGAATGTTAAACGGGTTCTGAGGATACATCTGGGCGTCTCTGCATTCGTGGAGTCAAGGATATGGGGTTGGACATATAAAGTCGGTTTGCTCCCGTAACGCGATCAATCCCGAAATAATTGCAAAACGCGGATAATTTTTATTGAATTCGTATACTGAAACGAACATCACTTGCCCGCAAGCTTTACACTTACATTCTCGTTCTCGCTCGCTCCCTCTCCGTACTATTCGATAGTTCTCGCTTGCAAGAACACCGCATGTCTCTTCGCTGGGCTCGTGTGGCGAAAATTGTCGCTCTTATTTTTATCTCCCGAAGAAGCGCCAGTGCCTACCTGAATTCCGGCTACGTGGATTGCGACGCGTCACCGTGTAAGGCGGGTGTGTTTAACAGGAAAATCCAAGGTTCTTTCCACTGAGATTAATTACACAACTGTTCGTAGTAGCCGAAAGGTGAATTCCCCGAGTGTGTGTCGAGGAAATTTACTATAAGACTGCGATCTTCGAGCGCATCAGTCCATTTAGTCAGCCGATCGCTCGGTTACCGAAGAAAATAAAAAATGTTACAAATTTGACGAACAAACAATTTTGAAGGATGAAGCTCGTTATTTTGCTCGCGGTGTTCTGCGCTATGGCTTGCACGGTGCAAGCTTGGAGGTCGAGTGATCCGGATTTTACGGGTTCCCTCCTTCCGGTCGGTCATCCGCCGACCGGACCGTCTTACGATCCGCCGCCAGTGGTAAGTAGTTCCGCCCTTAATGATCATCGATTGCTTCAAGCAGTGTTGAATCTTTTTACGAAGCTAATGATTTTTTTTTGTAGGAACCGTTTCGATTCCGACGCGCAGGAAAGGGCGCCAAACCACTGCCATCTGTGCTGTCCGTCGACGGCAAAACGGATCTGCACAATCCGTTTTGCCGTCGACGGTAAAACGGATTGGGAGTTCCATCCGTCCCTCGAGATCGGAAAGCATAAAATATTAGTAAACAACGAGAGGACAAAACTTGAGGCCGTCGCTAGAGGAACGCTGGAGAACGGCCGAGTCAATCCTCAAGTCGGTATCCACTTCGAGCACAACTTTGACAAGAAATGAGATGCTTCGTCGATGGACAACAACCGCCGCCGGAAGCTCACCGAGGGTGTCCGGTTGTGAAGAGATTGAACTTCACCAACGAATTTGTGGTTATTTTTCTTAGAATTGTTGACAATTTTGTACCATTTTTCGGTCCAGTTTGCTTTTACTGCATCCATGTAGTAATTTGTGTACACTAAAAAATTGCGTTTATGTAACCGACAATCGGGATTCACCCATGGGGAAAAATCGGGCGTCCTAAAATTAATGGAAATTGCGTTTATAAAGACGTTTTCAAAAGCGCAATTTTCCAATAATTTTAGGACGTCTCATTTTGTCCCATTGATACATTCCGATCATCTGTTTGCTCTACTGTCCCATTTTGGCCCGCTCTCCCTGAAGAAAGAAGAGAAAACTTTATTATACGAAAAAGGTTTATTTCAGTTGAAAAATGGTTATTTTTTAATTTTAATTGTAAATTTAAATCATACACTTCTTGCTCTAAATGTAAACGCTTGTAATTAGGCTTTACCCGTTTATCGTGAAATAAATAAATTAAATAAATTTTTATTGAACTCGTACTCTGGAACGAACGTCACTCGTCCACACGCTCTTCACTCACATTTTCGTTCTCGCTCGCGCTCTCTCCGTACTATTCGATCGTTCTCGTTCGTTATCGCACCCCTGTTCGCAACGCTCGTGTCGCGAAAACTGTCGCAAACATTGTTATCTCCCGACAAGGCGCTCGTGTCTGCCTGAGTTCCGGCTACGTGGATTGTGTGGCTGTGTAACACGGATTTGTTTAATATGAAAGGCGAAGGTTCTTCCCGCTGAGAGAAGTGACACAGCTGTTGCGTGCAGTCGATCGGGGATTCCCCGAGTGTGCGTCGAGAAATTTTGCTATAAAGCCGCGATCTTCAAGCGTCCAAGTTCACTTCGTCAGACGATCGATCGGGTACTGAGGAAAATAAAAAAATTAAACAAGTTTGACGAACGTACAATTTTGAACGATGAAGCTCGTTATTTTGCTAGCGGTGTTCTGCGTTATGGCTTGCACGGTGCAAGCTCGGAGGTTGAGTGATCCGGATACCATTCGGTCCGACATTCCGATCGGTTATCCATCGACCGGACCGACTTACGATCCACCGGTACTGGTGAGTAGTAACGGTGTTAATAATTATCAAATGCTTTCAGCCATGATAGACGTTTTTATGAAACTAATGAATTAAAAATTTTTTTGTAACAGCGTGTCCGCCGCGCAGCAAAGGGTGGCAGACCACCGGCATCTGTACTGTCCGCCGAGGCCAAAACAAATCTGCACAATCGGGAGTTCCATCCGTCCCTCGAGATCGAATATCGTCAAATGCTACTGAACAATGAGAGGACGAAACTGGAGGCCTTCGCTAGAGGAACTCTGGAGAACGGCCGAGTCGATCCTCAAGTCGGTGTACAGTTGGAGCACAAGTTTGACAAGAAATGAGATCCTTCCGTCGATGGACAACAATCGCGGACGGAAGAAATTGCGGTAGTATTGACTTTTGTTGATAATGTTATACCATTTTACGATCTAGTTTCCATTTACTGTATCCACATAATTTGTGAACAATAAAGAATTGCGTTTACGTAACGAAATATTTATATGGAAATTGTTTGTCTATTTTTTGCCTCACCTCAAATGGAGTATGCCGGTCCGTCTTGGTCCGGGGTTCCGTTTCGCCCCGCTCTCCGAGATGTAGCTTCGAAGCGTGGAAGCGCGTTGCTGAATTGTGATCGCCTTTTTAACTCCGGCAAATAATTGATTGGTCTTTGAGTGTATAAGCTTACATGGCATAATTGCTGACGATAGACCATCGGTTACACGTACGCTTGTTTGACGAGCGATCAGTTCGGGTGAGAACGATGTAATTTGAACTACCTGCACGAGCTTCTTTCTGTTGTGAATGTTAAACGGATCCTGGGGACAAGTTTGGGCGTCTTCGGATTCGTAGAGTCAGAAATGGAGTTGGACAAACAAAGCCGGTTTACTGCGGTAACGCGATCAATCCCCAAATATTTGTAAAGCGAAGGTAATTTTAATTGAACTCGTATCCTGAAACGAACATCACTCATCCATAAGCTCTACGCTCACATTCCCGTTCTCGCTCGCGTTCTCTCCGTACTATTCAATTGCTTTCGCTCGTTATCGCACGCTTGTTCGCAATGTGTCGCCAAAAATTCGTCGCTATTATTTTTATCTCCCGAAGAGGCGGTCGTGCCTACCTGACTTTCGGCTGGATGGACTGTGTCGCCGTGTAACACGTTTGTTTAACATAGAAGTCGATGGTTCTTTCCACTGATAGAAGTGACACAGCTGTTCCTCGCCAATCATGGGTTCACCGAGTGTGCGTCGAGAAATTTTACTACAAAAGCCGTGATCTTCGAGCGTCTAAGTTCATTTCGTTAGACGTTCGATCGGTTACTGAAGAAAATTAAAAAATTAAACAAATTTGACGAACATACAATTTTGAAGGATGAGGCTCGTTATTTTGCTCGCGATGTTCTGCGCTATGGCTTGCACGGTGCAAGCTCGGAGGTTGACTGATCCAGATACCATTGGTTCCCACATTCCGATCGGTTATCCATCGACCGGGTCGACTTACGATTCACCGGTACTGGTGAGTAATAACTGCCTTAATAATTGTCAAATGCTTTCAGCTATGATAGATGTTTTTATGCAGCTAACGATTAAAAAAAAAAATTGTAACAGCGTGTTCGCCGATCAGGAGAGGGTGGCAAACCGTCGAAATCTGTGCTGACCATCGACGCCAAAACAGATCTGCACAATTGGAAGTTGAATCCGTCCCTCGAGATCGAATATCATAAAATAGTGATAGACAACGAGAGGGCGAAACTGGAAGCCTTCGCTAGAGGAACTCTGGAGAATGGCCGAGTCAATCCCGAAGTCGGTCTCCACTTCGAATACAACTTTGACAAGAAATGAGATGCTTCTTCGATGGACAACAACCGCAGGCGGTAGCTCGACGAGGGCGTCCGGTCGTGAAGAGATTGAATTTCGCCGATGAAATTGCGGGCTTGTTGTTTTTTTTTAAATAATTTTATACCATTTTTTACGGTTCATTTTCCATTTACTGTAACGATGTCATTTGTGTACAATAAAGCATTGCGTTCATGTAAAGTATTATTTGTCTGGAAATTGTTTTTTAAATATTTATTCACTCCAGTTCGTCGCGTAAAAATTTGATTAACTGCTTGTTCTTTAATTACGTCATCCCGGCGCTCATTATAAATTAGTCACGCGAAATATGCTTGTATTCAGTCGGTAAAAGCTATTCGCAATTTAATAGAACCTAATAATTGTCTAATTACGATAGCGTGCTCCGGATGTTTGAGATAAGCAGCGTGTGCTCATAAAAACTACATTCATTAATATCCATTGTCATCGCTGCCCAATGACAATTTTATTTATACAAAGAATGTTTTTATTTCAACAGCTCGGAAATCTGAAGCTTCAGAGAATACATTGTAATACAAGTCTGTTATTAACCACATGTTGTATATATCGCGTCACTAAAATTTTAAGGGCGTACTTGCCGTGTACAGGAATATAAGGCACGCTCTTCTGGTTTTCGTCACACGATATCATATACATAGTTATATGAACTCTTCAACGGGGAATAACTCCGGGAGTTCTCAGCGAAAGAGAGAGTGTGAATGACGTCTTCCGCTAGACCACGTCTGTACAAGGCCGAAGCCGTATTATCCACAGTATCGCTTAACTAGAATCAGCAAGCCGTATCTTCCACCCTCGCACACGGAAGATACTTAAAAGAAGAAGCGTATATCTATACTGTATGCTAATCGTTTCTTCATCTCATTTCGATGCGGGAAACCACAATCCACAGAGTAAAGAGACTCGGTTTCGGCATTACAGCTGTATTTATTTATAAGAACTAGCGGCTAGATTATAGAACTAGCGGTTATGTTCGCCACCGCGTTTCTTGCGCTTGCATGGATCGCCTGGTTCATAATATGTGAAAATCCTTACCATATGGAATGAAAGTCTGATTTCCGAAATCCATACAATATGCCTCGAAAACCGGCGGGGGACGGGAGGTGGTCAGTAATTCCGAAAGGAAAAGGGTAAAAATGACCACCAAACGATCAAAAAACAAATCCACAATTTTTCAAAATATAGATAACATTGATTTATTTAATGATAAACGAGCAAAGCGCAATTAGGGAGCTAATTCATTAATTTTTTTTCGCTACCGATGTGGCTGAGAAATAGAAAACATGGCAATAATAATAGTAACAATAATGAGAAATATGATTTAACACAAGATAAAAACGAGTAACAGAGCGGTAAAAATATTTTGAGATTTTCAACGCAAGTAAACCTTTTTTTCTCCGTCGTCCCTATTTTATTGTTACATTTTTCTATTTTTAGATTTTGTTGATATTCTAGTTGTCTCTTTTCTCTGTATTATCCACCGTATCGTTTAAGTAGAATCACCAAGGCGTATCTTCCACTCTCGCACACAGAAGATACTTAAAAGAAAAAGCGTGTTACTGCTGTATGCCAATCGTTTCTTCGCCCCGTTCGGATGCGGGGAATCACAATGTGAAGACAGAGTCGGGGAGGGCAAACAAAAATGACTTATCGCTCATGACCCATCTGTCAGTTCAATACAATTTCAAGATACATCGCTTCTTTCACGATTCCGCGTTGCGCCACGAGGAAACTTCTGCACGTGACGGACGTATTCGAGACGAAATACTGTATCCAAGACTCGAACGCTGCTTTGGATTTCGTCGCGAATACTCCGAGGTATTCCCCGTTCGCGAGAATGTCGCAGCTGCGAGTGCAAAGGAGTTCCCCGAGTCTTCGTTGTTCGCCGGGACAATTTACCAGTATAAAAGATCCACAGTCCCGACATTCGATATTCAGTTCTTCACGAACCATTCGACCAGTCAATCCAAACAGTAAGAAATTTATTACCTATATATTGTATAATAAACTTTATCATTTTAAAATCTAAACTATACAACTTAAAAATTTTTCCAGACGAATAGTCAATTTTCGAGAATGAAGCTCCTCATCGCTTTCGCCGTGCTCTGCGTCATCGCTTGCGCCGCCCAGTCTCACAACGGAGGACGCTGGACAGGAAGCCGTCTCCCGCCGTTTGGTGTAAGTAAAAAAACCAGAAAAGACAATTTTCATCCATAGTTCATTAATTCCAAGTGTTACCTGTCTTTTCATCGTAACTATAATTATTTCTTCACTATCCGCAGACCCATCGTTTCCGTCGTGAGCCGCAGGGATCCCTAGTCCTCCAGGGTACGCAGCCGCTCAGCGGTCCGAACAGGCAGCCGTCCCTTGACCTCAACTACAATCACCGACTCATCGACAACGGTAGGACGACGCTCGATGCCTTCGGAGGTGCCAATCTCCAGAACGGTCGCGTGACACCCCATGCTGGTTTCGGAGTCGAGCACAGATTCAAAAACAACATGTTCGTCAACGGACAGGGTCAAATGCAGCCGAGACCTGGCGGAGGATTCTCGCCGAGCTTCGGCGCCGGCTTGGGATGGAGATTCCGTCGGGAGGCTGAGCCCTACGGCGAGGAGGAAGTTGTCGAAGAGATCGAGTGCTTGGAATGTTAAAGAGTGTCCGACATTGTTCACTTGTATTTCATGCCACTTCGTGGTACGGTGTGTTCCTGTAGTCTGTAACTATTTATTTGGTATGCAATAAAGCGTTTTGTAAATGGATTAAAGCTCCGATTTATTCCCCGAATTCCTCGGCTGTCCCGGCACTCAGCGCATTGCGCAACCCCGTCGTCGAGAAGGGTAACGGAGCTTAGGGAATACTAGATAGGATTACTACTCGGTTGGACCTCGGTAATTGAATGAGGAAACCATTCCTCCTGCATCGCACTCTCGGAACTGTGGCAACAAATGGGGAGCATTCGCGTTTGGCAATGTGATTTGTTGGCTTTCTTTAGCGCCTAGGCGATAGATTTGTTCACCCTCCATCCGACAAGCCATGTGGTTTCTCTCGATTCGGCGATAAAGCACGGTTCGGTACGCTCTCGATACGACACCGTCGGGGCTGCCTCGTCATCGAATGATTGCTCTTAAATTGACTTAATTTTTCTTTTTTCTTTTCTTTATCAGGTTAATTTCGTGGTGACCCAATTCACTGCGTTGGCTCTCGCGGGTCTGCTGAGGTCATCGTTGAATCCATCCGCCGTACCACCAGCAACCCGTCACGCCTTCGGTCTTGTCATCGGTCTCTTTCTCGGCTACTTCTGTTTCGGCAAGTAAGCCAATAATTTCGGTGAGACTGGTCAGAGAAACCAGAAGGATCACACTATCTAATAAATTATAATAAATGTAATGTAACTCGATGTAAAAAAACAACCCTTCCGACGAACATTTCATAACGTTGTATATTTATGTTCAGACAGGCGGTGCATCTTGCAGGACTTCCGGCGCTATGTTACATAGCGATGAGGACCCAAGATCCACGGGTCATGCAAAGGTCAATTTTTATTCCAGCAAGAAACAAAAAAAAATAGCGCGGTAAAAAAAATCACTTGTTTGATGATTTATTAATCTGTCGCAGACATGTCCTCACGATCGCTCTGGTCTATCTCTCCTGTATCCACTTCTACCGTCAGACTTACGATTATGGCTCCTACAGTCTCGACATAACTGGTAAACACATCGGCTTTGTCGTCCCGAAGCAATTAGCGTCAAGCTTCGCGAAGCGTTGATAATAACGTTGAAATTGTTTTTTTTATAATCCTTTTGATTTATTCTCTCGACAAAGGTCCACTGATGGTCATAACACAAAAGGTGATCAGCCTGGCGTACAGCATTCACGATGGTCTCACGCGTCACGAGTACGAACTCACGCCCACCCAACGGAACCAAGCTGTGAGGTAAGCCTCGAACATTACGTCTCCCGCATAACGTAGATTGCGATCCCCGATACTCCCACATTATCGAAACCATATTTACTTTCTAAATTATATATGAGAATTCTAAGATTTTTGTTAACAACATTTCCTAAGGTATCCGTTAACGTTGCAGGATAATGCCAACAGCCCTGGAGTACTTCAGCTACGTGTTCCACTTTCAGGCATTGATGGCCGGGCCAGTGATCTTCTACCGGGATTACATAGACTTTATTCACGGTAGCGGATTGCAAGGAGCCAAACCACTGGCGGTAATAGTTCTAATAGTTCAGCCAAGATTTTTTGCTTCTCAATTTTAACTTATTAAATTTGAGATTCGAAACTATTTTTTTAGACCTTCTACGACGATGCTCCGAACAGAGTGACCGAAATCGTTCTGGAACCGTCACCGGCAATCGTGGTAGTGAAGAAAGTCGTTGCGAGTCTAACGTGTGCTGTGATATTCGTCGCATTTATACCATCATACCCAATTCAAAAGATCAAGGGTAAAGATAGAGTTAAATGCAATAATAAATTAGCCCACGTTCTTCTTTTATTTTTTTTTATAGAATTCTAATTTTTCTTTTGCAGACGATGACTTCTTGGACAACACCTCAGTGGCTTACAAGATTTGGTATTTAATGATCTCGACGATGATGGTACGTTTCAAGTATTATTACGCCTGGTTGTTCGCCGACGCGATTTGCAACAACTCGGGCTTAGGAAGAAACGGTTGGAATCCTGATGGGAGCCCCCGGTGGGATCTCATATCGAACGTCGACATAATTCCTTTCGAGGTATTTTCCTTTCGTCGCTGTTTCAGAGTCTAGCATTTTTTTATTAACCCTTTCTTTTGTTTTCGTAGACTTCATTGAGCTTGAAAGGTAGCATCGACAGTTGGAACAAAGGTACGAACCGCTGGTTGAGAATGGTCGTGTACGAGAGAGCCGGTCGAAGCAAGACTATCTTCACCTACGCGCTCTCCGCTGTCTGGCATGGATTTTATCCAGGCTATTACCTCACCTTTGCCAGTGGAGCCTTCTTCACGTTCGCTTCCCGTTCCGTGCGTCATCTATACTGTTAAAATTCTATCGATTTCTTAACCGTGATGAGATTGAGCTTAACTCATATTTTTTTTTATTATTCATCGATAGGTCCGACGCCACATTCGGCCGTATTTCGTTAATTCCAAACCAGCCAAGTTTTTCTACGACGTGATGACCTTCATCACAACGAGAATCGTTCTAGCCTACATCACATTCAGCTTTGTTCTACTAGAATTTTTACCAAGCGTCAGATTGTACCTGTGAGTATGCACAATCGTCTCCTTCATTCGCGATCGCTCGCTGTTCCTTCCAATGCGCGAAATATAATGTTTTATTCTTTTTTCAGGCACATGTACCTGGCTCCGCACTTGTTGGGACTAGCGGCCATAGTTATTTTGCCGTTGCTTCCTCTCGGCAAGGCGAAGAAGACGAGGACCGAACTCGAGTCATCGAATGGCACGACCGAAGTCGCCAATGGCTACGCAAGAAAATCTGAGTAGTCTCTCATTTTCTTCGTCGTCGCATCACCGAGATTATACATAAAAAAAACGATCGTGCGAGCGTTCCATATTTAGTTCTAGTTCTCGGAGTTTTTCAATTTTAAAGATTTTATGATATTAAAAGTACGTCCTCCAGACAGGAAAAAGAGAAAAGAAACCCGGCGCGTGGCAGAGGCGCACAAGTAACTATCGTGTTGACTCTTCGTCGTCACAATAGGACGCGACGAGCTTCTATTTTTTCTATGAAATTTTATCTAGTGAGTATAGTCATACGATATTTCCGTTCTTCCGGACCTGTTAAAGTTTAACAATTATGAGATTTTTATTGCACGAATAATCCCGTACAAATTAAATAAGTACAAGTTTTTAAAATAAATAAACAAGCAGAATATAACAAACGACTGAGTCCCTGCAATTCGAGTCGAACTTGTCTCCTGAATCATCGAGCACTTAGGTGCCCAAACTGATTCATTTTGTATGTTACAGTTTTATCTTGTAATAATAAAATAACAACGAAAAAAAAACAGGAAAAAGAAGAAATTTGTTGACACAATTAGTAAATACTCTCCTCGTCAGGAGTCGAACAGATGGAAGTGTTAGAGACCCAAGGCGTTGCCTCAAGGTCTCGGTCGTGAATAGCACATTTAGGTATTCATTGATAAAGGTCGTCGACAAAATCGAATATAATTATTGTCGCCAGATAATCACACCAGAATCGTAGACATTATTTGTGGGAAGCGTTGTCGGAAATATGATGGAAGAAGAAAAACACCGATGACGATGTCACTTCGAGGAGTCGGAGCTGAGAACAGAAGAAAAAAAGGATGATCTTAACGGTGCTTCCCGAAACGCGTCACTAATCGATCCTTTTTCGCGCATTTACGTATTTCGCGAAACTACTGCTGTTCGCCTCGACGGCTAATGGAATATCGGGGGTATAATCGGGTAAAGAGAAGCACCCAAACTGTTGACGTTACTCCCGAAGCCCTATTATCCGTAGCTGCAGTCCCGCCTGTAGGAAGTTCAGCGGTGGCTCCCGTTGACATCGCTTCTTTCCGACCGGTCAGTCGGCGGACTGTGCTTTTGCTTCTCAGGTCTCAGCGGTTCTGCTGACAAACGGAACCAATGGTAATGCACAATGCAGTTAAATAAATCATCATAAAAATTAACATCTGTGAAAAAAAAGTGAAACAGTTGCGTCGAAGAAACATATCTTCGATATCCAGTGTTTTTTTTCTCGATAATTATAACTAATATAAAATATGCAGTTAATTAAAAAAAAAACGTGATTTCTCGATAATTTCAGAATCTCTTGACCTTCGTGAAAATGGGCTACGCGATGATGATTCTGACATTGATACTGATGTTCTGGACGTCGATGGTCCGGATGCACGAACTGCCCGTCCAGTATCCTCCTTGTTTCTTCAATCCGCTGTGCACCTGCTCGAAGGCAATACCAGATCTTGGAATCGTCACCTGCGACAACGTGCCAATGCCGAGAATACCGCAGCCAATAAACTCGTCGAAAGTGTTTATGCTACAGTTGGAGAACAATGGATTGCGTTATCTTCAACCGCAATTTTTCGTAAATACGGGTAATGTGTTGCATTCCTATATTGATTTTTTTTTCCTTTTTTTACGTATAGATTCATTTCCGGTGAAGACCTCGGCGTGCATAGCGCGCCGACGTTCTACGAGGAAGGGACTAAAGTACGAATGAGGGTAACCGATGCGAATGGGGGTCGCGTGTTTCAGGTCTTTACAAGCTGCAGATAAAACATAATCCGATATCGGATATACCGGACGAGGCGTTTCTAGGGCTTGAAAGATCGTTGTGGGAGCTTGAATTACCATACAATCGACTGACGAGGGTGCCGAGCAAATCCTTCAGGCATATGCAAAAGTTGAGGCTTCTCGATTTAACAGGTACACTTTCATATCCTCTTATAAATAATCGCAACGTCGTTTAATCTTTCCCCAGCGTTCAGCTTTAATTATAACGAAAATTTCGTAAATTTTATCGAAACATAGCTTCTTTTTGTGAAGATATCTGCGAAAGACGAAATTTCATCAAGTTATCAACGCTGTGTTTTTTATCGCACAAACTCAGCTCGGGGAAGTTCATTTGAAGGATAAAATTGTAAAACTTGATAATTTTGTTTTCCCTCAAAGCCGTCCATTAACAGACACTAGAAATGAAATTTGATGTCATGCAGATATCTTCAGGGTGATCTCTTTTTTTGAGCATCGGCATTAATGAAATTTCATTATCTTCAGGGAACCAAATCTCCAACATAGCTTCGGACCAATGGCGCGGATTGGAGAACTCTTTGCAAATTCTACGTCTCGGAAGAAATTCGATGGACAAACTTCCTCCGGACGCGTTCTCCGGTCTGGCGTTTCTCGAGGTCCTCGATCTTCGCGAGAACAACATCAAGGAGATCGATCCGTCGGTGTTCCGCGACGGCATGGCTCACCTGGCGCATCTCTATCTCAACGACAATCAACTAACGGCTGTTCCCTACGCTCAATTGTCATCCTTGAAACGCATGAAGACACTCGATCTCAGTTACAACAGAATCACCAAGGTCATTAACCCCCAGGTCGAGGCTGAGATACGCGGTATCCAGATTTCTTTGGATATTCTTCGAATGGATTACAATCAAATCGATTCTCTCATGCCCGGAAGCTTCCAACACTTTTACAAGGTCAACAAAACCTATCTCAGCGGCAATCCTCTGACCAATGTCGTGGTAAGTTTGAGACAGATTTTAATGAAAATGCTCTGAAAAATCTTTAAAAAACCAGTCATCCATCCAGTCAAAACCAATCATCAAGAATCAGTGACATTTGTTCTTAAATCGCAGGAAGGGGCCTTCAGAGACTCAAGAATTCGGGAACTCTACTTTACTGACTGCGATCTTTCGGAGATTACTTCGGCGGATCTGTCGGGACTGGAGTCCTCGCTGGAACTGCTCGATCTCTCCGGCAACAATATCACAGGACTGCCGAATCATCTTTTCCAAGAGTTTGACTTCCTACGAACTTTGATATTTCGAGAGAATCAGATCAACAGCTTTTCACCTGGTAACGATGTTTTTACCAAAAGAAATGTCTCATTTCAAATAGGGTGTCCGTTTTGCCCCTCCCTCGTCTGTAACATATATTCTTCCCATGGCTCATCGTTTTTTCCGTGTCGGTCTCGTAGGCGAGGTCTTCACCGGTTTTCAGTACTCCCTCTACAATCTCGATCTCAGTGGTAAAAAGAACGCAGTGATATCTCTTCAGGATCTTCGGCAGATGAGAAATCTCCGTTTTCTGTCGTTATCGAGAATGCCACAGGCGACTCTCGCCCCGGACAACTTTATGGAATTTGGAATCGACGTGAAGGAGCTTCAGATAGTTCAGAGCAATCTCGACAGTATCAAGAGTCACGCCTTCATGCACGTTCGTGGAATAAAGTTTTTGGATTTCTCGGAAAACGACGTAGCGACTATCGACGACGATGCATTTTCCGAGGTTCGATGGAAGCTTTTTCCAATCCTTGACAAATTTAGGAACTCGTTTTTTATATTAATTTTTTATGTGAAATTCGCAGGTGGGACACTCACTTTTAACCCTCAGGATGTCAAACGGCTTGTCGGACTCGACGTCCGAATTGCCCAGCAAGCCGTTCAAGTCGTTGACCAATCTTCAACATCTCGATCTCAGCAACAATAGGATAAAAACCATGCCGGACACGTCTTTTCATTTTCTAAAGAGGATTAAACGCATAGAGTTGCAGGACAACGAGATACAGGAAATTCGCAAAGGAACGTTTCAGGTACGAGCCGAGCCGGCCAAAACGATCCCGTATCCTCCATTTGATACGATACCTTTTTTTCAATCCCCGATTTTTAATTCAGGGTGACATTCACTCGACTCTGGAATCGATAAATATGGCCTTCAATCAAATCGGTCACGTGCAAACTCACACATTCGTTGATCTAACGTCCCTGACAACCATAAATCTCGAGGACAACAAGATAAACAGGATCGAAAGGCGAGCTTTCATGAATATGAATCGTCTCAAGTACATCAATCTTCGAGGCAACAAGATCAAGGATATCACCGACGAAGCTTTCCAGGTAAGTTGACAAAAGCTTGTGAAGAAAATTTAATAAAATGTCTATATAATTTTCATAGTTTCGTAAAATCGTTAATCTCCGTTTCAGAATCTACCCGATCTAGAGTTTCTCGATCTAGCCTACAATGATCTGATAGAGTTCGATTTCACATCGTTCGATCAAGTGGGCACTCTGGCGTCCTTCAAAGTAAACGTCAGCCATAACGAAATTCCAAAATTGTGGATCAACACAACGACCTTCACGCCCGCTACTAGCAGTGAGTTTTTCTTTCGCATGTCTTTCGAGATGATTTATCGTCTATTCGAGAGGAAAACAATAAAACCAAAATGTTAAACTTTATGTTTCAGTCAGTGGCAATCTTCAGTCGAACATAAAAGTACTGGACATGAGTTACAACAATATAACCGACATAATGAAGTATTACTTCCGTCCCGTCGAGTTCTCGCTGACTCATCTGTATCTCGCTCACAACGACCTCGGTAACGTCACCCAAGGTGTATTTGGCAACATGCCGCACTTGCAGTGGCTCGATCTTCGTCACAACGATCTCGTCGAGGTCGATTTCGATTGCTTCAGAAACACGAAGAGCATACAAGTATTGCTTCTGTCACACAACGACATAATAGACATACCCGCCGAGGCGCTGAGACCCCTGAAGAAACTTCGAATCCTCGACTTGTCGCACAACAAACTTCGTACTCTTCCCGACAATGTATTCACCGACGCGACCATAGAGAGTCTCGATCTGTCGCACAATCAATTCATGCGACTTCCGATAAAATCGATGTCGAATGCGGCCGCCGGATCCTTGTCCGTACTCGACATGTCCTGGAATTCTCTGTCCGGCGTTCACAGCACCGATGCCATTTCGAAGCTTCGCGTGAGCAATTTTTTTTCATAATCGATTTGGTGAAATATTTTTATAACGTTTTGTCGACAATTTCAGGGTCTCGACTGGCTGGATTTGTCTTACAATCGTCTCGTGAGACTTGATGACGCCGTATTTTCGGAACTCGCCCAACTGACCCATCTCGATCTAAGTCACAACAAGCAACTCATACTTGAATCTCGTGGGAGAACTTTTTACGGATTGGAGGACACCCTCTTGTTTCTTGGCCTCAGCAATATTTCACTCCTCAGCGTGAGTGCCTGCTTTCTTCATCGATCAATGAAAGTGATTTTCTTTATTTTTCAATTTCTCAATATTCAATATGCTATATTCCTGTTGACAGGTGCCTGAATTGCCTTTCCGCCAACTAAGAACATTGTATCTGGCGAACAACGAGCTAGCTTCGATCCCCGCGGAGATGGCCTCGAACCTCAGTTCTCTTCATCATCTCGATCTGAGCCACAACGATCTCACAGTCGTCCCGCTGATAACTCACACGCTTCCCGAACTGAAGACATTCGATATCGGTTACAATCCCATCACGTCTATCAGCAACACGAGCTTCCTTGGCCTGGCTGACAGTCTCGAAGAACTTGACATCCGCAGACTTTCATTATCCGTTTTCGAGGTAGGGAAGGAACTTCATGGATAAATACACATTTCTAACTTGTATTCAATTTTCTTTTTTTTTATGAAATCATTCTTTTTTCAGACTGGTGCATTGTGCAAAGCTTCGAAGCTGAAAACATTACTGGTAACAGCTTACACAGGTGTGAAGAACTTCAATTTTCCCACCTTCTTGGCTTACAATCATGGTTTGAAGAATCTTTACATCGATGTGCGTAACGAATAAGTTTTTGGGCGAATTAAATTAAATTGTGTCTGATTAAAAACTGACAAGCTTGAAACTACCTTGCAGATCGACAACGAAACGACCCTGGAGAAAGAGATGAAGGGTAAGTTCCCTGCCAAGCTTTACAATCTCACTCTGAGCGGAAGAAATCTCCGATCGTTGCACAAGGACATTCTGCAGGTAAAAATTACTTGCACTATCGCTTAGCAATGAGACATTCTATAACAAAAATCTCTTCAACAGGGTATGCAAAATTCTCATCTTCACTTCGCCCTCCACAACACGAGTGTTACTACCGTTTCTCGAGATGTCTTTACTCGCGCAGACTCGGTGAGGAACGTCACCGTTGATTTGCACAACAATGATCTGAGGACTCTGGAGAATCCGTCGTCGGGACACAAGCCCGGAGTGCCGGGAAAAAGATTTTTGCTCAGGCTCCGGATGGCGGGAAGTTACGTCAACTGCGATTGCGACATTGGGTAAGGCTGGTCATACGCGGTAGACGAAGCTAACGTTCGGTTATTTATTCCGCAATTATACTTTTACGGTTTAGTGGGAAGCGATTTTTTTAGCAACCAATATTTGATTTTCCAGATGGATAGAAATGTGGCAGAGAAAGCACCGACAGTATCAGGAAGACAGATGCACGACATACGGAGAGTATAACAACTACGAGCGTGACGAGGGAGGTGAGTACAGCTGCTGGGACAATGGTTGGGACGACGATCTCCGCGAGTCCTTCTGCATGAACAAGAACAACATGTCGATTTCGGAAGCCCTCAAGTCGGATATAGAGTGCGGCTGGAGCGCTGCGGCGACCGTACACTTGTCCAGTGTTCTCGGTGTCGTCGCTCTCGCACTTTTCACAGCAAATGTCTATGAAATTATTAAATTATAAAAAAAGAGTGCAAATATACTAAAAATAATAATTATTATAATTCGAATTGGGTATCGATAATCATTATGAATGAAAATTCTCGAAAGGGATCCCTCTGAAGTGGCTTTATTGATTTAATAATATGTTATTATTGTTCGGCCACTGTAGAATTTGATATTACAATTATTACACTTAGAGCATACGATATTAAGTTCATTCGTATTTATTAATTTTTCATTATAAAATTCGGAGCATCATTGTAAAATCGCGTAACAAATTTGAGGTCAGAAATATTCTCTCTCGTGCCTCAGGATGGATTTCAACGTGAGAAACAAAAAAGTTTTTACATTCAACAATCATTTCTGTCATTCCACAGATAATAAATGTGCATCATATAATTCGTTGACATAAGCTGTAATACTATACATACACGAAAGAATAAGGACAGTTTATTTGAACTTATTCGAATAAACCATATTCAATCGTACAGCATAATTTTAGCGAGTATCGCAATTACCATCTTCAGTATGGGCAGTACTATGAAGCCGAAGATAAACACGAGGCATACGTATATGCAGAGCAATTGAATTCCAAAAATCACGTACTTGACGATCGCTTGACGACAGTCGCTCGTGTTTCTTATGCTTATCATTTTATCCAAGACGAATCTCAGTATGTACAGAAATATCTAAAAATCATTTTATCGGAATAAACCTTCATTCGAACTATATATATATTATGCCTTAAAGAACGGATATCCATAGTATTACTGTAATGGGAACGGTAAAGGGAGGGTAAAATGCGTGAATGTGAATGCTACCTGAGCAATGGGAGTGATATTGACAATGATGTAGAAGAGTGCGATGAGCGATCGACCAGTCGCCTGGCCCATAACCCTCATGAGCGCCGCGAAAGAATACTCGTCGCGTGGTGTACCGTGGGACGCCTGATAACTCGCCAAATATTCACGAACAGCGTCGAGATAATTCTTACTCTCCTTCGTCGATTCATCCGATTTATTCGCTGCAATAATGCGTGAAAAATTAGAGTAGTATCCATCGGCTCTACTCGGTCATTCGGATCGACTTCCGGAGTGGAACGGAAGTGGGCGAACCTACTTACCGGATGTTGCCACAGCGCGTCGGGGACTCCAGTACGCCGGATGAGTGTTTGGTGAAGGCATGCTGTACACATTTCGGTACTTCCATTCGATTGAGCTATCAGCCTCGAAATTAAAGATCTCCTCAGGCATGCTGCAAGAATGTATGTACCATTCGTCAGGGTTCTTGTTCCAGTCGCCGGAAGTATCGTTGCTTCGGTACATAGCTTTCATTAGTTTCAACGCTTCGGTCTCGTTGGAATTCATAGGGCTCTCCGCTGGGCTTGAAGGCAGATTGTCGGGATTCTCGGGATTCTCAGCCATTTCGGACATTTCATTAATATTCCTTCGTCCAAACGGAGCTTGAGTGACCTTTGTGTTTCAACGAAATAAAATTTCAACATTCTTTTGTAATGTCCAAACATTGGCGAATAACCGACGCGGGAACCATCACATGGAGATTATTACGCGAAGATCGTTGCGCGTAATTGCGATAGTTTGCGCTTTCTCGAAGCTGACACCAAATTTCAGCTTTATACTATGAAAAATCGTGCACGCGGAATAATTTGTGACCATAACTGCTATGCACTAGTTTGCAAGTTCCGAAGGTTCATTGAACAAAGAAAATTTGTCGAATCAGACTGAAATTTGGTGGATGGACAGGAAGGTTATAAATGGATCATTCGCAGAACAATTTCAAAAATATTTTACAAGTTGCTACCATAGAAATGAGGCGATAGAAAAAAGAAAAGTGGTGTTACTCAGATAACTGGATTTATATCGGGGGCTCTTGGCGAGGTGTTTCGAACAGCACTTATGGATTATGACCGAGTACCATTTATGATTTATCGATAACTGACTTGACAAACTTTATGCCATTGCCTCGCTCCACTGTCGGAATAACCAAAACATTAGAAGGCACTTGCCAAACTTCAGGTACCAAAATGACTTTGTTTCTTTTATTTTTTCTTCACGTTCAATGCTGGTTTTATTGAAAGATAAATTTGGTACAGCGTAGATATAGAGTAAAATTTACATCTAAATGAAACAAAGTATTATCACAAAATACAAATAACAATAATAAGATTTTCAAAGTTATTTCATATTACGGTCGATGTGATAATTAATAGTTCGTTAACAATCTTTTGAGTGCTCATAATTTGGTACACGTCAGCATATATGTATGTGTATGTGTGTGTGTGTGGGGCGAGAGTAGATTGAATAAACTCACAAGTGGAAGCTTGAGATAAAATTTGAAAATCTCGCTTATCGTTTTTACGAATGGAATCGCGCAGTTGGATTGTTTTGGAAGAACAAAAAATTGAACTGTATTAAATTTTCGAGCACATGGTAAGCATCCGCATCTCCACTACAATTCATAACTATATCCCAATTAAATAAAAATAACAACAAATTCGACGATGGAATAGCTAGATCACCGAATTTTGTTCATCAATATTATTTATTGATCGTGGTTAAATCGGCTCGATTCTAGACAATCGAGAAATCTAATAACGTCACCATAATAATTCACCGTAAAAAATATTTTTCCTCTATTTCTCTCCTTCTCTTCCTCTGTGATAGCATAGAAAATGCATTTGCTTCTGCTAAGCATTTCGTCAACAATATCTCGAAAATATATGTTCTTCCTGGATCAACCTTCAGTAAGTTTTGTCACCGACGACTCTACGAAGTCATCCTTCTTTTTGGTTTTTTAATTTGTTTCATTTTTTTTTCGTATTTTTTCTTTCTCTTGCCGGCAATCACTTATGGCTTTTCGTTAACAAAATAGTATTTTATATTTGTATAATTGCCCCTACGATTGAGTTGTTAAACAATAGTGCGCGTCTATAGAGTAGAGCGGATATGACGCCGATGATAAAACGAGAGAAACTATCATTTGTTTCATGCTTATATTTTTATTTATTTATTGTTTTTCATCTCGATCAAAAGCTTCGTTTCAAGGCCGATCGTAGTATAGTGGTCCTCATCGACGTAACCAATTTCTCGAGTTCCTCAACTTTCATCTTAAGTATCCTATTGTCCCTCTCGAGTTCGCTCGATCTCGCCATCATCTCGTTCTCCTTGGCTTTCTTGTTCATTCTCGACTTTCTCGATGCCTCATTGTTCTTCTCCCGAGATTCTCTGTAACTGCAGTCCGACATACGATCCTCAGAGTCGCTCTCGATGCAGCGTTTCTTTCCCCTTGTTTCGCTATCACGCTCGCCGCCCTTCCTCGTTCTCGAGTCGACCCTCTTTTGAGCTCTCGACGATCGCCTCGACATCTTTGTTACGCTGTCCAGAGCCGCGGATATCGCAGCGATCGACGACGACGTACTCGCCTCAGCGTCGGCTCTTCCAATTATTTCGTTTCTTCTGCTGTTGCGTAATTCTCTCGTTCGCGAAGTTACGTCGACCGGACTCGCCACTGACGAAACGGACTTGACGGTAGGTCCGGAGTCCCGCGAAAGACTGCTATCAGGTGACTGAATATCATCCTGAAAATCAAAACGAAGGAAGATATTGAGTATGTACGTTGTGTAATAAAAAAGGTCGAAGAAATTGCGAACTAATAATGATGAAGAGTGTTCACATTTTGGCTAAAGAAATCTCGAGAGGCACTCGAAGAAATTCCGTGTAATGCATCGTGATGCGACTGATGTCAAATTATCCAGGATCGCAACATCCTCGCGCAATTAGTGGCAATTGTAGGCAGAGAAGTATTAATAATTGTGCATCTCCGTCCGACCCGCGGAAAAGATCACGTAACGAAGCGTTATTTTAATTTATCCGACATCGTTTATGTAACGGTCGGGGCTCGTGATAGCTTCCGAGAATCTGATGAAACCTCGGTCTTGCAACTCAGTGTATCGCATATCTCGTGCTAGATCACGCTCGTTCGCGCAGTTGGAAGCTGGCTCCTAGAGCACGTAGTCTATACCTTCTTGTGTAACGATGATTTACCAAAACTATAAGGTTATGTAGCAAAATAAACAAAATAGCCGAAAATAGAATTCAATTGTCTTTCGGTTAAAATTTACGTGCATAACGATGAATGATGAGAATATTTAGTAAGCAAAAAAAAAAAAAAATGATTTTCTGAATTACATAATCTTGACGATTACTCACATCGCACAGATAGGACAACAGATCGAACGAGTCCGTTTCTGTATTCTCGAATGTATTTATGGCGTCCCAGTTGTTCTTTTCATTTTTCGGAAGCTCGAAGGCAATCGGGCTCAGGTATCCGTTGCTGACAATGTTGTTTTTATCGTTTGCCGATTCTAATTGTATATCCGTGAGCGAATCGTTCGTCCCGTTGACGGTCACCAGCTGGATCCAATCGTCGGTCCTCGATGCTATCAAGGATTTCGTTGGATCCAGCATCCCGTCTGCCAGCTCGACCGCCGCAATCTCGTCGACTTCCGACTTGATCACTGGCTTCGTGTCCTCCTGGCTGGTCATGTTAGAATCGACGAACGAAAGCCCCAGTACTTCAGCTGCACTCGATTTATCGAGACTCCCTTCTTCCTCCACAAGAAAACCCCCCGAGTCCTTCGCGCTCACCCCTGCTTTCTTTATTGAAAAATCGTTATCCCCGTTTTTCGTAGCTGATGAAAAAAAAATAATTCAATTAATTTATCATGTTGCATTTATATATATTTTTTTGCCACATAAGTTAATTTCACAACCGGCAGAACATTTACCTGAATATTTACTCGTCTCGAATTCACCTATTGGAAAAGCGCATCGTCCTTGGAATGGATCCATGCACCATCCACTGAGATCCTGATAATTCTCCTCCCATATCGAAAATACCGAGTTGTCCTCTTCCGCTCCTGTTGTCGTTTGTATCTTCGGGCTCTCGAACAACGGTGTTGTCCAAGAACTCATCAGAAACTCCTTCTCCATCGTCGGACTCAGGAGCGGTGTCGTGCCGAACACGACACCTGACTCCGCCGGCCTCAATCTCACGCCACGTGAAGCAGATGACTCCTTCGACAGAGGGCTGCATTTTTCTGGTACCTGTAATAGATTCGTTTGATCGAGAAACAGCTAAAACACAAGCAGAAAAAAACATTCACGTTTTCATGATACCAAAAATTGTTAAGTAGGTTTGCATGCATTCGATTAGAAAGAATATGGATTGAGTTAAATTGTACTCACTTTAAGTTCGCCTCTTTCCTCAAATGAAATGTTGCTGGCCGTTGAACGCTCGTAGATGGGAGGGATTGTGGAAACCTGCAAGTAAAACTTTTTTTAAATGCAAACACTTTATCATCTACTCATTGTCACTATCTTATCTAAACTGTAAAAATAAATTGCAAATTGAATGTACTGGAACTTGAAATATGCTTATATTACACTAACTGAACATTAATGTACTTTTTTTGTAAAATATAAATACAAGACATTAAAATTACAAATCTTTTGCCTGAAATTTACGATAATTTTCATTGAAAATAGAAATTTACTGGGGAATTGCAACGAACATGTGTTTGAAATTTCAGAAATTGTTTATGTAAAAAAACTTCTAATAGCGTTCATTAATTTTTAAACGATTTTTTTACAGTGTATGATACATAGAAAACTGATTTGTTTCTAACTGATTACAGTTGCGAAATCGCTTGATAAATTATTTGTTACAGAATTTCTAACATTACAGTTATTGTTCGTTATTATTATCAATATTATTATAACATTTTTCTCCATACTATTGTGTCGCGATATAACTATATTGTACATATGGCTAGAAACACATTTCTATATTGTAAATATGGCTAGAAACACAGCTTGTTGATTTACCGTCGAATTTCGATATTTCCCCGAAAATTTTATCGGCTCTTCGAATTTGAAGTTATTTATGAGATTTATGATCCGACTATCGATACAAAAATTCTTTCGATGCTGAGTCTCTCAATAGGTTTTCCTGACTACCCGGCGTTTCCGTGAACATGCTCATTCTTGTTTGCCGGTGTTGATTCCAATTCACGTCGAGATAACACGAGCTCCGATCTTTTATCTACCACTCAATCGCTCCTACTTGACGATTGTAAAGCAAACACAAGTATATCTCAATAAAGAATCTATTGTCCAATATGGAAAAATAAAAAATAGATTTAGAAAAAAATTGCAAAACTTCAGACCTCGACGGTGTTTCTTTGTCCCTCGTAACATGCACGCTATGGGCGGTTTGTTGGCATCGACAGATTACTTATCTAACACCGCGATAAAGCCGCCCGGTTAACGTTTCACTTACGTATGGGAGGCGGTTACGTAACTTAAAAAAAAAAAAAAAGTTTCCTACCTATGTCACAAACGGATTTGGATTGCTCTACAGCGACTTACGTAATTCCGTGGAATTCTCCTGTCTTTGCAATTTGACACCGTACATCTGATATTTATTTCGTATTTATTTCGATTAAATTTTCTTTATTGTCCCCTTGCGATTGTCGGCCACGAGTGCCAACGGATCGCACGCGTGCGACGAATGTGACAAATAAACCGACGGAATTTTCTCGAAGCTTCATTTTTGCCTATTCCGCTCAATGTATCTATATTTAGATGCCGGTAGACGACGTGCGGGCGCGCAAAACATGCCGCAGCTTCGGCGAAAACACGATCGTTACCAGCTTGTTTGTCAAAAGCGCCGACGTCACGTAAACATGCAACTTTATCGTAGAAGAAAACGAATATAATATTGTGGCCGATAAAACCGGACTGTGCATAGTTATCGCGGAGAGAACAACGGTGCGAGTACGAAAAGATAGCAATGTCATTACGTAAAAAATGGTCGAAAAATCTAAGACGAAGAGAGTCTGATTGGTACAACCGATAGGCGAACAAAGAAACTTACCCTCCCGAAATCGATGTTAATCGCTGTACCGTCCACTTGGAACGTGGACGACTTGTTGAAAAAAATCCCACTCGCTCGTTTCGCTGAGTTTGACACGCCGTTGATTTATGCGAGAAAGGTTTTTTTTTTAAATTCTCTCACAAATCTCTTTACGAAAAAAAACTGCGAAAACTTTGATATCCGTGCGAGCTGCGAGTTTTGTACGCTGCGCTGTCTACAGTGACTCGTGGACTTTTGGCAGCTGTCCGCGTTGGGAATGCCGAAGTAAAGGTGCGGGCTCGGTAGTCGAACGTCACGAGACGGAGCTGGATCTTTGCGTCACGGTCGTCCAATCGGCGTGTGGCTGACGTCAGTCTCGGCCAATCGGCTGCACGCGTTTGGCGAGCGTTGGGGGACGGGAACGCGCCACTGCGTGGGGGGTAGCCCACTCTACGACCGAACGTGAAGTCGATAACTGCGCGTTTCGACGAGTTCGCGTCTCTCCCACTCCGCCATTACGTGCAGCGAACCTTCGCTTCCGCGCTTTCTCGGGTCGTGCATGTGAATCGAAAAACGTCGTGTGTGTGTGTGTGACCGCTCGCTGTCGCAAGCATTCTTCTCATGTTGTTCCGCAGACCGTGCCGGCGGCAAACGTGAAAAGTAGCGGTGGATCGGGATCAACGGACGGGAGGAAGGTCGAGGCAAGATCGCGAACGGGGAGGCAGGTTTTTTTTAAGGTACTCGACATATTTTTGTGCGTCGTCATTGCTCGGCTTATATTGTTGTACAGCGGTATCGGCTGTGTTGAGAACGTCGAAATTGATAAACGGACAAATTAATTCGCGAATTACAAACGAGTCGAGGCCCGCGCCGACGACCGAGCGCGTGTTAGGCTTTTCGGAGAATCGTGGCGGCGTCGTCAATGTTGGCATCACGAGTACGGAGAAATGAACTCGAGCCGTCCCGTATTTACAGTATGATTAGAAGATGGATGTCTATAGACGGGACGGTTAGGAAAATGTTGATTCATCCTTTACGATTCAAACGGTCTAAAAAATCTTCGAAAAAAGATACGAATCCCCGTTACACAGCCACGTGCATGCACACATGCAGATTCCGGCCAATAACCGTCGTTCTCAAAGCGACCATGAAAAACGTCGCAATCTTTGTTTTTAGATTCTTCTTTTCGAAAAACCGTTAGAATCATGAAACGCGTTGAATCTGATTGAAGATGCATTTTCGTTAGCTGCTCGCCGGATACGCTGATTCATCGGGAGTTTCGAATTGCGTCAGAAACAGGTTGTAGGAGGAGCGGGCAATTCGGCGTATGGTAATCGGGTCCATACGCCGGGTTTCATCCGGGCGAAAGCCGGATCGAATGGATGCTTCAGTGTAGATGTCGCACGTGTGTTCCTTGATTCATCTCTTCGCCATGGTCCCCAGAGTCAAGCCGAATCGTTCGCGGTCAGTACTTGGATGGGTGACCGCCTGGCCGTGCACTAACTGGCGCATTGGAACCGTTGAGCGGGAGGTCGAATTCTGAGGATTGGTGTTCGTACTCGAAGTATCGAATGCGAACATTAAGACTCGGTTGGAATGACCGGCTGTATCGGCGCAGGTTTTCCGCAGTTTCCCTGCGCCCTCGTGCGAATGCGATACAGTAGGGGGGTAAAATGCGGCTGCGGACGCGCATCTACATCGTGAATTGCAGGAATAGCAAAAAATTGAGGAAAAAACAGAGCCATAAAAAAGAATATACGGGGGTCAATAAAGAAAAAAAAAATATCTTCGCCAGCTACGTTCCAGATGAATTAAGAATACATTTGAGATGCGTTAAGGAACACACTGTGCTCGATACTCGAACACCGTCGAATAATCGTTCCACGGCGTGTGAAAGTTGCCGGCAATTGAAAAACGTCTTCGTGACGTTCGTCGCCCCGTAACCTTTTCTATCTTCCTCCTAAACATTTCGCGCTTCCTGCCAAATTACCCGCTTATATTATCATTGATAAACGAAATTTTGTCAGCGGCAAATCATCCGGCATAATTATTACCACCTGTTACAGCCGATGAATATACGGTATATTTACAAAAATAATTATCTACGATGGAGATCGCAGATGCTTCCCAACGTGCAAACCGATTGAGTGTACGAAAAAAAAAAATCGTTGAACGTTTCGTCGATACTTCAATTGTTTATTTATTTAATCTAGTTCGTCGTAGCGATTATGACGAGAGATTACTCGCGGGCCATCGACATGGGAATCTCGAGTACGATTTTTATTTCCATTGGCCTTTGAATAGAGGTCAAGGTCAATGTATCGACGAGAACCTTTGTTTTCAGTACTGAACCGAGATCCGAACGACCATCACGTTCGCAAGTGTTTGTCGGCATTGAAAAAAATTCGTAAACTCAGTACGTTGGCCGCTCGCTTACCTATAGTTCGTATGAGCTTTCCGTTGATCGAACAATGCGGACGCGATTAAAGATACGTCACCGATGAAACAAGAGAGCGATTCGTTAGTGAGCGAAACGGACTTGTCTAGCTCGGGCAGCGAAGAGAGCGACATTGCCGGCAGTAGCAACGACGATACCGACAACGAGGCTTGTGAAAAGATTGTGGAATCAGCTGTCGATGCGGAGAAATTCTGCCAGGCTTGGAGCTCGACACCTGTTGCTGACTGCGTCCGGAAAACGCTATCGAACAACGCCGGCGGTGCGGACAAAAAATTATTTAATTTTCGGGAAAAAATGTACCGAGTCTTGCCGTTTAAGTTCGCCCGAAAAAAATGACTCGCAGGATTTTAGGACTCAGTAAACACCAAAGTATTTATACAAAATTTGAAGTATCTGTATTGCATCTTCGTATACTTATAGTCTGGGAGGGCCGCATCTGTTATCTTCCTTCGTCGCGCTCTCGCGTCGTCTATTAACGCGAATATTTTACAGAAAAAAAAATGAAGTAGAAGAAGAGAACAGTTGCATATTTATAGTAACAATAGATAAATTCACTTAGAAAATTCTATATTAATAATTATTACATATACAGCACACATTTATCTTTCGCACCGTTAATATTCGTTGCAGCAGTTGATCGATAGTGTTTCTTAATATATATAATAAAAAAAACAAACATATATATATATATATATATCTATCTATATACGACGAAGTTATTTAAATACAAAAATTACAATCATACTATAAAACTTGTTTTCTCGCACGCTGCGCACAGCGCGCACTCGTAATCTCAGTCCCACAAATTAAGTTGTTCGATCGCTGATTAGTGTTAAAAAAAAAAATGATTCTTCGCTATCATTTTTTTTTTTTTTTCGTATGAACGGCGAGTGATCCTTTTTTTGCTCTTCAATCTTTTGATTTCTTGTCGATGAATCGCCGTATTTGGTACGCCCATGAATGATGAAATTCGAGACCGGTCCTCGCGGGGATTTCGGCGGATAAGTTGCCGAAGCAACGATCCGTTTTTTTGCCGGATCGTTGCTCCAGGACTTCGGGGTCGAACTCGATATCCTCGTCGCTTCCTCTTTCGGGGAGGAAATTGCGAGCCAGGTGTGCGACCCCCGCCAGCTGGGACCGGATCGATCGACTCTCGTAAAAAAACTTTTCTTTATTTTTTTTTTTTTTCATAACACGGATTATTTAGTCTCGCGACTTTCGTTAATTTTCTTTCCATCCCTCCGGATCGTCTCCCCCGGATCACTGACCTTCGCTGTCGCTGTCGCTCTTATCTGCGAACCAATTAAGAAGACGCCCGTCATGCTGAGATTGATAAGTAGAAAGATGAACTCTCGATTATTCAATAGTCGCTTACGAAATAAACGTACCTTTCTTTCCTGGATAAGCGTGACGTTTCAGTCTATCGTAAAGGTCATCTTTTGTTCCGTAAATACTGGCGTTCGAGCGAGCGAGACTGTTCATCTTGCCTCCATTGTGAAGACTCTCTGGAATTAAAAAAAAAAAGTTATTCGAGGCCTATTTATTCATGATGGCTGTGGTCAGGGAAAACCGGGAAATGTGAGGGAAAAAAATCTTGGTCAGGTAATCAGGGAAAAGTCAGGGAATTTCAAAATTAGTCAGGGAAAAATTTAATTGTCGCCGAACCTTCTGTAAATAAGTAAGCTGTACATAAAAGTGAGCCTTAAAAAAATTGAGAACATTTAGAAAAAAAAAAAAAAACAAAAAATCGAATTGAACATTAATACAATAAGTAGGCATTTTTATTTGCATCGTTAATTTTTTTTTTTTTACAAGTCGTTAGAAATTTGGTCAGGGAAAATTTTTAATTGGTCAGTGAAAAGTCAGGGAATTTTTTTTCGGAGGAAAAATTGCCACTTGGTTATTTTACCAACGAATCAAAAAAAAAAAAAAAAAATAAATACCTTTCATATACGTCTCGTTATAAAAATTGGGCATTTCCCATCCGTCCTCCTCGTCATCGTAGTAATGAGCGTACGTGCTGTGATGAGACGGAGCGATGGACTCGGCGTACGGCGTCGGTGCTCCGTAGTAGAAATTAACTTGGGAGCCGTTCTGATCCGTCGCCGGTGAGAGCATCTTCTTTGGTTCTCTCTTTCGCGACGATCTCACGCATATCATCCAAACGAGTAGAACGACTATTATCACGAGTATAACGCCACCGGCTATTCCTCCGGTTATGTAGAAAAATTCGGTTTTCTCCTCGCAATTGTCGCCGGTGAAGCTTCCGCTGCATCTGCACTTCGCCTTGCCCATCGAGTCCTTGAAGCAAACTCCCTCGTTGTCGCAGAATCCTGCGCACACGTCCGTGCACACGGTTCCCGTACCGTTGTAACCGGGCTTGCACTCGCACTTGAAGTCGCTCGTCTCCGGAATCAGAAGACAGTAGGCGTTCGCGTCGCAGTGCATCTCCTCGCCGCTCATGTCACACGGATTCGTGCACTCAGCTTTGCTCGTCTGCAAAAACAAATTTTTTATCGAACATTTTTCATTAACAAAAAAAACCTCGCAGAAGAACATTGAAAACTAAGATTTGCAGTGTCAGCAAACATTTCTTTTCCACAATGCTCCATAATTTTGTTCTTCTCAATTTTATTATTTATTTATTATTATTGGAAAAGGCATTATTCTGAATACCAAATCAGAATTTATTGTAAACTGATAGTAAAAGGGGAAATCCGTCAAACAAATAGATGAAACAAAAAATTACTTTCCTTTCTTGGCAAAAATTTGTATTTGTAGCAAAAAAAAAAAAAATTCTTTGTTGTATTAAATTGTGAAATTAACGAGAGACGAAGATCGTGGGCTTTTGGGACTGAGAAATGTTCCTTAAATGTACAAACTTTTTTAAATCTTGCATAAAAAAATTAAAAATGTGCGTACGATTTCACCTATAAAGACATGATTCTTGAATCGTAAATTGGGAATTAAATTTGGCCTCATCGAAATCTTTGTCTTACCGCGGCAGGTCCCTTTGTGCTCGTGTTGGGTGGGCAAGGTATGCAGAAAGTTTGTTGGGGCTCCGACTGATAAGTGCCCTTCTTGCACTGAACGCACTCGTTGAGAGTGCCGTTGAGATGGGTTCCGGGTTCGCAGACGGGTAAAGAGCACTCCTCGACGGCTGCGGATCCCATGTTGGGGCTCGTTCTGCCGAGCGGGCAGGCCTGGCAAGCGGCCTGAACACCCTGGGTCCTGTACGTGCCCCTCGGGCAGGGTTCGCACTTTCCTTCGACGGCGAGCTGTTGCCCGGAGCCGCACTCGTCTCTGCACTCCTCGTGCGAAACGGCTTCCGCCGTTCTCGTTGTTTTTCCAAGTCCGCAGAGCTTGCAAGCGAAACTACCCTCATTCGGCTGATAGAAACCGTGCCCGCAGCTTCGGCACAGACCCGCACCGTCGTCGTAGTACTTTCCGGCTGGACAACGCTCCTTGCAATCGGCAGCGCTTCGCGCTCCCGGTCCTATGGTCACGCTCGAACGACCCGCTATCACTGGACAACTGCTGCACTTCAATTGACCGCTCTCGCTCTGATAAGTTCCGACCGGACAGGACTCGCACTTCTTCGTAGGCTCGTCGTAGTAACTTCCGACCGCGCAGGGCACTGAAAAATATGGAAATCATCTTATTTTCATATAATGAAATATGTTTATTATTATTCTCCTATATATATATATATATATATATATATATATATATATATATATATATATAAGAATAATAATAAGTAATAATAATAATGGATCATTGAATAATTAAGCCATAAAAATGTATCATGGTGTCCAGCGATCATGAAAATCAGGCACGTCAAGGAAATATCATGGAATTTTACGGTCTATCGGGGAAATTTTTACAATGTTTGTTTTCAAGAAACCTTTCGTCCAGCCTTTTAAAAAAAAAGAAATCAAATTTTTTTTTTCCTCGATTCATTATTAAGATTTTAAAAACCATTGAATGAGCAATGTTGAAATTCAGGGTATTTACTTTGAAATATGAAACAGCAGCGTCCATCTAAAACTGGTTGTTCGTTCGTCGTTGACTCTCTTTGCCGCTGAGAGTTACGAATACACTAGAACCTCGATTTCATTCACAACGGCGGGACCGGCTCCCGCTCACACTCACGAAAATAGATAATAAATACGTTTTATTTCATGTCAATTTATTGGTATGAAATCAGTCATGGAAAAATCATGGAAAAATTATGGAAAAATCATGGAAATTTTTTAGGGATTTTCGCTGGACACCATGTGTATGGATTACTCAGTGATAAAAAAATGAATTGGAGGAGAGAACTTACCGCAGTCTGGTGCCATAACGACTTGGCCGACTGGACAGGCGTAGTCAGATTTGAGTATCAGCGACGCCGGATCGGGAACGGTGTTGGGCAAGATATCGTGGACGTCGAATTGATCCTCTTCGAGGATGAGCTTCTCCAGAAGAGTCTGTACGTTGGCGCGTTCGTTAGAGTTTGTATTCTGGATGGGATCGCTGCGAATTAAAAGGAACAATGTTAGAGCCTCGATCGGGCGAGAGACTAACGGTTATCCAGTGGTGCACAGGCTTCCAGTTATGCGCATAATATATACAGCCGTTATTTTTGTTTTAATAATGTAGCCACCGTGTCCATCCGTGGGGTGTCCGCGTGCTGCAATTTTCTCGACTACTTCGTATACACTGTGTGTGGGATAAATTTTTGTGGGTACTATTATTACTTATTTATTGGGAACTAATTAATTGATTATTAATCGTTGCCTTTTTGCCTTTTTCCTCCGTGTTTTTCCTAACGATCAATACGATAAAGTGTTAAATGAGATATTTTGGGTTCAATGTTAAGGACGGATTACGAAGATGACCATTGCCACACCTGTGGATATCGAACAGTTAGTAAAAACGTGCAATTTCAATGAGTTTTATGTAAAACTGTTAAACAAAAGAAAAAAAAAATCTTATAAGATTTTATGAATATCTTAGAAGATTATTTTTTTATTTTTATTTTTTTATGACATTGGTCGGTAGTAACGATGATAATGTGACAATGATGAAACTGAATTACTAGGAGACGAGTTTTAATGACGTTGTGTCTGTGTGTCGATGGCTTTGTCGAGGGAATTCTTACTTTATAGCCGGGAACGAAATCTCCACCTCGTAGGTGTCGCTGCCTTGGCGCCCCTGTCTCGCTCTATTACGTGGAAAAAATTAAGAAATTCTCAGTTTCGCTGAATCAAATGTTACCTGCGATTGATACAATGTAGCGGAAGAGCATCGTGCTCAATATGAAAAAAATATATCGATGGGCGATAACGGCACTTAAAAATTTGGTGATCAAATAAAATAAAAATGGCACACTTACGATTCCGCGGGAACGGCGGCCGATATTATGTAAGTTCCGCCGTCCTCGTCCTTGGCCTCGCGCGTCGATCGAATGCGGTGATCGCACTGGACGTCGATATCCAGATTTTTGCACTCTCGGGTACCTTTGCAAAGGATATTAATTGCAAAAAAAAAAAAATCGAAGAAACAACCCACTATTATTAAGAGCAAAAAATAAAATTATTCCTCTTACCTTCGAACGAATAGGAACAGAAGTTCCAATCCCTGTTCAAAGAGTTGACGGCATTGCGAACCTTCTGCTTGAGGACACCTTGTCCAGCCTCATTGCAAAGCACCGAAGTTGGGAAGTTCATTTTAATCCTGAAGACTCTTTGGGCCGGGGTTGCACCTTGAAAAAATGAATTACATTAAGGCTCGTGATAAAAAAAAATTGGCAAAATTTTGTTTTGTAACGTTTCGAGATTCATACTCGTGCAAGCGGGATAGACAATCGGTAAGCTAGGATCCGTGGTAGGTCTCCAGAATCCTTCAGCCCCGCACGTGTAAAACTTGGGAACTTCCTGAGAGAAGCTCAGTCCGGTGTTGCAAGAGATCTCGCACACTTTGAACTGTCCACCGGAGCCCCAGTCCTTGCACTGTTGGCTACCGCCTATCGGGTCGGCGAGTTCGGGACAGAAATCAGCTAAAACATAAAGATAAGAAAGGAACATAAAAAAATGTATCCAAAAAGAAGCCCTCACTAGTTCCTGAAAACCGTCTCCGCCCAAACTCACCCAGAACGTAAACCTTGAAATTGCAGCTGGCAGAATTTCCAGCCTGATCGTAAGCGACGTAGCTTATGTCGTAAGTTCCCCAGAGGAGAGTCTGACCGGAGCGATGACCGCTCTTCTCCTGTATCTTCGTGACTCCGACGTTGTCGCTGAAGTGAGGCTCGTCCCAGGTGACGATGGACGATCCGTTCTTGGCTATGACCCAGAGGTCGCCCGGGCAGTGTTCGACCTTCGGTGGAATCTTGTCGGCCTCGAGTTGCTGGCACTTGTTGCCACCGTAGCCCGGCCGGCATATCCTCTGACCGCAGTGCGATGGCACGACCCTCTCGACCCCACCGACACTGTCGTCGTATCCAGCCCAGGTCAGCACCAGACCCTGATAGAGAACCGGCTCGGTTCGACAGTCCCGAACTTGCTTCTGAATCTCGTTAGTCACGTGGAGCGCTCTGCTCCACACTTGAACCTTGGTCAGGTGTCCCTGGAAACCCGATTCGGTGTAGCCCTTGGCGTTCTCGCTTCTCGGCTTGCCGAGAACCGTCCAGCCACTGGAAAAATCGTATATATTTAAACCACTCGCTCGTAACGACGCTATGCTATAGGCAGAAGATTATTTTTTGTACACGATAAATAAGATCCATTGGACGGGAAGAACATTCCACTTGAGAGACATAGTTGCAATTTTCAAATTAACTTTATTCAATGGTGCCAAATTTTTTAAGAAAAAAAATGCATCCGGGTCGGATGCGCAATTACCGTGTGCATCCGGTTCGAATTTGCTTTTTCCTTAAAAAAAAAATGTGTACCCTTGAGAAAGGTTCACTACAGTTTTCATTACCGACCGCGATATTTCACTTCCCCTTAAAAGGATTCAATGGATTTTATTTAGATTGTACGATGAAAGGATTTTTTCTAATTTTGTTTTACGAAAGAATCTTACTATGGCGGAAGGGTTCTTCCACTTCCGTATCCCTCGGTTTTGCTGGCTATCAGTCCCTCGGTAATGAGAATCAATTCACCGCCATTGTCGCCATTCCAGACGACAGCGACGTGATGCCATTGGCCGTCGTTTATGGTCGCATATTCCCTGAACGGTAGATAAACGTCCTGGATATCGTGGAACAGAGAAACTTGCACTCCGTTGCTGTGCGCCTGGATCATCGGTCTTCGGTTCGTCGGCACGTGCGGAGAGCTGAAGTTACGATAGACCAACTCATTTATTTATCTTAAAGTTGGTATTTTTTTTTTTTCAATTTTAATAGACGAAAAAGAAAGTATACCTGACACTGTAGAGGGTGAAGAATATTCCAGCCTCGTCCTTCTGGGTGAACTGGACCCAGAGGGCGACCGTCAGGCTCTTGTGGCCTCCGGTGAAGAATGGTATCACCTGAGAAGCGCTGCTGCGCGACGGGTCGGTAAAGTAGAGATCGTAGTCGACTTGGATAGCTGAGTAACAAAAATAATGATTAATTCACGCAATTTCGACGACGATCGAGTGATACGAAAGAACATGTAACTACATTTTCTGCAGTCGTCTCCGGTCAAGTTGAACGGACACTGGCAGAAGAATTTGCCAGTGAGGTCGATGCAGGTGGCGGAGGGGGGACAAGAATTCTCCTTGCAGTCGAGTATGTCCTCCTCGCAGGTCTTCCCCGTGTATCCCGGTGGGCAGACGCAAGCGAAGCCGGGACCGTCGTCCACGCAGGTGGCTCCGTTCTTGCAGGCGCCGGCTTGGCAGGCGTCATACTCGTACTGGCAGCCTATACCGGTGTAGTCGTCGGGACATGTGCAGTTGAGTCCGGAGCCGAAATCCTGGCAGCGACCGTTGTGCATGCACGGATTTCCTATACATCTCTCCGGCGCGGTTTCGCACTGTTTGCCGTCGGTTCCCGAAGGGCACCTGAAAATTCATCGCATGATAAGAATTCCCATTAAAAAACTTGAATTTTTGAGCTCAAAAAAAAAAATACCCCGAAAAAAAGGTTTGGTAACACCAAACTAAGCTGCGATTGCGGGTGGCGTAGGAAATATTTGGTCGATTGAAATAAATATTTAGTTCATTGAACGCATATTTAGTTGTCTGACCTGATACTTAGTTGCATTAACGAATAGTTACTTGAATTGAAGAAACATTTTGTTCAATCGATCAGACATTTCCTTCGCCACCCGCAACCGCAGCTTGGTTTATATTTGTTTCGGTGTATCGGTACTGGTTAAATTGTTCACCCAGTGCTTCTCTTCCCGAATAAAACTCCACACTAGGAATCAGAACGGTCACAGTAAAGACTTACACGCAGAAGAAATCTTGGAAGAGATCCACGCAGGCAGCGTCGTTCTGGCACGGTCTGTTGGCGCACATGCCGACATCCGATTCGCAATTCGTGCCGGTCCAACCGTCGGGACAGACGCACTTGTAGCCGCCGACTTCGTCCCGGCAAGTGGCGCCGTTGAGGCAAGGATGGGCTGCGCAGTCGTCGATGTTGACCTCGCACGCTGCACCGGTGTAGCCTTCCCGGCAGTGACACAGGAATTTGTTGTCGAGATCGACGCATCTGTCGGTGCCGACGGGGCTGCACGGGTCGCTGAGGCACTCATCGATCTCAGCTTCGCACTGAAGACCGACGAAGCCGGGTCTGCACTTGCAGAGGAATCCCTCCAGCTGGTCGATGCAAGTCGCTCCGTTTTGGCAAGGTTCCGCGGTGCAGTCGTCGACGGTGTGCTGACACTGTTGACCGGTGTAGCCGGGCTCGCAGGTGCACGTGTAACCGTCCACTTGATCCAGACACTGACCGTTGTTTCTGCACGGTTTCTCGGAGCACTCGTTTATATTCGTCTCGCATGCCGAACCGCCCCAGCCCGGATCGCAGATGCACTCGTGGTCGAATAGATTGTCGACGCATATGCCGTTGAGGCAGGGATTGCCGGAGCAGAGATCTATCTTCTCGTGGCAACGCTTGCCGGTGAAACCGGGCGGACAGTCGCAGGTGAAGTCCGCCACTAGATCGGTGCAGTTCGCTCCCAGGAGGCAAGGCTTCTCGGCGCAATCGTCCGTATTTATCTCGCAGCTTTGGCCCTCCCAACCGTCGAGACACTCGCACTTGTATCTTCCTTGCTGCAGAGCTATGCACGAGGCGCCGTGGTTACACGGGTTTCCGCTCGCTGTGCAGGGATCGATCTGCAAAAAATTATCCATTGAAGGCCGGTCGAAGATTCATTGAAGATCTATGAAGGATCGATCAAACATTTATCGAAGATCGATAAAGGTCCGATCAAAGACTTTTCGAAGATCCATAAAGCATCGATCAAAGATTTATCGAAGATCGGTGAAAGATCGATCAAAGATTTATGAAAGATCGATAAAGGATCGATCAAAGATTTATTGAAGATCGATAAAGAACCGATCAAAGATTTATGAATGATCGATAAAGGATCGATCAAAGATTTATCGAAGATCCGTAAAGGGTTGATCAAAGATTTATCAAAGATCGGTAAAGGATCTAAGATAAATCTCATTTGACACTATAAATTCTCATTCCTACCGTAATATCGCAGTCTACACCGGTGTATCCGGATCTGCACAGGCACGTGTAGTTATTGAATCCAGGCTCGTCCTTGCACATGGCCCTCTCTGGACAAGTGTCGTTTGCGCAGTCAGATTTCTCCTCCTGACAATTGACGCCAGAGTACCCATTGGCGCACTGGCATCTGTACCCTTGAGGAAGATCCAAGCAAGTAGCTCCATTGTAACACGGCTGCGAGGCGCACTCGTCGATGTCGGTTTCGCATCTTCGTCCGGAGAATCCTGCGGGACAGAAGCACTGGACCTCGTGGCCCATGGGAATGCAGAGGCCGCCATGCTGGCAGGCGCTTTCGGTGCACTGCACAGGCTTGCATTCCTCCCGGCCCAGAGAGCCCGAACTGTCGGTGTACATGTTCGTCGGGCACTCCATGCAGGTCGTAGCTCCGTGCTGAGGCTGATAGAAGTTCTTGGGACACTGGGCGCAAGGAGCCAGTCCAGTGTCGGAGTACATGCCCGGCGAACATTTGGCCCGGCAACGATCTTTGCCAGGAGCCGCAGGCTGATAGGTGAAAGTTCCAGCCGGACAGGTCTGGCAATCCTTGTATCCACCGGTTGGCGGTTCGCCTGTGTAACTGTTTCTGGGACACTCGAGACAAGGCACCAATCCAGTGGGCGAGTAGGTTCCGTAACCGCAGACCGGTATGCAGTCGTCGATGCTCTTGGATCCCAGTTCACGGGTGTAAGTGCCGAAGGGACAGCGCAGGCAGGCTCCTTGACGATCACTGTTCTGGTAGAAACCCTTGGGACAGGAAGTGCACTGCTTCTGCTTCTCACCGGCGAAAGTTCCGGCCGGACAGTGAAGACAGCGAGGTACGTCGTTGGTGTCCATGTTCAAAACTTCACCGACGCTGCAGGTGAATCCTCGGGATATCGAGGATCGAAGGGCACGCAGCGGAGGACACTGATTGCCGATCGCCGAGACGTTGAGCAGCGGCTCGATGACGGCGCTCGCGTGAGGCACGGAGAGGTCGAATATGAGATTGAGGGTCGAACCGCAAAGATCGTAGAGCTGAGGCTGGCGAACGGCGGGAACGATCGCGAGAACGAAGTCCATCTTGAGAACGTTCTCCTCGATGAGGGCCGGCATCGAGCGAACGAAGGTGACGTTCATGTTGACGTTGACCGCCGAGCAACGTTGGGTCAGGATGTTGTTCAAGTTTAGGTAGTACTGAGCCATTAGGTCCTGGTACTGGGGCAAACAGTTGCGGGACACCGCGCCGTTGGCTCTGTAGGTCACCGACGCGACGACGTGGTAGTCAGCCTGCTGGGTGTTCTCGGAGACGCAGTCGGGGACGACCGAGGTCGGGTTCCAGTGTCTGACCGAGTCGCAAGTGAAGGTCTTTGACGGGGCACCGTCGGTGAAACGGAAACCGGATCTGCAGGTGGCGACGCACTGAAGGCCTTTGTCACCGGGCACGCATTTGACTGCTCCGTTCGTCGGGGGTTTCAGCTCCCAGTCGACGCACGGCGTAGCCTGAACGGACACTTGGAAGTGGCAAGAGGCTCGATTGCCACTGGAATCCGTGGCGTAGACGGTCACGTTCTCGAAACCACCGATCGGTATTATCGCTCGCTCGGGTACGAAGCTAACTTTGACCGGACCGGAAGCGTCGGTCGTGTTTATTCTTCTGCGGGTCTCGTTGAAATTCACCGAATAACTCTCCTGTTGGTCAACCAGCTCTATAACGTAACTCTGGGGACAGCTCAGCTTCGGCGGCGTTACGTCTGCAATGAAAAAATTAGATTTATCTTTCGTAAAGTAGGCTTGTTGTTTCAATTAATAATATTATAGTACAATCAATATCTGTACTATCTTATATATATTGTAGAAAATTGCGGATGCGTTTGTTAGTTTGAATGTTTGCTCCCACTAACTGAACCCCTCTTTGAAACAGCTTGAATGGAATTTCGATATTCTGAAATTCCACTCTACATGAAATGGATTTCCACATGGAATGCGCGAGCCAACACAACCGCTAGTCAATTATAATATAAATAGGCACCTATCAATTGCAATTTGGTACTAACCGGGAACGGTAATGTTGATCTCGCATATGGCGACATTTCCATCGTAATCAAAGGCCACGTATTTAACGACGGTGTCCTCGAATACGCGAATCGGTGTTTTGAAGCTCTGCGGCATGACCTCGAGCCTGGCGATGCTGCCGCTGTTGTCGATGGCGGTCGGTTCGGTGAAGTTAACCGGAAGCAATCCACCGTCGGGGCCCTTCTGCACCATTATCGGTTGCTGAGGACAATTCTGGAAGACCGGCGGTTCGTTGTCGACGCAAGGCGAGAATCCATAGTCGTAACCGAGCAGAGGCTCGACCTTCGGTTCCTCGCATCCCATGAGTTCGAATTTCAGACAAGCGTTGTCCATGTAGCTCACGATACCGAGAATAACGAAACGCGCTTGAACGTACTTCGGCAGGGTTATCATAGCCAGCTCCCCGTAATTACCGGGATCTCTCATCGTCAGATTGAAGTTCGGGAAGTAGACAACATAATTTTCGCTCTCCGATTGTTTGTAGAAGAAACGAATTTCCGTCGGACGTCCGACTATGTCGTTGGTCACTACGCCCTTTACCAGTATGGCTTTGACACGATAAACTTGTCCGAGATCGACGCTTATGTAGGTGAAAGCCTCTTGCTTTCCGCACCAACCGGTCACGGAATTTAATCTTACGTTCTTCGCCTCGTAGTTTGGTCTCTCTGAGGTCGCGTTTATAGATGCGTCGGGTATCCGACCGGACGCGAGTCCCAGCGGTTTCACGACTTTGCACTCCGGCTCCCGAAGGCAAACTATCGGCCGGGGATTTATGAGGATGTAGCCCGGTCTTCCGCAGCCGAATTGGACCTCGGATCCCTGCTCGTAGCTCCGAGCGACCTGGAAACCGTCGCTCGGCCGTCCTGGATCTTCGCATACAGGTCCCTCGCAGCGAAGATCACCGAAGTCCCACACTCCGTTCGCCTGACAACGCACGACGTTGTCGTGACGGTTAGTCTGGCCCGCGAGCTTGAAGGTGTCCTGACAGCCGAAGAAGAAGGACGACTGGTACTTCGTGTCCATGAACTTGCCGTACTCGGCGCCCGGTGTCGGCAATGGCTTTCCACAGTCGGCCCGAGGACACGCGGGCTGATAACCCGAGAGCCAATAGTCCGGAAGACCAGGTTTCGGGTCGTAGACGCACTGACGGAAACCGGAAGTCGCTGTGTTTCTCAACGAACGACCGTTGTTGCTGCACTTGAGGGTAACGTTCTGCTGGAAGGGCACCAAAACGCTGCTCTCGTCCGTCCGGATCACCGACAGACCCTCGTTCTTGTCGTCGGGTAGGGACACACATTTGGCATCTGAGAGACGAAATACATTAAGAGATTTTTTTTTTTTAATAAAAAGAACTTTAAAATAATTGATAGGACTTTCAATAAATTGAGGGAATTCAAGAAAAATGTCTTCAATCCTTCTTTTTATAACCGATCAAGAAATTACGCTTACAATGGCACTCGGGAGTAGTTCCGTTCCAAGCTCCAGCTGATGTGCAAATAACCGCCGATGAACCAGCAAGAACGTAGCCAAAGTTGCACTGGAACCTCACCAAATCCCCAAAGTGATATTGTTCCTATTAAACAAACAAACAATTGTAAGAACAAATGCCTCCTCCAAATGTGCCGGTACTTTTTCATATATTTTTTAAATGTTTGAAGATACTTTTTCAAATATTTTTTTTCTTGTCATTTGGTGCGTACCTTGGTAGCGAGGACCTTTCCATTTTCCGGCGCCTCCAATGACGGACACATAACCGGCACGCAAGTTTTGTTTCTCTGATACAGATCGCCGTCCCGCTCGCCGGTCTCGGACCTCGCAATGTAAAAGCCTGCCGTGCCGTTTCCCTTGTAAAGCTCATAGCCGGTGTTGCACATGCACGAATAGCTTCCCGGATTGTTTATGCACTTCTGATGGCATCCGCCGTTGTTTGTGGCGCACTCGTTAACATCGCTACATTCGAGACGAGTGCAGCCCATTATCTCGAGCTTGACGCAGGGCGCGCCGACGTAGTCCTGAATGCGGAACTTGATGTATCTCGCCTCGATGGGAACCGGCAGATTGAGGACCGACAGAGTTGGCTCCAATATTCTGAACTCGACAGGTGTACCGTCGGGATTCGTGTAGTCCTTGAAAGCGTCGGTCAACTCGTCGGTATATTGAATCCTCACGGCGGAAGTGTAAGCCAAACTGACGTCGGACCTGGCAACGACCTGCGTGCGGAAGCCTCGAATTATCGCCGGCGCTTTCATGTCGACCATCACCCAGTTCGAGCCCGGCTCGACGTTGTTACCGCACCAGCCGTCTCCGTTGTTGAGCCGAATACCCTGAAGACAACAAAAATCGTTATATTTCTCTCAAAACTGGAAGCAGCATTATTGTTTTTAATATTTATTCCATATTTTATATTTTAAACTCACATTCTTCGTGTAACCATTTTCGGAACTCGAGACGGTAATCGACTCGTCGGGAATTCCCCCGTTTATTAGTCCCAAGTCGCCGACCGGGCGGCATTCCATCGTGGGCGCGAAACCGGATTTGCATTTGCAGGTGAACGCTCCCGGTGCGTTTATGCACTCGGTGGAGGCCAGATCGCATTGGCTCGAGGCGCATTCGTTTATGTCTTTGAAGAAAAAAAAATCATAATTCGTCAGATTTTAATAACGCAGTTATTTGATCGATTCGAGTTCTGAGGAGTTGACCGGTCCATCCTTACCTTCGCAAGACGGTACATTCTCGAATCTCTGATCGGTGCCGCACTGGATAATGTTCGAGCCCGTTAGTTTGTAGCCTCGGTTGCACTGAACCCTGGCCTCGTCGCCGAAGTAGTACTCCTTGTGGGTATCGACTACGAAACCGTTCTTCACGTTCGGCAGGATGGGACATTCGGCTCCTAATAAAAACCATCGGTATTGACAAAGATAATAATTCGTCCAGGAGTTTATCGACGCAGCGATAGTCCGGAGGGTTCGAACTTACGGGAGCATGTCGGCACGTCGTCGGACCATGTACCGTTGCTCATGCAAAGTATAACCGGATGTCCACTTCTCACGTACCCGGGCTCGCACTCGAACCTCACGATGGTTCCGTAGCTCCGTCCGCCGCCGTTCAGTATAGTTATATTCGCGTTAGGCGCTTCCGGAAGCGGGGCGCACTGGGAGGCCAGACAGGCTGGTTTTTTTTCCCATCGCCCGTCGGCGAGGCAGGAAATTTTTTCCGTCGGTTTTCCCGTTGAGAAGGCGAATCCGGCGTAGCACTGATAAGTCGCCAATCCCCGGTAAGTCACGTTTGATGAACCGATGGAAAATCCGTTATCGATTTGCGGTACGGGACCACAATAGACTTCCTGGCACTTCGGAATGTATGTTATCGACCAGTTACCACCGGGCAGACATTCGGTCGTTATCTTCGGCTTGCCCGTCGCGAATTCCTGTCCCAATGGGCAGGAGAATGTGACGATCGTGCCGAATGCCGTGTCCCTGTTCGAGGCCAACGCTCCCTCGCCCGATTGAAGGGGTGGACAGTCTTAACGTCGAAATCATTTCAATTAGTACTTTCGTTACCTTTCCTTTAGAAACATACATAAAATAAAGACACAAACTTAACGAATTAAATGGAGATGAGAAAGTTTCGGCAACGGTTTCGGTCATGCGTAGGAAGATTAAACAATTATTCCTCTTTACGTTTCGGCTTCGATCGAAGCCATGTTCAGAAACTTAATCCGAAAATTTATTAAAATCCATGATGGAGTAACTTAGCAAAAAGTTGCTCCATCATCGATTTTAATAAATTCTCGAATTAAATTTCTGAAGATGGCTTCGATCGAAGCCGAAACGTAAAAAGGAATAATTATTTAATCCTCCTACACATGACCGAAACCATTGTCGAAACTTTCGCATCTCCATTTATAAATCGGTCGAAACACAATCTTTCATTTAACAAATTAAATTAATGTTTTTGCGATTGCCATTTTGAAAATGAGTACCTGAAGAGAATGCTGCTTGCCACCCGCTGCTGCTTCTCAGAGCGTCGGAAACGAATCTGATGAGCATTTCACCGCTCTCGGCAGTGAGAGTGATCTTCGGTCGGGTATTCGAGGTGAAACCATTGCCGGAGTGCAATCTGAGCCCGTTCGTATTCGACCCATCGTAAACTTGAACGTAGTCGGTGTTGTGAACGTTGAAATCGACGAATTTTAGCGAGAGGGCGGTACCCTGAGGATTCTTGACACGGTAAAGGCACTCCTGATTGTTGGGATAATCGTTCAGACCGTAAGACGGCGACTGGACCGTTCCGTTTCTTGCGATGATAGTAGCTCTGCAGCCCTGAGTGTAACGAATGCTGAAACCTTGTCTCGAGTCGCCGAGACTCGTCTTGAAGTAGAGATAAAGGTTGCTGCCCGTTGACATTATTACCGTAGGATTGTCCTCGGTTTTGCCGGTCAATCTTGCAACGGGACGACTCATCGGCGAGTCGCCGTCCCTCACGAGAATATAATCCCTGTTCATCTCGAGGTCCAAGTGCTCGATCTGCAAAAAAATAATTTCGTCATCTCACTATAATTTTTTTGTTGTAAAGTGGACCAAAAAAAATTAAATAAAATAGTACAATATGCCATAAGGGAGGAAAGTTCGTTTTTTCACCGAGTGTGAAGCTTGATGAGGGAAGCGAGGGCAGAAACTCACACGAGGTGAAAAAGCACTTCCTCCCTTGTGGTATACGATTTTTTTTTTCCGACTTCATTAAAATAACCACATTTTTTGCATCGCAAAATCGTCATATTGCGCCATTACTCCCTAGGGAGTAATGGAATTGTACTGCGTATGCGCACATGTTGATAATAATCATCGGTCATTAATAGTCTATTTTCCGCCCGTATTGCACGCCAGGAATGTGGTTATTTTAGCGCAATCGGGGAAAAAAAAAAATCATCACATCGTCTCACTATAACTTCTTTCTTATTGTTATAAGATGAACCCAAAAAATTATTCCATCATCTCATTATAAATTTTGTTTCAACATGGAAAATTTCAAAAAAAAAGAAAAAAAAATACCTCGAGCGACATAATCCTTCCCGGTTGAGCCTGAAGAATGTAGAGGCACTCCAGGCCTCCGGGATAATTCTGCGGATAGCCCGGCGACGTGAGTACCTGGCCCTGCGGGGTTGCCCGCAAAACGCCCCCGCAGGTTTGCGGCTCGGTTTTCCAGGAAGCTCGGAAGCCTTTCCTCTCCACCGACGAGTCAGTGCTGAATTTAATTATCATGAAATTCGAAGCGGAAACGAACAATTTGTTGCTGAGCTCCTGCTTGCCGGACAGAGTCGCGAGATTGACGGACTTGTCCTCCGTTCTTCCGCCTACGAGTATCTGCACTATATCGAAACTCTTCTCGGTCTCGAATTCCTGAAATTGCAGGAGTATGTTGTGCCCCTGCGGGCCCTCGAGCGTCCACTTGCAGTTGCTGAGCGGTCCGTACTTGTGAGGATAATTCGGGCTCTCTACGACGTCGCCGCTGCTCGCCATGTAGTACTGACAATTCGTGGGACAGTCTAGCTCGTCGGAATAATCACCGCAGTCGTCCTGCTTGTCGCACTTGAATGCCGAGTTTATGCACTTCCCGTTCGAGCAGTGAAACGACCCTGCGAGAAACGCGAAATATATGGAAAATTAGATAAAGAACACACAGCAACAATGACGAATCACTCCAAAGCGGACGGGAGAAATATATGTGTGTACAATTATCAAAGAGCTCCCCTCGCTTACCTGCGGGACACGCGCTTGCACGACACATGAACGGAAGCAGAGACTCGCAGGTCGTCAGTTCCCATGATTGTTGCTGATCGTCGGTCACAGCCACGTCCACGCACTCACCGGATTTCGGATTAGGCTGTCTCGACGCCCAGAATCCTAAATTTCAGAAAATAAAAAAAAAATAAAAAATAAAAATTCATTGGACCTTCGATAATTTCTCTTTTATTCACATTAGAATTTTAATTCCCCGCGCATAGTTTTCTCTCGGTCGAGATTGTTAAATTATTTAACGCAATCGTGTCTCACGCAACAGAGAAGTTATGCAAATGTGTCTTCACTCGTGCGATTACACCGGAGCGGAGCGAGACCCGATCGCAGTCGCGCGGATTCCACGGGGCGTCTCGTCTGTGCATTGTTGTGGGAAAAGTGTGTCTTCGTGCCGGGCCGAGTATGTTATCTCTCGGTGCGGAGAGTTCCGCGTTTCCGCGACCTCGATACGATCGCCGAGGCACGAGACCAACGTACTCGGCGCGCTGTAGCGACCGTAGCACTTTTTTTTTTCCTCTCTTTCTCAAGTAATCGCCACCGGAAAGAAGAAGGAAGAAGCCAAAGCCTCGTAACAGTTGCTCGCAGCACTGAGAGATGATACGCGTTCGAGTTACCGGATTTATTAATAACTTCATTATGTACGTGGGTGTTACCGGCGCGCCTCGATGTCCGTGAAATCGCGAAACCGTGAACGTCTGCGATAATCGCGTCCGAAGAGGGAGCGAGGTAATTTAGCCATGGTGCGCGCTAACGGCCATGGCGAGAGCAATTATTTCCTTGATTTATGATCCGCGATCGCGAGGAATTAATATACGGGACGTTAGGGCTATCGCCTTTACGCGGACGATGAGAAATCGAGATTGCTTACCGGCGTACTGGGAGACCAACATCCCGGCTGCCGATTCCAGGGTATTCGTTCGGAGATCGTCCAGGGATGCAAGACCGAGCCAGTAACGATCCAGATGCCTTCCCACCATGCTTACGGACATGTTGTTCTCGCTGTAGGACTCTACGACCATCAGGTCGCTTCCGTACCTATAACAGTCGTGATTTTTTTTTTTTTTTTTTTTAAAGCCCAATCACATACCTAGAATTGTGGAGCTCCGAAACAGTCCAGGACATGTCGGTAATTAAAACTGTAATGCATTTTCTCTTTTTTTTTTCAAGGCTGCTGAAACTTTGATGTTCAAAGGAAATACTGCATCCTTGGAAAAAAAAAAAATGGCATTGCAGTTTTCGTTACCGAACGAGTTCGGGTTGGACGGGAGGAAAGTGGAGTTGTCGTGCTCTCAAGGTGATTTAAAATACCGCCATCGGTAACGAAAATTGTCTTTCCGTGAGGAATTGACAGACGCAGGAAAAGACAATTTTCTTTTTCCTCGGCGGTCTGCGGTCTCAAAACGGTATTCGGTACAGTTTTTGTTACCAAGTGAGCGGATGGTTATACCACATCACTTTAAGGGCATGTGATACATACGTAACGACGCTCCGATGGTAACAAATCGCTTTCTCTATTTTCTCCGCGATGGTTGATGCTTCGACCAAAATCAAATTAGGTTTTTTTAGTCAACAGGTATAAGTATGAAAATCTAATTTTGCTTTTGCTCGACGTATCAATCGTTTTGGAGAAAATAGTGAAGGCGATTTGTTACCGACCGAGTCTGTGCCACATGTTCTTAAGAGCAGGCGAAATACTGCAGTCGTTAATAAAAACTGTGAAAAACTTTTTTGACGGACGGTGGTATCTCAGTTCAAAAGAAAAGTGTCATCGAAGGTGGATTGCATGTCAGCTTTCGATGACACTTTTCTTTTGACCGGAGACGATAGGATCCGTGAAAAAAGTTTATCACATGTCTTTGATACCGACTGGGCACGAGATGCGCACCCAGAAAAATAATTTATTTGACGGCCACCGTTTAGTCGGATTAAGTAAAATATTTAGTTGATTTAAATAAATATTTATTTCATTTAAGTGACTATTAACTTAATTCAAATAAATATTTTACTTAATCTAGCTGAACGGTGGCCGTCAAATAAATTATTTTTCTGGGTGTGTGAGGTGTGAAGGAGTTTCACAATGCTTCTGAGTAACATCGAAGCTGATTCTGCGAATTCGTACCTTCTGCATAATTCCGCAGCCTTTTCCCACGAATGCCTGATGTTGAAGAATTTGTAGCAGTGTATACCTCTGAGTTCCCATCCTGCGAAGAAAAAAAATATCGTCGAAAGTTAATGATAGTTTTTTTTTTTTTTTTTTCGGAGAATTATTATATCTGCTTCGTCAGTTTGTGCCGATATTTATCGGCTTTTTTAAATGACGCATAGGGGGTATAACTATATGAACAAAGAGTCGCGGACGACCGTGTTAGCGTTACGGTGTCGATGCGAAAGGCGGCTAACCGGTGACCTATACGGACGACTCGACCTCGATCGTTTTTAGTGCGAGCTCTTGCTCGGATCTCCGCACATCGCCGACGATGTGTTGCCGCTGGATGGATCCCGGCTTTGGTGCAGAAAACGCGCTGATAAGTTGGAAGATGAATATCGTCGGAGATCGCCGGTGAAACCTCGACGGTGAGGGAGCTTGTATCCTCTTCGAGGTTTCGAATTCGAGCCACAATCTTCTCCCCACCCTCTTACCATTCGGCGACAAGTTTATCGACGTTGTCTCCCGGTCACCGCAACGGTGTTCCGATAAATTTCGTTAGCCCGAATCCCAGCGAGGAATAAATTGCCCCTCGGAATTTTTGGGACAAGCCGGCGGAGGGAGAGCGATGCTTCGAGATTCCTCGTTCGATTCGGCGATGCACTTTTTTTAACAGCAGAAATCGCACCCAGAAAAAACATAATTTATTTGACGGCCACCGTTTATTTGGTTTAAGTAAAATATTTATTTCAGTTAAATAAATATTTATTTAAATTAAGTAGATAGTTACATGAATGAAATAAATATTTATTTAAATCAGATAAATGTTGTACTTAAACCAAATAAACGGTGGCCTTCAAATAAATTATTTTTCTGGGTGCGATCTTTTATCGACCAATCATACTCTCGTTACGTTTTTTTTCTAACTTTTCTAACGCTTCTCAAGCATGAGTTACAATAAAATTTATACACCAAATCATCATGCTTTGTGCATTAAATTTCATTTGTCAATTTATGTACAAACACTTCGTTTCTGTGTATAAATTTCATACAGCAATTTTTTTTTTTTTTTAATATAAAAAAAAAATGAATTTGGCTTCCGAGCGTCTGTTATAGCAATTCTGACGTAAAGCCAGTATTTTCACGTCGTATCGAGCGTAGGTAGCTCGACCTACATCGGGTATCGTGATCCAATTCAAGTACAACTAGTCGTCGGTACTTAAAAAGCCCGGCGCGTCTTCACTCTCATTTAGTGAAGATTTAAAAAAAGGGGTCGCGCGCGTCGATCCACGAGCCACGAGCGAGAGAGGCAGCCCGTGCGGCGTGCGAGCGGTGTCAAAAGTTGCTTTTATCCTCTCCGTCGGCGCAGTCGAGGCTGAAGCGAGCCCGATTGAAGTTTATTCTCCTTCCATATTTCACTAGAACTGGAACGCCGCCGCGATGTGTTGTTGTCAGCGGCTATATTGTGCCGGCTGCCAGCCTCGGTTTCTTTGCCCCGGGCTTCTTCCACCAGAGTCGCGACACCGTCGGACTTTGCACGGGAGCAAACGGCGTCGTCTGAATATACAGGCTCGTCGTCCGAGACGCGCGTGTTTGTAAACTATCGCAGGAACGTGCGGGCGCAGAGGTGCCTCGGTATCCGGTATCTTCCGCACTTCCTAGCTAATCGCGTCCTCTGCCTCTCGTCTCTTCCAGTTCCCTTACTCGTTTCCTACCGAGAAGTTTATCCGTGTCAGGCGACGAGATTCTCGTACGATCAAAAGTAAACCACGCAGACGGTCCCACTTCTTTTTACTCAAACTTTTATGCCACTATCGTAGCTCCTTTTACGTATTCGGCGGAAATAATAATAATAATAATAATAATAATAATAATAATAATAATAATAATAATAATAATAATAATAATAATAATAATAATAAATTTGTAAATGTTGGTTTTAAGGTAAGTGAAATATCGCGGTCGGTAATAGAAACTGTAATGAACGTTTCTCAAGGGTGCTAATTTTTTTTGAAGGAAAAGCAAATTCGAGCCGAATGCACACGATAGTTTCGCATCCGGCCCGAATTAATTTTTGTTGCAAAAAAATTAACACCATTGACTAAAGTTAATTTGAACATTGCAACTATCTCTCTCACACTGATGGACCCGTCACGTGACTTTCACTTCACCTTTCATGGATACCTGACGATCTCCGAGGAGGCAGCGGCAGGCAGAATCCTATGCTACGCCTAGGTCCAACAAACTTGGGAACTTCTCAACAAGCTAAATTTTTGCGTGGATGTGTTGATTTTAATGGATATTTCTGCCGAATGTTTGCATTACGTTTGAAAGACTATTTGTATATGTAAAATATAACGTCTTCTTGTTCTTATTGTTATTATTACGAAGTAAAACTGGCGCGATTGACAATGAACAATCGGGACGTTGAACTTTGCTCGGTTAGCGATTGTTTCATTGGAATAATTCGCCGAGTAGTTTTGCGCGGTGCATGTAACATCCAGATGTTGAGCAATTACGAAAGAAGTTGCGGAGTCCGTGGCGTATTTATACGCGCCATCTCACGTACACGCGACGATTGCTGGTGTTTCCAACGTTGATATGTAGGTCCTCGAAAAACTCGTCGGTCCCAGGCGCGAAGCTAATGCTCGCCGCCGCGCTCGATCGGTCCCGTGCAACGCGCGGCCCGCGCTCGGAGCCGAGAGTCAGTCGTTCTCTCGTGTCCCGTGGCTGGCCGGCATGCAAGATACTTTTACTCCACGAAAGGTCATCCGGCCACGAGTACGCTTCGGCGTTCCTTCCGAGATTCCATCACCGACTGCGTTGCCGACTATCGTACACGCGATTATCGACGATACTTTATTTTTTTTTTTATTATATCTTCCACCGTACAGCGACTTCGCTTTATACACCCCCATTCTTCTCCATACCAGTACTCATTTTTTTCCCCACCGTCGGCCGCAGCCGACTTCCCCCTCTGTACCGCATTTGCCATGGCATTTCTGCCACGGGCACAGGGAAACCTGCGGAAAACCTATGCCGATAAAGCCGGTCTCCGATTCGGTTTCTGGCCTCGGAGAGCTTCGTCGCGTTTCACCGAGGATGTAAACATGGAGTACAGCTATATATATCCGACAATCACACGACACTTTATTTTATTTCTTCATTTCTTCGGACGACAGTGACAACACGGACGTTTCAAGAACACGCGTTACGCCAAACAGTCCTCCCAATAATGCATACGAGAATCCGCATCGAATCGTCGCCGATTATCGTTGAGAACGACAGACGGCGCTTTTCTTTTTTTTTGTCTTGTTCGGAAAATAGATGCGCATTGTTTAATTGTTTTTATTTCTACTTTAGTTCACCATTTTATTTCGAGTCGAACGGAGGTTTATTTCCGTTGCGTAATTGTCGCGGGGAAAAATGTGTGTGTGTGTCTCATGCTTCGGGGGCAAACGGTGAGACCCACTTCCGTCGGTGATTCCCGTTCGCGGCGGGTGAGACGCGCCGAGAGGGACGACGCCAGCGCCCCGGGACAATATCGTTCTCGTCGTCCGCGACTCGACAATCGTATATATTTTTAGGACGACCGGGTGGTGGCCGATGCAGGACGAACCGGACTCACGGCCTCGGAATGCAGTCCCGGTACGCTCTCCGGCTTCTTGTTTTTCTTATTTTCTTTGCTTCTTCTCGGCCGCTCCTCCGCCGGCGGGCCGCACTACGGCCGGAGGTGGAAACTATCTAGAAGCGCCGGGCCTCGATCCCGAGCGTATCCCGCTGCTCCGGCCAACTCCCATTATCCTGATTTACCGCGCCCTCCTTCTTGCACATCTCTCTCCTCTCGAGGATCCCTCGTTTTCACCGCCTGACGATTGCGATTGCGCGCTCACCAACTCTTCTTGCCTATTTACCGGACTCTAATAACAACAATCGAGGAGCTTCGGTTCGTTCGGCTGTGCAGATTTTTTTTTTTGGAAAGGATGATCCCCGAGTAAGAGGTGCAGTCCCTGCACTTGAATTTTCGTTGTTGTTCCAAATCCGGCGAGAAGGTGTAAAAAATTTGCTGACTTTAGGCCTCAAGAGCCGGAAATACAAACTGCCGAACAACCGGTATGGCGAACTGAACGGCTCGCTTGCCCGGATCTTGAAATATTTAATATTTTCTAGGTTGGAACCAACTACTGCAAATTCCTTCCGACGTTTTTTTCTCAATTTTGAATTAAATGTTGCAATATATATATATATATATATATATATATATTTTTTTTCTAAATCCGGAAAGTGCATGTAAAAATCTGCTGACTAGGCCTCAAGAGCCGGAAATGCCAGTTGCCGAAAAACCGGAATGGCGAACTGAACGGCTCGCTTGCCCGGATCTTGAAATATTTAATATTTTCTAGGTTGGAACCAACTACTGCAAATTCCTTCCGACGTTTTTTTCTCAATTTTGAATTAAATGTTGCTATATATATATATTTTTTTTTTTCTAAATCCGGAAAGTGCATGTAAAAATCTGCTGACTAGGCCTCAAGAGCCGAAAATGCCAGTTGCCGAAAAACCGGAATGGCGAACTGAACGGCTCGCTTGCCCGGATCTTGAAATATTTAATATTTTCTAGGTTGGAACCAACTACTGCAAATTCCTTCCGACGTTTTTTTCTCAATTTTGAATTAAATGTTGCTATATATATATATTTTTTTTTTCTAAATCCGGAAAGTGCATGTAAAAATCTGCTGACTAGGCCTCAAGAGCCGAAAATGCCAGTTGCCGAAAAACCGGAATGGCGAACTGAACGGCTCGCTTGCCCGGATCTTGAAATATTTAATATTTTCTAGGTTGGAACCAACTACTGCAAATTCCTTCCGACGTTTTTTTCTCAATTTTGAATTAAATGTTGCTATATATATATTTTTTTTTTTCTAAATCCGGAAAGTGCATGTAAAAATCTGCTGACTAGGCCTCAAGAGCCGGAAATGCCAGTTGCCGAAAAACCGGAATGGCGAAATGACCGGCTCGTTTGCCCGGATCTTGAAAGATTTAATATTTTCTAGATTGGAACCAACTACTGCAAATCCCTCCCGACGTTTTTTTCTCAATTTTAAATTGAATTCTGCTATATATATATTTTTCTAGATCCGGAAAGAGCATGTAAAAATCTGCTGAATTTAGGCCTCAAGAGCCGAAAATACAAGTTTCCGAAAACCGGAATCGTGAACTAACTGGCTCGTTTGCCCGGATCTTGAAATATTTAATATTTTCTAGGCTGGATGCCAACAAGTGCAAGTTCTTCCCGACCTTTGTCTCCGTTTTGAATTTAATCTTTAAGTTTTAATTTTTTTTTAATTTTTTTATTTTTTACTGAAAATGAGACCGGCTTAACGAGTACAAGAACTCATTACTTAACGAATAAACGGTACCCGCAGCAGTGACAATGAGGGTTGACGGATTGCACACGGAGCTACAAGCGCCTTACGTGAGCACTTAACGCCGTTCCACATTTTTCTCCCCTCTACGTACACCAACTCTACAATTGCGCAATTATGTAGGTTGCCTCGCGCTGCCAGTGCGAAGATACAATTTTTTTTTTGCCGTTAACCAGGAGCAAACCCGTACAGCAGGGACCACGCGTGCAAACGCTTCCTCGCAATCGTATCGTCGTCATCGCGTGCCCGTCCGAAGTGTTGCACCGTGTCGGTAAAATCGACACGGTGCATTTATCCATTCGACAATACCGCGCATCGATGAATTTCCCGGCACGCCGTTTCAGTCTTCGGGGCTCCGTAAACTATTTTATTTGAGCGTCAAAAATTTGCCACGCTTCACTGATCCCCAGACAAAATTAACCAGTTTCGTTAGTTGTGCTTCGGTACGAAAAATCTTCCCTGCGATGATAATTGGGAACATTCCGCCGGCTTTCCAGCTGCGATCCCTAGTAATTTTTGAAAGCTTTCCACGAAGGATTTACTGCCGTTGTGCTATGCCATTGGACACGGCTCGAAAGCCTCCGGGGCCCCCGCGATGCTCACCGGAGAAAGAGATCTTAAAATGTTCCTTCTCGGTAATCCCCCGACGAACGAAGTTCGGCGGAGATAAAGAGAACGCGCTCGAGGCTAAAAGCCTCCGCTCGTGGGGATCGCAAGGTTGTCCCGAATCGCTCCGGAGCGAAGATTCTACGAGACTTTTTTGGTACCTGCGAGTCTCCGGTATAACGACTATACCTTGCACCGGACTCGGAGGTAAGGGTCGAGTCGTCGTCACCTTCGCAGCCCTTCGCACAGCCACCTGTACGCCTCATTGTCCTCACCCCGAGAAAGCATCTAAGAACGGAGAAGATCTTTACTCACCGTTCGGGCAGGTAAATACGTTCGCGCTGGAAACCTGAAAAAGAAATATATATACATATATAAATCATCGATCGAAATTTTTCGCTGACAGTGTTACAGGGTAAAGGTACCAATGCTTGGACGGTTAAGAGCATCCCCATTTGCCGGCAGTTATTAATTGGTCAAGAGTACATTTTTTTGTGAACATAACTGAAACCAGTCAAGCTGAGTGTTTCTAGTTTTCAAAACACATCAAGTGATTATAAAAAGATACATTTTTTTTTTCAATTACGGGAGAAAGTAACAAGAGAGTCCAAACGTACCGGTTTTCGGACGCGGTTTTTCGGCATGTTCGGACACTGTATGTCCCGATCTTTCGGACAATCACGGATTTCGAGAATTCTGATGTACGAACGCGACTATTTCATATTGACTAAAAGAATTTCTTCGGCATTTATTAATGAAATCAATGAAAAAAAAAAATTATATTTACGCTAAATGATAGTGAAGATAAGCTACGTAGAAAATTGGCTAATTCTAACTTCTTCGAACTGTCCGATTATTGGGTCGCGTATGTAGTAACGCGTGTACCAATTTCCGGACACTATATCGTCGGTCTTTTAACAAAATGCAACGATAGAAAATAATTTAGGCTTGAACCTTGCGTAACTTTTTTCTGCGAATAATATAATGTTATGTACACGGTAAAAAAAAAAAAAAGTTTGTACTTTTTACAACAACTTATTGTCCACAAAGTTCCACAATTTTTTATTTGTGTTAATTTTCTCGTTTTACAAACAAAAAAAGTAAAAACTAAAATTGTCAATGAGACGTGAAATAAAAGGAGAGTTTCGTATATTCAAATAAGTGACAAACGACCTTGTCACTTTTCTCATTCCGATTTTACGAATTTATTTTTTACTGTGTAGATACCATTACAAGTGTCAAATTGGACTTCTAACAGTTAAATTCGTAATAAATGAAATCTGCATAGGAGTGTCCGACGATTGGGACGTGTTCGAGCATTGGTACCGTTACGTTAGATATATTTAATGAATTAAAAAAAAAACCAGCAAGTGGACGACTATTTTTTTTATTTTTGGGCTCGGAGGATAAAAGAAATATCGAGCAATTCGAGACAATTTTGTTTTATCCTATCGAAAGCAGTGTTAAATATTCGTACAATGTTGATTTGGTAAATTGGAAATCGTATCGAGTTTCGCGTGCAGGATCGCGCGTCCCTCGCTCGACCGGACTCGTACCGCGCCACGTTAGAGTCGTGCTCTCCTGGATTTTAATTCAGAGCGTTACAGGCGAAGTGGTACCGCACCGGCGATCGTTTGTACGTTGCAACACGCCAAGCAGCGCTCGGTTTGCCCATTACCCGAGCGGAGAAAGACGTTCACTCGCGAACGCGCTACTTCAGGGCTGACGTTACTCCGAACGGAGCCCTGCATTCCTCGCACTCGACTTACACTCCAATCGAGTTTCGTATCGAATAGGAAAGTTATTTCGAATATTTATCCGTTACATTTAAACATTTTTTTTTAATATTAAAGTTAAGACGGTTATGAATTAACCGTAGAGATATTTCTGCGAAGGTACGAAAATAGCGTGGACATTCCAGAGGCTTTAAATTAACAATAATAAGCCGAATGACAGAATTTGGATTTTGTTTTAAACGTTATTATATTTTATTTTAGTAGTAATAGTAAATGCGCTTTGTTAGCCTCAGAATTACAAGTTCTGGTGGTATCGCGTCAATAAATGTGTGATTTTTTTTCCCCCTCTCAGGCAAACGGCCCATTGACGAGGGTCCTTCAGCCCTATTTTATTTCACTTGATTTGATTTTATTTTAGTAGTAATAGTAAATGCGCTTTATTAGCCCCAGAATTAGAAGATCTGGTGGTATCGCGTGAACACATGTGTGATTTTTTTCCCCATCTCAGGCAAACGGCCCATTGACGACGTTCCTTCAGCCCTATTTTATTTCACTTGATTTGATTTTATTTTTGTAGTAATAGTAAATGCGCTTTATTAGCCCCAGAATTAGAAGATCTGGTGGTATCGCGTGAACACATGTGTGATTTTTTTCCCCATCTCAGGCAAACGGCCCATTGACGAGGTTCCTTCAGCCCTATTTTATTTCACTTGATTTGATTTTATTTTAGTAGTAATAGTAAATGCGCTTTATTAGCCCCAGAATTAGAAGATCTGGTGGTATCGCGTGAACACATGTGTGATTTTTTTCCCCATCTCAGGCAAACGGCCCATTGACGAGGTTCCTTCAGCCCTATTTTATTCCACTTGATTTGATTTTATTTTAGTAGTAATAGTAAATGCGCTTTATTCGCCCCAGAATTAGAAGATCTGGTGGTATCGCGTGAACACATGTGTGATTTTTTTCCCCATCTCAGGCAAACGACCCATTGACGAGGGTCCTTCAGCCCTATTTTATTTGATTAGATTTGATTTGATTTTATTACTCGTTTATCCGCGAAGAGAAAGCTGTATCGCCGCTCGCTGCCGGCGAGCGGGGACACGAGATTTCTCGTAAGCGGTGGCGGCCTTTCTAGCGAAGATAAAGACTGGAAATGGACAATTTCGATGAGACCAACGAATCGAGAAGGTGAGAGTTCATCTATTCGATAATATGGTTATCCGAGAAGCTCGATCAGTCGAGGAGTGAGCAAGTAGCCAGCTGAGACCGCGAGAGTGCACGCGTCGCGGTGGTGACATAACGGTTGATGCATTCCAACGAGACCGAGGCTCCTGCGCCGCGTGCCGAGAGAAGAGATGCACCCGCGCCTCTTTGGAACTGCGCATCCCGTGGATTTACCCCGAACACTTTGCGAACACGTTTCCTCGTACGAATGCTGAAGTCGCTCAACCAAAAAAAAAAAAAAAAAACGAAATTTCTTTCGCGTCTCCTCTGCGTTTGCGATGATTCAATCATCGACACCGATCTGTCATTTGAACGCCCTTAATTAATTTAAAAAAGAACGTAACGTAAGAGACAAAGTGCCGCGGGCGAAAGTGCGAGCCGCTTACGTGACGACCGCGAGATAGCCGAATTGCGCACTTAAATTTCATCCCGCGCCTAAGTAAGCACTGTTTTACCGAGCGAACGCTTTTTAGTGTTTTTCTTTTTTATGTAAAAAAAAATCCCCTAAACAATAAGGAAGACGGTATTGTTCGTTTCCCTTTTTTTTATGTCTGAGAGACTCGGGTTATTTCCCACACCGATATACGGGCTTTGAGTGGCTGGGTTGGTTCTTCGCTCTGTGCCATACCCTCCGCGCGTGCACACACGCTTAAGTTCCGTGCGTGCGAGAGACTCGCTTTCACCGCGAGAACCGCGGCGCACACATGGCACGGGCGGGAAACACACTGTATCCGAGAGAAACTATTACACCGATACGGACACTCCGCAGTAACTCTTATAGAAGCAACCACTGTCATGTCAATTATTTCATAGGCCTCTCCTTTGCGTCAGAATTTCCCAAGAAGGTAGATCTCTCGTACACGGAATGGTTAATGTACCGAGCGAATGCAGTTTCCCTAAGAGGATTTAATACATTTTTCTTTTGCGTCCTTTTTTTTGCTCATGCAATGGAAATTACGGAAAAATGCGACGTTTAAAAAAAGTATAATCGTGCTTGTCAAAGGTCGATTAATAAAAAATATATATATTCGTGCAGTAGAATTCATACGATTTATTCCGAAGACTGGCAGGCGATTTTTTTCGAGCCGAAATGGTTCTTCCACCATTGCTCGATGCTTTCCCTAAATTGATTAAGAACATTTTATCGTTAAATACGAGAATACCCTCACAGTCAACAGTTGGAATTGAAATGAAAAAAAAAATAAAAACATATTGACGAATTGCACTCGCAGATTCCCGCGTGGCATTTGCCCCCAATTTTTCCCAATGACACACAGTTAGCATTGCAGTAGGCTAACGCCACACCGGGTTTGTAGGACAGCAAGTCGCAGGTGAACCGACGGTAGCGACGATGCGATTCTCCGGTCTGGACCTCTTTCGTTTCCGAAAAGTCGCCATCTCTGCTGGAATTCAACTCACCGAAATCTGCTATTTCGATAAATCGTTGAGGGATGCACACCGATAAAAAAATACGATTGAATGAACTAAAGATTCGGGCAGAGACGTTGAAGTGAATATTTTGTTGGTAGAGCTGATGGATCGGTAGCTTCACCGGCTGAAGGTAAACTCGACGATTAATTCTACTTTGTTGCATCGATTAATTATTTATAACGATAGCTGGTGATCATAAGGAGGAGACTCATCTTCGCGTCCGTCAGGCCAACCGCAACGTTCCAATCATCGGTGGATTGATAAACGATAGTGGATGTGCAGCTCACTGTCTGGGCAAGGGAAAAGCCGGTGGTCATTGCCGCAAAAAAATCTGCGAGTTCCGGCAGTCAGTTCACTGTTTTACGTTCTAATACCAATGCAACCATCAACCATGTATGTATCTATTTTATCGCGAAGTATTCTTCATTGATTCAGAGAAACCCACAGAGAACTCTGAGACCAAAGCTTCAGCTAAAAGAAATTCCCGTCTCTCCTTTGCATCAGAATTTCCCAAGAAGGTTGATCTCTCGTACACGGATTGGTTGATGTACCGCGCGAATGCAGTTTCCCGGAGAGGATTTAATTTTTAATTAACCTTTATCTGCATTTTTTTTATTTTATAATGGAAAAAAAAATCAACATTAAAAAAAAGTTTAATCGTTCTTGTCAAAGCTTGATTAATAAAAATACATTTTCGTACAGCAGAGTCCATAAAGTTGATGACGAAGGTTGGCAGGCGATTTGTCTATCCGAAATGGTTGTCCCACCATTCCTTGGGGCTTAGCCTAAATTCATTGAGAACATTTCATCGTAAAATACAAAAATACAGGCACAGTCACTAGTTTGAATGAAAATAAAAATAAACTGACGGATTGCACTCGCAGATGCCTGCCCTGCATGTGCCTCCAGCTTTTCCCAAGGACACACAGTTGGCATTGCAGGCCAACTTCGAAAGGTGGGCATGGGCGGACAGCAAGTCGCAGGTGATCCGACGGTAGCGAAGATGCGATTCTTCACTCTGGACCTCTTTCCCTTCCGAAAAGTCGACACCTTGGCTCGAATTCAATTCTCCGAAATCTGCTATTTCGATAAATCGTTAAGCGACGCACATTGATATAAAATACATTTGAATGAACTAAAGATTCGGGCAGGGAACGTCCCTGCCCGACATGAATATTTTGTTGGTAAAGCTAAAAGATCGGTCAGTTCAAACAATTTTTTGACGAGTTCACAAAAATATTTTTGCCTCATTGAAATATATTGTCCGACCAATTGAATCTTTATTCTAACGTCCCAGTCGTCGGTTGACGACGCGAAGCTTCGGTTGATTTAACAGTATTTTTTTATCAGTGCAACAGACAAGAGAGATTGTGGAGTCGTACCTTCCGCTGGTGCGGCGATAATCGCGGTTGCGGCGACAATCACTAGAACTGCCATCATCAAAGTCAACTTCGCCATTGCGGCGACAAAGACTCTACGAAGTTCGTCCGATAAAAGTATAAGCTCTCGGTGCGACGATGCACTGTGATGAAACTGCTCATTGAATCAGCTTTATATAGTCCCGCGATCCATCGTATTCACCTACCGTTCGTCCTCGTACACTTGTCACCCGAATAATTTATTCTTTGCCACAGCCAATGACTTTTAAAAAATTTGCGATTTTTTGTGTGCCTTCAACGCGCCTCACTGGCCCCAGCAGATTAGCAGATTAAGCTGAAGTGTTTGCTGATAACGATCAACGTCTGTGGCCCGAATCGGACCCGGTGGGACGCCCCGAAGAAATTATTCCAGTAGAAGTATAAACACTCGGCGGGCCAACGCACTGTGAATAAACTACTCATCAGATCAACTTCGTATAGCACAGCAGTGCTTCCCCACACACTTGTATACACGTTATCTGTTTGCTGTTTACGCGTCTCACCGGACGCAGCAGATTTCCAGATAAGGCTTTAAGATAAAGTGTTCGCTGAGAGCGAGCAAAGTTTGCGAGCCTAATCAGGCCAGGGGCGACTCTGCGAAAAAATTATTCGGGTACAGTGGACTCTCCGTAATATAGCACTCTGTAATATCGCGTCTCCCCTCAATTCTCTCTTTAAGTTGTCTCACTGTGAGGGGAATACTTCCCTCACTATACAGCATCGCTCTGGTGGCGAGGCTACCCGGGCGGTTTCGCGCCTGCCTCATTTACATCCGTCTCTTTCCGAAGATCAACCTATTAGAATACACAGTAAAAAAAAAAATTATACTTTTTACAACAAATTATTGTCCACAAATTTCCACCATTTTTTATTTGTTAATAAAAAATGTAAAAAAGTGACAAACGAGTTTGTCACTTTTTTAACAAAATCATTTTTTTAAAAATGGCCCATTCTGATTTTACGAAATTATTTTTTTACTGTGTGGAGAGGACGACATTCCATAATTTCAAAGCTCCGAGTGCCCGATATTACGGAGAGTCGACTGTACCATCTGTTCGGGGAAGAACTGTACAGGCTTCTGACGCAGTGATGAACTATATAAACCGAGTTCGATGCGTCGTATTTCAACAGTACGGTTATAGCACCGAGAGTTGATACTTTTACCCGAGTAATCGAACAAAGATCTTGAGCGCAATGACAAAGTTCATGCTGACGATGGCACTTCTGCTAATAGTCGCCGCAGCGATGACCGTAGCTGCACCGGTTGAAGGTAAACACTCGACGATTAATCATACTTTGTTGCATCGGTTAATTATTTATAAAAATAGCAGGTGATCATAAGGAGGAGACTCATCTTCGCGTCCGTCGGGCCACGTGCAATGTTCCAATCATCGGTGGATTGATAAATGATACCGGATGCGCAGCGCACTGTCTGAGCAAGGGAAAAGCTGGTGGTCATTGCCGCAACGGCATCTGCCAGTGCCGGAAGTCAGTTTATTTTTTTTTACGTTCTAAGGGTCGAATTTTAAGACATTAGTTTAAACTTGAGATTGAACTTAATATCAAAGCTTGGCACGAACTTCATTGCGTACTTAAGGTCTATTTTACGTTCGAACTTACTATAGAACCTTAGTTCGAATCTGATTTCGTGCTTAAATCTGATCTTGAGTTTAATCTTAATTTTGAACTTGAACTTAATCTTATGTGTGAACTTGAATTTAATCTTAAGTTTGAACTTGAATTTAATCTTACGATTGAACTCAAACGAAAATCCCATTTCATTTCACACTTGGCTCGAACTTAAGACAGATCTTAAGCACGTTATGAAGTTCGGGCCAAACTTAGATCTTATGTGCGATCTCAAAAGCGATCTTAAGTCAAAACTACGTCTTAAAATGCGACCCTAAGACCATTGTAACCATCAATCATGTACGTATGTACTTTACCGGAAAGTGTTCTTCATTGATTCAGGGAAACCCTCAAGGAACTCTGGGACCAACGCTTCGGCTAGAAAAACTCCCTACCTCAACCTTCGGAATTAATTCTATCGGCTCCGATCTACGAATATTAATTTTTTGATCGTGCCTTTGCAATTACTATTTACCGTTTGATACACCAAAATAAAGCGACGAAACTAACGTGGTTTGGTCAACATGGGGATCGCCGCGATCCCTCGAGGGGATCGACAGCCGGACATCCGGTCGAGGAAAAAAAAAATTATTTATCGAAAATATTGCGCAACGACTATTAGGTAGTCAACGTTCACACGTGTGTGCAACGTTTAAGGCGTGTAGGAGATTCGATTACGTACCTGTGACTCTGTGGGTCGAAGATGGCACAAGAGTACGGTGACCCATATGGCCGCCACTCCTCTTATAAGCATTTTCTGCAACAAATAAAACGAAACAATGATTATCAAACGATCGGCAAGAACGTCCACGAACATCGTCTCTTTGCTCCAAAAATCTGTTTATTTTTCAATACATTTTTTTTATAACACCAAAACAATGTATTTTATCAAATAATGGCCGTATGAAGATTTGCTCAATGTCGGTCGATCATTTCGTTCCCAGAGAGCAGCTTCGATAGCCTTGACATAGGATTGGCATTAAAAACGATCTATTTTTTTAAATTCTTTTTGACATCAAAACAATGATTTTTATCAAATAATAGTCGTATGAGGATTTCCTCAATGCCGCTCGATCTTTTCGTTCCCAGAGCGAAACTTCGATAGCCTTGACATCGGATCGGCATTAAAAGCTCTTTATTATTTATTTTTTCTTCCTACCATCCTATTACCGTGCGGAGAGCCTCGGTGCCTCGAAGAATTTCTCATCCTCCCCGGGCAGGGCTCCGCGATTCCGGGTGCACGCTCGAGAGCCGCGGGTGAAGCGAGACCGGGTTGCAGGGTCGACTGCACCGCTAGCCAGTCATCCCCGTGCGGTATAATAACCGGTCTCTCTCTCTCTCTCCTCCGCTTCGTATCGTTCCAGTAATTCATAGGGAACGTGCTCGATCTTTCTCCGCCGTGGTACAATCCGGCTCCTCTATACTCTTCCTTCGCGGTTCGTCGAGTAACAAGAAGCCGCGGCAAGACGGTGAATTACTCCGAGACTTTGCAAAGTTTAAACCCTTTACGAGCCGCGGATTTATCTCCGCTCATAGGCGCTACCGCAGCAGCGCTTTAGGTCGATTGCGTGTCCGGCAGTTTCTTTTCGGCACGGTCTTGAGCGTTGCGAGCCGTGAAGGCTCAATTTTATTCGCGACTTCGAGACTTGCGGAAAATGTGAACGTCGACCTCGGGATGACCGAAGACTGCAACACTGCTGTTTTCTCCATAAAAGACCGTGAGAGACAAGTGCATCGTCGGGGTCATCGCTTAATTATTTCGCTCAAGAATAATATTTTTTTAATTTCTCTTCTCGGCAGTTACATTACAATATCTCGATTGAATCGCGGGGGAGGCGGCTGCTGTCGAGAACTCTCGCTGGAAACATTATCCCACGTGTATTATGTACTACACAAGCGTATCTCGTATGCAACAAGTAGGCGCCATTAGTCACGCGCAAAGAGCGACGCACTTACGTGGGACGCCGGAGACGAGCGGGGAGGCAAACGTGAGATTTTAACATCCTCTTCAACCGGTGGGATGGAAAACATATAGCGCTTATCTCCTCGGAAATGCAAAAGATAAATAAATAAATAAATAAATAATTAATTTGTTGAATGAATTTTGTAGTCCTGTAAACCGATGAGACATAAGAGCGACGGAAACTACCACATGTAGTTCATTGGCTAGGAAAAATTCTTGTGGCTCTTGGAAAGGAAAGTCGTTCGGTCGGCGATGTATAGCGACACCTCAACTGCAACACCTTCTCCCACGTTATACAGATGGATGCATGTGCGATAAATGCGAGCATAAAAAGTACATGCATGGTTGAGCTCGTTATTCGTGCGGTAATAGCCGCAGCGTCAGTTCCACCGGGCCACAATGCAACGAGACGAAGTGACGCAACGACCAGAGCAGAAGAAAAAAGAAAAAGCAATAACGAGCGGGCGTAATCGGTAGTCTGAGCTCGCCTCGTGGGAAGTGACCGAGTATCCCGCGGTTTTGAGACGCACAGGTGTCGCTGCCGATCACGAAAGTTGCCCATCCGGGGCGATATCGCTCCGAGTTCCGTGGGCAACGTTTGTGCAACCACTCATTGTCCCCGTCGTGCATAGAGGACCCAATTTCTCTCGCAGCTTTATCTCCGTCTCGTCGCGGCACTCTCCCCGAGTGAAATAAGTGGAACGAATGACTAATCCGTCCCGAGACGAGATTGGCACTTTGGTCACCGTCTGCGAATACAACAATTAGCCCTCGAGAAGCGGGTTGCAATTACACCGCAAGGCAAATCTCGGCGAGAAAAAATAAAAAATTAAATTTAAATGCTCGAAATCCTGCCCGGTCTGATGGGCAGAAATAATTTGCGATAAAGGAAAGCAAGCGAAAGCAGTTAGACAAAAATTTCCAATTTTGTAAAAGTGTTTGTCCTATCCGATCCTCGCATATTCAGTAAAACACCTTCTACCTACTGTTATCGAACGGTCTCAACGGAGGAATGAAAGAAAAAAAAGTAGACGTGACAGTAACGGAGTTTGTTTTGTTTTGGTTTTGGTTTCTCATCGGGTTTGATCGAACTCGCTTCAGATAAAAACTAAGAAGGAAAAAATTTGTCATTTTCTTGAATAAATTCCTTTGAGCTCAATATTTTGTAGTAGCTTTCGGTTATTTAATTATCTACGGAATGAGAGACACGATCAGGAAGGCGAGAGCTCGCAAGAGAGCTTGAGATCGCTGCGTGTGGCGATCCAACGAAACGTAGGAGATTCGAGACGCATTTTTTGGTGGTGGCGAAACACCCACGAAATCGTCGATTCCATCGAGAAAATTATCGGAGTCTCCGCTGCACTACTCGACCCTATCTATCCTGGCCCGAACCATCCAGCACGATAATTACCTATCCTATCGTAGTAGGCACCTAACGGTAACAGTGACGAGTGATCCGAAGCTTCATGTAGGCACTCGCGCTGATACTCTTATCCTCGGTACTGCGCTGTCCCGTACAAGACGAACGTTCTCCGTACAAGCGCGCGCGCACACACACACACACGTATACATCCGTCTACCCCGAGCTCAACTCTCGGCATCGACCATATAAAACCGGTAAAACTTGCAACCCGGTTATCGCATCGGCGATACATCGAGTGACTTCCGAGGCCAGGAAGTCACGTTACACGAGCTGACTCACGAAGAACAAAATAGGGAACGCACATTGCGATAGACACGACCACTCACGTAACGAAATACCCCAAAAGTTTCATTCCATGACATCCTTTCTCACGAATCGTCGACCCCGCGTCGTAATTCATTACGTAGCGGCGGAGACACAGAGAACAGAGTTGGATTGTACTCCGGGTACAATCTAACTCCCATAAGAGAAGGTACACATATGTATATATGTATATATATATATATATTTTTTTTTACCTGAGCCCAGTGTTTCGCCTCCAACTTTCTCAAAGTCTCATTGTTCTCAATGTTACATATACACACACATATATATATATATATATATATATATATATATATATATATATCATTTTTTATGGTATCATATAATGCCCCGTGTGCTCCGACGTATTTCGGGCCGCAGGCCAGATTACGGCCCGCATGCAGGTGAAACGTCGAGCGGACGAACGATGATTCGTGCAGGGAGAGTAAAATAATCGAAGAGGCAAAGTCGGTCAGCCCCGATCGTGGAGCTATAGGTAGAAAGTATATTCGGACAGTCCGTTAACTCGTTCGTAACGGTGCCCGTTTAAAAGTGAACAATGAGTCGACGAGCCCGGAGCCCTCTCTTGGACGCCGTGGCTCAGCCGAGTCCCGAGGCCCTCGTGATTATTCCGTTCGCCGGCACTATTCCTACACTCCTATGCACGATGTACACCGGAGGAGCGTCAACGAAGCGCGAAACGTGGTGTACACGATTTTACAGCTGTAGGTGTGGAAGATAGTATTAGTACGGGCCCGAAGCACATTGCGAGGAGACGGGGAGGCACCCGGGAGTGGAACTCCCGGGAGTAGGCCGAGCAACGGTTATTATGTACGCACTTGCGATCATTCCGACGCTCGGCGCTTCCGGATTCGCCAGAAAAGCCGACGAGGATTCTCGCGAGAACGTTAGTCACTCTTAAGTTAAAAAAAAAAAAAAAAAAAAAAAAATGAAAAATCGATTTAACCCAATTTCGCGCTCGGGGACGGTGTTTAACCCTTTAATGGTCAGTGGGAAGATGCATATAATTCTTTTCTCAAACAAAAACAATGCTGTCGAAACAAAAAATTCTATATGGAGAAATGACCGTGTATCTAGTTTTGGTATGATTTCTTTTTTCTAACTTCGATAGAATAATTCACAGACCTTGCGTAGGACAACGGTGGAAAATTGCCGATTGACCAATTACTCATTACTCCGTAGCGAGCGATGAGGCTCGTTACTTCCTCTGGAAATTCTATAACCTTCTGGGGAGTAACGATCATTGGCGAATGCAACGATTTTGTGACGCAAGAAATGTGGTTGTTTTAATGAAGTCGGAAAAAAATAATCGTATGCTACACAGGAAGGAGAGGATTTTGTGGACCTAAAGATATCCGCACGATATCAAATTTCATTCACGGCAAGTCTGTCTATGCACGGCTTCGGGAAGAAAAAAAAATGGTTTACTTTTAGCATTTTTTTTTTGCCCCAAGCGAAGTTTGTTCGATGCAAAAAACGACCGTTATAACTTGATGAAATTTAGTCTCATGCATCTTCGTGACCCAGTGGATGTTCACCTCATGTGATTTCTGTCCTCGCTTCGCTCGGGCAGAAAACTTCACGCTCGGCGAAAATCGCGCGCTTCATTCCCTCGCAGCGTAATATACTATCTTGTTCTAATATATTTTTTTTTTTTTACCGCGTATAGCGGAACATTTCAATTGAGTGGGAAGCGATATTTCCGATACCGGTTGAGGGGTTGGATAATAATGGACTGCGAGTGTCGACCGCAGATTGTAGAGTGGATGAGGAAGCCACCTCGTGAACTACGTGTCCGCACAGTAGTTTAACCCAGATCCTGTTTGTCCGCGGACGGAGACGTCCCGACCGGTGTGCGAATTATTGCTATAAATATATCAAACGCGGCATTTAAGTGACACTGGCAAGTTGCCATGCGCAAAACAGCTGCACGCTAGGAGAACTCGAGCAGCCGGGCCGCTTCTCCGGCTGTACTCCTTTCCGCGTCGGTTAACGGTAAGAGGACGTAGCGATCCTCGCGAGGATATTCCGTTTCTTCGACTGATCTATCGTAAAACGACGAGCGCACGATCTTAACGACCCGCCGTTTAACATCACCGACGATATATTTTTCGTTCTTTTTCGCTTACAAAAGTCAATGATCGTCGGTCGAGGAGGAATCATAATCGAATCGACAGGGATTGAAGCGCGCCACGTGAAATCCCGAGCGAATATCTACGCGGGAAAAATCAAAGTGTCGGAGCGCTCGCGCATTCCTCGGTCAACAATTCCCCCCCCGACCCTTCCTGTATCGGTTAACGGTTTCGCACGCCGGATCTCTCCCCCTTTCGCTCACGTATGGCAAGTAAATTACGCGAAATACGGTAATTACTACGGTATAGACCGAAGGCTTCTCCGCAGACCCGGGTTATACGCTAAACCGATTTTTGTTTTTCCCTCGATTCGCGTCCATGAAACCGCATCGAACCGGCGAATAAATAATCGTGCGTGGCTATGATTCAACTGAACGTCGAACTGAACGACGAAGGGCCAACCGAGTCGGGATATACAAAGAGAAAAGTGTGCACATCGTAGATCGATCCTTATAACGACGAGTGAGGCGGAAACGAGACTCGACCCTGACGAAGGATGTTCGGCTGCGTTGCACCTCGGGATCACTCGATCCTATCCAATTTCATCGGCCACGTTCATGAGTCACCGATACCGGGTTACGAGTTTCCACAATGATAATTCAACATACTTGTACGCGCACTCGCTTCTACCGAGATCAGGCTCCGTTGTGTAACGTCCACGTACGTCCTCAGCGTTTCGAAGCGTGCCCGGATAGAGACAGCCTCGTGGAGCATAAAGTCAGGGGCAAATAATAATAATAATAATAATAATCATTATTATAACGATGATAATTATAATTATTAATATAACGATGATAATAATTATTATTAATATAATGACGATAATAATAATAGTAAGGCGAGTGCAGCATAAGGGTTGCGGAGATCGAATCGGACTCTGCCGTGCACGTGTAAATTCTGTAGGTGTCGATCACGGAGCCGAAGTACCGCTGGAAATTGTCCCAGTCGGGCAAGAGGCATCGTACTTCTACCGAGATCAGGCTCCACTGTGTAACGTCCACGTACGTCCTCAGCGTTTCGAAGCGTGCCCGGATAGAGGCAGCCTCGTGGAGCATAAAGTCAGGGGCAAATAATAATAATAATAATAATAATAATCATTATTATCAAATAATAATAAAATAATTCTTATAATGATGATAATTATAATTATGAATATAACGATGATAATAGTTATTATTAATATAATGATGATAATGATAATAATAACGCGAGTGCAGCATAAGGTTGCGGAGATCGAATCCGACTCTGCCGTGCACGTGTAAATTCTGTAGGCTGGGAGGTGTCGATCACGGAGCCGAAGTACCGCAGGAAATTGTCCCAGTCGGGCAAGAGGCATCGTATCAGATTTCCGGCGTACATCGGCCGGACTTATTTGGAGCGAAGACTTCCGGCCGTGCAGCCGTACCGCTGACGGAATATCGAATCGATAACGGCTCACAGAATATCGGTGTGCTTGACGGATAATCAGGTAACCGTAGTCGAGAATTATGAAAGAGGCTTCCTCGCCATGTTATTGTTGTACCAATTTAATCGTCGTCTCGGCATTCTGTCGATCGATCGTTAAGAAAGGAAGTTATTAATTGAGGATGAAGGAGAACCCTATTGTTGTTGTGGTTGGAAAATCGTGAGAATAGGGAGAGAGAGCGTCGATCCTCGACGAGTATGCGAAAGAGCCGGACATGTCGATCGCGAAGACCGGACTCGATAGTTTCTCGATCGGTGCATTCGTCGTCGTGTACGCTGGACGGGTTCAGTGAGATCGATGCTTCGGAAACAAGTTTATAGTTTTTCTCTCCTCCAAGAGAGTAAAGATCGCGTTGGTACGAGGCTGGCACCACTGGTGACGTTCATTCCTATCCGTCGCCTCGCTCGACGTTGCCCTCGCAGAGGCTCGGAGAAAATTGCAGCTCTTTCAGTCGTTACCGGACGACGGCAAATTTCGCTGAAAGTCGAAGTTCGATAAAAAGGAAGAGCCGAGACGTTCTCGCTGGATGCAGTCCCGAGGTCTTTGCTCTTTCGCTCCGTTGACTCTTTGGGCACTCGGCGAGTGCGCAAGGGCACACGCGCGCGCGCATGCGCGTCACGATAACGATAATATACAGTTAAAGCGCGCGCATGCGCATGGCGAGCTCGAGTACGAAAAAAGAATGAAGATCTCTTCTTGTTCACTCGGCTCACGTGCACAGGTGAGCAACTCCGTACGCCCACGAGCTCATCAAGCCATCCCGGGACGCGTTATAAATATCAACGGGAACGCGCGCTCCGCATCGTAAAGCCACGAGCCATGATAAATATTAAAATGAGAAGAAAATAATTGAAGAAAAACATAATATATGGAGCAGTTGAATACAATGTCAGTGACACGACGGGCTATTCGCGAGAGCTCCGCGGCCTTGAGCGCGCGACCGTGGAAAATTAACGGAATTAAAAAGAAAAAAAAAAAAAAAAAAAGAACCGATAAAAGCAGAAACGATCATCCTGACGCTAAATTTCATCAAGTTCTAACGGTTGTGTTTTACATAGCACAAAATTCGCTCAAGTTCAACTCGAACATCAAAATTCCTACAAGTGACCAATATTTTTTTTTTCCTAAAGCATAGCATCGAGTCTTGCCAAAGATGAAATTTGACGTCATGCAGATATCTTCAGGCTCATCAGAAATTCATGCCAAAATGATATTTGAAAGTTACAATTTCGCGGGATTTCATTCCAACGCGTCAATATTTACGATACTTCATCGAGTTATCCAGTCTTTTTTTTTTTTTTTTGATTGTTCTCAGCACTCGTCGGTACGATATTTTTTCCTGTTAAACGAAACACGGTGAATCGGGTGTTGTATCTATTAAATCACAGTATATACCACACTGCCCTCGTTCCGTCGGTGGCTCGTCGAGTTAATTGCACCTTCCAAAGTATGTAATACCGCTCGACCGGCTCGATGAAAAATTTTCTCATTGCGCCTCGGCACAAAGAGCCCGGGTTAGCGCATACATATATACATATTCTCGGTGGGTTAATTGCCGAGGATCGTTTAACTGTAATTGTCTTAACGTTAGCCGAGTTAATAGCGCAGTCATCGATACGAACGATTCCGAGACGGGAGAGACTCTCGCGCACACCGCCCTGTTATCCTAGGCCAATTAGACGAATATTCACCGTTAACGAATGAAGATGTGCTCAACTCGTTAGTACAACGACTATACCCGGAGAACTATAATTATTGTCATATTTGTGCGCATACCGTACGATACGCCGAGCACTCAGACTCTCACGAAGATTCGATCGGAGCGATTCTTTTGACCTGCGCCTCTACGACAACGATTCCAACGTGAACCTTTGCCGCTCGACGAATCATTGCGCAACGCCGATGTTTAAAAACAAAAATTTCATTCCCCTTCCGTCCGATCGAAACAATCCGCTCCGACAATGACAACGCGGATCGAACCCGCTGCGAATCCGCGGATACGGTTATGGTTGGGGCTTTCGAGAAACCGCGATCAGTCACGGAGAAAGCCGCCCGAGGAGAAATCCTATCGGAAGCTGCGCGCTGAGACACTCCGGATCTCCGTGCTCGCATACCGGAAACGGTCATTCCGACCAGCAATTAATTCTCATATAATATGCATCGGCAGCATCATTTTTCGAAAATCTTAACGAACAGAGACCACTTTTGCCGACGGCGATAATCATCGGGCAGCGCCGCTGTATTATCATCGACGAAGCGGTTTCGTTTCTGGATAGGAATGCAAACAGATTGAACAAAAAAATTAACGATAATGATTATAATTTATTTTTTATTTTATTTTTATTTTTATTTTTTTTTTCAGTTTCTCGAGGATTTCTCGCGGTGTGGAAGGATATTTCGCTTTTGCTCGGAGCACGCTCGCCGCGGAGGCTCGAGCTCGTCTCGGGAGGTTCGTCGACCCGCTGCCTCGCGGTTGGCCTGGAAAATGCGCGCCTCGCGAGCCACGTGCCTGGACATGGCAAATGCCCGGAGAGCGCGTCAATGAAGAGGCTATCGCGCCGCTGGCTCGCGAACATCGATCGACCGAACGATCGTCGCTGAGTGAAAAGGTAGGAGTTTTATTTAAATTTTTTGTCGTTTGACCCAGTGAACGAATGCCGTCTTGCGTCGGCTGAGAACGCCGCGCAGCCCGTCCGTGCAGCGCGAGGTGCGCACTCTCGAGGGCGCACCTTGCCAGACGCCCGGCTGCACGCCCGGTGTGCATAGAGAAAACGCCGAGCCGGCGCAGCTGTGCTGCAGGGAGCGATGCATGCGGTGTAAGAATTCGAGCCAACGATTCTAGTAGCCACGAACAGGTATTCAGGCAGGTAGACAGCGAGGCAAGGGCGTGGCCACACTGGCCCAGTTTGTCCGTACGGGACTGATGGAACTGACCAAAATTTTTACCAAACGAAGATCTTGAACGTCGTCGCCTAAGATCTTTATTTAACCAAAACTTTGGTCGTCGATTCTCAACTATAAATTTCGACATCGTCTGAGAGGTTTTTTTTTTTCTAAAAAATCTTGGACGACGACGTGTAAGACCTTTTTTTTTATACGACTTTATTTTCGTAGACAATTACTCGCTAAATTGGCACATTAACGGACGGTCTAACGATCCAAGTCACAATTAGGAGCGAAATTTTAGTGATGAGTGTATTCGTTAATAGAAGAAGCGATTACCGTTCGTAATTATAAGGGGAATATTAATTGCCCGACCGAGTTAAATTTCACCGTTGAACGGTTTCTTTTAAAGCAAATCTTTAGAAATTTCTCGTTACATTTTAATCTCCCTGTTATGAATAAAAAGCTATTTTCACTCGGCCTCCAGATAGATAGATCGATCGAGCATCGGCTCGATCGATCTATCTATCTGGAATAGATAATTCCAAGAGCACAGATAACTCCGAAAATTCCAAGAGCGAATCTGTATATACATATATATAATATATATCTATATATATTATATTCGTATCTTAGTCGAGTTGTCAAACGAGTTTTTCGTCTCGAAAATTTCGACACGTTTCAACGACAGAAGTCTCCCGGTGCCACGTGATAATCGGAGAATTCTCGACGAGACAGCCCGGAATAAATTTTTCAAACGCTGCGTAACTTCGCCTCCGGCGTGTCGTATATATCGCGAACGTTTCATTTATTTTTACGATTTTTTTTTTTTGTTTTTTATTATTATCATCAGCATATTTATTTTCCTCGTTTTATTTTTTATCCCAAGTCGATCTCGAGGAACTCGTCTCGACGGTAGACTTTGATGCGACCTTGAGAGCAGAATTCATCTTGCCTTTTATACCCGGGACTTTGGAGTCTGCGAGATTTTTTTCCGGCAGTTCGCCGGCCTGTTTCTAAATAAAGAGCCGCCCGAGGACAGCACAATGGCCAGAGCGGGGAGAGCACTTCGTGAATTCGTTTATGCATCCTCGCGAGTGCATTCACACGGCGCACAGGGTCGTGCACAAGCAGGAGCAACAACAGCGCGCCCACCTACATACCCACCTACCTTCCTTCGCAGCCTACCCGTCTACCTACAAAAGAACCGAGGAATACGAGAGAGGAGAAAGAAAAAAAAAGACCCACGAAGGTTCCTTCAGCGTCCCCTGATCAGGCCTGAGCTCTCCGGCGCGGCTCACGGTACATTCGCTCCGACAGACCAGCCACCGACTCACGATTTTCACCCGAGAGTCCCTTCCAAAGAGACCCACCTCCGCAAAATTGCGGTTTCGCAATCCCCAATAAATTATCTCGCATTATTGTCCTTGGCTCTCGGACAGATCGAACGAATAGGCGGAACGATTTTCACTGCGCAATCGTCATCTTGGATAAAAATTTGCTGTCGGATTGTGCAATTTTCCTCTGCCGGAGCTCTCAACCTTTCTCCCATTACAGTCACGAAAATTTGCTTCGATACGGCAAGAGGAAAAACAAATATACAGACTGAAAAAACAATACGCTACGAATCAACTCGAGATTCGGGCAGGGACTTTCAAATAAATATTTTCTTGGTCCAACTAAGAGATTGGTTAGATCAACCATTCTTCGGATAATCTTCAATCAAAATATTTTTGAGGAATTCACATATTTTCTTCGACGAACTAAATACTTATGTGAATCGTCCCTGCCCGATTCTTCGGTCGATTCAGACGCATTTATTTTATCGGTGTAAAATATTTGCAGTTTTTCCCAGTGCCGAGATCCGCTCCAACACTGCAGCGATGACGATGAGAAGGAAACAGCGAGTCTTCACCCTCGTTACTCTAGCGCTCTACCCACCGCGCATAATAACTCATAATTTCGCCGAGTGCTTAGCCACAGCCGTTGCACACTATGTAGCATCCTCGGATCCGCGTGTATAATAAATGTGTCTTAACACCGAGGTGTGTATACTGCGGTGCAGCGTAAGGAGAAGAAAAAAAAAAAAAATTATACTATACATACGTTTGCCGGTGCGTTCACCTCCTATGCCTATGAAGTAGTCCTGCTTGCGGAGCACATGAAGCACTTTAGAGGTAGGATCGTTGCTCGGTAGAGTTCCGGAACGGAGAATCCCTCTCACGTTACCGTATCCCGATGGGCGGTCTTCTCCGGGCACTCGAACGTAAATTAATAAATAAATAAAAATTACACTTCACACCGCGCAGTTAAGTCCAGACCAATAAATAAATAGTATTTAATTTTTTGCGAAGAAAAGGAAACAAACGTTACTACATAAGATAAGATATTGAGATTCCGACGAGTGAAAGAATTCGATCGGTCGGTTCGGGCCGTATGCGCGCCGCGAGCTCGAGGTACGATCTACAGACGTGACCGAATAATAACGAGTAACGGATTGATACGCGCCGCGTTTAATGTGGATTCAGGGTCACGGAGCTCCTTCCCTCCGGCCCGACGTTTCGAGACTGAGGCCTCCGGTAGAACGGGGCCCAGGTGAACGGCGCGCTGTTACCTGCCTGTCCAGGGTCCCTCGCTCTTTCTCTGTCCTCCACCTCCCGCTTGTCTCGCTCCGCCGTAGTCCTTTCTCCGTCTTTCTCGGGCGGCTCGCTCGCTTTCTTGGCCCCGTCGTGGAAGGCCGGGGAGGAAGAAGAAGAAGAACCAGAGTGCGGCGATGGTGGAGGAGAGCGAGTCGTTTCGGTTCGGGGCTCGGAGGAATCGGCGAGTCTCGGAACTCTTCGGCTCTTCCCTCGCGGCGTCTCGGATACGTTTACGGGTGTTCTATTCGCAGTGCGCACGTTTTCATGTCGCACACGCTCCTCGCCACGAGGAAACGCGTATTTTGTTGACTCGGCCACCGGCTAGAGATTAAACGATTTTTGCAAAAAAGAGATTTTTTTTTTAAAGCAGAAAGTAGTCTTCCGTGAGTCTGATGGAAGATGCGATGCGCGATGCGCGAGTCGCGCATGCGCGCCGAACGTGGACCCTGGCAGCGCGCGTCTTACCGGTGATTTCATCGGCGGAGACACCGATGCTCGATTCATCTGCACAAGCAGTGTTGTTCTTGTCAAATTCTCTCAGTGGTCGAATTTTAAGACGTTAGTTTTAACGAAAGATCATTTTTGGTATCACAGTTTGACCCGAACTTCATTGCGTGCTTAAGATCTATCCTAAGTTCAAACTTACGATCGAATCTCAGTTCGAACTTCATTTCGTGCTTAAGTTTCATCTTAAATTCGAACTTGAGTTCGAACTCGAGCTACACTCGAATTTGAGTTTAGACTTAAGTCCAAACGGAAAATCGAACTTAAGCACGAAACCAAGTTCGAACTTAAGATAGATCTTAAGCGCGGAATAAAGATTGGGCAAAACTTCGATCTCAAGAGCGATCTTAAGTTCAAAGTGACGTCTCAAAATTCGACCCTTATTTTCTTTTTCCCCTTCTTTACATTTGATAGTTCCAAAAGATGTTCCATTCTCTCTTTTGGCTCGCTCGCTGAGGAAGCTTTGTTTTTATCAACTGTATTTACTACGCTCGTTACATTCGGTATTGTGGGAAGGTGAACGCTCGTACGGAGCATGCAGCGGGAGAGCGTTCAGCAAAAAAATCATCGGACTCTCGGAGAGGTTGCAGGACGCGGACACGCTCATAAGTGTATTCCGTTAGCAGTTATCGGGTCTGCTGCACTTTGAGGCGTTCAACCCGGCAACTGGCTGCACGCAGTCCTCGCTGCAAAACTCCGGCGTTCAACGTGCAACCTCCGCTTGGTTTCCTCGGGCCGCGAACGACGCCGAGAAGCACGCACTGGTCGGGACTTCTGCAATTTTTATAAACAATCATGATAATAATAAAGCCCGGTACGAGAAGCCAGAAGCCGATTCTTAGATCGTTCAGCTGAGCATGGAAAAGCCCCTTTCTCCATCCCGTGGCGGATAATCTACGAAACTAAAATGTCGGTACGGGGTAAACTGTTGAACTTGGATGTTTTTCTTCGGTTACTCGCTGGATACACTCGACTGAGCTCGGTGGGTTTTTACCAGGCGATGTATTAATATTAAACCCCGTAGCTTCGCTTTTGTACGGCGCCGAACGTAAGATTGCAGGCTCTGCGCGATGTTCGCTGCACTTCTGTGCAAAGCAGATGGACGAACATCGCCGGCTCAACGCGCTCCCCCGATCCTCTAATCCTCCTCCCTAACTCTATCGGAGCGCTCTTTCGCGCTTCGAGAATTCGAGAACGGCTCCCGCCTCGGACGTTATTGCAGTATCACAAGCCTTTCGTCGGTCCTGAGTCGTTGAGCTTCTTCTTTTCCCCGCTCCCTCTTGGGTTTCTTACAGACCGCGAGTGCTCGCACATATTTTATTTTATTTCATCTCGTTCCATCGCGGAAGTTATGCGCCACCGGTTTACGAGCCACTGGAGAACGAGGTACTGCGGAGCCGGGATGGTCCATCCAGTAGGTCAGTCAAGCGCGATCGAATGTATATCGTTCGCATTTTGTTCTTTTATTTCATCCTCTTTATCCTCTTCATCTTCTTCCCAGCAACGGACCTTCGTCATCCTTGAACCCCGAGAGCCAAAGAATTTACGGCGCTAACGTATATCGATGCGTGTTTACCGAGTCGCGTAGGCGGCTCGAGAGGACGATGACGCGATCGGCATTGGGAAGAGACTTGAGCCCGAGTTTGCGGATGTCTCGACGAGCATGAATCACGATATGAATTTCATTCCTCTGCTTCATTCGAGATAAAATCTTATACGTGACATTTTTTTTTACCATTTTTTAAACATCTTATTTAAACGTCGAAAGAAAGTCGTTCGTCGCATACGAACTAGGCCGTCGAAGAGCGGGGCAAGACGGACTGTTTCTTTTTTATTTCGCGGGAAGTAAAAGAAGTTTCATCTCAAAATCGGTAACGGGTCTATTTTGCGCCGCTCTTCGAGCCGGTATAAAATAATTATTCCCGAACATAATTAAAATGTCATACTTAAAATGTCATTAAATGTCATACAAAATATCATTTACAAAAACGAAGGGACGTTTCCCAGTTTGTTAAATTAATCTTTTAAAATAAAATCAAAAAATGAATTGTCAAAATCATTGTTATTGAAAAGTTTAGCTAGATGATCACATTTTTTGGATGTCATGCTACTCATTGAGTATCCGTAATGCGAGTGTGTTCTCAAAGAGTTCTTGTACTTGGTACTTGAAATCGTAAAAAAGTAGTTGAACTACTAAAAAAACTACTCGCGTACTGCAATTACATACTCGAAGTACCAAAAAGTACCCGGTTACTTCATGTGCTGCCCAGCCCAATACAATACCGTATCGAAAGATCATCACGGTTTTACTCGGGCGTCCAGCGATGGGCCATATGTATGCTACGAGTCTCCGATCGGCACGGCCTTCGCGGAGACTCGTCATCGAGGATTAGGCACTTTTGGCAGGGCGTCGACCCGGAGAGAAAACCGTTCGTTCGGACACTCTTCCGACGATGTAAACGTGCGCCAGGATTCTCGCACAGGTGGACACAAAACATATGGGAACTTATATATATATACATACACATACACACACAGACACACACCTATAGTCACCGTAGACATATTCCAACACGTACAACTCTCTCGCGCACAGCTCGAGACCCACAGGCAACAGGTAGAGGCTCTCTCGCGTACACGCTCGTTTCCCCGTTTACCTTGTGCCAGGTGCCCTACAAAACTTGGCACGAATTGCACCGTCAACGTGCCAACATACACAAACCTCGTTCTTTTCCTTTTTTTTTTTTTTTTTTGAAATCGTTCTTGTCAATTATTTCTTGATTACAGTGATCATGTCATTGAAGGTCATTAACCCGTTTCATAAATCATAAATAATATAATAATCGAATTATAATTGTACGTCCCGGAAACAAAAAAAACGTTGTCACCTCGACTGTGATTGGCCTCTGCGGAAGACAATTGCCTCCACCGTAATATCTTCGTGGCCATCCAGGTGATCGTTCCATAATTCAATAAGCGTGTCCCGCGACCGTCCGTCGCCGGCTTCATAGTCGAAAGGTTCGTGCTGACGGGAGCGCGGTTATGTATCATCTTCGATCGTGGACGGCGAACGCGGGAGGGGCACAGTCGTCGATTCGATCGGCATGCCGGTGACGGCGATGCTCGCGGCTGAGGGAATTCGAATTCCTTTGCCGGCTCGCGCAGCGGGGTGTGACACACCGACGCCCGTTTAATCGAACGGGTTGACGGGCCGTTGTCGGCGGAGCGGTGGTTAACTGGCACGCTGCTACGGCGCTGAGGAACCGCGCGGTAGCAGGGCACTAAGTATGCAGAAGCGGATCGAACGGCGAAGGTGACGGAGGCCAGGACGGAGAACCGACAGGAAGCTGCCAAGCTTAACGGTACCGAGAGCCAACCCGGTAACTCCGCAACCGATCTAGCGATGTCCATAATGCGATGTGCCCCCCGTTCGTGATTTCGTCGGGATACTTCCTATTCATTTCCGCGTCGATTCATACGGCGATGCGCGAGGGAGAATGCGGTTACCGTAAAGACACTTTCGAGAATAGGGCAGCTCGAACCGATTCTTTTTACTACAAGTGACAACAACTTTCTGGTGGAAAGATTCATCTTGCTAATTTGATCTCACCACTGTGATTAAATTTGCAAAGTAGTCTACCTACTTTGATCTAAATAAACTGAGATCTAAATAATAAGATCTAAATAACACTGAGTCGGTAACAAGAGTCGGTAAGAAGAACTGTAATACATTTTATTTTTCATGGTCTTCGACATTTTGGGCTAAAGGCGAATTATAATTGGTTGTTTTTTCCAGTTGAGCGAACACTCCGCGTGAATAGACTACAGTTTTTGTTACCGACCGAGTGCGGCACGGTACGAAAAAATTTTAACAAATTACAACGCTTTGGAAGCAGTTACAATCGAGACAATTTACCGATCGTCACGGGGTTTTGCCGATTTTCAACTAATTCTATAATCTAATCGAGTGGGTAGAGTGCATTTCTCGGTTTGTTGCAGCAGAGCAATGCGGTTCACGCATTCCTCGGCATTAGCCACGAGGCTGCATCATTCTCGCCTCTTCCCCCTGCAGTTTTTGTTTTTCCATTCGATCTTCAACTGCTGATCTCCCGGTATCTCTAGAATATTTTTTTATTTCAATCTATTTAATTTTTTTTCCGGAGATTCCTCTCATCCTCTCTTTGCACACTGTCCATCTCCCTCGGCTCCCCGCCGATAGACCTCGCTCCCGGTCTCTTCTCGTCGGTATTTCGCTCCCTCCGTCTTTCTCGCCGTCGCGCCCAACTGCTTGCCTACACATTCGACTCGGCAGCCCACCGAGAGCCAGCGCGCAGCCGCCGATCAACGGTACTTTTCTCCGAGCGAAATTATACGTGCCTTTACCCCCCCCCCCCCCGGCCCGCTTCCTCCGGCTTTATGCGTTCGCCTATATATCTCAGCGCACATTGCATAATAACTGGGCGTTAACAACTCGAGGCTCTAAAATCGAAGAGAACTTTTTACGTCGACTTAGCTAAATCGGAGTCGCGTACCAAACGGCACGAGTTTATAAATCTCGATTGTCTTATCGTCATTTCTATTCTCGGGGACCGATACGCGTACGGTCGAATCGATGTAGGCGAGGTGCTCGTGCTCATAGCGCACACATGGAACATTCCAATTTCGTATGATAATCACAGTCGCAACGAGCGACCGTCGACGTTCGAACGGTGCAAGTTTTCCTCTCCGGTGTGTTGTATATCCCATACGGCGCGCCTGGGCAACCGCTGAACCGCGAAGTATTTCCATTCCTTTCTTTTCTCGAGGATTTTACACACGGCAAGGTGCATTACAAATCGTCCGGGAAAATTGCACGGTGCGATGCTGCAAGTGAGTTTCTCAATGGCGTTCGAGGAGCGGATGCGTCTGTCGAATTATTCGGAGGGGTTTTTTCATTTTCGATAATTGCTAATCGAATAATTACGGGTATTGGTTAATTTTCGTCGATCGATTGGGAATCGATCTGTCTGTGGAATTATTCCGAGAATTTTTCAAATTGATAATTGTTAATCGAGTAATTATAGTTATTGGTTCATTTTCACCGATCGACTGGCAAACTTTTTTGGAGTTCTCGGACTCGAGACCGGCCACTTTGCGTCCGTTGCTTCCGGGTTGTTGGACGGAGGGAATAGCGATGTATTACCTGTGAGGCAATATTTTGAGGGAAATAAGAATGAGGAGGTAGGCGAGGGTACTAAGGAAAATGTTGAGGACGGCCTCGACAGGTCGGGGGAGGAGCGAGAGAACGATGGATAAAAAAAAAAAAGAAAAGAGGGAAAGAAGGAATGCGGCGAATGGGGTCGCTACCGTTGAAGGCAAACCGCTGCCGATGTTGCTGCTGCCGGCATAATCTCGTCCCCCGAGCGTCGAAACAACGGGGCACCATTCACATTCTCAGGTGAGTTATTCACTACGATGCCACTCATTCTGCATCAGCGGGAACCCGATACACTTAATAATTTGTGGTTCGACTTGGGACACGATAAATCCATTGGGGTTGCGCAACGGTAGTTTTACATCGGACATTTCATTTTTATTCTTATCCACAATCGATTGATCTCGTATAATAAATAAATAAATAAATACGCGACTCAGGAGAGTTTGCGCTAATGATTGTTTTAACCGCGTGAATCCACTCGTAGTAAATTGCAACGTGAGTCAACCGTAGGCGCGTGGATGCTCGATGAAGCGAAGGTTGTCTTACGGTAAATTTGAAAGTAAATACTCGCGGGTAGAATAGCACGCGCGTTTAGATCCCAAGTGCCGTCGAGTGCAGTGAGGAATGTCGAATGAATTTTATGTGCATCTAACGAAGGCGCGATGACAAGTTTCCTTCGCCGGCACGACAGTGACGACTGGTTTGGTGTCCCTCACGCTCAGCCAAGTTCTTTGATTCAGCCGTATCGTGTGGAAACTGTCCACCTCGGGGACCAAGGCCGGCCCGTAGGGATCCATCCCGTTGGCAATTTGGAGCCTCTTGCCGTAACCGTAGCCCATCGACTTGCAGAGATTCGACACTTCCGTCGGTTCTAGAATCGGCGTGGGGAAACACTCCGAGTGCCAAACTCCGAAGGACCGACAGACCACTTGGCCGGTTCCGGGCCTGCAAGTTTATTATCGACGTTTTATTTTATTTATTTTATTTTTTTTTAATTAGCATTATTATCTTTTGCATGTGTGAACAATTATGCTTTCGCATCGTGCACTCACGGATCCTGCAAGGTTCCCTTGACGCTTCTGCATATCTTCTCGTCCTCGCCGTTAGAGCAGTCCTTCTGGCCGTCGCAAACGAAGTCTTGAGAAACGCAAGTCTCCGTGACGTTGGCACCTCTGAAAGAGATCATAAAAATAGATAAATTTATCTTTTGTTTTTAAATCCTCGAAATCGTTGAAACGCCGAGCTGATGTAATTTTAAAAAAATGCCATGAATCATCCGTAGATCGTCACCTGGTGCACTTGAAACTGGCGTCTTTGCAGTGGCAACGCTCGTCGGTCTCGTCGCTCTTGTCCCAGCAGTGGCGGACATTGTCGCAGAGACGTTCCGGCGCTGTGAGTTTAAGATAATTGGCGCAAGTGCACAACGTCGGCTCGTCCGAGCCGTCATCGCAGTCGCGCTTGTAGTCGCAGAAAGCTCTTTTGGGAACGCACTGGCCATCCGCGCAACGCAACTCGGACTTTGAACATTCTACGAGAATTTCAAGGAGATTCAGTTAAATTTGCAATTTCATTAGAAGCACACTGATACCATTCTCTCTGTGGGAAAGGACTTACTGCAACCGATTTGTCTGGTAGTGTCGCACAGATCCTTCCGTTTTCCACAATAGTATTCATCCTCGTCCGAGCCGTCGCGGCAATCGTCTATACCGTCGCAAACTTTGTCCCACGGAACGCACTTGCCGAGGGAACATCGCATTCCGTCGCAAATCGGTCCGGCAGTCGGTTCCAAATTTTCGTCTGGATCGACAAATCGATGAAAATTATGAAATTACAAAAAAGAAAAAAAAAACAACGAGACATCGAAAGATGCAAAAATTCAGCGAACTTACCCATCATCTCGGTGAAATGTGCGTTACCGTAATCGATGCTCGTCAATGTTTGAACCGAATGAAATCCGCACAGGAGATCTTTCTCGTGAAAAATTGCTGCTGGATACCAAGTTCCGGATCCGCGACAGACGATCGTTCCGCTCCAATTCGTCGAGGTCTTGTTCTTCACGCGTTATAAATATATATTTTTATTAGAGTTTTTAATCGGGTCGATGAACTCCGGACAGGGGGAGTGTGCGTCGCTTACCCGACAATCCTGAATGGTTGCATTTTTATAGCACCGGTGACACACTGGACAATTCTTTGGCTGAGGCTGGAGCAGCGTTGTCTTGGTGCGATGTTTCTCATCGACTCCCGTCGCCACGCAAACGTCCTTTCTCGTTGCTGGAAATATTCTGAAAGGAATACCGTAGATATCCAATTATTTTTTTCCTCACCACTTAGATAGAAATTAATGGAAAATGTTTACTTTTTTTGCTTAAAAATCGGCTGAACGTATCGCGTCATGTTGACCGGATATTCAAGATGGAGCAGGGCGGCGTCCAGCTTTGTCAAAATTTTTATCGCGTCGATCGAAGCCATTTGTTGGTAGGGACCATCCACGTACAGATAAGTCGGCGCTATACCAAGAAGACCCATAGTGTAATTGGCTCTCAAGCTGTCAAGAGAACAAAAAAGAAAAGGTACCATTTATTTTCTTGGTAAAAATATCCTTCAAGGCTGTAAAGATGGGTTCCCGTTACTCACTCGAGATCATCGACGCACCGCGAGCTGGCCAGGAGCCAAGCGTGGTCGAGAAGAATGGCCGGACAGTGAAAATGGCCATCGACGAAGATGGACCCTTGCCAAGGCCACAGATACGATAGACTTTTGGTCTTTGAATTCGTGGCTATGAGGTGATTGGTATCGGCCGACAAAACAGCGCTGCATCGAACGTAGAGGCCGCGACAAGTTTTCGCACCTTCCTCGGGTTCCTCGTAGGTCGGTGGGTATTCGTAAGGGATGACGTTGTCCTTCGTGGATTTTCTCACCTGCATGAGCGAGTCCCTCACCGGAATATCCTCGACCGATATGGCCGCTCTGGAATCCACCGACGTAATTACAGTTACAAATTTAGTGAGGACCAAAATCAGTTCTTATTAATCCACTTTGCGAGGTCGAGTCGGTGGATTCTCCTGTTCGCTTTCACGCCCGGAAAATAAACATTCAGAGTCACCGGTAAAACTCTAATGAGAGATAAACGGAACGGATACGGAACACGGGGAAAACAACTGTTGTTTATCACGTGACGATCTAGCGTCCAGCGTTTAATTAGTGCACTCGCGGTGGCTTGCACCCGAGTTCATTAGCTCGCTCACGGGTAAAAGCTTGCTCCGCTAATTTGTGGATCTCTCACCTGAATCCGAAGTACACGCAAAATTCGTTGGCTATACGATTTTGGACGGTGACGTTGTGCTGATGACAAGCCGGTCGCCACGAGTCGTTCTTTCGGTGGGCAACGACACCCTCGAGATTAAGATGGGGACGCTTGTCAATATCCATTATCACGTTGTCGCCGTTCGTCAGCGCGACTGTAAATTCGATTTAAAAAAAATCCATGTCGACCGAAAAGAAAGTCTTTCGCCAAAATCCATACAGTAAAGATCGCGGTCCCTTTAGGCCAGGCGTTCTTCCCGTGGAATAAAATTAACTTACAGCAATCGAGCTCGTCTTCCATGTAAGGACAATCGATATGACGATCGCACATCTTCGACTGCGATATGCATTTGCCACTTCTGCTGCAAACGAACTCGTCCCTTCTGCAAATGGCTGAACGAAAAAGTATTTAGTTCGCCTGATTGTTCCACATTTGCATCAATAAAAATAATACTAAAAATAATATATTTCAAACTCACTGCAATTCTCCTCGTCACTTCCGTCATGGCAATCAACGTGACCGTCGCAGATAGCGGCAGGATAAGAATTCGCCAGATAGTCCCTGCAAGAGCAATTGTCCTCGTCGGTGCCGTCCTCGCAGTCGATCGCGCGATTGCACCGCTTTGCGATCGTTATGCTTTGGGTTATTCTGAAACAACGATCGCGGGTGAAAATCCTCGAGCACTTTTGTCGTTGATAATCCCTGACGATATTTACTCGGTACAGACGAAGCGTACGATGTCGTTGCTCTCGTTGCTCCGATGCGATTGCGGTTTGCTCGTTGTGGTGATCGACTGCCTGGGGGTTGTGACATTGGCGGATGTTGCGTCAGCGCTATTTTTCTGCGTCGCCGGCGACGAGGTGTCGACTGTCACGGACCTTACGGTCGTTGTGGAATTTTCTTCTCTATACATCGTAAAAACTGTAACGACCGGAGGGCTCCGCGTTATTAGCACGAATCGCAGATAGGTTCCGTTCGGAAGGCGAGAAAATCTATTGAATCCTTTTGGTACCTGAGTTCTTCGCCGAGTCCTTCGAGGTCGGGAGGTTTCCATCTCCGTGAACAGTGGTAGAGTTTTTCTTCGAAAGTTCGATCGAAAAATCGGGACTTGCTCGGCCCACCCAATCCGCGGCCTTGTAACGTTGGCAGTTCATCTCGTCCTCGGCGTCCAGGCAATTGACGACTTTGTCGCATCGCTTGCTCATCGGTATACATTTTCCCAAACCACCGGCGCAGGTGAAGCCTGGACAGGTCTGCAGGGGTCTCGGTCCAACAATCTCCCGGTTGCCTTCAAATTTTTATGATTAAACAAAACGTCAATTAACGCGAGACACTTAAATTTCCAGACCGCAGAAATGTTTGATCACTCACGAATAACGTTGTCGATCCAATCGACGAATTTGCTGACTTTAGTGTAAGCACCGGGCTCATTGGGCCGAGCGCAACCCTCTCCGTGACTCACTATGCCGGCGACGTACCATCGATTCTCCGTGTCAGGATATCTGTCCGACAAACGCAGAGATTTTTTTTTTGTTGTTTAATCGAAGAATACCAGAAGGCATTTTTGGCACACCAATAAAAAAAGGTTTGGCAATATCAAACTAAGCTGTGGTTGCAGGTGGCGAAGGAAATATTTGGTCGATTGAAAGAAATATTAAGTTGATTGTACGAATATCTAGTAGGTTGAGGTAATATTTAGTTGCTTCAACGAATAAGTTATTTGAATTGAACAAACATTTTGTTAAATCGACCAAACACTTCCTTCGCCACCCGCAACTGCAGCTTAATTGATAGGGTAAAAGTGGGGAATATCGACCGGTCCATATTTCATTGATTTATGTATTAATCGGGGTGGTCCATATTCACCATGTTTACCCTATTACCGAACCTTTTTTCGGTGCACAGTTAGGATGAAAAGCGTACCTGCACATCAGGGGACCGCCGCTGTCGCCCTGGCAGGAGTCGCGGCCTCCTTGGAGCATGCCGGCGCATATCTCAGCGTCGTTCCGCTCCTCGGGATGTTTGCACTCCGGCAAAATCGGTACTTCGACCTCGCGCAGATGGTCGGCTGCGATGATTTATGCACGGGATTTTATGAGCGGAATGATCAAAGTCAGAGAGACGGAGGAATAAGGAAAACGAGATCCGGCCAGCATATGCTGTTGAACAGTTATTCGCTGCGAACTTCGGTTGGAGGGGACACATTTTTTACTCACGATTAGGGCCATGCTCGACGACCGCTCCCCATCCCAGGGTGACGCAGGTCGTATCGGGAAGCGGACCGTTCCTCCAGAATGACGAGTGCGATTCGCTCTTAGGAAGGCAGGTCGCTCGGATCCAACGATTGAAGCGCAGTGGCTCGTCGAGTCTGATGAGCGCCAGATCATTCTTCATTATGTTTCTCTGGTAGTCCGGATGGATCTTTATGTAACTCGCTCGACGGATCTGAGCCGTCGGCGAGAATGAGTACCGGCGGAGCATACCGGCTGTGATTTCGTAGTAATGCGATGAGAATCTGAAGTCGAACAATATAGGAAATTAATCATGATTTACAGAAACGGCAAAAAATTAACGGGGAATAGAAACAAATAAAATTGACGAACCCATCGACGCAATGTGCCGCGGTCAGAATCCATTCAGGATCGACTATAGCACCTCCGCAGTGGAAGTAACCGTCGATGAAAATAGCCACGAGAAACGGCCAAGCTTTCGGCCGACTGGCTCTGCCTCCGACGATCTTCCACTTGGAGCGTACGTTTTTGGTTCCACTTCCGGTTTCAGCTTCGGAATGCCGCTGTTCTTCGATTATTTGGTTCACAGATTTCCGAAGATTTTCCGTCTCGTCGATCGTATTGAGGATCTCGTTATTTTCTGGGTTATTTTGATTATGGGAACTTGCGACGAGGGTGTCTTCGTAGGGATCATAGGGCCGGGGACTGCCTTGATTGGTGGGGTCTCTCGTGCCGCATGGGATTTGAGGACAGTTCACATAGACGGCTTTGTCAAAGCAGGTTGAAATTATTTTTATCTCGCCGTTTGGTAATTCAACGATGTACGGTCCTCGATAGGTCCCAGGTGGGGTTGATTCTATCTGCATCAGTGGCTTCTCCCTGTCGATTGATTGGTCGATTGATTGATCGATAATCGATTTTTTAGAGGCAGAGCTTGAACTATAGATCGCTAATTCACACGGTGAAAAAAGGTTTGAACACTTGAATATTCCTTGTCCACATTGGTTCATATTTCTTTGTCATGATGACTTCATGATTTACATGAGTTGAAACCATTTTCACTGTGCGAGGCGATAGTAGAATGATCAAGGACTACTGACTTGGTTGGCACGCAAGATTCCGAAAGGCACGCGTCCGCCGCCCACGCTTCCGTCTCCGAACATACCGGATACCATCGTCCTTGCCAATTTTTGTGAAGAAAACCATCCGCAAATCCTACCGTGAATAGCTGCAATCGATAATCGTTGAATTGGTCATTTCTTTTTTATTAAAAAAATGTGAGCATGGGAAAGGAAATTGAATCTTTTGTTGATGGCCGCCATGCAGCTTACGTTCTTTTCCTGGATGTAAGATCCTGTCAATATGTTACAATCCTTTTCATCTTTCCCGTTGGGACATTGCTGCACGCCGTCGCATCGCTCAGACAGAAGAACACAATTTTCCCTTGTATATCGCCTCGTCCAGTCCTCGCAGCTGAATGTATTCGGCGGGCAGCCTGGATAATTTTTCAATGAAAAAAAAAGATCATTCGTGGGATTCTCCTCGATTTCACGCGATCCTCAATATTGAGGACACTTCCGAGATTAAGGAGGTATTCGTGTGCTGATAAATTGAAGTAGCTGTAGGAGGTCGTGAAAGTAGGCCTCGAGCAAAGTCGGTAAGGTAGAAAATGAATAGAGTCAGAGGAATGCCGATAGCTCGCGCCATCTGGTTCAGTCCAGCGGCAGCTCAAACTGGCCAATCCGTCGCTGATAACTTTTACTGAAAATGTTTGCGAATAAGGCTTCGGGAGGCTTGAATGGAAAGCGGATGGTAGAAAGCTTCGAGCGATAAGGAAGATTACAAACTTACCGACCAGTTACCTTCAGCGGGAATTTATACGAAAAGTACTAAGCACATAACTCTCTTATATCGAGTTAATCAATTTTCAATGCGCTTACCGAAGCAGCCAAGTTCATCCTCGCCTCGTGGGCAGTCAAAGTACCCATCGCAGATGCGATCCTTGCTGATCCTGTCACGGCAGGAGCATCTGGTCTCGTCGCTGGCGTCAGGACAATTTACGTTACCGTCGCACCACGAATTCTTCGGTATGCATAGGCTTCCATCCAAGCAGCGATGCGAGTTTACGTCGCAATCGCCCGCATATACTGTTCGAAAAAAACGAAAACGCCTTTAACGAAACAAGGCTCTTCAGAATCAACAAAAATAATGCGACCAAGCAAGTGGTTATTGTTCACCTGGATAAATCGATGTATCGGTATTCCATGCCGGATCGGAAACCGACCATTCCTTTATTTCCCCATCGATCTCTTGCCTGGGAGGCTCGATAGATCGCTGAAATTCGGAGACTCCCGGTATCGTAGGAAACTGGAAAGTCGGAGTTTGCATGTAAGTACAGAAGTAAGGTATGCGAGAAGGAGTCCCCGGACCGGTCGGTGAATTGCCAAAGTTGGGTGCGAAATTTTGGGCGCCTGGGCCACTTGGCACCGTGTGATGGCCCTGTTGGAATTGCTGAAACTGCGGTGGAATGAACTGCGCGCCCTGGTTTTGTTGCTGCTGCTGAAATTGCATCGGCACGAATCCTTGATTCGTTTGACCCGAATAACTAGGACCTCGAGCCGGGAATTGGCTGCCGGCGAAGGGATAATTGGTAGCCCCGGGCGACGATGCCGGAAAAGCCATCATGCCGGGCATCGATTGCTTTGAGGGTGTCGCTGATGGTCCAGACGGCGGTGTACCAAAAAAACAAACCGGATACGGCCAGATCGGCGGTGTGAATTGCACCTGCTGGCTCGTCTTCATCGTCTCGGCTGTCGGCAACATAATCGGATTTCCGCCGACCTTTGACTGTTGATCCTGCAGTCCTGTCATTATCCTTGGCTCAAGGGATTCCACTAGTCCCGCATGGGAGCTCCATCCTCGCGAAAATTTGGCGTTCGCTTGCGAGTTCACGTCGGGTGGACCAGACTTCTCTGTTATCGCTTCTCCCTTCATTTTCTCTGACCAGCCCGATGGACTCTGGTCACCGGATGGATAGACAATCGCTGACGGACCAGTTGGTCCGCTGAGAGCGTTGTTCGTCTGCTCATTCAGCTGTTGACGAAGATGTTTTAGCGAATCGAAGTCGAGGACCTTCGTTGTCGATGGAGCCTGATGGATCTGCTTTTCGGATGCTCCTTGGGACGACGTTTTTATTATCGTCGTGTTCTTCATTATGTTCGTTACTATCGTACCGTCCTCTGTCTTCTCCGACTTCGACACTTGAACCGTCTTCTGAACGTCAGGCTCCGAATTTGGCCTCTCCGTTTTTGTCGCCGGTTTCTCGCTGGTTGCCTGAGCGCCTTGGGTCTGCGTGTTCACCACTTTAGATCCATGCTCCTCGCTGGAAGCCGAACTAGCGCTGGCGTTTGAGTTTCGTGGATTGTCGTCGAGCAGGGCCATTATTGATTGCATATTTCTCACGTGCGAGGCTCTTCCGCGCTTTGAGTGTTGCTCGTAAGCGGCAGGCGCGCCCTCGGAGTCGTCGATGAACGCTATGGAATCGGTTCCCTCCCGATCGATCCCAACCTTTCCGCACTCGACGCACTGCAAGAAGTCCTCGAACCCTTCCGGGTCCTTCTTTTCCTTCTCGGTTCGCAGTCTTATCTTCTTCACCAATTCGTTGAGATTGTCGACGTGGTCACCGGTCTTCTGGATCAAGGCCTGCATGTTATCCAATACCGACTTGCAATGTTCTCTTCTTCTCTGGCAAGCGCTCAGCTTCTCTCTTCTATCGATTTCGCGCTTCGCGTTCCTCCGATCTTCGCCGATATAGTTGTCGTACATCTCGTCGTTCAACTCACCCTTGTTGACGATTAATTCGACGTCGTCGCCCGATTTACCTCCGGTATGGACCCTCTGAAGTGTGACTTTATCCCTGGCGGTGTTTTCAAAGTTCTTCGACGCGATCGTTTGAGTCTCACGCTTTCGCATCTTTCGGACTTCGGGTATGATCTCGTACACCTGTCGCATGGAATTCTCAAGCCGATCGATTTCTTCGTCGTTGTAACCAGTCAATAGTTTTGTCTCCGTCACCGTTTCATCGCCGGTTACCGTCGCGGTTTGTCGCGAGGAAAACCCGTCAGCTGCGAAGGGAGCATTCGTAGATCGAAATGATTGATCATTGCCTAAACTACCAATGAAGTTTTCGGTAAACTCACCTGATTCCAGTGCCATGTAGATAATCGACACCGAAAAAAACAGAAGCCCCAGGATCGAAATGATCCCGGTGAAAACTGTTATCTTGTAATGCATGAAGAAATCCCATTGATCAGCGACATTGAGGCACCGACTAGGTTTTCCTTCGGACGAGACTGGATCGTCGACGGAGCACAAGTTTGAATAAATAATTATTAATAGAGGGGTGAAAAGAAAACAAATAATTATTCGAAAATACGCATACCGTATTGAGATCTCGATCTCGCAGTATCAGCGTCGCCTCGCTTACGTATCGGAACGTCTTCCATCTGCGAAGATGGGACGCGATATCCGGCGTGTACTTCCGTCATTATTGTGATTCTACAAATAATTGACAAATATCTTACTTCGCACGATCCCAATGAAAACTCGTGAAAATTCCACCGAACTAGTTACACTTCCTTACTTCTATAGGATCTTTTTTACCGACATCGAGACGCTGTCTCGCAATTTTATTTTTATTTTTTATTCTCGATATTATTATTCGAATACAATTAAAGTGCGGAGATTCGCTCGGTGACAAGAGGGTGAGAATCCAAGTGGGAACCTTTCCTCGGTGCGTCCGGAAACGTACTGATATCCTCGATAGTGGTTCCCGGTAGTACCGAACCCGGTTCACGAAATTTGCACTGTCAGCTTCGACGATCGGACGACCTACAAATGTCGAAATTTTTTAGCCGCCCAGTGCATCGGGTTAATGACTCTTGCGTACGCACGGCCAGCGGAATTCTCGCGACAACATAATTTTCGGCTGTTTAAACGCTATTTGGACATTAATCGACGTTGCGTTTCGATTCACGCACGCGATTGACCTTGCGTTAAAAAATTCACGCCGAAAGACCTGCAAATGCTGTGCTCGGTCTGGGGTCGTTAAACTTCCGCACCCGCGGCGGTTCGCGTCGATCGGACAGTGCATTAAAGAAATTGCATTAAAAGAATTTTAGGCTGTAGAAGGAAAAATCAATACGGTATTTTGGGAACTGTTTTACATGAATAACAGTAATAATAACAAATGCGTTTTTCAAACTTAATAGGAGTCGAACGGAGATATTTATTTAAAAATATGTATTTCATAATTTAAAAAATGAACATATAAAAAAAATCGAATTTTCAAGGTTACATCAATTTTGAAAGTGAACGACCATTGTTGTCTCGATAGTTTGCCAATGGAAATCGATGTTGTGCAAGTCTCTCTGTTTCCTCTCACTTTCTCTTACAAGTGTTTCTCGCAGCGATGCGCGGCCAGTGCGGCCAGTCGTCGAAAGTGATAGTGAGTCCCGCAGTGTTAGAGCACGATGCCCAGTGAACCTCGCATCCGAAACTTCGAACGAAATTAACGAAAAAATAATAATAATCAAAGTATTAGATACTTGAAAAAAATAATAATTATCGATGATTTACGATATTGCTCGATTATCCGATACTCGACGACCGCACGAAAAAAATTCAATTAAATTCAATTAAATTACAAAATTCTGCACGGTACTCGATTGCGAAATTACTCATCGATAAATTCGATAATTAAAATCCCTCGTGGAATTCAAAAGGTGAAATTTAAAAAAAGGTGTACAATTCCCCGTCAAGGCATCGTTCCAATAGAGAAGATGAAATGGAATATCATTGACGACCCTTTCAAAATTAGGTGAGTAAAAATATCATGCGAAAAATAAAATAAAAATCACTTCCGCACTTCTATCATAAAAAAAAAAGTGCTTCGATACATTTCACGTATGTGGTAACTCGTCGGAGGAATGTGCCGCTTGCGAAATTCCTCCTTGTCGTCTAGGCAATGTTGTGAGAGATATACTCGACCCGCTTGAATTGGTTATACGAGCCTGCGTTCGAGTCACGGAAGACTGACAACCGCAGAATGTTCTTTCCCCGAAGTTACAACCATTGCTTAGCGCTACAAACACCTGTTATTTTCGTACAAGCGCACGTTATTGCTCCGAAAGCATTCGATTACAACGAAATGCATTTCGTAGGTCCAAAACGCAAAAGAAAAGAAAAGAAAAACGTAAACATCTTTTAGGATTTTTACTCTCGACTGTCCGCTACGGCGAAAAGACGGGAATTATGCGTTTCACTACGATTTGCCGGCACGGCGACTTTCAACAAGCGCCAGTAAACGTTGGAACGGCAAGAAATGACTTAACAGATTTTGGTATACTAAAACTTCAGAGCCTGATTGATGTTTGTGACAGTACATTTGTGAGCGGTGGTATGAACTCACGGAAATCAAGCATAATTAGAGAAATCTGATTAAAGGCGGTGACATATCGAAAAATCATGTCCACGATCGCGGCTCCTACGTACAATCGCAAATGATGCCGCATACAATCAGAAAAAAAATTTCGCATAGCGAGTCGACACGCGTTGATCTTTGTGGCAATATATTTTTAAATCATCGTGATAACTCAAGCGAATGAACAACATTTACATAAACTCGACCACAGTTCGCGGTGCCACGTCGATTAACCAATGAGAATGTCATCATAGAGAGTCGCATTACCTATCGCGAGATGGAACGTGACGCAATCGTACATTAAAAATAATTAAATACCGACAGCGGTGGATGCGCGATTGGTGTGCGGTTTCGGTGGTCCCCAGAGTGAACCTGAATCGTTCGCGGTCAGTACTTGGATGGGTAACCGCCCAGCCGCGCACTAACTGGCGCATTGGAATGGTTGGGCGGGAGGTCGAATTCTGAGGATTGGTGTTCGTACTCGAAGTATCGAATGCGAACATTGAGACTCGGTTGGAATGACCGGCTGTATCGGTGCAGATTTTCCGCAGTTTCCCTGCGGCCTCGTGCAAGTGCGATACAGTATGGGGGCAACAGCGGCTGCAGCCGTGAACTTTACAAGTGATTGACAGTCGACAAAACATTGATATGAAAAGTACTGGCTAGATGGCACACAGAAGCTAAAATGGGGAGTAAAAAAAGAAACAAAAAAAAATTAAATACAAACAATGTTATAAAAATGAAGAAACTCTTGACTGGAAAACAGTTAAAAAAATTAACAAAAAATAACAAACAATTCCTCGTCATGAATATATGGAATATGGAATCCGGAAATCTAACGACTTATGCGAATTTATTTTTGTTATTTCACACTTTTTTTTTTGTTGATTTTAAAAAATTATTGTCTCGCTATGGGTATCGATCGATTAACAGCCGATACAATCGGGAAGGACGCGAGGAGGAGCGCCTCCGAAGGTCCGCGCAAAAAAAAAAAAGAACATCTTTCAGCCTTTGTATTGTCTCGCTGTGGGAATCGATCAACCGACACTGTTACAATCGAAACGTACGAGGGTAAGCGGGTCCTCCGAAGGTCCAAAGCGTCCCAAAGAAAAAGCGTAAACATCATTCAGCATTTTTATTAATGTTTCGCTGTGGGGAACGATCGTTCGACAGCCGATACAATCGGGAAGTGCGAGAGGAAGCGCGTATCGGAAGGTGCCGGTAGCTTCCGCGTGTCCCGAAGAGGCGAATGACCAGTCGCCGGATGATAGGCCATTGTTCACGCAGTTCCTCGATAATCGTGGCCGAGAAGTGAAGGGCGTACGTGACCGGCTGCCGCGGAGAATCGTCGTGTGACAAAGAGTCTCTCGCTTGTCGGAGGTAGGTGAGGCTCGTAACAGCGCGAACGGCATGAACTTATCCATCAGTGTGGAGTTGTCGGTCCTACGGTTCGCCAGCCACGTGCGTCTGTGGATTCAACGCGGAATATACCGTCCGCAACTCCGGTCACGAGTCTGAGCCAACACCGAGCGATTAAAGGGAAGCCGAGCATCGGCTGAAACTCAGATAAGACTCAATTTCTACTTTGTTAGAGAACTGCCGAGTGGCTCCACCGTTCCCGTCTGAGTGGCTCGGCGCCGAGGAAATACTCCCACGGAGATTTAAAAAAGGAAGAAAAAAAAGTTAATCCGTCGAAGCGTTGGAAGACAACGAAGTCTTTGAAGTTCCGGGCAAAAGTGGCTTTAAACGGGCACGGCTAATGCTCCAAACGCGGAGAGCTTCGTCGGAGAGGCATTTGACTCCTCTCATTTAATTTCCCCTTCCCGAGAGCTGTTGACTTCTAGCCCGAAGGCAGACGGACCTTTTTACGGACAATCGTGACGAAAGATGCGCAGTCAACGTCCTCAGGGCCCGCAAGCCTAACGCGCACATGGTTGTCTGCGGAAGGTCCGAATTGAAGAATTGCCGCCGAGAAAGAGTGAATACAAAAAAACACACATATACACACACCGGAGAGACGTTTATCACAAAGGAGGAAAAGTAAATTTGACAATCGATGTGCCAGACCGGGATGTGAGAGAATCGTACATAGATCGTCGGTTCTTCAGTTTCTCCTTCGTCGCCGGCCAATTCGGCCAAACAGATCTTCTCATCGCCCATCCCGAACGGAATTTACAATGGTACGCTATCGACACGATTCGTCATGTTTAAAAACAAAAAGTATTAATTTTTTTTCGATGACAACCTATTGAGACATTTCTCAGACGTAAAACCGCGTGGATTTTTTTTTTTTTTTTTTTTATGTATCTTTTAAAAATAAATATCAACACTTGCCGGTAGAACGGAAAAGAGGTTGGCTAAACATTTAAGAGTTTGAGGAGTAAAAACGTGCATTTTTTTATCTACGTTTTTATCTACGACGTTTAATGTTGATGCGCGACACATCCGTCCGGGTGACGCGCTGGTCGGAGATTCACTTGTGACGCGTCCGCGTATTCGTCAGTTTCGTAACTCTTCCCCCTGCCCCGCATATGTATCACTCAGCATACAGACGACAGCAAAGCATCCGTCCATTGTTATTGTTCACGGTGCCCGCGTGCGATCATTTGGGATTTATCAGGCTCGCTTGTTGCCGCGCCGTATCATTAAAGCGTGGATGTAACGGAATTGTATAGAGATAGACGAAACGGCCGACAACCTGCGGAAATGGGACAGCGTAACGAACGTTATTTGACCCGTTACTATGTACCATCTCGATTGTTCTTCCCCGTGGAAGCCATGGACTATTTGTCTTTGATCTCGCACATGGTTCATTTATCGATTTTGTCTTTGTCGATCTGTTGATCCACGCAAGGTGCACGTGACGCGAATTCGGCCACCTTGAAAACTCGTTTCCTATAGCAGGTGCGCGTGAACAACAAGTCGGACCAAACCGGTCAGCTGACGAGTCAATTAGATATTCAACACGTTCGTTTGATACAATATGTTTGTTCGATATATTCAATGTTCATTATGTATGAGTAACTGTTTATGATGTTTCGGTTTCATGCTTGTTCGGCTGTTATGTGCCTGGAGGACTTCCGGTTCTATTGTACAATAAACTTCTCATTCATTCATTGCAGCAAGAAGGCTTTAGAAAATTATACAAAAAGTTTGAGAATTTTTGTTAATTGAAATACTTTCGACTTCTTTGTCGACTGGTAATTAAAATGAGATCCGAATACAGTATCGTTTTTTTTTTTTTACGATAAAGCGGCGGTCTTAGCGGTCTTTAAGTGGGATCATTTTTTTTTAGGTAAAATTTCATTGAAATTGTGTAATCTAGCGTTGAACTCCGAAAATGGAGTGGCGAGAGGCCGGTTTCTCTCGAAAAGGCGAATTACCGGCACTGCAGCAGGTTTACGTAATCGGTACGGCAGATGGAATGAAGGAAAGTGGCAGACGTGCTGGAGCAGTTGAAGTTCGAGTACAAGCGACTCGCTCACCGGCGAAGATAGCTCTTTAAGATACTCGACCCTGTGCAACGAGACGATCGGGCCTCGCGGCTCCGTCCGTGCGATAACTGATGAGAGTAAGGAGAAAAGGCGAGCGACATTGTGTCCCTCGAGTCAGTTGTTCGAAGGTAGCGTGACTGGACGACCATTCCGGGGTACGGCGATATAAATTTGTTTTTTTAATATCCGCCGGTGCGGAAATCGATAATTCAGGTACTGGTAATTAAAAACTAATGAAATTCCATCGCATCATACCTCTGCAATTATTACTCATCGGGCAAGTCGGTCGACCAATTAACAGTAAAAATGTACCACAATTGTCTTTCTGATTCGCAGTATTGTGTTGTGAAATCTTACAGCCGCGTATTACAATATTACAATGTTACAGTCACTTATCAAAATGTTACAAGGTTATAGCAACGACTTACAATTTTATATATTATTTATCTCGACACCGCACTTTTGATACCCTTTAGAATTAAACAAAGCCGCTCTATAGTATTCTCGTCAGCGCAACGAAGCTTAAATGTCGACGCGAAAAACAAATGTAGTCTACAATTACTACGCTCGTGCGACTTTGTTTTTCTCTCGCACGTGGCCTTGGCCACATAATTCTCGAATTCTTTTCGTTGACGTCACGATCGTACGAAATTGTTTCGAATCGTTCGACAACGGAGTATGATACACGCTATCGTAAAAAAATGCATAATAATCTTGCTCTACGCGAACAATGTTATTATCGATTTTTTTTTTTTAATTCCCAGAATGTGAGGCGAGAATGTGAAATCGAGCAGGAAGAAAAAAAAATTGCACTCATAATGCCATTGGCCCGTTGTATTTTTCCCGCGACCCCAAACCTCCGTTCGCTGAGCAACGTCGTGCGCGGGATTTCCAATGTGTTCTCCATAGTTTAATTACTCTCGTGTCGTTAACGGATCGAAGCGTGCTGCGACGTGGCTGTGGCGAATCGCGCGACTGCGACAGAAAGAGAGAGAGAGAAGCACATTATTTGGGGGCTTTCAATTTATGGATAATGACAGTAATAACACGTGCAACTCCGAAGCCAACTACGGGCTTGAAATCTACGGGCGCGGTAATGTGATTGCAAAAGTTCACAGCGACCCGGCCTGTTTTATTACAGTCGAGTACATTGCTTTGTTTTAAACACATTTCAGTATCGCAGTTAAACAGAAATCGGGACCGTCGATCTTCGATCCAAGGCTATTTAAACATACAAAATATCTGAAGATTAAAAAAAAGTACGCAGTCGGAGACAATCGTAGATTATCGGACGGTGTATCGATAAGGAGAGTGTTGACCAACTTGTAGCAAACTCTGGCCAAAAAACAAAAAATCTTATTCTCTTATCGATCATTGATTTCTCCGAGGGTGCAGCCTAAGCCAAATGTAATCTGGTAACGCGATGAATAAACCAGCCACCTGTGACGTGAACTTTCGTTCGCCATTCCGGAGCACCGGAGTTTTCGAAAGATCGCGCTCTCCGTGAGCGTCCCTAATTAATGTTTAATTATTCAACTCTCGCAGCTCGATCCTAAAATAAACTGAGGCACTCGTCTAATCAAAATCAAATTACGATAGGAGCTTACGAAGTTAGCTATGCATTGACTTCCTACCGGTGATCGAACGCCCGTTGTCGCACTGGATATTCTTATCGCAAGAAATGCAAGCTCACAGACGGGCAAGGTATTGAATGCCGATCTTATATGAAACTATTTAAATCTTAACTGATTTAAAATAGTCTAAATTATTTATTCGAAGGAGGAACAATTATAATCGTTAAATACAGAGGTGGACAGTACTTAAAGGACACGAGTACTTATTTGGTCCTTAAAGGACGTACTTAAAGTGTCGAAGTACTTTTCGGTACTTTAAGTACTATTACTGAGTACTAAGGCCAAAATTGTAATGAATGAGGAAACCATGTACAAATTATTTTTCACATGGTTTAAATTATTTTACTCCCCACCCAATATTTTCCATTTAAATCCCGAAAATACGATTTTTGATGCATAAAATCGAGACCTTTCTCACTTTCGGCAACTGTACTAGATCCATACGTCCCAGATTTAGTTGTTATACATTCAGTCGACCTCCACTCACTACCCCAAGTCGTCGTAGTCCAATCGATTAGTCTGTTACCAAGGATTGGAAATGAAGAATTCGATAGTTTTGAAAAAATGTTTGCCCAGAACAGGGCCGTTTGAGTTGAAAATTCTTCTCCAAATTTGGTACTCGTGGAATTCCGCCTCTTCCGTTTAAGGAGATAAAGTACTTTGTAATTTGTATTTTATAAAAGTACTTTACGTATGGAAAATACTTTGTATTTAAAGTACTTGTGGTACTTAGTACTTATTACTTTAAGTACTTTTCGGTACTTTGCCCAGCGCTGGTTAAATCCGAGCGAGACACAAGTAAAATAAAAAAAAATTACATATATGGTTTAACGCATCACCGAAAAAAAAAGTTGACCTCGAAGAAAATCCCCACGTCGAATGATGATCTATCTCGCGAAGCTCCGCATTAAAGCCAATCTACACCGGACTCGTCCGGCGCGGCCGACGTTATTCGAGCCGACATGCTATCCTCGGTATCGTCGGAGTGAATGGGAAGGGACATGCACGACGCTTTTTTTTATTATTGATCGGACAGCTGCTCTACCGAAACGTGCCATGGTCGTGGTCAACGAATAACCCAATCGATATCAGACTCTTCGTGAGTTTCAAGATCACGAGGAGAAAGTTGAGCGGTATAATATATTCGCATCCAAGTCTGGTAGGTCTCGTTTTGGGCACGTGATAATTCTTTGTTTATTATGTCTAAAATGTGTTTACGGTTAATGTGTATGAATAATGATACGTAAGAAAATGCTACTGCACAAATGTAGGTACGTCGAGAACACCGCCGTACGTTTACCATAATGTTGAATTTTAAAGTGACGCATACATATATGCATTAATTGTAGTGTCCAGTATTTATATGTCAGTTTGAATTCCCCACGATTCAAGGCGCCTCGGTTGTGCTTATCGCCCTGGTTGTGTAATCAGTGGTGGTACGAAAATGAAGGCACTCGTAAATTTTGCACATTCATTATTTTAGATATACCGTGGCTGGACGGTAACCTGAACGCGTAGAATACTGCCGGAAAGTTTGTACGAATTCCGCGCGAGTGTGTACACGGCGTTGATTGCCTGTTAACTGCAAACTTGCGAGAATATATTAAAACGTAATTGGTTCTTTTGATTTTGTTACAGTCCGACGAAACGAGACGCCCGGGAAGCTCCTGAATGGATTCGCAAACGAGAAGGAACGCTGGGTGTCGCGGTCTTGTCGCACTTTGCGGTACTTTCATTCTCATCGGCTCGATCCTGCCCACTGCCATGGCTGCGTACAGCGTCGGCGTCGGAATCGCCGATGCCACTGGACCCGTTGCCGAAATTGTATTCGTACGTACATGACAATATAAATTTATTGCTGTGATATTTTATGATTGACGTAAAAAAAAAAATGTAACGAACATTTGATCGAAACTTCATGTTTGTCGTTTTAGCTTGGATACGCAAAAATGGAACAAAAAGGAGCAGGGCTTCACCTGCGAACGTTCTCAAGAGCATTCATAATCGACGATGGGGAAGAGAGATTCGTATTCGTTAGCGTCGAGAGCGCGATGGTTGGGCACGACGTTCGCAATGCGGTAAGATGACAAATTGATTTTAGATACACGCTCTTCAAAATAAATTATTATCCTAACCAGCGTTAGTTAATTTCTTTAAGAAAAATATTCTCTATTTTAGGATATTTACTATATTGATGAACAAAAATCGTCACAGTCATTAGATTTTTTTTTCCTTTTTTTCCCCACAGGTGATAAAAAAATTACTAGCGAAATACGGGGTTTTGCTCTTAAAATAAGTTACTATCCTGACAGGCGTTATTTAATTTCTTAAAAAAAATGTTCACTATTTTTTTTTAAATATTTTATATATTAACGAATTAAAATCGTCGCAGACATTAACGATATTTTTCTTTCCTTTTTTCCGCAGGTTTTAAAAAAATTGCAAGCGAAATACGGAGAAATGTACACAGAGAAGAACGTTATGATCAGCGCGACCCACACCCACTCAACACCCGGGGGATTCATGATGTACGTCCTCTTTGATCTCACAACTTACGGCTTTATAAACCAAAGCTTTACTGCTATAGTCAATGGAATAACGAAGGTCAGTTCATAACGACTCGTGCAACGTTTAATTCTATTGACCGCCGTTACACCAACGCTTGATAATCACCTTATCAAGTGTGGCGATGAATATACACGACCATTAATTCTGATCTTTTAAATAAATCATTGACATATAAATACATGAACGATATATTTTTTCTTTTTTTTTTGCAGAGTATCGAACAAGCCCACGACGCGGTTGTCCCGGGCAAAATATATCTCGGCTACGGGCAGGTTCTCGACGCGAATATCAACAGAAGTCCTCAGGCGTATATGAACAATCCGCGAGCCGAACGAGACAAGTGAGAGAAAAGAAATAATGTGTAAATGTCGGCAGTTAATGTCTCGACTTCCACGGAAAACTTTTTACGGGACTCATTTTAATTATGATAATTGACACACGTCGCTGATGGTGTTATTTTCGTTTTGTTTGCTGTCTCAGGTACGAGCACGACGTGGACAAAATTATGACTCAACTACAATTTATCGCCGCTGATGGACGACCGCTTGGAGTTATAAACTGGTTCGCAGTACATCCGACGAGCATGAATAATACCAATAGACTCGTCTCGAGCGATAATGTTGGCTACGCCGCCGTGCTTTTTGAAAAACGCATGAATAAAAATGTGAGAATCGGGAAGGTCAGTTTGCATATCGTGTGCTCAGCATGCAAATCACGCAATATCTTTGTTGTTTTCACTTATTCTTCGCCGTTTACGAACGAAGCTCCGGAAGCTACGAATAGTTTAACGACAGCTCGTGGCTTGCATAGTTATTTCGTCATTGCACAGCTTTGAACCACACACAAAAGAAAACGCGTCCAGGAAAGTTTTTTAAACTGCTTCAGAGTCTCGGGGTCGATGACTGTGCTATCCAGTGTGTATCGTTCGTCCACTGCACAATTTTCCACTTAATGCTAATCAAACATTTCTTGCGTGTGTGTGTTTTTTTTCACGCAGGGTCGATTCGTCGCAGCTTTCGCGTCATCAAATTTGGGCGACGTATCGCCGAACATTCGAGGACCGAAATGTGAAATCACCGGTGAAGATTGTTCGGCACAGTACACCTGTCCGGGAAGGAATGAACTCTGCTTCGCTTCCGGTCCGGGAAGAGACATGTTCGAGAGCACCAGCATAATCGCCCACAGGTTGTTCGAAGAATCGATGGTGAGTGAGGCTTTTTTTTTATAAATATAATTATTTTTTTATTGAGGTAAAAATCGTATGCATGTCATCGTCGCATCTGTAAATTAGAATTGTGCACGGATGACAAAGATTCGCGGCCAAAGTACAATAGAGTGAACGGTAATTCCATTCTCTCGTTTCGTTTTCCTGCAAGTGTGTGTGTGTGTGGTCTCAACACGTAATTATCGTTTCGATGATTAAAAGATCTTTAGTATTTGGTGTATCCGTAACCTGAGTGAGCCGGCGCGGCGTAGACGGCCGGTGCGTATTTTACGATTGGCGCTGTCGGGGCGGGATGAACGGCATGACCGATCTTCTTGACGACGGCGTTGAAGCCGTTGTGAGGATCGGCGGTGTAGTCGACCACGCGTACAGTGCCGTCAGGCTCGTTCAGGCTGTAGGATCCTTTCACCACGTCGCCGTCGCGAACTTCCTCTTGGCTCTTAACGTCACCGGTGTGTGGGTCGTTCACGCCATAGTTGAACGAGTATTTCGGGTAGGCCTGTGATGAAAAGATAACATCCAGTAGAAGTCCAGCAGTCATGTCAGTAGAAGTAATTAATTTACTGGCAATATATAACATAGAACAGTTTTGATACACAACAAACTTAAATTACATACACTGTTAAAAAATTTATTTGGAAATTGATGAACGGTATTGGAAGGTTTTTTTACATAAACTATTTCTGAAATTTCAAATTTCAATTTTGACTTTACAAAAATGTACATTAATGTTGAATTAATGCAAGTAATGTAAGCAAATTTCAAGTTCCAGTACATTAAATTTACAATTTATTTTGACAGTGTATATACTGCCAATTGGCCATCGACCGAAGTCCTTCAGTCGCTTTAGTTCTTCCTAACCATTTATTATGATTTTTTTTGTTTTTTTCATAAAAAGCCATCTGTAAAAAAAAACGCTGGCCAACTGGTCTAGTTGTTTGAAAGAAACTCAGATCGTTCAACAATTTTTTCTATCGGTCGATCAAAGTAAATAAAATATTCGAGCCATTTTTTTTTGTATCTAATTGAAAATTCTACCGCGCATGGCCACGAACAGAGGCGCTAGACATCCAAACAACTATTATTTTTTCAGTGTATAAAATATATGGGATGCGAAAGAGTTATTCAATACTAATTAATTATTTCGGCCAATATTTGATGCCTCCGGCAATCGACCCCGCGCCCTAATTAAAACTTACATAAGAATCGTGGGCGTTAAGTCCATGTCCGTAAGCTCCGTTGACATAAGCTCCCTGTCCTCCGTAAGCACCGTGGCTTTCATACCCTCCATATCCATGTGGGTTTCCCCCGTAACCGAGGTTAGCCACCACGGGGGTCACAATTTCGGCGTGGGAGACAGCCGGTCCGTATCCCGAGTATCCGCCGTAACCGAGCCCAAGCTGCTGACCGTATCCTCCGTAGCTGGGAAGAACGGCCTCGCCGCAGACGATCGCAATCGCGAAGAGAGCTACGAGCTGAAATTTATTGTAAAATTAACACCAAACCGAACTTTACTTCCTCTACCGTGCGTCGGGCACTGTAGCTTCGGAAAAGTCGCAAATCTCGCGTTAGTCTCTCGTACGATATATACCTTGAACATCTTTGCGGCTTGAGTGATTCGAGGATGAGGAGAGACGGTTTGCACACGGTGTTAAAACGCTGACTGATAAGTTAAACAACGGTGTCCGTCGCTTTTATAGTCGTCGAGACTAGACAACGGCAGGCTCGCGTTTGTTACCTTCTCACAGTTTGTCCAGCGGGCTGCGCGCCGGGAGATCCTGCCCTCCTGCAACCACCGCGTCACACGCCCGTAATCCGTCGGACCTCGCTGACGTGTTGTGCAATTCAAGGTCTCGTTCGCGCGTAATTTCGTCTTTTTGTTTTTTCTCCTCTTTTTTATTTCGATGAAACTCACCGTTACCGAATGTAGAATAGCCACGCTCGATCTAGTCATTAGGCAGAGAGACCGCGCCTCGGTACCGCCTCATCGGCATCGAAGGACGCGTAATCCGCGGCGAGACGATGACAGAGGACAAAGAAGAAAAAAAACAACATCGGTAGCGTGACCGCATGAGAGTCGATCGCACGATTGATCGGAGAATGCGATCGAGTTAAAAAGGGCGCCCACGATGGGGTACAAGAAATTCGGACGAAAAAATTGGATTGTTTGTTCTGTCGGTAATGAGAGAGAGCTGGAATATTCGACATAATCGCGAGGGATTGGCTCACGCGGTCTTGACGAGGATCCTGAGCGATGTGTAAAGGAAGGTTGGCCTCGGATGCGTTTTTTTCATCGAAATTTTGTGTTTCGCATTAGTCAATCTATCGATAATGAAATAGCGAGGCTGCTGTTGAAGGGCACGAAAATTATGGACTCCGAGGTTAGACATTTTTTTTTAATTTGATGACGCTTTTGGAGAAATGTTTAATAAGTGTAGAAACAAGCAATTTTTGTAATTAATGAAAGCGACGTAACGGGAGCCGAGATTTACACGCACTCTCGGGACTACCAATTGTACAAAGTTTGAGATAGCTATACGAGAGGCTGACAAATGTTCCTGATCGAGATAAGTTCGAGCCTTGCTGTGCACAAAGGGGAACTGATGTGACTCGGAGAGTTCCGTCGTCATCGATCGGACGATCGATGAGCATTCTCGATCGAGACCTCGACTTGTGCAGTCGTGCCTTCACACACCAAGTATCACAAAATATATTGAACACATCGAAAATCATAAACAAGCTGAGGAAAGGAACAAGCTGGGAAAACTGAACAGACAATCTCTCTAATAGACAATGTGTTCACTAACGATGTTCAGATTTTTTAAGTCCCCGCCAAATATCTCGTACTTTATTACTTTTGCCTCCGTCACATTTATCTATAACTATACTCAGAAAAAAAAAATCGATTGAGTCACCGAAGTGAGCTCTTAAAGGTGGCGAAACAAATTTTTCGTTGATCGAACGAAATAATTATAGTAGTAAATAAAAAGAAACATTCGATTCGAAGGCCTGTTAGTTTGATCAACGAGGTATTTGCTGTCGATCAACCAAACATTGATTTCGCCACCCAGTAAAAGTATATTTTGTAGACCCAACTGATTCTTTTCTCTGTTTACTCTGTATATAATACTCTATTTTACCTTTCTTTCCTTTTCTGCATCGATTCTGTTTGCCGAATGGGCAAATCATGAACTGAACACAGTAAAAAAAAGTTTGTACTTTTTACAACTTATTGTCCACAAACGTTCACAATTTTTTATTTGTTAATTTACCGATCGCACCATCCGGCTCTGGGTTTACAAACAAAAGTACAAAGTAAAATTGTTAAAAAAACAATTTAAATTGTGAAATGAAAGGACATTTTTCTATATTGAAACCTGAACGAATGAATTTGTCACTTATTCAACAACATTATTTTTTACAGTGTACGCCCACACTCGTTGATATCATAGGAGGAGAGCTTGTGCCGTATATATACAAAATAAAATCAAAATAAAATAAAATTTTACTAGTCAATATGTATATTCCGCAAGAATATTTCTAACATCAATTTGTTCCCGTTCAACGTGTCGGTTCTCATCGACGAGTCGGATTTTAGTAAACCATCGATCCTTCAAGGGCGCATGATCGCTCTATCGGATACAGAGGAATGAAAAAAGACACACGAAAGTTTCGATGAGAGACAAAGAGTTGCCGATGAAAATAATGCTCCGGAGACTCGTAGCGGGATCTCGTTACACTCCATCAGTGTTGTCCTCGGCGACGTCGGCCAGATGTATCCTTCGCGTTGAGACATCGGGCGAGCGGAATTGGATCTGAGCTAACGAAGTTACGGATCGAAGTGGCGGCTCATGGCTGACAAATAATTGACCCCACTTCTTCTCCTCACGAGTACTTCGCCACTCAACACCGATGTTTCCGAGTGTTCGATCTCACCGCTACGCGTACGCCCACGTTATCCGACGGGATAATTAGTTACAAGCGACGAGTCACAAGATACTCAAACCCCTACCGGGAGAGCTCTCGAAACGGTCGCTTATTCATCGTCCATTCATAACTCCAACGTGAGACAATCAAAACGGAAAATCAAATACGAACGATCGAGCATGTTACTGAAGTTCTTCTTTTTTCTTTGCCGACAGCGCGGTGGATTGTTTGCCGAGAGCTTCAGCGATGGCAAAGCAATTATACAATTATCGAAGAGGTAGTAAAGATAAACGGAAGAGTCGTCGCAGAGTGAACATGAAAAAAATTTACAATTGAATCATTCAGAATTTATTAACAACTTCATAGGTATTGCACCGAAGATGGAGTACAATTATTCTTTGAAAATATTTATTAAGATAGTGTTTTTGAATTTAGTGATAACCGTTGTAATTGTCGCTTGCGTAATAGGCCGGTCGGGCCTCGATCTGTTGAACCACCGAAATCGGAGCCGGATGTACCGCCTTTCCGATCTTCTTGACGACCGCGTTGAATCCGTTGTGATCGTCGGCCGTATACTCGACGACGCGAACGGTACCGTCCGGCTCGTTGACCGAATAAGATCCTCTTACCGCGTCGCCGTCCCTCACTTCCTCCTGGCTCTTGACATCGCCCGTGTGGGGATCGTTTACCCCGTAGTCAAAGGCATAACGCGGATACGCCTGTGGAATTATAATATTCGCCCGGTTGAATTTCAAAAAGAATTTTTTTTTTTTTTCACAAAACGGATGTTGAAATAACTTGATTTGCCAGTTTTCCAACGAAAAGGACCTTCGAGAGAACATATTTCAGGTAGAAACTGGTATTAACAGCTAAAAATAAATATTCATACGCGGACTCCGGAAACAGCGTAAAAATGCAGAAAGAAAAAAAGAAAAATTTATATGAAACAATGTAACAGCTGATTTTATCCTGGATCGCGGCACGACATTTTTTTTTCCACGGTACTTACATAGTAATCGTGAGATTCTTCGTTATTTTGATAAATTCCCGGATAGCCGACACTCGCGACAGGAACCGCAGCGACCGGTGCGGCCAATCCCTCGTACGGATTCCCGGCATGACCGCCGTGGAGACTTTCGTAGCCGACGTAGATCGCATCGGTGACGGCGAACGCCAAGGCGAGTACAGCCGAAAACTTGGGGGGAAAACAATTAAATAAAAGTATTCGTAAAATTTAATGAACTCGTAATACGACCGAACATAAAGTTCTCGTCGAGATGGATAAACTTTACCTTGTTCATGTTGTCGAGTGTCGAGTCACTGGGTCACTGATAATTCGTCCGACAAATCTGCGGCATTTATATCGCGCCGAATCGGACGTCGGTTCGACGACATTGAGGTTCCTTGGTGTTTCTAAAATATGTCCCCGAACACGGTGATACAATTCGGCTGGGAGATACGAAGCGAAATTTTCGTGCTCCGATACGTCGTCGCTCAAGCGTCGTAAAGATGTTGGATTGTTGACAAGGCCGTTCCCACGATTTCAACGCAACATTACTTTCTTCCTTGGATCTCGTTTATCGTTACGGATTCCGAGACCGTCCGTCAGGCTTTATGTACATTTTTTTTTTTATCTACGCGACGATCAGAGAAGCAATTAATGCAGGCAAAATGGACCTCAAAATGGGTCCATTTTGTCAAAATGGACAGCAAAGTGGCGTCCACTTGAGACATTTTTTTGATGTACCACGGATGATCTGTAGAAATAGTCCGTTCTGCTCCATCCTTCTCCAGTTCGACAGTTCGACGGTTGCTCGAATCGATAAAATCGTCTGTCCAAACTTTCCTCTTGCTAATGAAAACACGACATACAATTTGATCGGAAAGTTTACATTTCGCTATAGCGCATCTCATTCATAAGACCGGCGTCTCATTCAAACTTTCTTCATCAACGTCTCAGCAAGGCTTCCTGCGGAAGATGCGATGCTGTTTTTTTTTTTTTCATTCGAAGATTCCTCTATTAACAAACCCGAGAGAGAGAGAGAGAGTTCTCACTAATTGGGCGGGTAGGAGACGGCGGATGCGGTAAAATTCGCCCGGGTAGTTCCTTCAAGTAGATTATGCTCATTAGTAAAAATAAAAATAAAAACTTGAGCCTCAGTTTTTTGTCGTCTTGGACTGAGACGTGTCTGAGACGTTCTCGCAATCGTCGTGCGAATCTCGTTCAACGCAAACAAGGATCGCTCTCGTTGCGGCGCTGGCACTTGCCGCGGTAAGCGGAATGGTTTTTATGGAAAATTAGTTGCTCCTCACATTAATAAACTCCTCAGTCAAGGTGATACCATTCGTGAACAATGAAGCGTTGCATATGGAACAGATTTTTTGTCGTCATTCCTCTCGCTTTACTTCGCGCTTAGTATCTTCATTTATAAACTCGTGAGCTCTTTTATTTTAATTCCTGGAACAAGCGTCCCGGAAAGACACGCGGATGTGAGCACCGTGCATGATTCGATTATGGTTTTGCGAAAGAACGCGGTTTTATTCGGGAAACGTATCGTCGCGTGAACCAGCTCGCTTTTCTAACGACGACCCTGTACAAAAAATAGAGCAGTAAAAAATAGGATCTACGCGGTAATGAGACTTGACACCGAGAACAGATGGCGCTGCATCCCCGATACTAATCCAATCGGAAACGAAATCGCTCAACCGTTTAGGTAAACTTTATTTAAAAAGATAAATAGTTTTATTTTTTACTTTTTTTTACAAATTTTAAGCGACAATGCTGCGGTTCCCGTTCCTCCGCATGTGAAAGCGAGTGGATTTTAATTTCGCGGGTGCATACACTTTTCACGGCTGTATATTGTTATCCCGCAGTATAACTGTGTTCACTGAGTTAATAAATTGGTTGGATTAACGAAAAGTCGCGGTGACATACGTTCAAGGCTGTTATTCGTTTGGTACAAATAAAGCATTGTTTTGTTAAGGGATTATTTGCTTCAATTTATTCAAAATTCGTCGACAGAAACAAACATTGTTGCTATACAAACAAAATACACCTTTGAACGTATGTCACCGCGCATTTGCCCGATCCAACTATTTCTTTTTCTCTATGTATGCTGCAAGATATCGACGACGCTACGAGTGAGCGGTATCGGAAAAAGTATACCATCATTTTTTTTTTTTAATATTTCAATATTTTTTATTCTTACAACTAAATAGCAAAACGTACAAAATAAGATAGCCAAGATCCGAATAATATCCATCACACCCACAATGCTTCCAGTTCGTTGTTGTTTTTTTCTCTCTTTATTACATGAACGTATCATTTTATCCGGTCTGTGGCAGGAATTCAATTTCATTTGATCTTCAGCACACTTCTAGTTACACCGTTGTGTATTTGCGTTGATGCTCTTGGAGCGAGGCGGGAACGCAATTTCGAGAAAAAACTTGCGACATCCCTCCCTGTATCACTGCGCGCGTTTGAAGTAAACTTTCTTGCAGTTAAAAGGGGCGCGGAACGAGGATGGGTAGGTGGATCGTCAGAAAAGTTACATCCGCGCGCCTCGGTGGCGCGAAATTGGGCAAACTTTTCGTCGAGGTTCGGGGCGACTCGATAATCTCGTCACGAAAGTTTTTCGAATCTAATAATGATGTTTGTCAAAGTCGTAGCCGTAGTATTCGGGGGTAGAGTGAACGTATTTGGCGACCGGTACAGGAGGCGGATGAACCGACGGTCCTCCGACCTTCTTCACAACCGCGTTGAATCCATTGTGATCGTCGGCCGTGTACTCGACGATCCTCACGCTGCCGTCGGGCTCGTTAACGCTGTACGAGCCATGAACTACGTCGCCGTCCCGCACCTCGTGCTGCGTCTTAACGTCGCCGGTGTGAGGATCGTGCACTCCGTAATTAAAGGTGTACTTCGGATGAGACTGCTCAAACAGAGATAATCATAGAATATAGCGATGCATCAAAATTTCCTCGTTTTTTTTTTGCCATCACCGTTCGTTACTGTATTGACAATAATTGAGCAATAATAATCTTCATTAAGTGTAAAAGTTAAAAAGTCAAACGTGAAAAATATATAAAAATTATTCCAATTAAGCTAAAATTCATTTCTGTTTGAATAAAAGAGCGTCGCTTTTTTGGCAACGAGGTGCCCCAATAACTAATGCACCACGAAGCATGGGCAATTATTATTTTACGCGCCAATGTCAAATTAATTAAATTACGTGGCTTTTGTTCTCAATTGGAAGATACAATTACGAAAAAAAAATTATATTCAATTGAGTATATGCACCCAGAAAAATAATTTATTTAACGGTCACCTTTTATTTAGATGAAGCAAAATATTTATTTGATCTAAATAAATATTTATTTAAATCAAGTAAATATTTTACTTGTTCCAAATAAATGGTTGCCATCAAATAAATTATTTTTCTGAGTGTGCCATAGATCGACCGATGTTAATTGAGTAACGAGGAAACTCACGTAGTAATCGTGATCGTCGCCGCCGCCGTGATGATCGTGATGTTCCTCGTGGTGCTCGAGAGGGTGGGCATGGTGAATCTCCTGGTGCTCGAGCTCGTGGCCACGGTGAAGCTCGTGAGCGTGTGCAGCGTCGGAGATTGACGCGTGGAAGGGCGAAGCCGATACCGAATGCACCGGTACCGCGACCGTCGGCAACACGTGATGACTCAGGTACTCGTTAGCCGACGCGAAACCATCGTACCCCGAGTAATCAGGGTAGTAATTGCCGTGAGCACCGTTGTGACCGATCAGGACTGCACCGCACCACGCGATGCACGTCGCACTGAGAAAGCTCAGAATCTGCAATCCCCAGAAAGATTCGAACGATTAAATCGATTCACTATTGTTCTTGTGTGTTACGATTATCCGGTCACGATCGAATCCGATCTACCGAGTCGCGCGCCGATATCGATCTCAGGATCTACGTAATGTATTATGTACCCTCGGCTAATTCTATTGAGCAACGTAAAATTCTGGATTTTTCTGTTCCAATATTTACTATAGAATCGAGTCGTTAATGCATTTTTTTTTTTGCACAAAAAGTATGATATGGATGCGATTGCGATTAAAAGACTGTTGTTTTCCGATGCAAAGGTGCTCAGTTGGCGCGGCATCGCTTTTCGCGCTAACGATCTCGCTGATCATCGACACGGAAGTGCGTGCACTGTCTGTCTGTTGACTTCGGGAAAGTGTGAACTCCGAGAGAAAGACTTCTCGCGACTCGCGCAGCTTCTAGTTTGTACTTTCGTCGCGTATATGATTACACGCGCGAGTATTGTGCCACACCGGCAGTGACGCTTAACTCGGAAAGCGTGTCTTTGACACTTTCCCTATCCTCTCTATGGTACCCAGCTCGTTTGTTCATTGCAGACGATCTTGCGGCCTCTCGAAGCTACTCTCGCGATTCCTAACTTCTCTGGAGACACCGGGTACTTAAAGAAACGAGGTAATTTTCAACGGCAAGTATTCCTCCGACAGGCTTTAACGCGAGAAGAAATTTAACGATCCTGTTACCAAAGTCCCGGATTGCTGATCTATAACTTTTCGTAAAAAAAAAAAAAAGAAAAAACCGTTTCTGCTATTTTCGAATATTTGGACAAAAATAAGCGTGAACAAATGACAGTGAATGGCACCGATTAGAATATGAAATATAATTATGTATTAATTATGTTAATTATGTATTTGATACAAGTGAATGAATGTCCGTGACTCTAATAATCTTGTTCGTTTTCTTAGGTTTCTTTTTTTTTTTTCAATCGACAACACTCGAGCACTAAATAATTTATCAAGAATATACTTTAACTTAACGGAGACAGACCGAGATAACGCGAGCGCGTATTGTTATTTATTTAAAATTTTGTTTGTATGTACCTTGAACATTGTTGTCTAGCGTATACGAGCCGCCTACGTATTCACGTGAAGTGCGCGAAGACACTGATAGTCATCATCCCAGCTCTATGGGCTTATATCCATCCTCCCACCCGCGATGAGGGAACCCCCTTCGTTCCGGCAAGTAGAGAAGCACGCATGGGACACCTCCTCCCACGTGAATCTTCGGGCTCTCGAAACACGAGACTACGAATCACTTCAAGGTTCCCAACGAGTATGAAAAATAAGTAAATAAACAAATAAATTAAATAAACGATTCGACAAAATTTCCGATGTAAGTTGAACTCTCTCCACTTTTGTCGATAGTGATGCAAAAGTCGTCTTGAAACTGGTCGAGAGATTCTTAGAAGCTTCTATCTCCTCCCGACGAAAATGCTATTCGAAGCATCGTGTACGGGTAAACAGCGTCAACAACTTTAATCAAAAGCCCCGAGTCTAGTTTATCAAAAGCTCACTTTGATACCGTTATTTTGTGAGCCTTCGCTTCGTAGAATCGTATTTGCCCTCGGAACTTGAAACACTTCCATTGGTCGATCGGTTTGTTCAAGCGCTCCGGTACAGTACCATTCGTAAACCCAAGACGTGAGCGAAATCAGCAGAAACATCGCGTCGAATAAAATTATGTAATATTGCGTTTAGATCGGAAGTTGCACGGGATTGCGTTTAAGTGTTAATCACGTTTAACAAGAGTACTCATTAATTATACGCTCACCTCAGCTGTCGATCAGAAACGATTCTTTACGCTCACTTATCAATTTTCTTCCACAAAGGCACACCATTTTTTTTTTTACTTAAGATTGCTGTTCGTGGTAAAAAAAAATGGATAAATTATTAAGAAAATTATGGCCTTTCGTGTACAAGAAATGTTTGTTAAATTATGCATTTTTTTTACTATGCTATTTTTTACTATGTTTTTTTCCATCCGTCTCTTAACAATCATTTGGGTGCTGCGCCGATAAGAAAATCGAAGGTCTGTTGGTGGCTTTTGGAAGGTCTTTCGGAAGTTCTGTTGACATCATTCGGAAAAGATTTGCTCAAGTCGGCCAGGAGTTGTAAACAGCTCTGCAGAGTTTGTGCATAAGTTAAATGAGCGAAATGCGGAGGATCGTGCACTACCGCTTTCTTCGACGGAACTACGCCTTGCGTAGTCTTCCATTACTCAGCTCCCGTGTGTGGTAACACAAGTAGTATACTATACTATAAGTAAAGTAGATATTATACCAACTGAATGTAACCTACGTCGTCCCGTCTCGTGCAGCTTATTTCGTAAACGCCCAACGAGGTTCCACACACGTCTCCGTTGGCCCGAGAGTTCGCACAGGTTACAAGTGCCCTCGTATAGTATGTGTTACGCTCGCTGCCCCGGTTCGTTCGTCCGCGTCGAATATCTCTGCGCTCCGCGCTCTGGTATGTCGAAGAAAACAAAAAAAATGTTAATTTCTTCCGAAAGTTGCGCCAGGCGAGCGGAGTAACCCAACGAAATAAAGTTTTTAGGCGAAACCTCTCGACTCATGCTGGTTGTAATGAGAAACATTTTTACAATTTCACAAGTTACAAAACAAAAAAAAAAAAACAAATCTCACAATCCATATTAAGATGATATCATTTTCGGAGCATTAGCATTTTTATATCCGGGAAACAGCTCAGGAAATTTTGTCTTTATTACATTTACTCCGAACTGACACACTTCGGAGTTACATTTCTGATCCGATACCCGAGAGGACCGTGAGCAGATCTGTGTCCGAGAATATGTATGTTCGGCTTGGATCGATACATCCGAGACGATTTCCCAATCATCGATCGTGTAAAACGTAGCTCGTTGACACCGTGCGAAATATTGTGGAAGCCTTCTTACCGTAAGGTAGCAGTTCATATATATATATATATATATATATATATATGTATATATATATATATATATATATATATATATATATATATAAAATAAGAAATATCAGCAACGACTCGCTGTTCCCGGGATCTGGAGCGTACCTCGATTCTTTTATACTCTTCCCTCGTCGTCCCGGTATCAGCCACGTTGAGTGGATTGTGCATTACAGGGATCGAATGTACCGTGTATTACCTGCTTAAAGGTTTCATCGATCTCGTGACCGAAATGCCGAACCAGAAGCTGCGACACACGATAGAAACTGGGCGACACATACACACGATTCCTCTACAGCAAAACCACCGACACACGCAATCGTGCGAGGCGTCCAATATATTCGTCGCTAATGCACGAATTTGTTTTTATTATTTCTCAACCAACGGATCCCATGTACAGTGCACGAACTCGACATAGTCGTAGATGCGCAATGAAAATGTTTTTTTTTTCTATCATTTAAAAAATATTTATTTGCTTCATTGAGCATCGACTTCTATCATTACAGCGTGTTAGTAAAAATATCAATATTTCATGAACAAGTAAATGTTGTCATATCTGTCCGAGCAATTTGTCGTTTGTTCAAGAGGTCTAGACACTCAATGAATTAAGAAAACGGAGTCTAATCTTGGATCGCGTTAATGAAGCGTCTTTCCGCTTTGACAGTAGTGACAAGATGTCCGGGACAGAAGTTCGTAGAATCTCGTTAAGAGATAGAGTCGCCCGAGTGCGGATGCATTGTTTATGTCACGTGTGTGGAAAGGATCTCGCGACTCGTCTATCTGCCTCGGTATAATCTCACGCTCGCCACGCCGCGCGGTTTGTGGCACGTCTCCGTCCTCCCTTCCTTACTTCTCTCTAACACCACCGGGCTGATCCTCTGCATGCCGACCGGGCTCGTGTCAATCCCCGTCGGTGTTACTACTCCAGTACCCGAGTTATGCAATGCATTGTTTACGAGTCGCCATTTCAATACAATCATGGGAACCATCGCCTCGCGGTTCGCCTCCCGTACCTCTCTGAACGCGCGGGCTTCTCCTCGTTCCCGCGAGTGCGGGGGAACCCTCACCGTACGACTGACGCGAAGATAGGTGGAGAAGCCCGCATTGTGGTACACCAGCCAGAGAAATGTCTCAACGTATCCTTGGCAACTCTCTGCGCCCACCAGCTTTGGCCGTTGTATACCTGTGGGTATCCTACGAGCACAAACGCCGGCACTGTTTCCCGTTAATTTCGCGAGGCCTTGCGCCCGAACCACCCGCGTGTCTCTCTGCATGAACAACGGGCACACCGTTCCGTCGTGGTGGGACTTGCTAATTGCTCTAATGAACAAAAAATATTGAGCTATTCTACGAAAATGAGATGTCGCAAATTTGTGAATAGAGACTCGACGGACAATCTAGGCAATCTAGATTACATCCACAATCTAGTGTTGACGTTCGACGAACTACAGATAGGGCGAAATATTGGGAAAATAGTCCGTTCTCCGTCAGGATTCCTTTCTCTCTGTTCCGTATTTGAGAAGGTCCTGTTTTTAATTTGCATACTTTGATATGTTGGATGTATTTCGTATATATTGTTTTTTTTTTACAATGGGCCTGGACCTTAAGAGGGTCAAATTTATACGAGGCACCTTCAGGCTCGGGAGCCCATTGGAATCAAGGACGGGCGGGTGAGATAGGTATCGTTGTCTGCCTTTATTCCGAATAGAGAAACAATCTCACGTATATCACGTGATATCATAAGCGACTCGTAACGAGCCAGCTAAATTAGTGTTACATATATTCATGCGTGGCATAATCACGGGGCTCAAGAAAAATGTAACTCGGTTAGATTTAATATCAGGTACAACCCAACCGTGGAGGGTGCTCGGAAATTCGTTTCAACGAAGGCCTTGCTGGCATCATTCGGTCACACGGTTTCCTGAATAGAGTCGCCTACACGGATACGCTCACGCGCGCGTAAACCTTATACTTCTTATCTGATATAGTGGCGTCGCCATAGCCAGTAATTCTTTGCAAGGTTTGTATGAGCGTATGTCATCTCGCACTGTTGCAACCTTTATCCTTGAAGCGCTCGACATTCGGCGCTTCGCGGTCTTTGCGCCTCTGAGACTGCGGCCAACCCGCCTCACCCATCAAACGACGAATGGCAGGCGATATACTTTTCTTAAAAAAATACTATTTTAAAATTAGCCACTACATTTAACAGTTATTTTTAACTAATATTATTTATTTATTTATGGTTGATTTATTGATTCATTTTCGGTCATTAGCTTCACTTTAGGCAAAGACCGCTTTGAAATTGAGACGACTCAAAGGATCGACAGTCGAGTAAAATTAGTCGAGCGCGTAACGAGACCCCTGAATAGATTATCAATGCCTGATTTATCCGTAGGTGTTTGACGGTGAGTTATTGCGTGAAAGTTCTTCTCGCTCATCCTATGTGAGTGGCCCGCTAATTCACTCCCGAGATTCGAGAGCCGGATTGCAGACCCGCTATTGCAATGGCTCGATTACCCGAGTTCGTGGCTCCTTTGCTGTAGTGAATATCACACATGCAACGAAGCCACGCTCGTAGGCACGGGCGTAGGAAACTGGAACAGTTTTGCACCCCCTTCCGCTCGGCTTGTGTTTTATTCCGCCGCACTATATTTCAGCAGTATTTTAGAATCGCGCTCTTGTTCCCACGGATTCTCGTAATAACATGCACTCAACTCCCCTGACGTAACCACGAGTGGAGGCAAGTGGAGTACTTCACTATATTCACCAGATTTCGAGTGTATACCCCAAGCCTTATACCTCGTTTTCGCCGGCCTCCGCCCTCAATCGGCTGTAGGCGCGAAACGGATCCACTCTCGCTAATTAGAATTCCAATTCCGAATTCCCGTAGTTATCGATTCGGTTAAGCCAACCGATTTAGCGTTTCGATACCTAGAATTGCGTTGTATGTCACAGAGATGATCCCAAGTGGGGTAGGTCTGATTTGAATCTACCCGTAAGCCAGAACAAACCCCACTAAGAATTGGCGTCGGGAACACAGTAAATGATAATTTCGTAAAAACGGAACGCGAAATTACGTAAAAATAATTTTGTTAAATAAGTGACAAACGATTTTGTCACTTATTTGAATATACGGACCTGTGCTTTTATCTCCCGTGTCATTGACAATTTTAGTTTGTGCTTTTGTTTGCAAAACTAGAAAATTAACAAACAAAAAAATTGTGGACGTTTGTGGACAGTAAGTTGTTGTAAAAAGTACAGACTTTTTTTTACTATGTAGGTACGCGTAGTCAGTGTTGGATAGTTCGGTCGGGCAGTAAACTTGAATTGAAAATCCAAGCGTGAAACGATACCCATTTAGGTCAATGGCACTTGGCTTACTGTCTTGCAATAACTACGGTGTACAAGTGTTTTTGCTAAAACTCCTGTTCCGCAACGAATGCGGGGAAAGTTAATTCTTACATTCGTCAAAGCAACCATCCGACTGTCTGACCTCTTGAGTAACGAGCTCCAGGTAATGCGCGAATGCTGTTGGCGAATTGTTAGTAATAAAAAAAATTGTTATTCGACGATCGAGGCGACGTTTGTACACAACGCGGCGAACGATTCATTGAGACGTCGGTTGTGATTAACGATGTCGGACAGGATGCGATGAACGATTCAATGTCAGATCTAATTTGCGGATAAACATAAGTACTATTATTCAGTGGTACAAGCACACTGAGGAAATTACCCACGTCCCGCGCACACGCATCGGCTTCGGAACGTGATGAAAGATCTGGACGTCGTAGGGAAGGATGACTAATCCAACGTGTCACTATCCAGAGACGTTTCACAGCCGAAAGGTTTTCTCACTTTTTAATTTTCTTCTTTTCCGGTTGAACGAAGAATTGTTATTCAAGGCAGCCTAATGAATAGATACTTCGTTTAGGCGTAATCGTATTTGGAGCGCCCGTCCGTCAGCCTGCGAGAAATTACAGGGTTGTTTTTATTTTTAATGTACAAAGAGGCAACAAGGATCCGCGTTGATGTTCCTCCAGTTGGGGATAATCCCCTCCGGAAAACATTTGGAGCTTTTCCGAGAAGGCTATATTTTTCAAACGTCAAAAGACTTCTTCAGTAGAGAAGAGCATGGCGAAGCGGACCCCCCAGGGTAAAACCACTTTAAATCATTTCTCATCAGGCTCTAAAAAAGTGTCTCATCTCGAACGAAGGACGCGTGTCCCTTCAGGCCCGGCCTCTCCCTATGCGAGTTCGCAATAACACCAGAAACTGGAACCGAACCTTTCATGTGCACAGGCATTTCACACGCGCGACACTTCATACGCATATCCGGCTCGTCGTTGCTCGATGGATTCAACCCATTGCGAATGTGCGGATCGTACAGTAGCTGCATGTCTCGCAGCGCACTAAACACCGTGCAGTGCTCAATGTCGACAGTTGGGCGTCTCCAGAATCGAGGATAGCATGCGATTATAAAATGGTAATAAATGTAACGCGTGTGAACGTAGCGAGACGTGTTCTCCCACTATAAGGAATGACGGAACTCTGGCGCTGAGTCGTCGCGCATGAAGGTTCGCCGCATTACTATGATAATGCATTATTTCGCCATGAAGCGACTAACCGTACGATTAATCGGTCGCGATAACAAGCCGACTTAGCGCGGTTTCGCGAATCGTTTTTATCAAAATCTCGCACCGTACATGCATGGCGCTAAGAATTATCTGCCTTCTTGAAAATACTCCCATGAAAATAGTTTGGCCCCGCTTTGGCAACCGCTAATTAGAATTACAAGGCGCCGAGTGAAAAGTGTGAAGCGTCTTCTTCATCACGCTCTTCGAACTTCGAGCTCTGAATATAAGATACTGTATCCCGTGTACTTTCGTTAGAAGCCACAGTCGCGGATGCCTTTGAGCTCGGCTTTCTTAACTGTTTCATGAATAAAAAGACGCCGCTGATAATCATAAGAATAGCCGGGAAACGAGGGCATCGGAGTGCGACGAAAGGGAGAGTCGGGGAGAAAAAAAAATATTAGCGAAAAAAAACAATTAGAAGGCGTTTAGCTAGAATGTTTTTTTTTTTCTCGTGACAATGAATACACGTGCCGGGTGAGGCAATCGTCAAGCGAGCGGTTTCTTCGCATAATGCAAAATTGCCTTACCTCATTTAAAGCTGGTTTGTTCAGACAACAACTTTCGCAGTCTGTCGATCGAAAGCTTCGAATATTTAAGCAGGCAAGATACTCGTCGTTGAGCCTCCCCATCGAGTTGTATTTAACATGCAACGACACGAGAGATCTCGGCTGAGTGGAAAAGATAGCCAAAACTTCGAAACGAAGACATATGACAGCGGATTTTCCAAAAACTCGAGCAAACTGTTGTATATTATAGGATGTATGTTATATACGGTATCGACGAAGCGTGCGGTGAATTCAACCTTGCCTACATATGGCGTCGAATATTGCGTTGAATATTCATAAAGTTATCAGATTTATGTACGACGAAAAATGAGACGTTGAACGATCACTTTTGGTTTTGAATTGCGGTTAACATCTTTTTTATCTCAGTAGTTTGACCCTTTTATCGTAGGGAAATTCGTAATCGACATAGTTCAAATATTAGTGAACCCAGAGCAAAATGGACTGGTGTCCTGTATCTGATACAAAAAAAAAAATTAGTGAAAATATTCTGATTTGCCCGGTCGTCCACGTTCATAAGAGTTCAAGCGTGGCTCGACGAATAAACGACGTCTCGCATCAAGTCTAGCCGTACGCTCTGTACAGCGTGATCGGGAACTTTAATGTCCTACTTTAATAAACTGCCGCTGCAGCGAGTTACCGGTGAAGGTTGCGGTATGGTAACTTTCTGGTAATAAATTTCAACTGTCCCATCTCGCGACGATAAAGCCGCAATGTTTTTATTTTCCATTCTTTCATAATTTCAATTATATCACGAACAATGCAAGTGTGAAGATTGCGGCTCTTCAATTCAACACACGTACACAATTCTCTATAATTTATCATACCTTTCTTAATACAAATTCCACGCAAATTTGTTAATCCGTCTTTCAGAGTCGCGAAGTAGTTGACTCACACTTCGGTCCCGTTCGTCTGGCTTCTTATACTCGCCGGATTACTAATCCCGCGACTCTGACTAGCATAAAATTAAGCACGATAAACGCAACATCGTACGCACTCCAGGAGTTACAATCGCCGTGCCCCGATCGAACCCTCATCGTGCTCGCGTGAACGTGCCGCCGCCTCTCAACGTCGTAATTATCCGGTCGGTGATTTCGCCTCGGCGCCTCTCGGTACGGCGAAGGGGTTAAGAATCAATTGATATCTCGGCCAAAATCTGGTTTGTTTGAAATAAAATTATATATATATATATACACACACATATGTATAGCTGCTTTACGAATGGAAGTACTGACGATGAGACTTTCATGCAGTAGTCATAGGTAAGATCGGCAGTCGGACAGCGGTACATAAGAGTTGCCTCGCGCTGACGATGAAATATCTCGCTTTGCATCGGCACATCATCACGCAACCCGATTCCATCTTCCACCTTCCACCTTCCGTCGGTGCGGCTTTCCCCGCCGATGTTTTTGCCGGTTGTGTGCGGGGCGAGAAACGGCCGACGGCGATATAGGCAACGCGAGGACGCAATAAGCGACACGCACCGTTAGTCCCGCATCCATCTATCGTCGACCGGTGTACGTACAGCCGGCATTTACTGGCGGTTGTACACATGGGTGTTTTTCACGCTACCGCGAGGCACGCACGTGCCTGAGTTCGAACGGGAGGCAAAGATGAATAATTATCTTTCGCGAATCATTGCAATGTTGATGTCGATGTCGATGTTTTAATTCCATAAGGGAACATGACGGGGTGTCCCGCACGCACAGCCGATAGTCCGTCCGGTGTCGAAACATCTATGGCGATATTAATAAGCTTGTAATGATCCTTGTCGGGTCTTCCATATAGAGCTTCGATATTAAATGCATCACGATGCCGTTGGTATGGAGTTTGACAATATGCAAACATTTTCTGTGAATCGGCAATAGAATATGAAAAAGATTTCCAGGAACGAATGCTTCATTTCAATATCCAGTGTGGTCCAATCATAAAGATCAACGCGAAATTTATTTCCGAGTAATCACGTTTTTGCTTGTTAATCTTTTTGCCCTTGGTGTTACTTTTCTCTTTGCTCGGAATGTCGAGTGGAATGTCATCAAGCATTGCTGTACTTTCAGAGAATATGGAATAATGGGAACACTCGGGAAATACGTGGACCCCTGCGAGTCGTTCACCGCTTTGTCAATATGCCCGAGCAGAAAGCGGAGTTCTACAATGAGACGACGCGACGAAACGAGGAAGTAAGTATAACTTGTTATTTAAGAATTTATTTGCAACTGGTTGCAGGATTCTCCGCGAATCGGTTAATTTTGATTGTTCACAATTTTCTACCAATTAAATTTTATGCTAATTATGAACATTCTCTTGACTGTAGGTGAAAGGATGCGAGCCTGCGATGGGATACAGTTTCGCTGCTGGAACTACCGACGGGCCGGGATCTTTGTCCTTCGAGCAAGGGACCACCACCTCCAACCCCGTTTGGAACGCTGTGAGAAACTTTGTAGCCGCCCCGACGGCTGACGACATTCAATGTCACGGTGCGAAACCAATTCTGCTCGCAACCGGTCGGGTAAGTGGTCTATTTACACCCCCGCGCAAATAACAAGCTCTTTGATTACCAACTTTTCGCATAGCATGGGCTTTCATCTTACAAATTCTTTGGAAGATCCTAACGAGATTATGTAATAAGGACACTTCGTGCGCGTCTCGACTGTGTGTAGCCGTTCTACGAATCTGAAAGAGAACCCTTGGGAAATACTTTGAGATCTTCATTGCTGCGCGGAGAATTTGATGGGTACCGTTTTTTTAAAATATGTTTCGTACAGATGCGACTACCATATCAGTGGCAGCCTAAGGTTGTCTCGACTCAGGTCGCCGTAATCGGAAACTTCGTGATCGCCGGTGTACCCGGTGAATTCACCACGATGTCGGGAAGGCGGATGCGCGATGCTGTAAAGTCTGCTATGAACGACGCTGGTCAGGGTGATTCCGATGTCGTGGTAGCCGGACTTTGCAACACTTACAGCGACTACATAGCCACGCCCGAGGAATACCAGGTGGGATATGGAGTGATGCAAAAGTTTGCGAAAAAAATTGATTTTTATAGTATTTTGTTCCTTCAAATTTAAGATTCAACGGTACGAGGGAGCGTCGACGATTTACGGACCGCACACACTCACAATTTACCTCAAACAGTATCGTGAACTGGTGATGGCTGCGGTACAGGTTTGTCGATCGATTTTTTGCCATTTACATACGTTTATTGGACAATTCGTTCTGCAATGGGGATTTGCAAATCACGCTGATGAAACCTGTTGCAGAAGAAGGATTTGGAACCCGGCCCATTTCCACCTGACATGACAAAAAAGAATTTGATAAGCCTTCAAACTCCGGTGATCTACGACACGTCCAAGTGGGGAAGAAGTTTTGGCGATTGCTTCCTCCAACCGCCGAAAATCGTCAGACCCGGAGATCGCGTCAACGTCCGATTCGTGAGTACCGCACTTTTGTTGAAAAGGTAGAAAAGTATATACAGACCCATACGCCAGCATTTGATTGACTATTTTTCACACTCTTCTGTGAAATATTGAAACATTTATACATTTATGAATTTTCGAGTAATCAAAATCGATTTACTGTTTTGCATCAATCAAATTAATAAATCCTTTGAGGCATTAATTACTTTATTACGATAACGATATAGCCTTTGGCATGTCCCGACAAAAGTGAATAATGTTTAAATTGCAACTATTTTCCAATTATACAAAATATCAAAAGGAAAGAACGATTGAATGCACGAAACGATTGGCGCAAAGCGAGCTCACGTGTTTTACGCGATATATAGAAATACCTCACAATTTAACCTCGCACGTGGACAAGAGCGGGGAAAACAGAACCGTATCCTCCATTCGAGATGACACTTTTTTTTTACGTTTCGCGGAAAATTAGTAGAAATAGTCCCTTTTGCCACGCGCTCCCTTATACGCATACCACGTCGATTTATTGGTAGTTAGGTCTTCGTTTTTTTTTATTAAGACCATATTTTCTTGCGATTGTCTCGGATCACGCGAGCATTTCTTCAGGTCATAAATTCGATTCCCGAAAGCGCCCTTCGAAGCTCGAACGGGTTATGTAAGGCCGCCACGTAACCGGTTAACGTTACTTTGCACATGTATTTGTGGTAGCGATTGTGCAATATTCTTCCGAGCTATTGCATCTCCATGATAAAGCGTGTTGTACACCACCCTCGAAGAGCTATCGAGCGCTGCACTCCGTTGGATTGCCTATTTCCGGACGATTACACATTTTCACTCGCTGCATATCTTTCGGGGCAGGTTCACGACTGTTCTCTTTACCCGCGCGAAAAGCATGAAAATAAGTAATCGTGCGAATGACAATAAACCGGCAAAAGTTGAGACTGAAAGTTTTTATCAGTCGTCGTAACGATACGACGACGATACGTGTAATCTTGAAAAATCAGTTCCCAATAGACAAATAAAGTTTCAGGACGCAGCCTACGGGACTCTTACAGATCCGTACCGATATTTTATAGCCGGTCGTTGGGGTCGTGTATATCGCGAGTGCAAAAGTAGACCATCATGAACCCTCGCAACTACTTATAGCGCGAATGCCAATACGCATCGAGATATCTCCCGAAGTATCTTCCATAAAGTCGAGATTATCGCTCCGGTGTCCCTGAGAGAATTCTATATCGGAGTAGGCGAGAATTCCGAGGCGAGAAGTTTGTAATGTTTGCTTAGAAGCAGTCTCGTTTTTATTCTATTTTTTCTTGTCACGTCTTCTTTTTCCTTTTTTTTTACTGCAAAGTGCTAAAGTGTGAATATTACTCGGGCTCTTAATTGCCACTTCTGCAACCACGGTGAACTTCGGAGCTATGTCTTGAAGCCGGGGTGATGAATAATATAAAAATCCATTTCAAGGTATATAAAAGTGGCTCGAAAGGTTTTAAAACCCCGCGTATTACCACTAGAAAAATTGAATTATTATTCAAAGTGGTGGTGCATCGATGAATGATCTTTCTTATTATTCACGGCTGCAGGCTTCCGGCCATCCTAGAAACAATCTCATGACTGGAAGCTCATTCGCACTAGTTGAAAGACTCGACGATGATGGCAACTGGATTGTTGTTGCCACCGATGCCGACTGGGAGACCAAGTGTGTATACAAATCTGTTTGAACCTCCAACTGACAAACACAACAGGCGAATTATGTTTTGTTTTTGTTGAAATTAATTATTGTAGATTTCACTGGACCAGAACTTCGACGATTCTGGGAACGAGCGAGGTTGAAGTAGAATGGGAAGTTCCCGATGACGTAGTAGCGGGCCAGTATCGAATCAGGCACGATGGTTATTATCGTTATATTCTCGGTGGAGTATATCCCTATCGTGGTTTTACCGATCATTTTCAGGTGAGAAGATTTCTCGTATAATCTCAAAAAAAAATTAATACAAAGAAATTAATTATTAAAATTTGTTTGAATCACAGGTAACCGCAACGGCCATGTGATACCAGAAAGAAATACCAGAAGTCTGAAACGACAGAATTCACAGGCTTATACCAGAAGCTACCACCGACAGTGAACGACATTCGAACCACGAATTGTAAAAAAACATCTTATCGTGACTCGATTTATCTATTGTAATTTTCTTTTTCCTAATAAAATACGTAACTTTTTGAGTAGAGAAGTTCTTATTGGTGGATGTAACTGCCCGAATGCACAGACACGGTACACCGAAATGATCACACAATCGAAGTGGCCTTACGAAACCGATCTCGATAATTTTTAACTTTTCTCTTCGCACGGTTTCACTGTACAGTGTAATTATAGCGAGTGCAAGTGCAAGCACGATCTGATCGTCGCTCGACGATAATTATGAAAGGTACATTTTTTTTATACCCATTCAAGAATCGTTGAGTGACAAAGCTTCCAAAGTAATTGCATTACGAGACACGCGATACCGTGTTACGAAAGTAGGAAGCGACATTTCTTTTGGCCTTTTTATACCGTACATGCTACAGGCGGCGAGAGAAACCACCAATGGTTATTTTTGATATTCAGCATTCGAAGACGGAAAGTTCCGCATATCAGTTTCCGGTTCACATCAGCTTTACTTTATAATGACTGGGATTCCCGAAGTGAACTTCAAATTGCGAATCTCCTCGGGAAAGCTAGCAGCGCGGATTTTACGGAATTTCATTTCTTCCGATCGAGTCCTCACTCTATAACGTATATTTGTTTTTGTTTTCATACGGTATTATGTCTCAAAGGTAACGGAAGCTTTTCCTCGTTTCAACTTCTATAATTGCTTCGAGTTGCATAAAGTAGGTTACTACTTACTTTATTCAACTATGCATCCAATTGCGACTACATAAATCGTTTGAAATAAAAACAGTAGCCATAGAGATAAGGGGACATATACGACTGAGGCTGGTGAATCGTTGAAAATAATTGAGACCGTTCGTCTACCTTTTCGTTGTCAAGATATTCACGTCGACTCGCTGCGGTCTCATTGTTGACAATAACAGAATTAAAGCAAGAAATAATTCTCCTCAATTATCGTGAATTGTTTCAAGAATTATGACGTAAGATTCAGCTTCCAGAGTTGCTTTCTTCTCTTCTTCCGCACTCGGAAATGCCAAATGGCTTTCTTTTGAAAAAAAAACTTGGGGCAGGAGAGGAAATGTCGAATCATTTTTTTCACGTCAAGTCTCGCAGCGCAAAGTTTTCCAAGTGCCAAAGGGCACTTGGAAAACTTTGCGCTGCGAGTTAAGAAGTTGTATTTGTTTCTTCTTTTTTTTTCCAAACTTTCCATAAAGAATAGTTAGAAGTAATAATTGAGTCAATTAAATCTTCTTGTCCGAGCGGAAACGGTCCTCGTGAACTCGAATCGATCGAGAACATAAGCTCGCTCTGCAGGTCTAGGATCAGAGTAAATTAGTTTCTCGTTCGTGAGGCCAGCTCTGGGAACTTGAAATCGCGAGGTAAAATTAAATGATGGATCACATAATTTTCCGCGCCAAACTTACCCCTCAATAATCTCGGGAAGTCTTTCGCTGTCGGCACGAAATTTTTTATTCGGACGGGTACGCGTATTTATGTACACGAGCGGTTCTCTCGTCAATTTTAAATTAAATGTGTTCCAACAAATCCAATCTGGTTTCAAGCACATAATTCTTTCATGAATAATCGACCCGCCGCGTGTTACAACCAGCAAAAGAAACTTCCGCCTATTTCATTTCCATGAAATTGTCTTATATCAGATAAAAATTTATTTGGAATGAACAAACCCCTTTAGCACTAATGAGAAAACTTGTCATAACCCGACTGCGAATTTGAAATTCCATGAATGCGACAGGTTTAATAATCGATACACGGTACGAATCGACTTGAGCTCTTCCCATTCGCTTACCTCTCGTTCGGAGGTTTCAAGGGCCAGTGAATAGACGTAAAAGTGGCGCCAGTCTGGCATGTGCAAAGCCGCGAGGTAAACACGTTTCTCAACGCGATAAAAGAACCACGAAATTCTTCCAATGGAATCTTTTAAACGATTTACTGCGCTCGTAATGTAGCTCCCAATCTTCAGCCTCGTGCAACGGGCTCCTCCATATTTGTGATTTGCTTTTTCGTTTTCTAAATCCAATTTTTAGGTAGCAATCGAAGTACGTTTTTGTTCTTAATTAAATGAGGGCACTCGTTACAGCGGGGTGAAAGATCGATAGATTCGTTTATTCCGTGTTCCGCCACAACAGCGCACAATTTTTACAAACTAAAAAATAGAATACAACTACAATAACAAAAAGGATAGAATATAAAATAACGTAAAAATATGAGAAAAAGAAAATATAAGAATACAAAATAGAATACAAATGCATACAAATGAAACGTAGAATACAAATGCGTATGATAAGTGCAAGAGAAAGTAACAGAATACGCAGCAGACATCAAATAACGACATCATCCCCCAACCCTACGTCTCATCCCCGCAAGCAGGAGCCCAGCTACGCCCTCCTGAACATCTCCAAAGAGCCCAGCCGCCTCACGAAATATGCAGTCACGATAAACAAACAAAAAGTGCACACCAATGTAACAAGTTTCATCCAATATACGCGGCAGTGCGACCCTCGGGACACTCCAATATCAGCCCGTCCGGGATATTGCCGAATGATAAAATATCGATATTGTTTTCGGGCTTTCGATAGCGAAAGTTACACATCGTAAATTCTCCGAGGTACTTTTAGACTCGATCAATCATACGAATTGCCCGGGTCTCGACTTTGCGCCGTTGCGAGTTTCTTCGTTTTGGCCGTCAAGTGACCTGAGTTGGCCCCGGAGGTCGACGAATTTAAATCCGAAGCAAGGAGACGTAAAGAGGGCACCTGAAAAAATTCCACTCTCAGAATTCTTTTCGCGGTAAATCTTGACGGTTTCAATTTTATGAGATGTAGAAATACTTTTATGTTACGAAAAAAGGTGCAAATCAACGAGGAAACGATGTGCTAATTTTTGGGTATACAACAGATACGTTTACGGCGCGTAAAGAAGTTTATTTGAGGGCACGTGACACACACGTAACGATGCTTCGATGGTAACAAATCGCTTTCCCTATTTTCTCCGTGATGGTTGATAGTTTCGACCAAAGTCAAATTACGTTTTGTAGTCAATAGATATAAGTATGAAAAAGTATGAAAATCAATAGATATGAGTATGAAAAAGTATGAAAATCAATAGATATAAGTATGAAAACCTAATTTGGAACTGGAACCTAATTATGAAAACCGTTTTGGAGAAAATAGGGAAGGCCATTTGTTACCGACTGAGTCTGTGCCGCATGCCTTTAATGCGGAGAAGATAAACGAACCTGCACTCATTGGGGTGATCGTTTCTCTACTGTAAATAATTGACAAAACGAGGAGTCTCGTTAAATAAAGTTTCGATTACACAGCAGAGATCCTCAGTCCCCGTAGTATAGAGGATGCTTCGAAGCTACCACGCGACTTATCCACCTCATAATTAACGGATAGCTTGAACGGAAGCTTAAGCTAACAGCGAGTACAATAGATGGGCTGTTAAGAAAAACTGCTACCGGCCGGAGTAATTGCTAGACCGGAATACGCGAACTTACACGAGATAATCCGGCTTTAAAAAATTCTATACTATTACGTAAAATCTAAAGCTTCAAGCGGATTCCTCTTAAGACCTTCCATTCCACGTTAGACCTTCGCCGAATAATTAATTGTATGGGTAAAAGATCCAAGGATCCTCCGCTGCTTGGCGAGAGCTGCGTTGATAAATGATGAATATTCAAATCGACGGCCTGTGTTCACCTTGAACCCCAATCAGTTCGAGCTGCATACGCGATTTAATTAATGACAACGTCCATCCAGTTGAATGAAATCGTGTGCAAATTTTTTTTTTCCGAAAAATATTGTTGATCGCGCAACGACATTGGTATAAATGAATTTATGAATTAATTTATCGTCTTTCCAATGCTCCACCGTTCGAAACGATAAAATTCTCATCGCCGAGACAAGCCGACACTAATAATATATAACTGGTTGTGAAATGGGAAACACGCTCGAAAGTGCGTGGTATCATCGAATATCTGGTTACGACAGTATAAAGGGCGACATATGTCACACATATTATTGAACGACACGCTAGCGAACGCTTCTGCTTCAAAGTCTATCGGATTATCGGATAGTTCATTGAGTCTCGCGCCGCGCGGAAACCCCTCGGGGTAACACAATGCCGATACGCAATATAAAACATGCATTGTCAATCGATTCTTACTTTCTCATCGGATACGAGAGCGCGTATCGGAATAAAAAAAAAAAAGAAATAACACAAAGTAATAAAATCGTCTCAGAATATGACTGGGACATAGTTATTTATGTGGTAAAGCACGAAAAACAGCACTTTTCATGCCTGAGTTACATAAAGTGACTTTCTGCGCTCACTTCACAGAAACGGAAAGCGGGATTTTACGTGCATGAGTTAGGAAAAATATTTTCCACGCTCCAGAATGCAACCACAGAATTGTTCCCTCTCTATCTATCTATCTGGGTCGCCGAGATTTTGGCACACTAAAGAATGCTTTCGATCGTATGGAAATGAGATGTCCTTCGGTTCGACGGAGAGGGTCGCGGCTTTTGTCTGGTGTACAAAACACATCGTTTCCGCTTATCAATAAGAAAAGACTCGCCCGGTTTTGATTTACCAAAGCGGTCAACTAATTTCTCTCAATGGCTACACGAGACGCAAGATCAAATTATATGACTTCGGACGTCGAATAACTTGTATGTACCCTCGGGAGCAGCCGTATAGGGGAGAAATTACTGGATTCCGCGATGGCTTCAGAGCTCGTCGCCTCAACGGGACTCGTGTCGCTCAATGAACGTGATTACGTATAATCAAGGAGTACAGTAGTCTCGTTATCGAGATGACCATTCCTCCAGGCATCTCTACTGCACACCGGTATAAATCGAGTGAGCGTAGTCCGACATGTCCTCTGTAAGCACTTCTGTATGCTTCACTGATTCGGGGGACATTTATCCTCAATGGCACGTGGCATGCGTACCTAATGGATTTGCGTGGGCAAGCAGGAGGGCGATTGGAAAGAGGATGATGATCGAGGGTCTGACCTTTACGAAAATGAAAAAAGACTGATCTCGATGGTAAACAAGGTTGAAACTAAATAGTTAATTCGATGATAGGTGATAGCAGGCTATTAACTTTTAACCCCAAACAAATGTATCCATTTATTAATATTATCATCTTAATAATGATTTATTATTATTATTAATACTTTATTTATTTTAATAAACAAGTCCGAAGATTCGATTGTATCTGAGGTCCGATATATCCGAACATCGATATATCCGAGCGAATGCTTCCAGACGTGTGCGCCTTTGAGATAGGTTTATACTTCTGTTGACGAGGGTTTGGAATCGAATGTCACGGCAGCTTCCGATCGAAACTTCCGCTCAGGGAATACCTTAGGAAATTGAAGGGGATGCATAGCAGAAGTCGCGGCTGCTATCGGGCGGGATTATTTAGATAAAATTTGTTGTCCAAGAGATCGTCGACAGCGAATGATTGGTCCGTATCGCGTGATTCAAATGATAAAGACGCGTCATCCGTGCGCACCGTCCTACATTGATGCCCGGTCCTCTTCCCCGTAACCGCTCTATTCAGATCGATCTTACCATATTCAGTCGAGCGATTTTTTTCCGCTTGGTAGTAAAGTCTTTCAATTGAGAGAGCATGTATTCATTTTTTTGTTTCCTCATAGCGTGAACTATGTTTTCTTTTTTTTTTTTACTTATTTTCGAACAAGTTAATTCCCGGATGAATACGTGCTCGAATTTCTCTTTGACGATGCCAGCCCGCCCGAAACGAATGAAGCTTTGAATTTTAAAACACTACGGCGGGTATCATCGCTAATTGCGTTTTCCGCATTTGCACACATTTTATCGAATTGCGCTTGATCGAAAAGATACAATCGAAAGGATATATTGATGGTTAAACGATCCGCGACAATGGAGAGAAGGCCCCGGATATGTTAAACATAGATGCTGCGGTATACCTGCATGCATGCATATAATTACAGACCGCGGAAAACATTATAGAGCAGGAGCGGGAATCGCCGAGGTCGCTGCTACACTGAAAAAAAAAAAAATCAATGACTCAAGGAAAATTCGCTTGCGGGCTGCCAAAGAAAAAAAATTGTTTGTTTCAATTCTACTTTCAATTCATGAAATTCCAGACGGGATCGAAACGATAACATATTACTTTGAAGGTCTTGACGTCGATGTTTCAATATCATTAGAATTGTAAGAACTGAAAGTAGAATTGAATAGAACCAGACGAAAAAATTTCGTTTGGTAAACCGCATGGAAATTTTTGTTTTCATTGCACTCTTGTTTATCGCATATCGTCACATTTTTTTGGAAGCACGGGCTCCCTCCGTTATCTACTAGGAGAGGATCGGACAAATCGGACTTATAAATTGACAGTTTATTATCACAGTTAACACACGAAAAATCGACTGAAAGTCCTGATAGTTATTTCCGCGAAAATTGCGATTTGCGGCTAAATGATCCTCTAAACCATACTGTCACCATGAGAACTGAGATTTCCTGATTCACCCCCATGTAAAATAGAATAGAATAGGTCGTTTTATTCGTGTCTTGGGGCAGACTAACAAATAAAACGCCCCACTATAAAATCGAACAAAGCGAATAACAACCGCAAACTTGAAATTAAACTATATTAGAACCTAAAGAACTTAAACTGAAGTAACAAAAGAGTAGAAGAGAATATAAAAGAATATAAAGAAATGTACGAAGGCATCTTTACCATCGCCAATGTTTCAGTGAACGTTCGGGTCATCTTTTTGAATACCCCATTTTGCCGTGGTATTCGCAGCATCGCCGTTCCGTTATGTAGTGAAACTGAAATTTGACGCAAAAGCTTGTGGAACATCTAGCAGAAACGTCTGGCTGACGTATGAGTGACGTGTTGGACAATTAAAAATCAGGTCTCCGAAGAGAGAAGATAACATTTTAATCGCCACAACTTAAAGTGACAGTAAAATGAAGTGAGAGTAACAGAGTGACAGTAAAGTAAAGAATATGACATTTTGCCCAATATCAGGAACGGCTCGATAAGGCGCTTCTCCGACGCATCGAATAACCGATTGTCTTTCGAATACCTACGAATGAAATAAGATACCGCAAACATTATCGAAATAAATGATATTCCCTCGGCCTTGAATCATTGGCGCAACTAAGATCCGTCGACTAGCAGAAAAATTTGCGGTTCATCTTGTCTGAGCGGTAAAGGATGCTACTACTCGGGCGCCCGGTGAGCCAAAGTAGCTGCGGCAGGAAACGTGCTCCGCAGACGCGCATGCCGTCCGCGACAGTCCTTCCCCACTGTGTTCTCTGTCGTGTGTCGAGTGTTGACCGGCGTTCGTGCAGTCGACGTTCGCTTCGCCGTCGTGCCGGTCTTGCGAATTACTACCCGAAAATTGTTCGAACGAACGATAATAATAATCAAATAAATAATTTTGAAAAATAGAATATACATTTTTTTTTTTTTTTTTTTAATCGTGACGAGTGTGTGACAAGAATCTCCACTTTATCGAGACCGGCCAATCGTTCGCCAATGTCGATCGTGATGATCCACAAGGCAGCATTACCGACTCATCATCGAGGATATAAATCCAATAACTCACGGATAATGGGATTTCGTACAAAGTTTGTTTAAACAAGTGCGCGCGTGACCGAAATTCCCGAAGCAGCCATGACCAACCGACAAATATCAGTGACGGTGAAGTTCGATCAAGAGGAGCTTGACGGAAACATTTGATCGGCGAAGTTTAAAAACGTGAAAAAAAAAAATCTAAAATTGCAAACAAAGAAATATGGAGAATACATTAGTAACTGGATCGACGATCGGGCCGAGTTTTCTTCGAATGGAGGGGACTTCGTCATGGCCGAGCATCAATTATTCCTCTCGTATGAACGGGAGCTCGGAACAACCGATTGCTCCTTACATCTCGCAGGACACCTCATTCCTGGCCTTCGGCGCGCAGCGCGATCCTCTTTACGTCGTTGTGCCGATAACGATAATTTATCTGTCGATACTTTTGACCGGCACTATCGGAAACGTCAGCACGTGCATCGTAATAGTGCGCAACAAGTCAATGCACACGGCGACAAACTACTATCTCTTCAGTCTCGCTGTCTCGGACCTGTTGCTGCTCATCGCCGGACTACCCGTCGAGGTTTATCTCGTCTGGGCGAAATACTCTTACGTCTTCGGCGAAGGGTTTTGCATGTTTCGAGGCATGGCTGCCGAATGGTCGACCAACGCCAGTGTCCTCACGATAACGGCGTTCACCTTCGAGCGTTACGTCGCTATCTGCCATCCCTTTCGTTCGCACACCATGTCGAATTTGTCCCGAGCTGTAAAGCTCATACTCTTGATATGGCTCGTCGCTCTACTGGCAGCGATCCCTATGTCGCTGCAGTTTGGCCTCGTCAAGTACAACGATAATCCGGAAATCCTTATGTGCACACTGAAGAAAACCCTCTACGAGCACTCCTTCGAAATCGCGACCATTCTGTTCTTCGTCGTGCCGATGATCCTCATAACGGTCCTCTACGCCATGGTCGGACTCAAGCTGAAACAGTCGAACATGATGAAACGCGACAGCGGAAGAAGCAGATCGGCAATCGACCCATCGGGTGCTCCGAGCTCCGTTGGAAGTTCATTGACCAACGAGAGAAACTGTCGTCATCACACGGGAAGATCGTCGAGACGGGTGCTCAAGATGCTCGGTGAGTTTTTGACAATTTGATAAATAGAGAGACAGATACGTACGTCTATTACATTTGTTGGCTTTTTTTCTTCAATTTTCAACTCGTATCTCTCCAAGTTGTGGGACTATGACGGTAACTTTTTTTTTTTTAGGACAAGTTTCATTCATAAAACCCACTAAAGATGTTTTGATGTCAATAAGGAGAAAATGGATTTTCTTTTCTTGTCCTTGCCATAATTATCGTTACTATCATTCAGCCCTGTCACTAGCAGGAAATAGAGCGAAGCGAGACATAAAGCTCGTCCACTCGTTGACATCCTGAACGGGAACTCGATCGTTCTACTTCTCCCGACGCCCTATTTTTTTTTTCTAGCTCCCTATTGTCAGCACTCTTTTGTCCTCCCTCTCTGGCAGCCCAAAGTAAAACGCGGTTTTTGACAGGTAATAATATATCTCTCCCCCTCCATGGTATCTTTTTTCCTTGAGGAAGTTTCTATTATCGGATTATTGAGCTGCTGCTGACGTTCCTAACAAATATCAACGCAACGCATGTCTCACGAGCGAGCGTACGACAAAGTAAAACGTCAGATGTTGACTTTGAGTCCTAATGGCTTTTCGAAGAAAACATTCCTATCGATTTCGAAAATAGAGACGTTGCATAGCCAGCAAACGACCCGTCTTCTATGCTTGCAGGGAATCCTGATTCGTAATTGAGCCTATTTGAACCGTCGAGAGGTCAATGTGAAGTGAAGAGTCTTCTCGTTTACCGGCTACCTCCTTGTCGAAACGTCCGTCATAAATTGTCATCGTGATGTTATCGACGGTATTTTGATTCGAGACTCGACCTATGAATGTCTCAATCACATTCAACCACCGATTGTTTGTCGCGCATATTTCACGGTCTCTCCTGATTTAATGCTCGATTTCTCCATTCACTCATGTCCCTATAACTATCGCGCTACGAGATATAAATCTTCACAATTCCTCGTACGTGCCCGACTTTCAGCAGCACTCAGTAACACTCCTCGCATAATTCTTCGACGGCTTAACTAAGTAGGGCAAACGTGGTGAATGTGGACCACCCCGATTAACACGTAAATCAATGAAATGTGGACCGGTCCATATTCCCCACTTTTACCGTACTTCTTACCGTTATCCAACGCCTCTTACGTATTGGCCCCACCGGCCGATGCCCAAAATGTCAGAAAGTGCTCCGAGACTATCCGGGACCGAGAGGATAGCGAAAAAAGAGCACGGTTCTTGGATACGTTAGAAATGGGTTTGGCGTGCTGCGACGTAAATCAGAAAAAAAGAGAGAGGATCCAGAGACCCTTGTAACTGTCTCCGAGGCGCAAGTGACGGCGGCTGGACAGTTTCTTCCGTAAGCCGATGTCTCCCGCTGAGACCCCCAATCTTATCGGTTTAACTTCGACAGCAGCGGAGCCTCGACGGCCGCATTAGTCAATAAGGTAATTTATTCCTATCGGGAAAGGATCATGTGTCAAGGGGCACTTAGAACCACTGGGATGTATTGCGGCCTATTATATTACGTTTGCGCGAGGACAGAACCGAGGCTCATCCAATGATATATAACTATCGTTGTAGATCTTCTCTGACCCTTTAGCACGGAACCCATTTCCGTGATTACACGATCTTTCATTTGATTGCCAGTGTGTTATTTTCTATTCAACTTTTCGCACCGTGCCGAGAACGCGTTTCGATATGCCGCAGATTCCGTGTACCGTTCTAGTGCACCGCACGTTACGTTATCGTTCTCGTAAATTGATCGAAGTTTCTACATAACATACATACACACGATACCTAATCGGATCACTGGCCGAACGAAGAAGCAACCATCGACATATCGACAGTCTGTTGTATCGCTATCGTCGATGCATGAGGCTTCACCGATGACCCGTAACCATCGGCCTTTCTCATTAGCATCATAATTACTCGTGGACGGGTCATTGTCATTCGCACGTCCGTCTTCGTTTTCAACGGAAATTGGAACACAACCGGTCTCTCCGTTCGGCGATCAACGCCGACTTGCGTTGAAATGCGGGTAATAAAGACCAACGAAACAACGGGGGCACCCAGCGGGATTCCAATCGTGAAAGTAAGACCAAGAAGCTCCGCTCGCCCACATATGGAAGAGAATAAAAGTACACGGGGGGCAACCCGATCCGAGGCGGGGCTGCAATAAATATCGATCGGCTCGATTGGTTGCCGAGGTCTCATGCCGTAACGCATATATTCAGGGTACTGTGACAACATCGTCATTCTCTCTACATCAGAAAGCTCAACCGTCGCTTCATGTTTTACACATACCCGCGGGCCTGCCCGCGTTGACGTCCTGAATCCGTTGAGACGCCTGTGTGTACATTAGTCATTTTATCCGGTCGAATACGAAAGCGCCGCCTCTAAAGTGAAGCTCCTCTAAAGCTCCGAAAAAATTACTCACTTCTCACCAGTAAAAAAGCGAAGAAAATCGAACGATCGAGATAACAACGGAAGTTGTTGAGACGATCGGTATTTGTTGTGCGGCAAGTATACGAAATTCGATTGCCACTGGAACTTCCGTTCAACGCCCCCTTTCTCGGTGAATATGATGGATCGTGAAAGGGCGAATGGTTTTCGACCCACGAGACTCGTAATTCGACGTCTACCAGGATACGCGACACGCCTCAGCGACTTTTGCTGCTCGTGCATTACGTGAGGATTTCCTGTTGGATTGTGGATCCAAGGAAATCTTTCTAACATCCCCGGCACGGGAGAATTGGGGGAAACGATTAATCCTGACGGTTTTTCAGGATTCATCGTGGGCCGCCTTAACAGGATGAGCACGTCGTATTTCCTCGCCCCTCCACGACTCCATTGCTCGGGACGAGTTTCGAAATAAACCTTCTTTCCGGAAGCGTCGACGGACTCCTCCCTTTTGTTTGATCGTCCGTTTCCCTTCACGTTTACGGGCTTAGCTTCAACCTCTTATTTTCATTCTCGTTCGGTGAATGATACTTCTACATTATTGAGTTTCGCCAGTGGGCAGAAGCGATTCGCGTTTACTTTACTTTTCCTCGGATGAAACGAAAGAAAAAAATAGTTAGAAGAGGCTGCACAAAACTAAATGAATTTTACTGCATAGTGTTTAGATACGAAGCGTGCAAACGCCCGAATAATTATTATCGTTTGTAAGTATAACTTTTTATATCTAAGTAGAAATCACAGTTGGGCAAAGTAAACGAAAAGTACTTTAAGTACTTAGTACTAAGTACCGAAAGTACTTTAAGTACAAAGTAATTTTCGTACTTAAAGTACTTTTATAAAATACAAAGTACGAAGTACTTTTTCTTCTTAATCGAAAGGGGCGGAGTTCCACGAGTACGAAGTTTAGAGAGAAATTTTCAAATCGAAAGGCCGTGTTCAGGGCCAACATTTTTTTTTTTTTTTCAAAAGTTCAAACTCTTCCTATCTAATCCTTGATAACAGACTAATCGACTGGACCACGACGACTGGACCTCGGGGTAGTGAGTGGAGGTCGACTGGATGGTATAACCAACTAAATCTGGGACGTACGGATAGAGTACAGTGGCCGAAAGTGAGAAAGGTCTCCATTTTATGGATAAATAATCGTATTTTTGGAATTGAAATAGAAAATATTAGATTGTGGGAGTAAAATAATTTTATGAGACATTTTTTTACGTTAGGAAAGAGGTGCAAAGTAATTTAAACATGGTTTCCTTATTTATTACAATTTTGAGCATAGCTTCCTCAAAGAGGAAGCTATGCTCAAAATTGTACAAGTATTGTGGCCTTAGTACTCAGTAAAATAATACTTAAAGTACCGAAAAGTACTTTGATACTTTAAGTGCCAAATAAGTACTCATGTACTTTAAGTACTGCCCAACTCTGGTAGAAATATTAAGGATAATAGATTGTTACTATCTATTTCTTTCGGTGTGACGAAGTTGTTGCCCAGAAATTTGGAATAATGTGGTTTATCATACGTGTACCTTAATTTCACCAGGATCACGATGAAATGGTGTCCCGATTAATAGAAATCCAGCATTGGCAAATTACGAGGATTAACCTAATTAAGCAACTCTACCCTGTGGAATATTATTCAATTACGATGTCATATGCGTTTCGATGATTAAGTCGCATCTGACTGGTTTATTGCAATCCACATTCAATTATACACTCCTAGAGGTAAATCCACGTTGCAGCTAGCCTCAGAGCTACGGATGCACGGAATTCTCAGTTAATACAGCGAATTCTGTATCACGAAAGTGGATTCGTGCGAGACCCGACCACAATGAATAATCTTGCGGTAGTTACGTAAGATGGTTCGATCGAGCTTATAAACACGGCCACAGCTATATTATAGGACATTATTCGCATATGCATCGTCGACGATTAAATCCGACAAAGACGTCTCAATTCTGTAGTTACGTATAGAGTAACAGTGGTGAATATTTACTACCCCGAGTACTGCCGTAAACATGATCCGTGCCATATTCACCCCCATTTACTGTTCATCGGCTTTTTCATTACTCTGGTAGTGGTCTACTCAATCAATTCGACCTTACATTGCTTTTCCTACAGGGCTATTACTTAGCTAGGAAGAGCGGAAAAAACGGAACATCAGAGAAATAAATATGGATAATCTTTGCCGATTTTTTTCGCAGGAAATGAAAAAAAGTTATCTGTTTATCGTCGGTTTGCTGCCGCTTTGCCCCGCTTTTCACAAGTATACAGCACTTCCATTTAATTGAACAAGTTCTGTCGAGAAATCACTGCAGTGGCAAGATCAATATAAGCGTATGACTCGGGCGACCGCGATTCGTTGGATAGAAACTGATTACCGGTGTTTCAGAAGAGCGAAACCACAATTGTTTCAACATGTATGAGATTCAATTCTATACAGGCATTCGATTACTTTATCCGAACATCAAAGTGCGGGTAGTGTTTCCTTTCATGAACAGGCGTAGTAAATACGCTCACGCGCTTGCTTTTGTTTTACCAATTCTCGGCCAGCCTTTTTGAACACGGAAAGTTAGCACTGTACGTACAAAAGCCTCGCGTCGACCGCGACTACGCAGACCGAGGGCTCCGCGACCCGAGATGTATAAATATAAATTTCGAATAACAATAGCACACTTTTATATTGACGATAAAAATATCAGTGACGATAAAAATATCAAGGCAGTGAGTGTGCGTCTATTAGCGATACATACGATACGCTGACGACCGTTACAGTTATTAAACATTTATACATTTGCACATTTACATCTGCATCGCCACATTGTCAACGGGCCATCGACCGAAGTTCCTCAGCCCTAAAAATATTATTTTACACAAATATAATATATCGTCGACGTTACTCTTCAACGAGTATTTTCTCAAAATTTCCATGTCATCAATATTTTTTGAGATACAGCAATTTTTATACGGCGCAATGTAAGTGCTCACTCAGCGAGGTTCTCCCACGTTAAGGATTGATCGTAGTTGACATTTTAAAAAATAAACAATTCGCGAATTTTGCTAATACCCAGCAAATTGTTTATAGCCTGCCACCTTTATTAGAGCTCCGAGACGGCGCTTATTGCTTTTTATCTCGGCCCGGCCAATTTCGTGAGAAACTTCGTATCTACAAGTTCCGAGAATTTGGCAATTTCTGTTCGAGATGAAAATGATATTTCAATCACCATTACGTTGGCTACATGTATATTGTTCATCTCGGTTCGGCTGACTCCAATCATTTTCTCATTTCACCCGTACAGTTTATTCCCCGACGACAATATGACCCTCGTTTATTTTTTTCTTGATATACGTAGAGCAACCACACGCCGAACACTTTAACTTCCTCATCTCATCGTCGCCTTTCCACCACTTTGTGGCAATCTTCAAATTACGGACGACGGCGACGACGACGATTGTTACCCATCACGACGAAGATTACTTCTTTAAATTAACAATTTATCATTAAAGTATCGGAGATTACGGTTTACGTTCGCTACGTGAAAAGGATTTTTCACACTGTTCTGACGACCCAAATCGAAAATGATTGCCCAATGTGATTGTAAATTCCGCCGTGTCGCTCTCGCTGCAGGGGCGACCACAAAGATTCGCTTAATCAAAATAACCTTTTCGCGCGGTGTCACAAAAGAGCTATTCAAATAACGTTTCGAACACCGAGTGAAGGCATTCGAAACATTTTTTTTCTCTCGTCGATGCGGATACTAACGGAGAAACCTCTCCCAACTTTTGACTCTGTCGCACTGTCGTTTCAACGTCGACGTGGTGGGGTTTTTTTTTTTTTTTTCTACCGTACTTTATCTATTCAATGGATAAAGGTAAAACCCGAGTCTCTAGATAAACCGTGGCAGCGGAGCGATAACATTTTTTTTTCTTCAAATTATACTCTTACATTCAATTCTATTCATCACACGAATTCACCTCGCTGCTTTCTCCGCTGCAGTTGCGCCAAAGCTATCCGTACATTCTCGCGTTTTTGCCAAGCGTTTCCGAGCACTCCAGGAGTCTCGAATTATTTATCGTTTCTCTGCTGAACTGGCGGCGTAAAATTTCGCAATGCACAGATTGCAATGACCTCTTGAGATTTACTTTGTGCAGGCCGACGAGGAGTTTCGAGAATCTTCTCGAATTTTTTAATTTCGGGATTAATCGGACACTTTTTTATCGGATCCCCATTTCGCACGGCCGTCGAGTGAAATATTTCATCGAGACGACGCAGAGTCGACTAAAAACTAAATAATCCTCGGACCGCTAAAATCTTCCGATGATTTTATTTTACGTCCGTCGCGATATCGACGACCTGGACGAAATCATTGCGGCAAATGTGCAAACTCGTTTTACTGGTCCGTTACTTTTTTTTTTTTTTTCTCTGCCCGACCGACCCTTCCTCGCCGCGTTCCGAGGACACACCAGTCTGCCTTTACAGCACCATATTCGGACGAAAAAAAAAAAAAAACGCGGGGCAGTTTCTCAAATGATTGCGCGATGACTCATCGCGCAAACATTTGTGAAACTGCGACGATGTTCCATGCGGCATTCTCATGCTCGATGAAATTTAATGTTTTTTTTTTTTGTTTCATTCGAAGAAATCGATAGACGAGAAACATCGGGCTAAAAATATGTGCATCGTATTGCGAGAGAGTGTCGTGCTCGAGCGGCGTCGATCGCTGGTAATGCGTTGAATGCGTTGAAATCGGAGGTCCGGTACACGACCGCGTGGGTGCAGTATAATGACCGAGGATAGAATTAATGGAGTGAACGTTAATAATTGCGTGTCACCGGAAGTATTCGTGATACGCTAGTGTACCAACATTATTGATGTCTGTCGGCACGTTCATAACCGCAATTTCTATACAGAAACATACTCGGCCGTATGTGTAGCAGGGTTAATCCACTGTCTCAGCGGGATGTCGCCGAGTGGACGATTCGGCTGAACGATGTCCCGCCAATTCGGCAAGCAATTTCGTTCCGCCGCACTACATCCGTTCTATGCAACTGCAACATCGATCTTCTCGTATTGCAACATAAATATTATGGGGAAAAAAAAAAAAAAAAAAAAAAAAAAAAAAAACTGGGAGAACAATCGTGTCGTCCGAATGATCACAAATTTCGAGAAATACCGATCTGGCTTATATCGATGATTGGTCGTGTACACGCTAAGTTTCGCTTCGGGAAGACTGAATTCGTTATAAAATAAAAATGTCAATGTTGGACCATCAATTCCAAACACCCGCGCGCAGTGCCACGTTGAACGGTTGTCTGCCGGCATCGTTTTTCACTTTTATTTTCTCGGACGAGAAGCGCGAACTCGACGCGTAGCTTCGAAGCGTAACAGACATTTTACTTTTCGCGCCCCCCCTCCCCCTCCCATCGCACATCGATGTGACGATCTGCGCACCGTTTCACATGAGAGAATTCATTTGGATCAATCTGCTCGCGTGTGCTGAAGAGAAGCGAACGATCGAGGTAGATGAAGGATGAATTGCGTATCAGAGCAGTGCTGAAAGGGATATGTCGCCTGGGGATTCGAGCTTTCAATCGTTTCGTCACGGATATTCTGCGAAGCTACACACTCAGTTTTTCTATTTTTGTTGTCGCTTTCTGTAGTTTCGAGATAAAAACGGACACCGAAAGCAAGGTTTGGTAATATCAACTAAGCTGCGGTTGCGCCTGGCGAAGGTAATGTTCGGTCGATTGAACAAAACGTTTGTTCAATTCTCGTGTAACTATTCGTCGAAGCAACTAAATACTAGGTCAAACTACTAAATATTAGGGCGAACTACTGAAGTACGAAATATTAGGGCAAACTACTAAACTACTAAATATTAGAGCAAACTACTAAATATTAGAGCAAACTACTAAATATTCGTTCAATTAACTAAATATTTCTTTCAATCGACCAAATATTTCCTTGGTAACCCGCAACCGCAGCTTAGTTTGACATTGGCAAACCTTTTTTTCGGTGCAAATGTACTGCAGCATGCCCGACAACCGGAGACGAATTTTTGGCACAGGAGTCGATTAGTGCGAGTACTTCTCGTTTGCAAATGTTGTGACCCGCAGGTGTATTTGTGGATCAAAGGAATAAAAAAAAAAAAAAAAAAAACACACAATCTGCCCAAAGGAAAACTAGTGACTGCGTTATCTTGCAGAATATACTTGTAAGCAACGTCGCTCCAACTTGGGTGCGTCGAAATGAATAAAAAGAAAAAAACCCGATGATACAGTCTATATTTCGAAGTGTGCTTCGCTCAGGCAAGTCGTCGGTTCGCAGGAAGCGATGTGGAAATGTTACAGTCCACGATTTGATATTCCATCTAATGCGATACAATTACTCTCGAGTGAATACCCATAATCGATTCGGTCTGCAATCCAAGGCCGAATCGATTATTTATCGATAGAGGTCCGACGTATGGTTGACCTCATTAACGGAAAACACACTCCACCGGCGCATGCTCGAGAAAAACAGAGTACAGGATAATAGTCTTAAGGTACACGGTGTCGTTTCGTCCCTTCGAGACTACTCTTTTCTTGCCGTTTCTTCTTGCTATCGAGATATATCATAAAAATAGTAATGTCTTTTTTTGTGCAAGTTTAGAGTTTCTCATTGATTTCAAGACGATGAAGGATCCCTACGTTTATTCATTGCTCACAGCGGGCTCGAGTAAGGACATTATCTTATTCTCTCCTCGTCCACTTAACGTCGTAAAGAACAAGTATTTTGAGAATTGTTCTTTTCGGCTTTTCCAGACGATTTCCTTCGTTCGCGAAAAAAAAAAAAAAAAAAAAAGCTCGATCATACACATCACGAAGAGGCGTTTCTCCGAATGGCCGACTGAAGAAAAACCCACCGAGCTGAACGGTTCGCTGCAAGAGACGACTATAATGGCCTGGACGTTTGTACGATTTTATGTGGCGGACAGAAAAAAAAAAATCGCAATACCATATAGAGAGAATTTACCAGATGAAAATGCGGGTATCTTGTATTCCTCGGAATAAAGCGATGAGAAGACACACCGCCGATCCTCCGCCGAAACTTCGTTTCCACGAAAATTGCGTTAAATTTATTCACGATCGTACGCGCTGACGATACATAAGTGTGTACCTTGTTTTATCGTAAGCTCTATAGAATGCATTATTCGCTTATGCAGATTAGTGGCGTACGAGAGGATTTGATCGGCCGCGGCGCCAGACAGCCCGATAAGCCGGGTCCCGTTCCACGCTTGCTCGTAATAACAGAACATCGGTGTAGCATCAGTTACAGTTATATAGCATCAGTTATGGTTGCAAAGACGAACCTAATGTCGCACGCAAACTCCCCATGTGGGATTTTGCCGTACGCTAAAACCTCTCGTTGTCGTCGTCGTCGCTTCCGGTCGATAAATGAAATTTCGCACCAGAAGTAACGTCACACCGCAATTTTTCAAATTTTTCTGCGCGACGTCACATCGGGTTTAAAAGTGAGATTTTAAAGGCGGAAGTGACGTTACAGAGAAAATGTGCTATTTTTTTTTTTTCGGGAACGTATCTCGAATGCAGCCAGCGACGGAACCGTGGAAATTAGCAACAGCAAAGTCGAACACCGTAAAGTCGATAAAGGACCGTGCGCGATGCATCACAAATGTGTATGGAGTGGTGCCGAGCGAGATGGTCTCGTGCAATATTGATGGTCGACGATGGCCGAATAATATTCGCAGACCATGAATCCTCGAAACGGACCAAGCTCCAACATTGCGACCGGTACAGGAGAGGAGATAAAATTTTTCGTAGATCCGATATGTTGAGTCCGCATCGATATCGGGTTCGAGCGGACAGCGAAAGCCCGGCAGTCGGATGCTTAATTTGATCACGCCGTACCCTTCGCTACTCGCACGTTCGGTCATATCATAATGCACAGATCAATCGGATCATCAGGCTCAGCTCGCTAATTAAAACTAGTTTTTTTCCTCACAGCTCCGTTGCGAGTGGTTTATTTTCGTTTATATTCATACACCAGCAACATTCGCTGCTCGTGTACTCGAAGCTGTTTAAAAAAAAAAAGAAAAAAGGGAAACTCGCCAGTTCTTCGAAAATGTTCGATTAATCACTTTTGTCTTCGCTGCAGAGTCGTGCAAAAAGATTATAAATGGACCGAAAGTGTCGACGCTATCTTATCTTCTCTCTCGTTCGTGAATGCTCGATTGACAAATCAGTTTTTTTGTACTGACGTTATTATGTTAATCGTGTAATTATCGCCAAGTGGTATCGTGTCGATAAATACCTAATACAACACATTATTGTACTAGGAATGGCGAATGAAAATATAAGCAATAACAATAACGCAATAGTTATGACGTTACAATGAGGTGAACAAATTTCGGTTGCCAGTGTTTTCTTTGTTGTTTTTTGTTTTGACTGTAATTGATATTCAGAAAACGTTCTTCAAAGCCAACAGTAATCGTATCGACAAATGTGAGATACATCGCCCGTGTATTTTTTATGTGGGGAGGATATTGCGACGACAGAGTGAACATGTTTGGCTGAAATATCGAACGTGAGAGGGTGACTGATTCAATTTGGCGGAAAAAAAACCAATTTCGTGTTGTTTACACACAAACTTGAAAGCTATCTCCCATCCATTTGCGCTTTCATTTTTTTTAAATCTTTTATCTTTGTGTTATAAAGATCGCGGGCCGGGCAGTTTATTAAAACGACATCCTCGTATGAATTGTAGCGTCAAGCTACTACTCATATAGACGACAAATGTCGCATATATTAGGGCTGTATTTGTCGAGACAGGGATAAATATATGTGAATTGTGCTTCCGTCCTCAACGGGTATTTATCCCCGCGGAAATGGATAAACGCCAACTGCTCCGTTTCGTGGCGTTTGGCAATTTGGCCTTGTTTACACGGGAATTTCGCGCAATTTGTCTGTACACTGTCCACAACCACTGTATTTGGTCAGCGATATCAAACATTCAATTTTTTTTACATAAATAATGTCTTTTTTTTTTTTTTTTTTTGTCCCATCGAGGTAACTTCTGCATACGCGCGCAGTGTTCGAAAAAATTAAAAGTCGTATTCGTATTGCCTCTGTTACGTACTTTCGTTCGGAGTGTCTCGAGTTTATCGAACGGCAACATGAAGCTCGATGTATGGTTGATGTCTGTGTTTTTTATTTTGATTTCTTATTTTGTTCGGGATTGTCGTTGCACCGAGCTTCGGGCCGCAGCCTTCTCTATCAAGTGTGCATATTGGACAGGACGATAATTGATTGCCAGCTCGTCGCAACGTCGTTGCAGTGGCTAGATATTTCCTAAACAAACATCAATGACGACTCCCGGTGTGACAGAGACGCAAACTTACCCCAGCGTGCGGTTATAAATGCATTTTCGCGAGGCATGTGCGTCACGTGCATAGCAGTGTGTCACGTCCGGGTTACGAGCCGCGTGTGTTAGTTCTAAGGCGATCGAGAGACTCCCGAAAGTCACTGCAAACCCAAAATTACACTATTTTTTATTTTTTTATTTTTTTATTTTATTTTTTTTTTTTTTAAACAAACAGGAAGCTTGGTCCATCGTTGGATTAGGAGTAGGAATAAAGTATGAATGCGCAAAAACGTGGACTGGGTGTTGCGGCTTATAATAAAATTGATGCAGTTCGAAGCTCCGCGAAAATTATTCTCAACCATTGTATATTCACGTTCCGCTGTGCGCATGGAATTTTAATTGAATTAAATAAATATTTGACTCCAATTACCGATCGAGCGAGGACCGTTGCGAAACTCGACCCGACGCGTCGATTTTTTTATTTATTTTATTTTATTTTTTATTTTTTCTTTTTTTTTTCGTGAAAACTAACAATGGAAAACTCCTGAAATACAAGAACTTCGTGGAACGGTCTTTTTATTTTTTAATTCCTACCACACGACGAACGGCTCTTTGTTGCACAGTAGCGAGAATAAGTAATGCGACTCGTTCACGCAACTGAAAGTCCGATGAATTATTTAATGAGAGAGAAACATCGTTGGCTCATCTAACTAGCTGTCGCACGTGTCGCCTTTAGTTCGCGCAAAGGCAAAAAAATAAACACTTTTTTTTTTTTCTTTTTTTTTCTTTACGCACATACACATCGTTATGCTGCACAACTGTATTTGTTGAGAATTAAAAGAGGGCGCAAACACGCATGATCGATTGTCCTCAACTGACACTACAAGCATCGAGAATGCGCGTTCTCGTTACACGTCATTTATTCCTTGATTACTTATACAATTTCTACATTGCAATGTACAAACGCAGTGGAGCTTGATGGGTATGCACATGACGATGAAAAATAAAATGTATCCTAAATCAACTTAACTTTGTTCCGTCTTTTTTTTCTTGTTTTCACAGTGGCAGTGGTGGTGGCTTTTTTCATATGCTGGGCGCCCTTTCACGTTCAACGCTTGATAGCGATATACGGCACGGACGCCGATCACGTTACCTCGACGAGCAAGTGGATGGAATTTCTTTATCTGCTTTTCACATACGTATCCGGAGTTCTCTACTACGTTTCCGCGACGATCAATCCGATCCTCTACAACATAATGTCGAACAAGTTTCGGGAAGCTTTCAAGGTGAGCGGATATGCTTGTGCGATTTTCCATGTGAAATCGAACGGTCAAAAACCCGACTCTCTCCGAAAAGTTGTACTTTCACCACAATTCATGATTATTTACAAGAGGTTTTTGTCATTTTTTTTTTCAGAATTTTTGAATCACATTTTTTTGAGATATCGAAAAATTGATTATTTTTTTTTTAAATCCCTCGTATCTTAAAAACTATTGGTTGTACAAAAAAACGTTTAAAACATAAAAGTTGCAGTTTTAAATGAACTTTTGATAATAAAATGTTGTAAATTTTTTTTGCGTGCGATAATCGTCCATTTCTATGAAAAATAGACTCGGATTTTTTTTTTTTCAGCCAATAGGTCATGTTTGATTTTTCTTTAAAAATTCCACAATATACTCTCGTGTATGTAGAGTGATCTCATATTTTTGTTTGAATAGGCGAGACGTCCGTTTGATAACTGTGCTCCGTTTAAGATCGATTTTTCATTTTAAAGATCCCTTTTTTTATGAAAAATCCTCAAGCCCTTTTTTGATTTGATCTTTTAACTTCCATTATTGTCGATAGTGTCACAATTTTTATAAAATTCAATGGGAAATAATAGATATCTCTCTTTTTTTTTAATGAAAAATCGATCTTAAACGTAGCACAGCTATCAAACGGACGTCTCGCCTTGACCACCATACGTACATGAGAGTATATTCTGGAATTTTTAAAGAAAAATCAAACATGACATATTGGCTGAAAAAAATATTTTAGTCTATTTTTCATAGAAATGGACGTTTATTGCATTCAAACAAAAAATCTACAAAACATTGTTTTCAAAGGTTCATTGAAAACTGCAACTTTTATGTTTTTAACGTTTTTTTTTGTATGACTAATAGTTTTTAAGATATAGAGGGTTTTTAAAAAAGTTCAATTTTTCGATATCAAAAAAAAAAAAACGATCAAAAAATTCTGAGAAAAAAATTACAAAAACCCCTTCTAATTAATAATGAATTGTGGTGAAATTGCAACTTTTTTTTTTGGAGAGGGTCGGGTTTTTTCAACGTTCGCTTTCACATGAAATACCTCTTATAGATCTTCGGCCATAATCCACCGACCATTTCGATGTTTCTCTTCTCAACCCTGGAACGCCACACTTGGACTCTGTGGAGTCGAAGGGGTTTCTGAATAATCTCGATTTTTCAACGAAACTTCCAATAATTTTTTGCAGGAAACATTGGCAAGAAGCTGCGGTGGATCGCGTTTTTCGGCACAGCAGGAGCAGCGTTCCTACTCGAGCCTTTCGCGGTCGCAGCAACGAGGAACCCCCGGAGTTTTCGGCTCGAAAACGGCCGGAACCGCCGGCACCGGTGCCGGGCCGGACAGCATTGATTGCTCGGGGAATTCACTGAGAGACGATAATTTCCGTGCGAGTCCCTCTGTGTCGGGACAGCAGGATACATTTGCGAATCTAAAGGCGAGCGACGATCCGCATAAGCGTGCAAATTTCAACGGTATCGAACGCACCTCGAGGTCGGCGCGCAGGATAAGCTGCAACTCGAGCGCTCAACAGACCGGCGATGCGATACTCGATCCGTCGGCCAACTTGAATCGTCAGATTACGATCGACAGACGTATCCGAGATGAGGAGACGCCCGCCGATCGTTTGGAACGAACGGGAAGATGGCAGGACAGCAGCAGGAGAGTAACGAACAATATTAACAAAACGAGCAAGAGCAAACGCTCGAATTCAACGAAGAACGAGACCACCGCTAGGTGTAAAAAAAATTCTCGACAGTTCGGTATTGGAAGTATCGAGACCGAGGTTGCGTCTCGGAAGAAATGGTGGAGGTTTTTCAAGTGGCTGCCCGACAGGAGGATCTTCAGGTTCGGTAACGCGAGAAGAAGTTACTCGAGACCTGCCGACACGATTGTCAACGATATCGAGAGCAATCGGGAAGAGTACTCCATGACCTCTTGCTACGGTCGCAACGACACGGAACAGCGGCCGGTATGAGATAAGCTTGGAAATTTATCGGATCCCAAGACGCTAAATTTATCGGAGCGCAAGACGTCAAGAAACGATTCCAAAGTTCGGTCGACCATACTGCTCGGAACTTTCGGTCGTGTGCTGAAAAAAAAAAAAAAAAAAAAACAAACAAAACCAAACAAACAAACAAAGAACGAAGAAACGTCGAACAGCGTAACATTCCGCATTTGAACTTTCAGTACGCTATAGCGTGAGGGTTCGAGCGCAGGAACTGTGAGACCGTAAACATGGAAGACGATTAATCGTCACCGTCGTATGTCGTGTAATTAGCCGATTACAAGTGCACTCATCTCGCCTTCGATTTTCATTCGTTTTTGTACCAAAAAAAAAAAGTAGCGTTCATAAAGAAACAAAAAATGAACACACGGAGATTCCTATTGCGAGACTTATTTTTCTGCCACGAGCTTTGGACAGCTGTGCAAAGTACTATAAAAAGAAAAGACGTGGAGCCGGAATGTTTCGCGGTCGCGGAGAACGAATTCGTCGAGTCGTGAATATGCATTCGAAAATCGCTCGAATCGACTTTGCTGTCGGACTCTCGTCGTCTGACAAAAGTGAAAAGAAATTTTCATTCAATATCCAGACAATATAACGGTATCAGTGTATCAAAGTTACAAAACCAACGACAAATGTATCCACATTGTACATACATATAAGGTACTATTTATTAAAAGCAGCGGAAGATAAATGTGCCAAAATATCGTTTTTAATAAAACAAAAAAAGAGCATTCACGAGAATTGATGGCGGACGATATTTTACACGTAATAATTAATGCCGATACGCAGCGTTCACAGCATCGTTGAACGCTCAGTGTTTTTAACATTAAGACTGGTAGAATACAAAAAAAAAACAAAATCAATGACGATGTAAAAAATTTAAGATTGTATGATCGATTGCTTTTCTCAATGTTATATCGGATGTTTCAACACTGTGATATTATTTATAAAGGAATTCATGTTCGACTGTGTACATTTATATATTACTCTCGTCATTTAGGCTTTCAAGAGTGGATGAATTGTATACTGTAAACGTGTATGTTCGTAAGTGTCGATGCATATAACTGTAGAGTATGTTTACAGTGTTATCTCTCGAAGATGCTCAAAATAATAATTACCATAAGCTCGTTGTTGTAATTAACTTACTTCCGTTTTACAATTTTTTAAAGATTTTTTTTTTCCCCCGACCGGCAACGCTCCATTCGCGTTTAAGTCGTCCGGGATACTTGCATTGGCCGCGGACGATATTAAGGGAAAACATTTGACCGAGTTGAATATAAAAATAACTCACGAGGGTCGTCATCGCGGATAAGTTTGGAAACCGGATCTTATTCCGATCGATTATAAGGCTATCTCTAACCGACTATCCAATGTTCCTTCGCCGTCGTGGGGCCAAATTATTCCAATATTATCGCAGCTAGACAAAAATAATTTATGGCAGGACGCTAATTTAAGTTCTGTGAGTGATATCATCAAAGGCAGTCTGATGCGGCCTGCTTGCTGATGTCCTTGATACTATCTTCAAAATTCGAAGCTATACGCTCGGCCAGTATGAGTACGGAGATGGGAAAAGTCGCGACGGCAATTTCCAAGAACACGTTAATCTTTTACCCTGATCAATAGTACGGCGTTAATGGAAGGTAAGTATGTCGCGTGTGCGATGAGAACCACATAAAATCAGCCTTCCTCGCTAATTGCAAGGGTGGAATTGAACGAGGGAGAACAATGTAATAGAGAGGGCCGTGCCCGATGTATCATCGCGGGAATTACGAGCTAACGATGGGATCCGAAGAGCTTATTACAGGTATTGGAAATAAAATATATTGAACAACGTAAGTAGATTCAAGTTACAATTTATTTAATTGGAACTAACAACAAACCGTGTATTACACATTGTTGGCGCGCTCAGCGAAGCAACTTCGCCGGGAAGTTACTCTGCAAATATAAAATGCTGAGGCGCGAGATATTCTTGCGGGTGATGACGGATCGACACGTACGGTATGCGACAAGTTATTTAGGAATGATGTTATAAACGATAGATTTAGATTTGAACTTTGTTTCGCAGTACTATTTAATCGCATTGTGTTCCGTCGTTTTGCAAAAAAAAAGAACAGAAAAAATACAATAAACCGAGTTGAGATTCGCAGTGACAATGTATTTGTAGTGGTAAATAGTAGGCTGAAAACGTATTCCGAAGAAAATTCGAATAAATAGAGAGATATTTAAAAAGATTAAAATTGAAAATGTGTCGAGTGTCGAATATTGCCGGATTGGAAAATACTGTTTTTTCTACAACCGTCTACAAAGGTAGAAAGTTTCGACTCTTGTTCCCCGACTCTACACCAACTTTGTCGCGGTAGCTGCCCTTCGATTAAACATTAAGCTTGATATATCTCGTATACTTTTTTTTGTCATTCGTCGCGCGGCGTTATCATTTTTTTTTCGCTGTAAGTATAAGAATTCTATACCAGCATACATTTGCAATATATACATGAATATGTAACAATAAGACGCATTATAAATACTAAACTGTTCTACATCGATAAAATTACATTTAACGCTTTCAATATAATAATTTATCCGTGTCTAGCAATCATATAGAAACAATAATATTTATACATCGATAGTGATTGCTTGTTTTGTTTCATTGAAGCATACATAAATGCAGGAATGTACATTGCATGAGGTGAGACGATTATTGTTCTTCGGCATTGGTGAAACGTATTTTGTTTTTTTTTTCGGTGACGATACAACGAGAGGTTTCGTGGTATATTTATGGCATTGCCTCCAAGCACTGTTTGATATGTTGCCAAGCTTGGAGACCCTGCGTAATAATTTTATCATTGAGTGCGATCGAATGGTTTGAACGATTAGCTATTTCATCGAATATATTTGTACCTTTCTAGCGAGCTTGAACTGCAGTACGCAATAAGCCGCCAAAGTTTCTTTGAGGTCAATAACTTTTTGTTGTTGAAATCTTTGGATATCCATCATAGCTTTAACGGAAAATGATCTGAAACGAATCGACAATTTTTATTTGCAGCGAAGAAACGATCGAAGAGAATGTAAGCGAGTAACGAGACATAAAAATACTTCAGATCTTCGTCGACCAGCTTAACCGCTTCCTCGTTTTGAGCTATGCGCTGTTCCAATTGAATGACTTTCAATTCACGGATTTCTTCGGTATCGACAGAACCGAATAGACGCGACATTATTCCAGACTTTCCTGCAAACAGTGAGGGACAAACGAGTGCATTAATTGTCTGTAACAACGATAGCTCTAATCAATTAAATAAATTCCACACCTTGCATGACTTTATCTTTCTGCTCGTAAGCAGCGTTGAGATTGTCGTACGCCTCGTCTTTGGCGACTTGCAAGGCCTCTCTTCGTTTCACAACGGCTTGTAAGGCCGATGCTCCGAAAAGCCATTCCTTCAGTTGATCGGCAATGAGTTCCTCTTCCTCTAGAGTCGTGTCTATCGTTGCGGCTAGCGAATCCATATAATGCCCAGATTTCTAAAAAAAAAAAGCAACATGTGAGAAGGGCATTCCAAAATATAAACTTCGCGGTGAACTCAACTCTCGCTTTCGTTCTATTACCTGCAACCCGTCGCCCAATTCTTTTTCTATGGCACTCCACTCGCTGAACACACGACCGTAATTTGCGTGCAACTTGTACAGCGTGTATTGTTTCTCGACTAGTCGCGCTCGAGCGCGAAGAAGATTGCACAGATTGGTCTGTACATAAAAACAAAAACAAAAGATGAAGAAATGTCTCGAAAAATTGTCAGTTCATCATTCGAATCGCGACCTACAACTTACATGTAGCTCCATCCCGTAAGATTTGAACGTGTCGAAATGTTTGTCCGGCTTTCTCAATCTCACTGCAATACTGAGAGCCTTCAGTTTTGACTCTGCCAGTTGCAAATATCCTGCTCCAGGAGGCAAGCTTTGAGTTTCCTAGATTCGACAATCTAATTGAGTTTTTTAACTCACCACTTTCCTTAATGCTCTCTCTCCATCCGTCCTTCTGCTGCAGAAATCCCATGAAGTGCTTGTCGCGCGACAACACAGGGTGTGACGCAACTCGAAGAAGGAAATTCTATAAAACGTCAAGTAAATATTTTTCTCGACAATTTAATAGACTATTGAATAGTCTAAGAGAATTTAATAATTATAGACAATTTAATAGTCTACATACACCACAGAAATTCAATAGACCATATCATATCTTTTTTTATAAAAGGGTTTTCCCATCCAAACAAATAAAGAACTAAATCAATAAATAACGGGACCCTATCTTAATGCAACACAGTGATGTATGCTATGGTCTTTGCAATTTATATACGAAATTAATCAACAATTTTTTATTTTATCACCGCACGAAAACGCTTTCGTCCGTTTCAAATAAATTACCTCCAGTCCGGCTCTGCGGCGATCGACAAAATCTGGGTCGAACGTATCGGTTGTTATTTTCTGCCAGGCATACAGGACTTTTTTCTCTGGCAGGGGAGGCAACACGATGTATGGATAGGAGATCTCCAGATAAGCCCTGAGCATCTCGAACTCCGTGTACCTACGCCAGAGGGAACTGACCGTCGTAAGAGCATCCTTAAAGTCCGGATCAATAACTCTGCGAAGTTAAAAGTAATTCTTAGGTTTGTGAATGGAGTAGGTCAATTTATCGGATTAATTGCTTCTGCCAGATAAAACGTACTTGGTGTCAATCAGATAGACGGTGTAAAATTCTCTTAAATTTAGTCCACCATTCGCACGCTTTTCAGCCTCCACTATCGATATCTCCATGTGATCGAGTAGAGATTCCTGAAGCAAAGTGTTTTTAATAAATGCAATCTGTGACGAATGGAGAAAGCTGCGAGTGAAAGCCTGATGATATTTCTTGATAAAAAGTATCGTAGCAACAGCGAGTGCTTCTCCGCAGTTTGATAGATTGAAGCGGAAGGTAGAGAGGTACAAGAATAAAGATCAATTTCGAATTGTTGTACGATGCTCGTATCGTAGACAACGCAATGTACACAACTGACAGTGATATTTACTCTAAAGTATTTTATTTTTACTCATTCAGTTCAAGCCGGGAGAAGATTATTATTCGCATTGGCTCTAGGAATGTTCGATTTTCACAAATTTCGTAGCAAATATATATTATTTTTTTTTACTGATTGCATGAAATTAACTGAAGTTTCATGCGAGGCGTACGAAGACGTTCATGCGTCGAGCAATGACCGATCGATGCGTCCTATATACGTGTTATGAGTGAATAACACGATACACACCTCCTTTTCTATATCCAAGCCCGTCATATCGTTAGAATTGGATTCTATCTGGTAATTCCCATTGTGAAAAATACCGTCCATCTTCGGTGGGTTTATTAGCGGCTTAACTGTTTTTCACACACGCCGCTTCCGAGACACGATGACACTTCGTCGAGGTGATACGTAATAGCCGTACGTAACAGCAGCTTAAATAATTATACTTGACATTGTTCTCGTGTCAATAAACGACTTTTCGACGCAAAGTGACGGGTGAGAGTCAACGCACGCCACTTTCGACACAGAACCTCGGGCTGGGGAGGGGGGAGTCAGACGATTCAACCGAATCCCATGCCGAATGGTAAGTACCCTGTTGCACGATCTGCGATACCAACAAATCGTTTACTGCGTTCACCGCTTGGGCTTGCGTCGCGAGCGATGCAGTTCATCATTCATGTCAAATTCATTTCACCAAAAACTCAATTCCGCGAAAAAGTAACTAGGTTGGTGAAACACGATGTTTCCGAATCTTATATTCTGTAGATGACGCTGTGAGGCTGTTGTTGAAGCGCATTTAACTTTCGACGAATAGTTCAAATCAAACGTGCCAATGCAAATAAAACAGCAAACATTCATTTTTTTTTTTTTCTGTAGGATTGATTTCTGCTTAAGACAATAAGGTCTGTTCGTTACGAGAGTAGAGCTGGAGCAGAGCGTTCAATTTTACATGGAAGCTATATATTCAATGAATATAGATATACATCCCACGTAAAATAGAGCGCGCTGCTCCAGCTTACTCTGTAAACGAACAGACCTGATATGAAACATCACCCTCCCCGTCCGTCCCGGGCTCAGTCCGTAGCAAAAACTGTAATCAATCTTCGTCACAGATTCTCGTATGTACGCTCAAAAGAAAAGTCTCGTCGAAAACGGATATCATCTTGGCTGCCGATGAGACTTTTCTTTTCGCCGCACTTCCGAGAATCCGTGAGAAAAGTTGATTACAGTTTTCATTACCGACCGCGGTATTGCGAATGCTCTTCACAGCATGTGATACATCTTTCCGAGTGCGTCTCTCTTGCTCCGCCAAGAGCGCCACCGATGCTGTCTCTCTCGCACTACACAGTGTTTCACGTGCTCTTAAGGTAGTCCTTGCGAATGGTGTTCACTTCACATAAGTTTCAGAGAAATGAGAGGGAATTTTAGACACTTCTCGATGGTATAAAAATCGGAGAAAAATCAAGCGTATTAAAGATGCCGAAAGGATTAATTTTGCATAACGATAATTCCAAAATGTTATTAACAAATTGATGAAAAATCAAATTGTTCAACAAACATTCCGGAAACCTAACTTTTTTTTTTAATGAAAATTATTCGTTCATTTTTTTGAATACGTATGCATTTTTTCAGATTTTTAAATTCACTTTGATTTGTTTTTTTTCTTTATATGGGAAGACCGTGTAGAAAGTCAGAAAATTCAAAGTGAATTTAAAAATCTTAAAAAATTCATACGCATTCAGAAAAATAAACGAATAATTTTCATTAAAAAAAAAAAAAAGTTATGTTTCCGGAAGATTTGTCGAACAATATTATTTTTCATCAATTAAGTTAATCAATTGTTATGCAAAATTAATCCTTTCGGCATCTTCGGTACGCTTGATTTTTTTCAGATTTTTATACCATCGACAAGTGTTCCCTCTCATTTCACTGAAACTTATGCGAAGTGAACACTATTCGCAAGGACTACCTTAAGCGCATTGGAGCTTGTAACAGGTAAGTATGTATGTATTTAGGTCCACCAGGCACATAACTAAGAAATTAAACGACAATATCAGTGGTAGTATAAATACAAAAAATATCAAGACACAAAAAAAAAATAAATAAAAAATAAAAAGGATCTAAAATAATCTCAACACCACGAGTTCGCGCAAGACTTTATGACAATTTTATTTCTTCGTTATTTTTTTTCTCTGATCGTTTATAGAAACGATCAGAGAAAAAAAAAAACGAAGAAATAAAATTGTCATAAAGTCTGGCGCGAACTCGTGATGTTGAAATTATTTTATACCCTTTTTATTTTTTATTTTATGCCGTATTTTTTTTTCTCTGATCGTTTGTAGAAACAATCAGAGAAAAAAAAAAATAAAATAACGAAGAAATAAAATGGTCATAAAGTCTTGCGCGAACTCGTGGTGTTGAAATTATTTTATATCCTTTTGATTTATTATTTTATGCCGTATTTTTTTTTTTTTTTATGCCGTATTATCCTTCATTCTTCGACCAAAAGTCAATGCCATACCGAAAACTCGGATAATTGCGACACTGTTCAGCCTTTGGTATTGTAACAAAGAATCAATGCATCGCGTCAAACAAATTGTTACAATTTATTGACGATGCTACAGGATATTCTATAGTACAGTTACGCAATAATAAAACGTCGAATTGTTCGATGAAAATCATTTTTAACTATCATCAACAACGATTTATACAGATGACAATAAGACAACCTAGTTATTGTACTAATATAATTTGTACGCCGCGCGGTTACAAGCTGGTAATTAACGATTTATCGATTACAACTAACGAACATAGATCTAGCGGTATAAAAAAAGCACGAGTTTCCGCGAATACTTAAATAGAAATGTTTATCGTACAATAAGTGCGAAGATTGTGAGAGAAAAGTCTACACGAGATTTCCGATAAAATGCCTTCAGTCGCTTCGACTCTCGAATGCACCGTTCGTTTTTTTTTTTTTTTTTTTTTTTTTTTTCACACTCATCAGCATTATCCCGCTCATTGCAAACGTGAATATCGCTTGTAACATCCAATACATTCGATAGAAGATTGCGGATGAGTGTGAAATTTTGTTTATTCATTAAATGACAAACTAATAGCGTTCGTATGCTACTTAGTAGGAGACACAAGAAAATACATCAACGTTCTACGCTCGGTGTAGAAAAATAATACGATCGAGGAGCTTAATTTTTTAACAAAGAAAATACGCATTGCCTACAATTAAATACAACAACTATGTACAGATAGAAATTTTATCGGAAAGTTTCGCTGCATCAATTGACCGGTAATTTCATTGATTGCCGGTGTTCTTGTCGGACGCAGAATCCTTAGGTGGGAGGAAGAACACCAAGATCGAGCACACTATAATCATATCAAATATATATATATATATATGTATATCCATTTTTTTTTTCATTTTACGAAAAAAATAATTGAGAGCTTCGGGACCGACAGCGGTAGATGCGCGGTTGGCGCACGGCTCTGTCGATCTCCCAAGTCAGGCTGATTCGTTCGCGTTCAGTACTTGGATGGGTGACACCAGCTTAGCCGTTTGCTAGCTGGCGCATCGATCGTTGAGCGGGAGGTGCTTTCTTCCGCCGACTTTGGTATTTCTGCACTTTACTCAAGTGCAAAAATACCGTTGGCTCAGTCGAAAAATGGCCGTCTGTATCGGCACGGATTTTCCCCAGTTTACCCGTGTTCTCGGCAAGTGCGTTGCAGTTTAGCTAAGTCGGCTACGGAGTTACGGACGCACTGGAAGTTCGGTAGCTTAGCTGAGTGCGGGTGGGGCGTGACGGGGGGGGGGAATCGGGCTGCAGTTCCGCAAAAACCCGACAGGGTATACGGTGAAAAATTAAACAAATATTATAATGAGAGTTTCGGGTATTGCCACGGTCTTACATACAGCTCTGGAAACGACGGTGGTGGGGGAAGTGTCGCTTAGCCTCCAGTTTTCGTAGCTTCAATTTTCGTCCGCACGGTACGCATCGGAAAGGGAATGTCGAGTGCGAAAGAGACACAGCCACATGTCCTCTGTCTTGCTCACAGCGCATTTTATTTGATTTCTACCCTGTTTTGCATTAAGTTATCACACAGGTTTTCGTCATTTTAAGACGATCAATTTGTCGAGGCGCCTTCAATCGTACAACGTTAAACTTTACACTTGTTCATACTTACGGAAATAAAGCGTACACCGCACAAAATGTTACATAATTTCACAACTTCGTTCAAATTTACACCACAAATATCTTATCTTACACTTGCCCAATCACTCGGATCAAAAACTGTACACCGCGCCATTTCTTTACATCACAAAAAGTGTACGTATTCAATATGTTACACATTAGTAAGCTTACACCATTTCATTTTTACACATGCCAAACCTTATAACTTCAAAACTTTACGCATTAAATATACTCAGGGTAGAGCGAGGCAAAATGGGGCAGCGGGGCAAAACGGGGCATCTGGCAAAACGTCGTTTTCCAATAATTTTTGGATGCCCGAATTCGCCCCATCGATACATCAGGCTGTTCTGCCCCGTTTTGCCACCTTGTTCGATCCAAAAATGATTGGAAACTTTAGTTTTGCCCAACTGCCCCGTTTTGCCCCGTTGCCCCATTTTGCCCCGCTCTTCCCTACATGCGTGAACTTACACACGCGCAACCTTACACCGACGGGGAGGAAAGACGGCCTACGAGACGGGCGTTGGATGAGCGCTGCTGTTATAATGCAGGTAAGATGAAGCGCATGGCGGGCTACCATGTGATCACAACCAACAGTCGGTTCATCTTACATGCAGAATAACAGCGGCGCTCATCCAACGCCCGTCTCGAAGGTCGTCTTTCCTCCCCGTCGGTGTAAGGTTGCGCGTGTGTAAGTTCGCACATGTGAAGTATATTGAATGTGTAAAGTTTTAAAGTTCTAAGGTTTGACAAGTGTAATCATGAAATGGTGTAAGCTTACTAATGTGTAACACATTGAATACGTACACTTTTTGTGGTGTAAAGAACTGGCGGTGTACAATATTTGATCCGAGGATTGGACAAGTGTAAGGTATTTGTGGTGTAAATTTGAACGAAGTTGTGAACTTATGTAAAACATTTTGTGCGATGTACGCTTTATTTCCGTAAGAATGAACAAGTGTAAAGTTTAACGGTGTACGATTGAAGGCGCCTCAATTTGTCAATGAGAATTTAAAAAATTTTTACACGAACGATTTTACACGAAACGCGAGGACAGAACTGTATAGTTTAGGATAGTCTCGCAACATCCCCCGACCACAGTGCCGCAAGGTGGTAGCAGTGAAACAAACAAGTGTGAACACTAAACGGCCGACTTTCGCCTATGAAATATGCCCGTCGTTTCCAGACCTGTATGGTAAGGACCTTGGGTATTACGTACCTAAGCATGCGCTGCCTATCATGATGAACGGTCCCAAACAGCCGATGTTGAACAGAACAGGGAACAAGAGATTTCCCACCACAGCACCTATGCGACCGGCCATCATTGTCATACTGATGGCCATTGTTCTAACAAAAATTCGACAATGTTACTAATAAAACCGTATGTTGCAACGTTACCGAAAAATTGGCACATTCATATCTCTACCACTCACAACTCTACCAGATAACAAGTCTACCAAAAAACATCTCTCCCCAAACAACTCTACCAGAAGACAACTCTACCGGATAACAAATTTACCAGAAAACATCTCTACCACATTACAACTCTACCGTATTAGAACTCTACAAAAATCTCTACCACTGAAGAAAAAAACTCTCCCGGACTTGAAATAAAACTCCGGTAGAGTTTTATTTAAATTCCGGGAGAGTTTTATTTCAATTCCGGTAGAGTTTTATTTCAATTCCCGGAGAGTTTTATTTCAATTCCGGGAGAGTTTTTTTTCTTCAGTGGTAGAGATTTTGGTAGAGTTCTAATACGGTAGAGTTGGAATATGGTGGAGATGTTTTCTGGTAGAATTGTTATGCGGTAGAGTTGTTAGTGGTGCTTTTTTTTGGTAGAGTCATTATCCGGTACAGTTGTTTGGGAGGAGATATTTTCTGGTAGAGTTGTGAGTGGTAGAGATATAAATTTGCCGAAAAATTTGCCGAAGAATCTACACGGTTATTACCTGAGAGAGGTGGGAAAGTTGTCGACGATTACATTCATTACCGCAGCTCCACCGATACTCGACAGAGCCACGAAGACCGAAGATATTCCGAGAATGCCACTGGAGTCTTCGGCCCAGTATAGAACACCACAGCATAAACCGGCAGACAGGAAGCAAAATACTGTGAAAGAAAACAAAAAAAAAAAATATAGCTTTAACACAAAAGAAAATTCAAATGAATGCGAATAAAAAATCGACATATCACCCATGAGCTTCTTCTTGCCGGCGGCGTTAATGAGAGTTCCGGCCAATGTATAGCCAACGACGCCAGTGAGGGCGATCACTATGGAATTAATGTACACGGTAGAATCCAATACAACCTGAAAATGCGAGAAAATAGAGAAGGAAAATTACATTTTACATTGTCAAAATGTGAATTTTTGTTCAATGAATAAACGACTTCCTCACCGGTGCGCACACGCCGGCAAGCTGAACGGTATTATTGTGATAAGTTTTGACAACGTGGTAAGAGTCGGTTTTCGTTTTCTTCAGCATAACGCATATCGAGGGAAACGGTCCGGACGTTTTTATCGGATGTTTCGTCTCGTAAGTCTCTATCATTGCGAACAACTGGGGCATCCATAATCTCAGTGAATTCGATCTGAAATAATTGATAATCGATTATTTCGTCGGTATAATTTAGATACCCATTAAAAATATTATATCCGAAGAACAGAAATGAAAGATAAATAAAAATTCTTCTCACCCAACAGTGCCGCCGAATTGAATTGCACCAATGAGTATTAATCTGTATGCGTAACGCAAATGGAAGAGGGGTTTGATCTGTTGCCATCCGCATCTGAGCGTTGAGACGATACTCTTTTCCGGATTGCTCGCTAAAACCTCGTTCGCCAAACTCTTCACCTGTCGATTAAATTATGAATTTCTCTTGATTATATCGCACGATCGAACGCGAGGCGTGATAAGAAAAACGAAAAAAAATGTTTCTCATCGATAATTTATCCTAGAACTACCTGTGTCTGATCGGTAGCCTACCAGGGTGACCGATCGGCAGCCCGATAGTATATCTGCGCTATCACGTAGCCTGCCATCCTAACTCAGGATAAAACTCGAGTCGGCCCATCATCCCGTCGCAACGACCCGAGATGAAATCGCGTAAGTGGACAGAAAACCGGCAAAGGTTCGATTGTCTATAAATTCGTAACTCACCGGATAAGTTTGAGGCTCGTTGCCGGTATTGAGCGAGTAGATCTTCCTGAAAACCTCGAGGGCCTCGTGATCGCGGCCCTTCGAGAGAAGAAAACGTGGACTCTCCGGAAACCAGGAGAGAGCGACGAAAGCTGTGATCTCCGGTATCGCGCAAACAGCTAGGAATATCCTCCAGGAGGTCACCCTCGCGGTGCCCCCGAAGATGTTCCAGCGCCATACTTGTGGAATAATCAACCACGCCAGGCCTGCAATCAGGATAAGGCAAACGGCAACGGAAGCCGGAGGATCAAGATCCGTCACATCTTGTAACAGCACAGAGAAGCTATATGTTGTTTAAGGTTTTTTTTTTTTTTTTCTTTACATCCCTTAAAAGTAATATCAAAACTTAGCGTGATCCAAGGACCAGTTACGCAGAGATCCTGAGGAAGGATTAGAAATGATTCATGAGATTTTCAATTTTTTTTTTTTTTTTTTTTTTTTTTTTTGTATACGCAAATGCGCGTGCAAACTTACAGGGTATCGATATGTGTCCGATAGAGTAGAATACGCCGAGCCACATATAAATTCGGGAGCGTTGTTGCTCACCGTGCACCTCGGCAAGATAGGACATCAAAGCGGCAAAGGGCCCCGACATGCTGTTTTGCGACAAAACGATCGGATGAGTCTTCGGTTAAAGTTATCCTTCGTTTACCAGCAAGTAATTATTACTCACACAACGCCGTTGAGAAATTGGGTCATTATCAGTAGCCATGATGACTGCGAGAGGGCACTCGCTAGATTGATAATAGCCACGGTTAGATAACCGTATATGAGGATATGCTTTCGGCCAAATGTGTCGGTCAGAAAACCCCAGATAAAGGACGTTACGATCATGCCTGATGGAAAAACGATTGTGAGTTGATTTTTTTTTCCGCTACAGCGTAGCCGATATATTGATCTAGCGATCGAATGATTTATACCTGCGAATGGCATCGAGTTAAGGAGGCCCTTGTCGAAAAGCGTAAGACCAAGATCACATTCCGCCGAGGGAAGGACGTAGGACATAGCGGTCGAGGAATAAATAAACGCGCATCCTGCCGGTAGAATCGCGAGTAGTAGCAGATAGTTGAACTTTCCATATCCTGTTGAAATTAATGCGCGGTAATCAAATCCATTTTGTACACCGGTTTTTTTTTGTTTTTTTCTTTTAACACGTAACTCACCAGTTAGTTTTATTGCCTGCTCAAAGTCTACCGGTCCGTCCGGTTTTTCGACGTCACCTGGAATCACGATTAATCGGTAAGTGCATCGATGCACGAAAAACGATTTGATTGGCTGGCCTGACCAATCAGACGTGCGGACCGAGCGATAAATTTACTGCCGCAACAAATTTATCGTCTGGCTTCGGAACGGCTGAGAACCTAGCAAGGGCAGCCAATCTTTCTTCTCCAGTGCGTGCATTAAATTACAGAATAATCAAACTATGAGTGATCTTTCAGTGTCACACGCCGCAGACGTCCTTGATACAGATGCAAAAAAAAAAAAAAAATCGGCGATATGAATGAATAATATGTGATATCATATAATTGATAATCGGCGTTTCATTAATGTTAATGAAATGAATAACAAATCACGGCGATTTCCCTTACGCAGCGCTACGATGCTAATTCCAACGATAATATTCATATATAACTAAGTCACGCGAAACGTGTTTTTCTCTCGAATATGGCAGACGCAAAAGCTCATTGACTTACATCAGTCAGTATAACTCTGTATGATAAAATCTTCTCGACACGCTTCATGTGAGATAAGAAAATTATTGAGTCCGATTTTGCGAACACTCTTAAGGATTTCCTACTACCGATTCATTATAATATATTAATTTAAAACCCGTTTTACGTATCCGCACGATGCGGTTCGACGGTATCGCGCTCAATGGACACTTAAGTAAAAAAAAAAAAAAAGTGCACTCATATCAGTGAGTTACAAAGGAATTGTCAAAGAACAATATGTTCAAAGCAACTATCGTGATTATTTATACGATTTGGTATTTTCTTTAATTATTCACCACAATGCACCGAGAAGCTATCGGAATCAGCTTGCAAATTTCGTGATAACGGGTCGCAAGATCGTCCTGTGTTCAACACAGGACGACAATTTTCGTTCAATGTCGAAACGCGCAAAGTTGAAATTCCAGAACTACGTAACACATTTGATCGGCATAAATAACGTCAATCGGTTCCATGAAAAAAAAAAAAAAAAAAAAATCACATTGTACTGATAACACGTCCACTTCACGATCGTTAATAAAAAATTAAAAAAAAAAAAGAAAAAATAAAGAAAAAAAAAAAGAATTCACGGAATTGTTACAGATTATACATCGAGACGGCAACTATGTTAATTTCGTACGCGTCCCTGATACGATTTACTGATTAAATCACGTCGACAGTCAGCGACGAAACTTGACTAACGGGATTATAATATATGGAAAGTGACAAAAACAAGAGCGCAAATTCGAAGCGACATTTGTGCATAGAGTTCATAGCGTTATATATTAATATTCATAAAAATGAATAATTATCAATCGGCATTGTCGGGAATCAACGTTTTCCTCCAGACATTTGATTAATCCGCGATCGACAATAACAATGTCGCTACGTGCGACAACGACTTTTTTTTCCCCCACTTGTGTATACATTTACTTCGCTGATCTGATCGTGCCGATTCTGCGGAGCTTGCGCCGACTTTGACGATATACACAGGATCTCGCCGAATGAACATTGAAATCTAGTTGTTTTGTGCATCAACAGTCAGAAAGTGTTGTTTCACCTGTCCGAGATAATCGTTGAATCGCAATTCGTAGATGAAAATTAATGGGCCGAAAGTCACGACACCGTTAAGATAACCGACGAGCTTCGGAGATCGTAGACGGAAGTAAACGGAAGTATACAAAAGTCAACATAAGTGAGACGAACGAGAATGTAAATATAAGGCGTATGACAATCATAACGGTAGAATTAACGCGACCCTGCGATTACACCTCGCGAGATATCAATTGAGAATTTACTCAGTTTCGCGGAGACGCGAAAACTACCGATACGCAGTTATCAACAAGTAGAATTACTCACTTAATATTGTGAAGCACACTGACCGCGGACTCATATTGAAGTGTACTCGAGGGAAACTTGGGACTGGACGTGAGACGTGAGAAAACTTTCTAATAGATTTATCGCCCCACTTGCGGGGATAAACTGGTTCGCTGATATGCTGAGTCCTGCTCGATCGCACGATCATCGGTCGAAAGTCGCGGATAAATTTGAAATAGTTCGGGCGATTGGAATTTTTATTGTTTAACGTCGATACTCTAAGTGAGTCTGCGATGACACTCTTATAAGTACGCGAAAGAAATTTGCTCTTCGGTCAATTCGATCGGACGACGATCATTCGTCGAAAGATCGCCGCTACGAAAAGATCGATACTCCGAACTTACGAGATTTCAAATCAACGAGTAAATACGAGCGACAACGACAATAAAAATTAGTCTGACTGAAACACGCACGGTTTTCGTGATAAATTTTTTAGGATTTTATTTTTTATTGCTTTTCCACAGAAACGTTCAACGAATTCGTGACAGTACGTTTGTCTGGTCCATCGCAAAAAAAAAAAAAAAAAAAAATAAATCGAGTTTCGTTGCGAACCCCGGCAACGGCGATAACACCCGCAATAGTGGATTGCATGCAGAAACAAAAACAAAACAAAAAAAAAAAACTGCGAGCAACAGTCGGTGGAAATTGAGGTATAATTTAATTTCGTCATACCGGCATCATAATGTTTTGCAAGTGCCGCCGAAAACAATATTATTTTCACTTCACAAAGTAAAGTCGGCCGTTGATAATCACCGAAAGAAATAATTCTCTTCCGTCTTTTACGACGCGACCAATACACCTCGTGAGTAGCTCAAAGCTTCCGCCTCTCACAGCAGTCAGTAGCGGGCTCGATACAGCGAACAACGATACCTTTCGACATTTTCGACATTTTTCTCTTCGTAACAAATTTTATGTACTACACACCGGTAATTAAAAAAAAAATAAAAAAATAAACAAATAAATAAATAAAATAAAGGCAAAACATTAATTACGAAAAGAAGATACTTGCCTGCATAGTAACCTGATGAATTCATGGAATGTCCTTTACCGTTGAAATATCTCACGCACGTTCTCTCGATTAATTGATACGACAAAAAACAAGGTAATATAACATAAAAAATTAAACAAAACACACAAGCGTCTGCGTAGCTGTCCCGAGTGAAGTGAGAATAAAAAAATAAAAAAAAAAAACTTTCCCACGGAGAAAAAAAACTGTTAGCTCCCCGTTGACGACGGTCGTATTCCTGATTGCGAGTGGCGGATGCGTTACGTTCGTTGAACGTTGAGTTTAGCAACCGGAGTAAGACCAAGCGGTTGTGCACTTCGTTATTATCCAGTTCGATTGGGGGGGTGGGGGAGGACGTCATTCCACCACGTTGCATCGGTGGAAATGCGAAACCGAGACCCGGTAAACGATTAGAATATTGTCTCGGGGAGGTTGCGGCGCCGCTCCTTGCGCCCGAGGCGTTGCGGATACGATCCACACGCTTTGCGCGTCATTGTTAACGAGATTATGGTATAATTGCACCGACAGAACCAAGTGGAGTTGGGCGACGATGGGTCGTCCACTTGGTCGGCGTAAAGAATCGGCAGGTACGATATTGGCCAACGATGTAACTAAAAGATGTGCACTGTCGTGAGCGTGGCGGCAAAACTCTTCGGGGTGTGTGTGTGTGTGTGCGGAGAGGAAAGTGGTACTTATTGCGTGTCTATGCGTTAGCGTACGTCCTGTCTCGAGTAGAGTCCGATTGCACCGGGTTCCGACAGCTTCAAAAGATCCCTCGTCGTAACTCGCAATTTACCGCTTCAAAAGAATCGTCCTCGAAATCGTCCTTCGTGTAACGCCGCGAGTTATCGCCGATACGGGATAAAACGTCGACGCGCAGGTAGTTCTTCCCCCCCCCCCCCTTCCGCTCTTCATTTTTTTCGCATCCGAGAAGGCGTTTCTGTGGCGTATTTAATTCTCCGCAAAGTGCTGGAGCAACGATGCGATGATCGACTGACAGCTTGTCGACAAAATCGTTGAAATTAATCAATAGACGCGCCACTCGAGTTGCGCGGGTAACAAAAAAATTAATTGAGAGCAACGCTTTACCGCAGGGAATAAAATTCCCACGTAGTATAAGCTACTCTGGTCAGGCTGTATCGGCTGCGGTCGGCACGTATTGCTGATCTTTCAACGCGTCGCCCGAGAACGTGTAATACTCTCACGGCTATCGGGGTGTATTATTAAATATAAATTATTCAGTCACGGAAGCGCGAAACTGCACGTGCGTTTGTATTGTGCCATTTTAATATTTCGCGGATATAACTCGTTGTCCGTTTTAACCCGACAGTGTTTTGGTCTTTCATCGGTTATGTAGATTCGAGACATAATTGTTAGTTGACAGTAACAAAAATCATAATCTATTGAGCGAATTCGTTGGTGCTGAAGTACTGTGTAAGCGACAGCAGCATATTTCACCTATCGAAGATTTTTTTCTATTACACAAATACCAAGAGAATCATGACGTTGTTCTGAATCTTTGATAGTTAATATTTAATGTATTCGGCGGTCGTCGAATTGAACCACGCTGGTTTACGTAAGAACCAGACGCCATCTGCGTTTATGATAAGCAGTTTTATATTCGTGTCATTTTTTGTGATCCGACAAATTCATCCGAGCAAGTAGCAATGAGATTAAATATCCGGAAATAGAACGGGCGATAAATTAGCAAAAATGCACCGGCCGTAACCCCGGATATCTAAAGCGAACAAATACGCGCCGCAAGAACAACAATCATCGTTAAAAATATTCCGCTGAAACGGAAGCAGCAATGCAAGTGTCTAAGTAGTAAATTATTCTCGTGATAATCTTGGTGCCGATGGAAATTTTTGACGTACATCTAAATGAGCAAGCGGATTAGCAGAACATCAGCCGGATAGCTCCAAGTGGTTTATCTGTTTGAAGTGCGTGTGTTCGTAGAGACCGAGAAGCTCGGAAACGTCGTGACGTGACGATGTATTATTTTAGGTGAATTTTTATATCGGCGTTTACATTTGACAACATTGAGCGCGTCCATTAATTTTTACGGTATTCGATCGTTTTGTCGAAGAGATCTTAAGAATCATAGTAATCGAGGTGGGGCGTGACGTCGCCCATAAGTGTCTTTTTAATATACCCGGAAACAGTGCAACAAGCATTGTACGTAATATTATCGCAGTTACATTATTTTGTCTATATATTAAATTATGCAGCAGTTAATTTATGTATATCTCATACTCAGCGAACAGTGTCAACGACACGACTCTTATCTCTCATACGTTATTGCAAACACTCCTTGGCATGTCGGAGAGTATCGGAGGAATGCCAAAGACTCCAAAAGTTCCATCAGACTTGTGCGCATTTTAGTAATCAGCTGTGCTGATTTTCCACTGCTGATTACCTTTTTTTTTTTTTTTTTTTTTTTTTGCTTCAGTTTACATGCGATTAATTATTTAAGCGGTGGCACAAATCACCGCGACAACGTAAACATTGTCTCAAGCTACCGGGCTGGAATTAATTGATCATCCACAACTTTCAAACAGAAAAACATCTCGAGGTTTTCCTACGGAAAAAATATTCCCTCATTTTTCGTGATTCGATACAATAAAGTATCGTTCACGTTTATTTCATGTGAGCATCGATGTAATATGAAATAACTTTGGGTAATCCGTTTACGTGGGATTACTGAATACGGAAAAATAACAGGTAATCCCATTGATGGGTTGTGGCTGAAGTTCGAGAAGTTTGTGGGGCGGCACGCACGTTGACGAAGGGCCATTTTCATGGACCCCAGCATCGGTACCGGATATGAGATCGTCGATCCAGGAGAGACTCTGATCCGGGGATGTAAGCATCTCTTCGAACAAATACATAGGCTGCACGACGAAGAAGCGGATTAATCAACTGTCGTCTGATGTAGAAGTTATATTCGAGGAGAGAAAAAAAAAAAATGAAATTACCATTATATCGGAGATCGGTGGTAAATCTTTTACGGGTGGAAGCCTATCAAACGGCTCGGTGAGTTTACCGCTCTGCATCCCAAGAAGCAATAGCCTCGTATAGTCATTTCTCAATATCAGAGCTCTCTTATCGCCACTTACTGCCTGGAGTTTTTCCAACCAGATAGACAGGAGTGGTCGGTCTGCAGGTTTCAAAATTTAACGCTCGTTACTCATTGTGTGCTTTTCCATGTTCTCTTTGCACTTATCTTCTTTGTCAACGAAATAATTCATCAAAGCACCCAACCTCTTTGCGGAAGTAATTGAATGAGAGCTCGAGCGAGGGTGTCGTTGTACACGTAAGTTTCTTGGAGCGCAGCGATTTCCTTGGAGCCACTGTCCATCGCTGTGCGATATTGACAACGGGATTATCAACGATTTATAATTACCATCGGGGATTTAAAAAATATTAATGTCTGTCGGAACTGTCAAGGAGATCGTGTCGACAATTTTTCAAATGTTTCTTTGAAAGTACCAAGAGACTCTTTAACGGAACGAAACAATTGACAATCGCTGAAGTGGTCGTCGAATCTTTCCATTGAAAAGGATGAATGATAAATTGATAACTCTATGGTCCTGTTATGGTACATTAAGTGTAAGGATGAAACTTTTCATCGTGTTCGTACAAACATAAACATCAGTTAAACTTCTAACGCATTTGTCGTAATAAAAAAAAAAGCACAACTTCCGACGATTTGATTGCTATATTTTCCTAACGATTTCCGATATGCGCGTGACTCTTGCGTCATAATTTTCCGGACTTTGTACGGTCACGCGCCTGGCAATAACAACAAAAAACATTGAAATGAGCTGGACTTATTGGTGGGAGTCGGGAACTGACTTTGCTTATCGTGAACCGGACTGTTTCATCGAGCTCGCGGAAATTGCTAGCTATAATGGAATGCCCGTTATTACCAGGAGGGCGAAAAAGATGTTTCAAACGCCATGTAGACCGTTGAAGCTATTTCAATTGTATTGACTTCGACTTCATCGGTAAAGGCGTCGCGACCTTCGAGAAATTATGAATCGCAAGCGGACTAATGGCGGTGATTCATCACGTTCCCAGAGATACTGAGCCCCTTCGAACGTCTCCTCTCCTATATATATATGTGTGTGTATATACATATCAGAGCTGGGCAAAGTACCGAAAAGTACTTGAAGCAATGAATACCAAGTACCGCATGTACTTTAAGTACGGAATAATTTCCGTACTCACGGTACTTTTATAAAATACAAAGTACTCTTTCTTCTTAATCGAAAGAAGCGAAGTTCCACGAGTACGAAATTTGGAGAAGAATTTTTGAATCAAATAGCCCTGTTCAGGACGAAAATTTTTTCAAAAATGCTAGCTCTTCGTTTCCCATCCTTGGTAACAGACTAATCGACTGGTCTATGACGACTGGACATCGGGATAGTGAGTGGAGGTCGACTGGATGTATAATAACTAAATCTGGAACGTATGGATCTAGTACGGTGGCCGAATGTGGGAAAGGTCTCCATTTTATGCATCAAAAGTCGTATTTTTGGGATTTAAATGGAAAATATTGGTTTGAGAGTGAAATAATTTTTTTCATTAAGCGGTGCGAAAAATTGCCACTTTTCCGCCCGCTTCGGGTGCGTAAAACCGCCATTCTCGCACCTTGTGATGAAAAATTTCGTACATCCCTCGTGCGAAACACTTTTTTTCTAAATCGTGGAATAATGTACTAATATATTCTTTATCAGCGGGAAAAAGTACGTCGAATGTAATAGCTTCGAAACCAAAAAAATCGAATGAACAACGATTTGTCAATGTTAGATAATCTGAGGTGTCTGTCGTGTTCTGCGGAGAAAAATACATAAGATAAGGTCTTATCAGAATTTCTAGAAGCGTTTTACCGGGCAGTTTCAGAACGTTGAAAACCGCGAAAAATAGACTCGAAAGGTAAGCTTGCAATTTTTTAAATATTTGGCTGGGAGTAAAATAATTGTTATGTTCGTGTTCAGCGGGGAAAAAATACGTCGTATATAGCCCTATATAATATATATAGAGTATAAACATTAACTTCGTTACGCACAGCGACGTTCGACTTTGCTGAAGCTCATGTGGGGTCGAAGTGGTTGCTTCTATTGTTTATTTAAAACAGTGGAGGAAACATGGTAAGAAACTACCTTAGAACAACGAATAGACGTTCCCATGGCAGACGCGGTAAAGTCTATTGTCAATGAGGTAATGAATCATTCCGAAGCTTCACGACAATTCGCCGTTCCTCGAACCACAATGCAGACCAACCCTCACCGAAAAGAACTACTGAAAACTACTGCAAAATACTACTGGCAGTATCCAGTAGTTAACTACTAATAAACTAGTGAACTACTGCTGCCCAGTGCTAAATTGGCGGACTACTGAAAACTACTCGAAGTATTGAGCAGTTAACTACTGAACACTACCGGGTATTTTGAGTAGTTAACTACTCCAAACTACTATGAATGTCCAGTAAATAATTATTAGGAATTCCCGTACTTTTCAGTAGTTCACTGCTGGGAATTCTCGTAGTTTCCAGCAATTCACTACTGGGAATTCACGTAGTTTCCAGTAGTTCCCTGCTGGAATTTTGCCCTCACCGAACTACTTATAAGTAGTCATTACTGATGCAGGAACCACTACGTCCTCAGTAATAATTACTGACTGTTGACAAGTAACTAGGAAGTAGTAAGTCCATTTGTAGTGACTACTGAACCTCCAGTAGTCACTACTGGACCCCTAGTAGTTCTTTTCGGTGAGGGAGAGTACAGAAGTTCAAGGAAAATCAGGATTTGGTGACGGAATAACTTTCTGGACTGGGCTATTCGGAGCTTGGAAAGAGCAACAGGATCAAAGAACATTATCACTCCTTTTGATTAAGAGACTCGCAATTCTCTTCATCGCCTAGCTCCGACATTGAATCTTCGATCGGAAAGAAACGTGCCAAACTATCAGACAGCAACAGCTTTTTCACTGTCTCTATCTGCGATAATTCCTCATCGTACAACACAAAAAAAAATATAAGCGAAGATCAAACTGGCGAAGATGAAAAACTGTGATTTTAAATGCATCAACGTATCGCCAGCGATTGATCGAACGAAGGCAGACGAAGATCCAGGAAAATAGGAAAGAAACGGCGAAAGTAAAGAGTCAAGAAAAGACTCGAAACCGACAAAAATATTAGAAGATGCCCCCTGCATATTCTACAGGAAGACAACAATCCGATTCGACCGAGGGTTGGATTCAGTGCAGCACCTGTCCAGCGTTGGTCTCGCTGTTCATGTGCTGGAGCCGACGAGAATGATTTATTCTTGATCTATACATGCGATTTCTGCACTACAGATTAAATGTAAAATAATTTAAAAAAAAATTCTTTCCGTTTTTCGTTTATCTTTTCCTTTTCTCTTGTTATTATCGATACAAAAAAAGACATCGGCATATCATAAAAAGTATATCAAGACCGAATTATAATTTTTAGTCTTTGTGCCCGTTTTACCCCATCTCGCCTATTCGTATATATGTTTTTTCATTGACAATTTCACTTATTTTCCGTATTTTTCTTATGCAAGGAACGTCATAAAATACAGTCGTTTATAAGAAAGTTAAGACCATGCCCGTTTAGTCCACGATAACCATTTTTAATGGCACTTTTGTACCCCTACCACTCACAACTCTACCAGAAAACATCTCTACCGTATTACAACTCTCCCGGAATTGAAATAAAAATCTCCCCAAATTTAAATAAAACTCTCCCCAAATTTAAATAAAACTCTCCCCGAATTTGAATAAAACTCTCCCCGAATTTAAATAAAACTCTCTCCGAATTTAAATAAAACTCTCCCCGAATTTAAATAAAACCCTCCCCAAATTTAAATAAAACTCTCCCCGAATTTAAATAAAACTCTCCCCGAATTTAAATAAAACTCTCCCCGATTTTAAATAAAACTCTCCCCGAATTTAAATAAAACTCTCCCCGAATTGAAATTGTATTTTAATACTCCGGTAGAGTCTTACTTAAATTCCGGGAGAGTTTTATTTAAATTCTGGAAGAGTTTTTTTCTTCAGTGGTAGAGATTTTGGTAGAGTTCTAATACGGTAGAGTTGTAATATGGTAGAGATGTTTTCTGGTAGAGTTGTGAGTGGTAGAGACGCCTTTTAATCGTGCCTTTAATGTGCCTTTTTAATCGCGATGCTCGTTTTGCCACGTTTCAAGGTTTTTGCCGATCTACTCTATATTTGTCATAAATCGTTACAGCCTCTGTGTACGCAAGTTGATGTGTTTTGCTTGAAATACGGAGAATTCGGGGAAACGATAAGAGATCCCCCAAGTGTGACCGCCTGACCTCGTGGTGAACTATTGATATTTCTCGTTCGGCTCGTTGTAACAGCCGCTCACAGAGTCGAAAATATATATTTACATAGATAATATAACTATGTACAGATAATAAATTCTCGGGATCGGTGTGACGAAGAGCCGTAAAGGGGATGATATTGGGAGAGAGTGAGATATTAGAAGCCCGCTCTGTCTCCGACGGAACGTTCTTTGCCCCTCAAAACTCATAGCGAACTGGTTATGAGCTCGCAGAAGTCTTCCACCGTCGAGCTGTGACCATCAATACTTCCCGCTGGTCCGGCAGTGTTTCGTAACGGAAAATCGACGATCTGTCGACGAACTCAGAGCTCTGCCATCAATAAAACGTGAGTATACAATAAATAAAATATCGTAAAGGCGCGAGAGATTATTAAAAAGTAAAGTAGTGCGCAAGCTTGAAACTGGTGAATGAATCGGTATTACGAGTGCGCAGTTTCAATGGTCGAGTAGCAGTATTTACATGATAATGTAATCACCACTTTCGCTTAGCTTGACTGCTGGTAATTATAGTTGTTCAACAGTTAATTAAAAATTTGAAAAAAAAAAAAAAATATATATATATATATATATATATAAAAGAAATAATCTTTTGAATTCTCGCTGTTTTATCGTCGGCCCAGCATGAAAATTGTGCTACGTAGTGCAGCGAGGAGTATCGCGAAGGCGCCACGTCGTTGTGTCTCTCGGGTAAAAGCCGTGAAACTACATAACTAAGCATGCGATGTCAGCTGTGCCCGTGTGCGCACTCCTCATTAATTTTTCTCGTCAGCTCTCTAATTTTTCTCGTCAGCTTTCTAACGAGTTTATGGAAAATTAATCGATAACAAACACCTGTTTGCTTTTCATGCGTTCAGTATAAAATATACTTATCGAGAATTCGACGTTTAGTTTATTCCGTGTGCGAAATAAAAAATTTTAACAAATTTGTTGTCTTCGATGGCCGAAAGCAGTGGATCGACAAATGGAATTATCGGTCAAGGTTGTTGACCGGCTCGTGAATAACACTTCATCGCGGTCGTCGGTTCGGCAACTATTTTTACCTCGATATTCAAAACAGGGTCTATTGAATAATGTCGTGCGTCGCAAACGCATACAAAATTTTTCTTAATTATACAATCATTCGCGTTATCGCCATCGATATAGAAACAGAGTCGCGAGTGAACTCTTGAACGTTTATTTGTACAGGACGATTGACGATCGATAATTATTGTACCGGCAATTTTTATTCTACGCAAAAGGCAATTTTGTTTTCTCAAATGTTTTTTTTTTTGCGAGAGAAAAGTAATATTCAGAGGTGATGGAAAGCCACGACCTCTAATGTATCATGCGCGACCAAGCTGCAAAACAGTGAACGTTTTGTACGAGACAGCGTCGACCAACACATTTACGAGAGCGAGCGTACGGTCGATACCGAGTTCACGGAACAGCTGTTGTGTTGAAAATCATGCAGCGATCACGTGCTCATCCGACCGGCTTCCGCCACTGAAACTATTAAATTCTCGGTGATTCTCGCTGCCTACGACAATGCTACTGCGGTATAAAAAAAAAAAAAAAAAAAAAAAAAAACATTAACACGCCTGTGGAGTACAAATCTTCGCGGCTTTCTGGTATATTACGTGTTTTCGCTCGGATAACTTTAATCGACGTCAATAAATTACGCAACGTCGCGCAGGGCACAGTTAAACGTTTGTTAGTAATTTTTTTTAACTGCCACGCGAATCGGCGTTCCATACGTTAAATAATCTCAAAGCTTCCTCGATCGGTAAACATAGGCGTACCGCATCGAGGATGTTTCCTTCGATGGCAACGCCTGCGCAGGCGCACTCATGAAAATCTCTCCGGGGTCGAGAGCTCCCAAACATTTCCAGGTTTTAAGGGGGGCCAGCCCGATAGAAACAACACGGACACCGAGAAAGAACGTGCGGTATTTTGAGCTCGGAGTCCGATTCGAAATATAACCGAACTCGGCTCTTGTCAGTCGTTCGCGTTGAAAAATAAATAAAACAATGATAAAATAAAAAGAAGATTCATATAACAGGCATTTCTGTGCGAGTGACTTTTCGTGCGAAATTCGTAAGGTTAGCGGCGAAGGTTTCGATAATCGGCTGAGTATTGATCGCGCCAGAAACAGTGAACTGACCTTACAATTTTATTGTCCGCAAAGTGACACACCCAAGTCGCAGGGTAGTCCGTATGGATTTACTCTTGAAGATGGGAGTTGCTGTACTCGCTTGCTTCAATACAATTTTTCAGCGAATCGAACGACACAAAAAAACGCAAATAGGTTAGTATCTCGCGTTTACCTTTCGCTTTGCAATTGAAAAATTAAAATTTAATGAAAATTAAAAAGAAAAAAAAACCCGCACAAAAAAACATTATTTTCCTGAATCAAACATAATAAAACTTTGTGCGCGAGAGCTCACTTTCATTGACGATCGTGCAAAGAAAGCGAGGGGGGGGGGTTAGAAGTTCAAGTTATATTTACCGAAGAGATATCACTTATTCGAAGCGACAGCACTGACTCGTTATGCTTTGAATAATAATAATGTGGAGCATAAGTAGTGATTCGTTAGTAACGTATGTGTCATCGATAAGACTCGATAGCGCATCGTATTTTTAATTCGACGTCTCAGTCATCGTTCCAGAACCTTCTACGACGCTACTTTGCATACGCAGCCGCAATTCGATCGTGTTCCTAGCCTCGCACACGAAATTAAATTTTAATCATTCGCACGAGTTAAGATCGACGGCTTAGCAATTATTCGAGGAATGCTCGAGCAACGGTAAAGTAAATATAATATCTCACGATAGAAACGATCGTTTTACATTAGGATGAGCAGCTGCTACCTAATACAATGAAAATTGAAAAACAAAGTTGTCTAAAAATAGCACTCCCCATTCGCATAGGCTGGTGAAGCCTAGTGCGATGTCCAGAGTAAATAATTGTTTGACCACTCCGCGAATGATTTATAAATGAACGGGTACTCGTGTCCGTAGAGAGCAAGGAAGTTCTGTGTATACTAGCAGGGGCCTCAGCAGGTAAGAGCGAAGCGGCCGTACGTGACCGGAGTCGGCTGAACACGTGCACGTCGAGTGACAGAATTTTTTTTTTTTTCTGTAACCGTCCCGAATAAACTGGTCTCGGCGAGTGTGCGCTGCAGGCGGTGGGGAGTAGCGAAGGCACGCCGCCGCTTGTCGGATTAGACGGAGGTTGTATACGTCGTGCCACTCTGACTCTCGCAGGCATAGTGAGCGAAGCGCAGTTCTGCATTACCCCGTTGTTAACAGAATCCTGTACTCGCGAGACTCACTTATCGTGTTAATTGTACGATCGAATATACAGTGCGGACAATAATCGTGATAATTCATATGAACCGAGTCGAGTTCGAGACCCGGGGATCGACACTGCATTGGCGCCGCGCTCGAAGTTGAGCACACCTGCCGGTCAGTGCCATCAACAACAAAAACATTGGGCCTTTCGCGTACTTTACAGAGTGCTCGCCGCTTTGAAATTGCGAGTAAAGTAGTAGTGATAAAAATACAAATTTCAAGAGTACCGTCTATCGTAACGATATTGTGTGAGAATAATAAAAATGATCAACATTGGACCGGTCGACAACAATCGATGGATCTACGCTATGCACGGCCTTGAGAAGCCTATGGATCAAGCTCTCGGTAATGTCTGTTACTGACAACAAAAAATCATAAAAGAATTCGCAAAAAAATTTGAAGTCGTGACGGGGAATCGCCGTTCCACTTTCGGTGCATCGTAATATTTTATCGGAACACAACCGTGACACGATTTCTGTTCTCCTTTTCGTCGAGCCAAGGTTGTCCCGCGATCAACGGTAGTCACACGTTTCTCGTACGTTTCGCTAGCTCTTCGCCAGTAATCGATATTGTATGTACACAAAAACGAAAGAAATTACGGTTTTTCCTCGCGCGACTCGTACACGGAAACACTCTCGCTACGGTGTTTTTACGATCCCCTCCAGCGGTTGCCATTTGTAGGTACGTGTGGACGGTACTTTTCCATAGATTTTTTCTACCTGACCGCTCGGGCCGTCGACATAGCCCGGGTAACTTTCCAACTATACTCTCCTCGAAACTCAAACATACCATTTTTTTTTTTTTCGACGTTCAAACAATTGTAATGAGAATAATTCGTTGATATTATGGTGGAGAGATATTGTTGGAAAATAACTTTGGAACGAGAGAGAAGCCATAAATGTAACGTGTTAACTACGTTTCGTCTCCCTTACGAAAGAACATCTTTATCGGCCTTCCTCTCGTAAATCTATAAATATCGTCGCCGCGTGACGTTGTGTGTTGATTTCTTTCTTCCCCGCCGAGATATGCTCGGGAAGAGAGAAGCCACACGAATAATTCACGTGCGACCTGGGATACACTAAGGCGTATAGATTCGACCTTGAATATCCAATGACTACCGAGCGACCGTGTTGCACGACCGCGAATTTTTTAAATCCTGACGATCGAAGTTCATGACCGATCGGTCAATTATACTCTCGATTGAGGATCAAGACACTCTTGGCAATTTTAATATCAATTGGCGATCGATAAATTATGTATGAATCACATCGAAATATTATTTTCTGTTTCGAGCAGCCAGCGGATTCATGGCGGGTTCCATAGCGACCCTCGTCGCATTATGGATGACCTTACACACGATGGAGTTATTCGGATACCGTCATTTAATCGGCGGTTACAAACTACCGATATACTTTGAGCATCATATGTCTGACTTGAATGGTGAGTTATTTTTCAAAAATATGATGATTTTTATTCAGTTTAAGTAAAATTATGTTTTTTTTTTTTTTTTTTAGGCATCGAGAACGACATCGTTATGCGTAGGGTGGCAGACCCTATTCCGCGACTGCCGAGAATAGACGAGCAGTCTGTAAACCGCTCAGTGCATTTCGGTATCCGAATGATCGAAGGGATGGGATTATTGGAGAACAATTTGATACAAGCGGGAGTCGGATTGAACGATAACACACCGTCTCGCAGTCAGTACATCTTTGCCTTGCCAAGTGAGGATGCACTGTTCTTGCAGACCGATGCGCTCATCGCTGTCAGAGCTTCGATGTATCTCGTGCAACATCATTGCCAGAGGTGAGAGGCCCAAGACAGTCAACCAATTGGACAGTCGAATTTTACGAAGACATCGACAAAAAAGCTGCAAAGTACTTTGCACCTTTTTTACTTCCTGAATTCTCACAATTTTGAGCATAGCTTTCTCTGCGATAAAGTTCATTTATCGATTTTGGCTTCCTTGTAGAGGAAGCTATGCGTAAAATTGTTGAAAACGAAGAAGCCATGTGCAAATTACTTTGCACCTTTTTTTTTGTCGTACCATGAAAAAAATGTCTACATCTCATCCAATTAAAATCGAGAAAATTTCTCGGAAAATTTATTGTACGAATCACAGATTGAAATTTGCGGATTTCGTCATTTGAGGCAATTTTTAATCTATTCTTCACCACCGATGCAAAATTATAAGTCATTTTACTTTTAGTGTGATATTTGATTCAGAAACTTGTGTCAGTAAAAAAAAAAAAAAAATTCGCAAACAATTGAAAGTTAGAGCTACCATATCTTTTTTTTTTTAAATTGCTGAATCGCATAAAATCTCAAATCGGGCCTCAATCTTCATGAAAATTTCACCGCGAGAAGAGACGTGATCTCTCTAATAATTATACCAAATTGCAACTGACTATCTCAGCCCGTTGTTTTAAACGATGCAAGTCGCATTGTTCGACGTTTTAGACTATTTTCAGAACTCTGACCCTAAAATCTCATTAAAAAAAAAATGAAAACGTGGCTTTCTCTATGAAGAAGCAAAAAGAAAAAAAAATTCAACGACGCAATGTCTATGTTTAAATTTCGTCCAGGTACGGATTTAGTGCTGAGACGTGTGCCCGTTACATTTCGACCTTCAAACTCGAGGGTACGAGCCTCGGTGAATCTTGCGCCGCAGCTCAGAGCGTTCATTGCGAAGAAAATTCGCCCTACCGTTCGATAGACGGAAGTTGCAACAATTTGGACAATCCACGATGGGGAAGCGCACTGACCACATATTCGAGAGTTCTTTTTCCTCGTTACAGGGATGGTAAGCTTTCAATTCGATGGATTGTTTTTTTTTATCAGTCATCATCAATTTTCGCAGCGCCAGTGACCACCGAAGGGATGAAATATTATTTATCTCGCACCTCATCGACGCGTTTCATCGAATCTTCGTCGTGATTTCGTTTGTTTTCGACGGACAAACGAACTCACGACAATTTCACGACCTCTTTTTAACAAAATATATTCTGTTATTTGCATTACAGTTGTTGTGCGATAAAGTGAAGCACGTATATTGCATAATATGCCTGTGAGTGTGCGTAGCAGTGAAAATAATAACTGCCTACGTACAATAGCGCGCCGCCGCTCGGCAGATTCTATCCAGCAATAGCAAGAGTGTATGTAACCTAATTCGGATAATATCTACTATCGTTACCTCTATATGTGCCTCTATTACGTTAATTTGTTACGCTGTTAAGAATGAAAAAAAGTAGTCAATGTGTTTCTGTTGTGATCGTGTATGCGGTTAACGGGTCACGGAAAGGCCTCCGGTTATTTTGATCTGGGAGTTCGTATTTATCACTCATGTCGCAATTCATTGAGCAATTTGTCAATCTTATTAATTTCACCGATTGGAATAATCATAAGATACCCATATGTAATTTCCATTTCGACTGAACCGCATGGAATAAATTATCGCATGACTAATATACAAATGTTGGGTTCAGGCTTACAAGAGCCGAGACTTGCCCACCGAAGGGGAAAAGCTCTTCCAGGACCGAGACACGTCAGCACGAGTCTGTCACGTTCGACCGATGAGTCTGATGTCTCAAAGACGTTGGCCGTTATGCAATGGAGTCAATTTATCGCATACGATCTGGCGCACACGCCTGTTCGACAAATGGGTAAGAATTTAAAAAAAAACTTGTCTTGAAGATCGAAGCTTCAAGTTTGGTGGATAATGGCAACAACTTTTTTTTTTTTTTAAGTCTCCAATGGGAAACCGATTAACTGCTGCCGTCCGGATGGATCTTGGCCGTCCCCGCGACACATTCATCCCGATTGCGCTGCGATTAGAATTCCCGACGACGATCCCGTCTACGGTAGACAATATATACATTGTATGAACTACGTGCGATCGTTGCCGGCAATCGGACCGGACTGCAGTTTCGGGCCAGTCGAGCAGGTAAAAAAAACCAGCAAAAAAAAACAACTATTTGATTTCGAGTGAAAATTTCGATACTAATTAAATTTAATTAAAGATGAACCAAGTATCACACTTTTTGGATGGGTCGACGATCTATGGAGCAACGTTGAATCGATCCAGGGAACTGCGCACGTTCCGTGGCGGCAAACTGGTAGTCGACTCTCACGACAATCACGACTATCTGCCAGCCGGTGATAGCGATCCTTGGAGTAGTTGCCACGCGACCGGAAACTGTTACAAGGCTGGTAGGTACCGTTTACGCGGATCTGATTCGTGGCCATAAATATGTTGTTACACTAATTATTTTTAAATTTGGAATAGCTGACGACCGTGTCAACTCCGAACCGTCGCTGGCGGCCTTCCACACCGTCTGGCACCGCGAGCACAATCGCGTTGCCAGTAAATTAGCCCAGCTAAATCCACTTTGGTCGGATGAGATTATTTATCAAGAAGCTAGACGCATAGTCATAGCGGAGATTCAGCACATAACTTACAATGAGTGGTTACCCACGGTGCTCGGAAAGGCTTACACCGAAGCTATCGGTCTTGGAATGAGTTCGGGTCATAGCCGGAATTACAACGCTTACGAGAATCCGGCAGTTAGCAACGAAGCTGCCGCTGCTGTCCTGCGTTTCTTTAATTCGTTGAAGCAAGGACAACTGAGGTGAAGGATATTTTTTATCTGTCCATGCTTAAACTGCGAATCGCAGAATTGTGTTTTTTTACGTTTCGTGTGTTTTCTTCGCTCGAACAGTTTACCGGATGACACTCGTCAGCTCAACGGATCTCTCCAATTATCGGAACACTATTACAAACCGCGGGTCATCGAGAACGACGCCATTCTCGATGGTCTTCTTCGCGGCCTTGCAACACAACCTGCACACAAGATGGGTGTTAATTTTGTATCTGATGTGAGTTTGGCATTAAAAATTATCTTTTGTTTCTTTCTACAATGTGAGCTTTCTGTGCGGTAGATAAACAAATTTCGTTCTTTTACGTTTATTCCTCCTAATATCGATGCCAAAATTTGCAGATCACTCACCGACTGTATAGAACTAACACCGACCTCGGACTGGACACCTTCAGTCTTGACATTCAGCAGGGCCGCGATCACGGTCTACCGGTTTACAACGATTATAGAAAATACTGCGGTCTCCCAGCTGCGGAGAAATTCGAAGACTTTTTGGATCACATTCCTTTGGAGGTTCGTAATTTTATATATTATTAAAAATCGTGAAGATTATCAATTCCGCTATGGCTAGAAACGCCATATAATTTTTCTTTTTTCTTCCCGAATAGACGGTGAATAAATTGAAAACGCTGTACGATCATCCTAACGACGTTGACCTCGTGATCGGTGGTATAGCTGAGCGTTCCGTAGACGACAGTCTTGTAGGTCCGACATTCCGTTGTCTGCTGTCGGAACAATTCGCCAGAACTCGCTGGACGGACAGATATTTCTACGACTCAGCTAATCAGCCGAGGCGCTTCACATCAGGTGAGTCATCCGTGCTACTGTCTACCTTTATTACCACAGTCAACGGTTTAAAACAATTATGACTTCCTGTCTCTTATGTCCACAGAACAACTCAATCAGCTCCGTAGAGTTACGCTCGCGAGAATATTCTGTGATAATGGCAACAGTATTTCACGAATGCAGCCAAATGTTTTCATGCTACCTCAAGCAGGGTGAGTCGAGAGGCGAATTCCAGTTTCTCAATTTTGTTGATTTACCGGATGGAATTTTGAAGAAATGTAAGATTGAAATTCATCGTTTGAATTTTCCAGAAACGAAATTGGGCCGTGCGATGATTTCCAGGCCATACCAAGCGTCGATTTGTACGCTTGGGCCGAAAAAGCCAAAGCTTATCGTTGAATGCTACGCTGATTGACTGGTCACTTTGCTAAATCCGTATCCCGAAAAGGCAAATCGGGACCGCAGAAGGAAACGAACGACGAAGCTATTTCCAATCAGGGGAATGAAATAGGTCTCCGCAACCTTCGGGAAGAAATCAGCTTCGAGAAGTCGTCGTAACAATAAACGCGAAGATGACAATGAATAATGAACCGAACGATGTTCGTTCGATGACGTGACTAGTCGATCGTGGATAACGAAGAGAGGCTCGCGCGAAGCCAGCGTAAAATTCCGCTGTGTCGGTAACGCTGCTCACCAATCTTTGACCCGTTACAACTATAATAACCGGCTGCTGTTAAAAACTAATTGCCTTTTTGCCGAGTTTGGCGAAGAGTCAATGAAAGTTATAAGAGTGTGTTAGAATTAATGGGGTTTCACAGGGTGCAAGTTAAAAAAAAAGAATTTGAGATGACAAAAAAACGAAGGAAAATGTGAAAGCTTGCGCTACGAAAATGAATGTTTATAGATATATTTTTTCTATAGTTAGATGGACGAGAAATAAGAATGCGAAAAATAAGAATGAGCCACTGGCATTCTTTCACATACCCAAAAATAGAACCATGATAGTTCAATGTTTGCATCTGGCACTTTACGCTGCCTTCTCCCAACCGACCGTAAAATAACATTCGATAACGAACCAGAACAACATTCCGTTCATCCATTAAGCACATAAACTACTGTTACTTTTACGAGTAATTGGCAGTAGAGATATACTGATCGAATGAGATTTATATCATGAAAAAAATGGCGATACTTAGGTTATTATCATTAAAGGATGATATAGATTTATTTTTGTTTTAAAGACACTACGCTTACATGTGACGGAGATATTTCCCAAGCCGTCGAACTTTGGTTCGACAAATAAAATGTATAATGCATACAACGGTTCTTGCTATTCCTGAATATTCCTGCACGTTGCGATAATGATCGTGTCTAAAAAAAAAAAACATTCCCGAGACTTCGAGACATTGGAATATGGTAAAAAAAAAAGTTAACTTGAACAAGGCCTCAGAGATTAGCTAAGTGTCGGACATAAATTGGAATTTCTCGACGAGGAACACGTGAACGAGTGAGAGTTATGACACATAGATATTCGCAAAAATAACGAGGTTAATTGCCGGATTCTCGGAGAACTATAATTATTGTCGATCCAACTGATAGTGTTTTTAAATTTTGTTTCGTTTTTAAGTCATATCCGACTGGAACTCTTCTTTCTCAAAGCTGATAAGTTTTTCGAAATGGAAAACTCGTTTGTTTGCTCGGACTTACAGAATTCGTGCTCATACTAGCACGATCGGACGGAAAAATATATTGGCACGACAGGCAAGCGTTGTTCGCAACACAATATAATTAAATATACTATTTTTTTCATCAATACCAGGTGAACGCAGTATAAAATAATGACATTAATACTAGCTAATCGACTAATCGAAATTACGACTATTGGAGCGTCCCCGTGACAGTTGCCCGTGAGGAAAAAATCCCCGACACTCGCTCCTCCGTATGAAAACTCGTACGGAAAGAATTCAATCGCAACTTCCGTGTTTTTTTTTTTTTCTTCAATCTCAAATTCCCCGGAGGGAATGTGTGTTACTCGATGATTGATACGTCTAGCTCACTAAATAGACCGCATTTAATTTATATCAATGAATTATGTATAATAATGGTATTGGTTGATATTGCGTTACGTAAAACTTTCAGCAATCGACCCAAGATACTTTTCTGTGAGAATGTGCCGTTGACAAGAGAATCGTTCCGCAAGACTCAATAAATAAATGAGATCTTTTTTTATTTCAACAACTTCTTCATCTGATTATTTTTTTTTTTTTAATTTAACAGAATACACGCAAGACGATTTAAATTTTCCCCCAATGTACGACAAGTGCTACCGTTTTATCATCTTTCGCGTCCATCGTCGTCATCACCGCGAGGTAGCTAGACAATATTTATGTCGATGGCTGTGAAACGTTAGCTGGGTATATCGTCTCGTCGGACACTTCATGGATACAACTTACAGGTATCGCTGGTTCGCTGTTGGTGGTGGGTGAGCTTTTTGAAGCGTGGGGCTCTCGTTCCTCTTTGCCTGCCTCTCGTGTCCCTTACACTTTCTCCCGTCATTTATAAACTTGCTTCAAACAGTCTAGTTGTTCAGTAGCACCGCCAACAATTACCGGATTATAACCGGACACACTCCGAAGAGGTACGCTACGTTCGAACGACTTGGGTTTACAGAATTTTTTTGATCGACACTTTCACGCTGAAACATACCCTCCAACTTCGTTCGTCGCGAAAAGTTCGAGGGTACTTCGCGGCAGCTCAAGCAAGTGCAACGACGAGTCGAATACATTGAGTTGCAGTTCGGTTTGCATTTTCCCATTGTTCGTTCGGAAACGTTGGTGAAAAAATAGTTTCCGCACACATCTATGAGACTATAAGGTGTCGACATAGAAAAAAAAAAAAAAAACTTATCAGTTGCATACGCCAAAAATATATCCGTCACTTATTAAATATATTTTCGTCGAAAAATGTTAGATTTTTGGATATACCTATAAATGTTATATTTCGGGTTTTCGGTATTGGAAATGTATTACCAATATTCAAATGTTTTTCATTCCACTCTTCAAATATATAGCAATTTCCGTGGTGGTGTTTACCGTTCGATATCTGACAACTTTCTGTAATTTATCACCAGTAAAGTGCAACCGACAAGATCATTCGTAGTTTGCCCGCGGCCAGTCATCTGGCCCAGTGTATAATCCGGAATCCCGGCCGCTCCGAATTCACTCTGTCACCCACCTATAGCGTTAATGATATTCACGTGTTTCTCTGCATGTATCGCGGAAATAGCAGCAAGTCGGCAATGATAAAAAAAAAAGGTCAACTTATTAAAAATACCGTGACGGCTTGTACAAACAAGGTTCTTGAATACGCTCGAGGTATATTATAGTATATTCGCTCGAGTGAAACACGCAACGCGTTACGCCTCGATAAGTCGGATAATGCTAGTTGGTTAATGTATTAAAATTTCTCACGATACAATGTACCATCGACAATTATTCAATAATCTTATCTCACGACAATCGGCTGTCTCGTAACCAATGCAACCGACGGTGTTTATTGTTCTTTTCGAGTTGTCAGACATTTTATTTTTTATTTATTTTTTTTCATTTCAGAAGCATGGATCCACGCTTAATGGGGAGGATGAGCCTCCTCGTCATCGTTGTTCTGCAACTGTCAATCGCCACCAACGCTACACCGGATGTATTTAACGCTCCGACCGATTCGTCGGGTAAATTTCTCCTCTAAAATTCCCTCACGCGATAAACTTCGACGCGACTCGTCCGCTCGATCGTGACGGATTTATTTGGCTCGTTAAGTCGTGACTAAGTGAATTAATGAATTAACAGGAGAACGATGATAATCGGTGGAGCCCCTGAAGAATTTTTCAAATAATTAATGCGTTTTCTAAAAACCGCAAAAAAAAAAAAGTAACAGGCTGCTCGCGCAATTTCGAATCTTTACGACAAATCTCGCACCCGATTAACAATTTACCGGGAAATTTCTTAACGCAACGATAAATAAAAGCGTATCTCAAAAAATCAGTAACCAGTCGTCGAGTCGAGCTCTACCGTGCTGCACACACACACACACACGCGCGCGCGCGCGCGCGCACACACACACACACACCCACACACGCGCGCGCGCGCGCGCGCGCACGCGCACACACACACACACACACACACACACACACACACACACACACACACACACACACACACACACACACACACACACACACACACACACACACACACACACACACACACACACACACACACACGGGAGGCATAACGATGCGCGATTGTTTTTACTCTCTCGAATTCATATGATAATTCGCAGTTTGCTGGATCTCAATGAAATGTCGACAAACACAGTGATTTTGTGTACAAAAGGATTTCAAGTGTCCGAGATTTGCGCTCGGTTTACTGGCCGATGATTGGACTGCAAAAGTTTTGTCCGGGAAAATTATAGCAGATTCATAAATGGTATACATTTTTTTTTTTTTTAAGTCCAAGCGTACGTGCCACGTGTTGCGAGCAGAATCTCAAATGATATTTCGCACAATCTAGAGACACACACAATGCGCTGAATATAATAATCCCGTGGCGATTGGTACGAGCACCTCTGAGACCTTTGAAGGCATACGTCGGCTCATTGGATCCGGCAAGTGTGACGAAATTCTATCACCCAAGTCGCCCCTGCAGCCCGTCGGAATTCAGAAATTTGTCTCGTAATTAACTTTCAGCGTCGAGCGTGAAATTTCCGACGCGTGATTTCCGATGGAACGCGCTTGCGGAAAAAACATTTTTTTTTTTTTTTTTTTAATTCGCGCGAACGTGTTGATCGAACAGCTTCGGGGCAAGATTAGACACATTCAGCATTCCATGTGTCTTTTCGTCGCTCCGAACACCTGCTAGTAAGGGAGAGAGTGCGCCAGAAATCGAACCCCGAGGCAAAACGGACTGTCTTTAACAATCTTTCACGGGACGCAAAAAAAAGTCTCGTGTCAAATCGCGAAGACCGGTCCGTTTTGCCCCGCTCATCCATACTCGGCACTCCGCGTTGTGATTTTGCCGCGCGGTACCGCAGGCGATAGACGTATTTACCGGCTCGCCCACGCTCCACTCGATTATTAGCATAAATCTTGAAGATATTAAAACTTTCCAGTTTCTCGATCGACGAAAAAAGTTGTCGAGTCTTCGGCAACATTACGAGTAGGGCTCTCCGATGTTGACGAATGCAGAACGTATTGCAAAGTGGTCGGAGGAAAAAAATTGTCGTAATATTCGTCGTCTAATTGCCACTCCACTTTCACGGTAATTAATTAATAATCGCTATTTTTTTTTTTCGAGCACGGCGCCTGCGCAACAGTTACGATATATTTACGTTCTTGCACACGAGTGACATTGCAATTGACGTTGTGATTCTTGTTCGTTAAAATTTAATTATATAACACTATTTTCGCTCCTCCTCTGTAACGAGATTTGCACTACGCCGTTTTAGCCTCTGCAAGGATAATAAGAGTGTAGCTTCTAAAATGCGCGAAAAACCACGCGATCCGCTATCGTTAGTTCCGGTATTTCATCCACCCCTGTTACAATATAAATCGCCGATTTCGGTAATGCGCATCGTGGAAAAAAGTTGCATATTTTTCGTTAGCGGACTAATTGAAAGGAAAACAAATGAATTCTTTTGTGTATCGAAACGAAAAACACACGTGCAATTAACAACTTAGCTCACGCCAGGTGTTTTCTAATTTATGCGCGCTTTGCTCGCCTCCGCGTATCCGCAGACGATTCACAGACAAGACTCGCGCGTCTGGCAATAAATGCCGACGGGCATCCGGTCATGCGAATGCCCCGACGGTCAGGAAACTTCTGGACCGTCGAGATCGCGTTGCACGTTATTCCCTCTGGCTCTACGAACGATCTCTCGTCTCCGTGCAATTATTCATTTTAGCAAAGACTAAAGAACGCAATTTTTGTTTTTCTCTTCGTTTTACAAAGCGCTCCGAACGATTCCTTTCGCACTGAGATAAAAAAAAAAAAATTGTTGGATTAACCAAGATGCGCTCCCCGCGTTCAAAGGTGTCATTTAGTTGGTATAATAAAAAAAAATTTTTTTTTTTTTAATCGAAATATTTCGAATCGACTGAAGCGAATAATCGTTCGACAAAATAATGATTTAGTTGTACCGACCAAATAAGAGCTTTGAACGTGAGCGACCGCAAATTTGGTTAATCCAACAATCTTTTATCTCGGTGCGTTCATCATTATCATCTGGCCGATTATATTATTTTCTCATTATCTCGATTCTGTTATCCTTGCGTACAGATTTATGAAGAAACAAATGAAAAATATAGATGTATATAAAAAAAAACAAAATGAAAGGGAGCCAAGACCGCAAAAATATTCCATTAAAGTATCGACAGTCGGCCTCGTTTCGTCCCCTCTGCGAAAAACACAGTTTAGTTACGAGGTATCCAAAAAAAAAAACCACGATTAGAAAAAAAAAAAACGGTCATCCTTGCGCTCAATTATCCCGGCAATTATCGAGAAGCAAACAGTTCGACCTCGATCCAAAATGACAAATACCAGCAGTCGGTATCATTGTTGCTTGTCGCGCAACCCCCGCCCGTATCGCTCAAAGTCGTTGTACGATTAGTCGTTTGGCAATTATCGTGGCATTCGTTCGCTGCTCTCGTCCCCATTGAAATCTCAGAATGTGAAAGTTCGACTGTTACAGGTTTTTCCTTTATTTTTACTCCATATAAGAGCGACTGTGAGAAAGGGACTCTGCGCTCAGCACAATAATTCTAACGCTTCGCGGTGTCTCTCATCTCTCAGCGGATGCTGGACCAAAAAAATTGAAATTGCCCGGGGATTCCACGAGCGTAAAAACTCCTCACCGCACACTCGAGAGTGATATTCGAACGGGTGCGAACTAGCGAGGCGTGTTCCGTGCGATAGATCGTTTCAAATACGTGAAGCAATGCTCAAGTTCGAAGCACGAAAATTGAGCTATTCGACAAAATAGCGTTACGGAGAAATTGCCGCGAGCCAGTTAATCGCAAAATCAGCATCCACTGGTCCATTATCCCGTAAAGTCCTCTTGAAACAATTTTTTTCTTTTTTTTTTCAAAATTTGACACGTCTTTGACGCGTGTCGAGCTCTCGACGCTCAAAAGCAAGGATCTCACATTGATTTAGCGAGCGGCCTCGTCGAGAGGCTCGAAAGGAGACGACCCGTGTGGACTCTTCGCCACTGTCGAGGCGAAAACCGCGAATGCAAGAGGTGCCCAAGCATGTAAACCGTCCGAGAGTCTGCATTCGACAGGTGGCGACAGGTCTCACGAGAGGGACTGTTGCAAGCCGGATCGAAGGAAAATGCACAAAGCCCGAGGAGATCGCATTGCACGCGGTGCAAAACGAGCGCCGAGACTGCTGTCCAGTTCGCTCCGAGAGACGCATTGCATACGCGGCTTTGAATTATAGCGAGAGCACCGGAGAGTTTCGTATCTCTGGTCGACGGGAGTGCGCAGTCGCGCTGGATCGGCTCGCAACGAGTCCAGATCCAAGATTCCAGATTCCCTCGACCGGAGCTCGTCGCCACGGTGTATTACGCGCTCGGTTACGATAATACGACTCGCCTCTTTAAATCCAGGTCCGGTTGTGCACTCTCGCTCGGGCCAGGCACGATAGCTGTTCCGAGTTTGAAATAATTCATCGAGGGACACGACGAACGATCGTCGTATCCTCACGAACATTAACGGTCTTGTTCGCGGACTAGGTCCGGGATAGCAGTTGCATAAACGAGCTTAATCCCTTCCATCACACGAACACCTGGCTGTACGCTAACGGCTCGTGATTTCCTTGCCTCTTACCTCTGTTCTGCATATCTGCGGTCGTTAAAAAAAAAAAGTCCCTGAAAAACCATGTCTAACACGTGCGGGAGAACAAAAAAAACAATACTGCAGACCAACGATCGTTCCATCGGAATTCCTTGGGTGTTGCGGCAGCGACGTAACTTAGTTTGTTTAAAAACATATAAAAGTAGGGGGGAAAAAAAGAACGATCGACGTCCTTGTTAGGATCGCGGCTCGTTGGGGCAATAATCGTGGCGGACCACGGAAAGAGAGAGCCGCGGACAGTTATAGCGTGGTACAACGCATTCATGCGACGCCGCTCGCATAAATCAGTTTCGAACCTCGAGGCACTGGCTCGATCGCTGAACAAACATCGCGACTGTACGTTACATTTGTTTTTTTTTTCTCTTTCGCACAAGTTGCGATCTTATAGATCTCGGGACAAACCGTCGACCCCTCGAGCAGGCAAGATTCCTCGACGTTTTTCTTAATTTTTTTTATTTTTTTTATTTTTTTTTTTTATCGGGTGTCACGAGATGAAACGTCGATCGTTTGGAAAATTACGTCGTTCCGTAATGGGACCATCGAGGCGAGGAATCGCGATAAATGGGCTCGTGAGGGATGGTCCGCGATCCGTGACATTACTCATCGGGTTCTTACCCGTACGGTTGGCGTCTTGCGGTACGGAAACCGCGCATACGTGTGGACGTACGTAACTTGCTGTGGGTTTTATTTACGTGTGCGGGAATATACACCGAGACGACTCGAGCTAAGAATTCTCGGTCGTGCGCTCGCTCCCTGCACACCGATTACCGAGCCCCGATACGCGGTGCGCGCTCGTATGGCCCGTAGGCCCGGTACGTGTATGCCAGGAGCACGTAGATGAAATCTGTCGCAGGCTACCAGTGGGCCTCTAGCGTTAACATTTATCGCTCGGCTTGAAACCGGTGAAAGGTCCTCCCTCGCTCACGGATCCCTTGCCGCGTATCGCGAACGAGAAAATCGTATCGGAGTTCCCGCGGTGTGCTCACGGCCGGGAATCCCTTCGCCGTGAACTCGCGAAGATCGCGAACAGCGCGTCGAATGGCCCGAGCCAACGAATCAGCCTCGGATGGTCTCACCGATAAATTTGCATGATTCATAGAAATATACCGGTTGAATATAACGTCGATCGATCCTGCATATATCAGCGTTACAAGGCCTTAGGCTTCGAATTTTTCACCGAGAAGACACATCGGTTCTGCGACCGTGCTGCGATCGGGCTAAGACAGTCTTGCGACAAACGAATTAATCAATAACAAATATAAACCGGAATCGGATCTCTTCATTCTTCACTGTCGAACGCTCGGTTCTTCGTTCGTCTCGCTCTCGCTGAGAGGGCAAGCTGTTGTCTTTTTTTGCTTCCTCTTTTTTTTTTTTTTTTTTTTTTCGTCGTAAACATTACTTCGCCTAGCCGTGTCCCAGTTATTATGCATTCGGAATATTTTTCTCGCTCCCTTCGCACAGAGGCGCGCGCGCGCGCGCACCTATATTTGCTATGGGTTCGCACAACATGAGCAAACTTGGCGCAGCAATGAAATTGCTTCTTGCCCGCGAGCGGGCAACCGAGTGTTTTGCGCCCGCAAGACCTCGATTGAGAACGGAACGCATGTGATCCTTGTGGGCGACTAACGATTTCTTACAATTAAACGTAATCATCCACGAACCGTCGCGGTTTATGGCGCTCACTGATTTTCACTTCGAAATCGTACGTTAGCCAGGCACTGTAAACTCCGCGCGCGTTAACAAAAGTTATTATGTGTTTCAGATTTGAGAAAAAGCCACCGTACCGAATGCTCCGCTACACTTTCGTTTCTCATACTCGTAACAAAACAGAAACGAGGCAAAACAAAAAAACGTAACATTATTCGAAAGCGATTCGACGATACTTTAGGACTATTTTCCTCGTACGACTGGAGTTTGTCTCGCTTGAAAATATTTAGACAGATAGACTGATATTGTCTATCTCTCTAAACAACTATACAACGACGAGTTATAGAGAAAATGCGCAGCAAAAAATTACACAATTAAAGTAATAGAACATAAAAATAAAAATTATACGATGAAAGGCAATAAAAATAAAGTGTACACCGAAAAAAAAAGTTTTGGTAACATCAAACTAAGCTGCGGTTGCGACTGGCGAAGGAAATATTTGGTCGATTGAACGAAATATTTAGTTGATTGAACGCATATTTAGTTGTTTGACCTAATTATTTTAGCTTCAACGAATAGTCACTTGAATTGAACATTTTATTCAATCGACCAAACATTTCCTTCGCCACCTGACCAACCGCAGCTCAGTTGATATTTTTTTTCGGTGTATAACAACCAAAAGATAAACAGACGTAATAAACTATCGACAACTGAGTGGTCGATGGTTTAAGGTTTCAAGGCTTTTTTGATACTTTCATTCTCGCTGCGACATTATTTTCTGTGAGTTTCAATGAATTTTTCGATAGGCCATTTCCTTTAAATGTGCGTAAATTCCGTGTTTCCCTCACCAGCAACGAGCCGGGTAACGCGCGCGCTCGAAAGATCATGGAATTCGGCATGGAGCTACCACAACACGATATTCCCGTCGATACACGGTAATTTGGGTTTCAAGCCAACGACACAGATCATTCACGCACCGCCGACGAAGTGGACCTTTCCCGATTTCGACGGCAGGCCTTCGACACCGATTTTCGGACCGACGTCTGCACCGGGATATCCGACGTCAGTATACACAATAACGGCAGCTTCATTGACGAGTAAATTGTCGGTCGCTTCGACGATAATCGATATTTTTAATTAAATTACGAACTGTCCAATGGAATTTCGATATTGCAGACTGCCGGCGTTTCCCACTATAACGTCAGAGAATCAGACCTGCGGTGACATTTTTGCCGACCGGTGCGATCCCAAGTCGCGGTATCGTACGCTCGATGGAACGTGCAACAATCTCGTTCATCCAACTTGGGGAATGGCTGGAACCCGTTATGGACGAATCCTTCCTGCGATATACTCCGACGGTGAGTACAAATTCATCACACGGGGAGATTGGGGCAAGATGGAACACCCCAACAAAAATGGTTCGTTTCGCTCCACTCTTTCCCTAAAGCTTTTACAAACAGCGGCACGAAGTGTTTCGGGCACGACTCCGCTGATGGGCGATTATTTCGATGTAACTCTAGCGATAAAGACACGGCCAAAGCGTCTCCCATTGGTAACACTCTCATGTCAGGAAGCGGAACGAGTTGCGAAGTTATGGGACGTGGGTTCGCCCGCCTCGGGCCAGCACGAGAGAGATCCGTTGTCACGCGACGTCCGAGTCAATGGCGATGGATCTTTTTGTTATTTAGATTTTTTTTTCGTGTCACGTTAAGCGTGATTTGTGGAACGTGGACTTTTTCTTTTCTTTTTTTATTTCAAGGTGTCCGAGGACGTGTGTCGTGCAAATTTCATCGTGCAAACAATATCGACCACTTGACCCGGCTCAATATCCGTCCCGAGCACGATGTAGAATAGAGAGCGGGGCAAAACGGACGGGATTTTAATATATTTTTCGCGATACGTAAAAAAAAAAAGTGTTCATCTCAAATGAATCCATTTTGCCCCACTCTAGCCTGCCACTAAAGAATCTCTGTCGAGCGTGCTATGCAGTGGGTCGCGGCTACGTTTTGAAATCCCAACTTTCGCTCTCGAAATCGTGCGAACGAAAGAAACTAAAAAACGAACTTGGCGATCGGCCTTCGATAAGGTGTTGTTGTTTTTTTTTACGTGTAGAAAATCAGCGGAGCGTAAGACGTAAATAACTTAAGCAATCGCCACAGTAAGTTGAATACAAGTTTTACACTTTTTTTCTCTTTTTTTAATTTGATTAGGAATTCATGCACCCGCGCGTTCCGCGTCCAACCAGGAATTGCCGGCGCCGCGTGTCGTCAGTTACACCCTTTTTCCCGAGGTCAAAGTTCCGGATCAAAGATTTACGCTGGCGTCGATGCAGTGGGGTCAGATTGTAACCCACGATATGGCTCTGGTACTTGGGACCACGCAAGCCAGTGAGTACAGCCGAAAGGGAGACAATTATTGTCATTATTTTTTGTTGTTGTTAATAAGTGAACATTTTGTCGACCAATCACCAGGGCCCGGCGTGCCGCAATGTTGCACGGACGACGGTGTGTTGGTAAAAGAGCTCCTCGGCGACGATCAGTGTCTACCGATCGTCATTCCGGCAAACGATCCCGATTACGTCGGAATTCAGTGTGTGAACTTCATTCGCGGAGCAACCGACCTTGACAGTGGTTGTCCCAGAAGGCAACCACCCGCCGAGCAGGTACGAATTTCTTACGCCGGAAGGTGCGCACGTATTGTCTACGAATTACCTTGACGACGCTGGCAGGTCAAGCGACTATCGAAAGAAGCATAAAACGACTGGTCGTTCTGTGACACTTTTCGTCCGGAATAACGACTGAAAGAACTACCAGTTGTTAGGTTGAGGATGGGTCGTTTTTACATCAATTACTGCAAAATGACCACAAAAACGACCGATGTGTGAATTACTGAAAAATCTCTAGGTAGGCTCGTTTCGTCGGCGTTGATCAGAAGGTAACCGGAAGGACGACCATGTTAAGAGCTTTTAGAAAATGTTTTATGAAAAACGACTTATCTGCGTTCTCGCCAACAGTCGATTGGCGGGTAGTTTCTCATAAAAGACTCGAACGACCCAAAAAAAGATCCCAACACGGTCGTCTGTCCGGTTACTCACTGATCAACGTCGATGAAACGACACAACCTAGAGCTTTTTCGGTAATTCATACAGCGGTCGTTTTTGTGGTCATTTTGTGGACATTGATGGAAAAACGACCCATCCTCAATCTAACTATTGGTCTTTCGTTCGGTCGTTATTCCGGACGAAAAGTGTCACAGAACGACCAGTTTTTAGGGTCATTTGATAGTCGTTAAAGACGGTCGCTTGACTTGACTAGGGAAGCAACGCGACGTTTCCTTGGGAAACATTTTTGGCGTAATTATCAAGATTCTTCGTATCGTTGGGCCTCGAAAAAAAAATAACAATAACTTGTTTGTTTCAATGTCCCAACTATGTGGAAATTAAATAATTTTTCTTGTGCAGCTGACGAGCGTGACCCACTATTTGGATCTCTCCATTGTGTACGGCTCGAACGATCAGGTCGCCCAGAGTCTCCGAGCCGGAGTGAGTGGTCGTTTGAGGGTCGAGGTTCGTAGCAATCGAGAGTGGTTGCCGACCGCCGCGAATCGGACTACCACTTGCTCTCCCGATATTGGCCAAGAAGTTTGCTATGCAGCAGGTAGGCTAGCAATTTAACATTTCGATGATCAACGGAAAATCAGATATGCTTATTTTATTCTGATCGGTGAAAGATCGAATAATCGAAAAACGATCTCGCAATAACAATTTAATGCCAAATTATCTTCCGTCGAAATAGTGCAAAAAAATAACAAGTTAAAACACCACATCACTCATCCTGTGTTACTTTGACCCATCTTTGTTGTGACGAATGATCGATGGATCAATTGTGGTAATGAATGATCGATGGATCAATTGTGGTAACGAATGATCGATGGATCAATTGCCGATTGATAAAAGGAAAAAAAAATGTTGCGCAGGTGACGAGCGCGTGAATCAAAACACCCAGCTGACAGTGCTGCAGATAATTTTAATGAGAGAACACAATCGCGTCGCCGGTAAGCTTGCTCTCATTAATCCTCACTGGAGCGACGAGACTATATATCAGGAGACTCGAAGGATCGTTACTGCAATGCACCAGCATATCACTTACTACGAGTGGCTACCGATATTCATTGGTAGGATTTTATCTGCGGAGGTTCGAAGCACGAGCAATTACTAACGGCAAATCCGCGCGGCCTTCACGAATAATGTTAATTCCGCAGGCGAGGAGAACGCTTACAGTCACAAGATAATCTATCGCACGGATGGCTACGTCGAGGACTACGATCCCTCGGTTAATCCCAGCGTTCTCAACGAACACTCCAATGCCGCTTTTCGAGTGTTTCACTCATTGATCGCTGGATTCTTAAAGCAAGTCTATGAATCGATTTATCTTGAATCTCATACATCTTCTAGGAGGTTTTTTTTCTATAATGATGCATTTTTTCTATTGATATTCTATGGGAACAGACTGGTCACTGAGAATCGATTCAGCACAGACGCCTTGAGACTTAGCGATTGGTACTTCAGACCGGCGGTTATCGAGCGGGCAAACAATATGGATGATCTAACGAGGGGATTGGCCGATCAGCCTGAAGAATCGCAGGACGAATACTACGATAAAGAGGCGAGTTTCAAGCCGCGATAAACAAGTGTCTTACATTTTGTTGAGATCATAGAATTGTATGAAAAAAAAAAATCCATGTTATGAATAACATGAAAAAAACTTATCGACCATTAAACCGATGCTGCTGGTTGAATTAAAAATTGCTTATATTTCTTCCGCAGATAACTCTGTTCCTCTTCCGAGGCAGAAGACATTTCGGCAGGGATTTGCGTGCCATTGACATACAAAGAAATCGCGACCACGGTCTCGCGACCTACAACGACTTCCGCGAGCACTGCGGAATGCCGAGAGTCACCGCTTGGGAGGAATTGGAAGATTTGATCGATCAAGCGGTGAGTTTGTCACGAACCCATCTACATAAATCTCTCTCGATCCTCGGAATCCCTTGCGCCGATAAAAACATTTTTGCATCAATGTCACATCCTCGCAGAACATCGAAAAACTCTCGCGTCTGTACGAGAAGCCATCGGATATCGATCTGACCGTCGGTGGGGCACTGGAATTTCTCGTGCAAGGAACTCTCGCGGGACCGACGTTCTTATGCATTCTCACGGAACAATTTTATCGCACTCGAGTCGGTGATAGATTTTGGTTCGAGAGATCGCACCCCGACGTTGCTTTTACTCCCGGTAAGACGAGAAAATAAAAGACATAACTTCGCCGGATCTGAAATGCAGATTCTAAAATGATAATTATTTTTGTTTATTAGAACAATTGAAGGAAATCAGGAAGGTCAGCTTAGCGAGATGGCTCTGCGACAATGGCGATAGAATCCGAAGTATGCAGCGCAGAGCGTTCGAATTACCATCGGATTCGTGAGTGAAATTTTTCAAGTAAAAATTTCTTCGCACGAGGCAAAAAAAAATTGAACGTCTACGGTTTTTTTTTGTATTCAATTACAGAAACCCAATAACAAGGTGCCAACAAATCCCCAAAGTGGACCTGTCGTTCTGGAAGGATTACGGTCCCGAGCTCGCGGGTCAGCCACAGTCCTCCCAATTTCAAGACCACAGCGGTTTATTTTATAAGAAATAGTACAGTACAGTATCGTTGAAGAAACAAATGAAAATAAAAAAATCTGTCTCGGGTCTCGAGAGACGAAATCTCGACGCCTTGTTACCAAATCCACAAAGCTCTTGTTTCTATTTCGTATAGATGTATAGTTTGTTTTTTCCTTAAGATTTCATAATCGAACGGTTGTCCTTCGCGCCTTGTGGATCGTCTCGACTGTAACGCATTCCTTTTTTTTTTTTACTTATGCAATAAATCATAAAACGTTATTTGTGTTTTCGTTACTGTGTCAAGCGCGAATGTACGGTGCAAAAAAGTTACGCCTTAATGTGTGTCATGATAATAAAAAAAAATGATGTGTCGGCAAGAATTCTCCGTTACCGAATTTTTTAAACGCAATTAGCTGATCGCGGACGTGCAGCGAAAGCTTCAGTTGCATTACTGACCGTCGCCCGTCAATCACCGAACGGAACAGTTCGTAAGACTCGCAAAATGCAGACCGGCCGGTCGGCTTCGGTCGCGATTTATATAACGATTTTTTTGTCGCTGTCGTCGCGAAAGATCGCGGCAAATTCGGCAAATCCTCGGATCGAAGGGGACGACGGATTGACGATGAATTTGGACGATCTCGTTATAGAAGTTAGGGCTCCGCGGGGCCGAGAGGGTATTCTGAACACTGAGCCGTTCTACGAGCGTTGGCAAACCGTCGACGACGTCGCCTACTGGGAATCGATTTACGGCAGTGCGGATAACATCCCGGAGTTCGAGGATCTGCCGGAGATAGCCGGGGAGTCTTTCGAGCTTAAATACGCCGGCGAGTCGGAGAACGAGAGTTCCAACACCGAGGAGTCTAAAGCTTCCGATATCGACTGCTCCGAACGGACGATGGAAAAAAAGTTTCAAGCGAGCGAAGTTGCCGTTTCGAAGGATCGTAAAAATTTATCGAGCGACCGTTGCGAGCGGATAAATCCTCTGTACCCGGCGAGCAGATCGACCGTTCGTCAGAAGAGGGAAACCAGCCCGACGAGAGAAGAATCCGGAGCGGGCGATCCGAAGAGGGTAACCAGAACGTTATCCTCGCTGCGCGGCGAGTCCGGCGGATCTCGTTCAAAATCCGCTCTCAATTACCATCAACGTCCGGAACATTATTGCCCGTGCAATAAACATGGAAGAAGCTGCTATCGTCCGTACGGATTCCGGCACGGATCCAGCTCACCCTGCGATCGTCCGGAAGACGATAGCGCGCTCGGCTGGACGGAATCCGTGCGTTTCGTGGATTCGGCGATTAACGCTGAATCGATCGACGCGAATTCGGAGCGACGTAACCTGGCTCGGATAGTTGCGGACGCGGAGGGAAAAGCGACGGGGCAATTAGCGCAAGCTAAGCGCGACGCGATTGATTTAGGTGCCGTTGGTAGGCAAGCTAACGGGCTTGGAAGTGTGAATAATGCAGACACAGATCGCCTCGCCGAAGGGGTCAACTCTGGTGAAGCTCATATCGATGGTGGCCTTTACGTCGTTGGAAATTCCGTTCTGGACACAAACTCGGGAATAATTAACGCCGATACGCAAACCGCGGATGGAATCGAATCTGCTCTGGATAGCGAGACGAGAGCTGCTGGGATTGATATCACGGTTGGGACTTCCGTGGATAACGACTTTGACGGGGTGGAGTTAAGGGTAGATGCGAAACTCGAGGAGGAGGAAAACGTTGAGGCTAAGACAGCTTCAAAGGCATCAGCAGAGTCAAACTCGGAATTGGCTGGTGAAGGTCTCCAGGGAGAAACGGAAGTTACGAAAAATTCGCCGGTAATTTTCATCGAATCCGAAGCTGGAGTCTCTGGGGAAGCTCGAGGGGTTTCTCACGAAGATCACTTCGACAAATTCGAAAAAAATAACGACATCGATCGGGTTGAGCTAGTAGGAGCTAATTTGGAAGAAAACAATGAGGGCGTCACTGAAATCCCCTCGGATGTCGAAGAAGAAGATCCGTTAGTCGTGCAAGACGAAAAGATGGACGATCGCGAGAAATCAGGAGGAGAAGAGATCGTCGGTTCGACCTTGACAATAAATTCCGACGGTGGTGCTGGTGGGAGTCGTCACGGCGAAGACGCTTCCGGTGATCGCGAAAGTGAGGATCCGTCCTCCGAGTCTCGCAGCTCTTCGGAAGAGGATTACTGTTATCCGAGGCAAATTTATTCGCGAAGATTTTACGATGAAAGACCTTTACAGGATCGTGGATACCATGAAGAGTCCGAAGAGAAGCCAGAATACGGACAAAGATTTCCAGCGGGTCATAGAAATGACGCGAGTACCGGTATTCAAGCACCTCTTCGTGCTGCCGGAGTACCCTCAGGTCCGCATGTAAATTCGGGTATTCAAACTTCGCTCGAGGCAGACGTGATCCTTCACACGGACGCGACAGCGGGTCACTCGCGCGGAGGCTCGTCGGACCTAAGCGCTTCACGATTCAGCGTACGTGACGAAAATTATAGGAATTACGAGGACCAGCCTGTCGACGCGGCATCTTCGGAATACGAGGAGTACGACGAGGCATCCGAGTACGGGAGAAGATTTCCGGAAAATCCCCGCGAAGATGAATCTTTCGCGTATCATGGAATAAAATCCGATATTCAGGGTGACAGTGAAATTCATACGTCGTTCGATACAGAATTCGAAATAAATTCGGCGAGCGCAGCCGGTGGTCTCCGCCTCGGAGCCAAGTCTTGGCCGGCTCGCGAATCTCGTCTCGATATCTGGCCCGTGACGCTTGGAGTTAATGGGCCTAATCCTCGGCGCCTTTGCGACGTAATAAATTCGGGAATACGTGCGGATGGTGAAATTCGCAGTTCCCACGATAGCCGACTCGACTTAAATGCCGGTGGTCACTCGCGCGACGTCGCCGAATCTTCGCCGGACCTCGATTCTCATTTAGATATAGGAACGAAGGCGAATCGAGCTGCGGCGGCGAAACTTGGCGAAAAGATTTGCGAGTCAGCCTGCGGAGGAATATCGGATTCGGAGGCGCACTGGCCCGATTCGAGATCCGACGAGGCGTATGACGGACGATCGGAATATCCCGGGGAAGAGAGCCTGGAAGTCGACGGGAAAGGCCGAGCCGCATATCATGCATGTGACAATTGCAGAGGGGAACTGTACGGAGGAATGGACGGCGGTTCGTGCCCGATATGCGGCCGATTCGACGATCGGCCGGTCGAGGAACGTCGACGATATTTGTTAACCGGAACCATTCATCATTTCGATGGACCGATACAGGTACAGATTATTCACTATATTATAGTTCGAACTTGGCGAGATAATTTTTTATGTATTTAAAAAAAATACTAACCGAGCATTAATTTTTTACACCCTCGCGATCGCTAGGCTACTGCGGGAGCGGAATGTACGCGGGGTATACGACACCTGAATCATCACATAAATCTTGACGCAAACTGCACCGGCGAGGCGACGAGCCACAGTCTCGACTGCCAGGGCACGGATCACGATCTTCAAACGCCTCGAGGTAGATACTGTTATCCGGAACAATAGTAGCTCAGTCTAACATTCGAGAAATCCACTTCGCACGGAAAGAAATAAATATCCAGTTAGAAAATAAAAAAATTTGTAAATTTGAGAACAGTTTGTCGTCCGCACAGGTAAAAAATCGTGTCGTTAGTTTCACGAAAGAACTGGGTATTAAGATCTGCAATATCGCTACAGTGTACTTTGAAAAAAAAAGAATAATAATAAAAGGGTCTGATCGTTGTGAAGCAATTTCGCGATTTATAGAGTTAGGATTATCTCTCCGTGCCTCACCTTCTCCTACGAGACAGAAATGTATCGTTACCCTTTGCGACTATCCTATCTGCGAGGATCTACGATCGTTCCGACGTTAATCGCCCTGGCGTTTATCGTTCTAACGATATTCTTAATTACCGTTTAAAGATGGAAATGCCGTGCCTCTGCGTTTCGTACGGACTCATTTGAGCCACGGTCACGATATCGCCGTGGACATGCACGATCGAGCGAGATCGCTGGTCGCCGGTGGATTGCATCCGAGAGACCACACCGCATCGATGCTGAGTTTCTTCCATAGCAAAGTACCCGACGACCTCGTGAAACTCAACGAGGAATCGGAGATTACGCTGTTCGGGACGAAACTGTTGCAGCACCAACTCTCGGTCGAGTACGATTTAACGTTACATCAAATCTAAAAAAAAAAAAATAAAGAAACGACATTAGGAACAAAGTATAGTCGGATCGCAATGTGGGACAGTCGGTTAGCGCAAAGCTATGCCGGAAAACGCGAATCCGTGGAAAGTCGACGCGGTTATAGCGGCGCTCACGGTTGACCCGAGATTGTTTCGCGGTAATTATAACGTGTCGACCGTTTTCCCCGGTACAGTTACAACGTCACACCGAACAGCTTCCTCGAGTTTCTCGATAATCACGGATTTCGGGTTACCGGAGAGGGGATATGTCGGGGACGACGGAAACGTTGCGGTGGTCACGACAAATTCAGAAACCTCGATGGCTCGTGCAACAACTTCGATAATCCAACTTGGGGACAGAGCAACAGAGCATTCGCAAGGATTCTACCACCGCGTTACTCGGACGGTAAAAAAAAATATGGTAAAAAGAAAAATCAGATTTTTTTTACACTCATTTTTCGGATGACAGGAATTCATGGGATGCCGGTCAGCGTGACCGGAGCGGATTTGCCGAATCCGCGAAAGCTCAGCGTAAGGCTCTACTCCCGTCGCAGCAATCTCGATGCGGAATTGACTCTGGCTGTGGTGCAATGGGGGCAAACACTGGCGCACGACTTGGCACGTCAGGTCATGGATCAAACTAGTGAGTCACGCCGAAAGTCGAAGGGGAACGTCGATGGAGCGGCGCTGTACCGTTTCGACGAATGAATCTCTCGTGAGAGGAGACAGGACGGTGTTACATACAACTCGTGCTATGGATAGGATAAAAGTGGGGAATATGGACCGGTTCATATTTCATTGATTTACGTGTTAATCGGAGTGATCCATATTCAGCACGTTTATCCTATTTAGGAGTGGGAACGGTGCAAAACGGACCAGTTTACTATACTCGAGATGAGAGGCTTTTTTTTCTGTATTCCGCAAAAACATAAAACAATTTGTAAATTGGTCCATATTGCCTCGACCCCTAACGTCCCCCACTGCAAGCGCTTCGATACAGCGAGATCAGCATTCTCAGTTCTCCCGAGAATGAGATTTTTTTTTGTCTCCACTCATTATTGAAAGAGGACGACAGAAATGAGAATCCGAGCTGCCTTTGCTCATATACTCGTATATTCCACTTTCATCGATGCGTGGAGACAAACAAACAAACAAAAAAGCGTGAGAAAAAGAAACCTCGCAGTCGATTCTCGCCTTTGGGGATGTCGTCGCTCGAAACTTTTCTGATGATGACCCGAATTACGTGCCGCAGATAATTTTAAGCCCAAAACTTTCGCGAACCTTTTTTTTTTTTTTTTGGTCGTATATTTTTCTTCGCTAAATTTACATTTACTTTGTTCGAAAATAAAATACAATAATGCACAATCTGTAGGCAAAGGCGGTATAGAGTGCTGCGGGGAAAAAGGGAAGAGTCAACTGCCGAAGAGCCTGCAGCATCACTCGTGCGCACCGATATCGATATCGCCTCGGGACAAATTCTACTCGAGTCACGGTCAACGATGCATGAACTTTGTGCGATCGATGACCGTTGCCAGAGAGGATTGCACTCTCGGAGCGGCCGATCAGGTAAACAACCCTGCGATTGCCAAACGCGAATTAAAAAATGAAAGTAAATTAAAAAAAAAAATAAGATATTTTGGATAATCGAAGTTGAACGGAGCGACGAGTTTCCTCGACTGCTCACCTATGTACGGAGTCGACAAAGCTACTTCCGATGAGTTGAGAGAATTTACCGGAGGAAGGATGAAGGTGGAATTTCGCAGTGGACGTTGGATGCTCCCCACGGTGAGAAATCACTCAAATGTTTGTGACATCTGGACGTCGGACGATGTGTGCTACAGATCCGGTAAGACGTAAACGAGGCGAAAAAATTGGTCCGATAATCAACTTTCTTAACGTTACGATAGCAATTTTCAACTTTTATGAGGAAGCGATATGAAAATTTGAGTTTTCAACTTTTTTTCTTTTCCTGACGCCTACAGGCGATCCGCGAAACAATCAGAATCCTCAATTGGTGATTCTGCAGACACTGCTGGTGAGAGAGCACAATCGCATTGCGGACGGATTATCGGCCCTGAATCTCGAGTGGACCGACGAGCGTATTTTCCAGGAGAGCAGACGCATCGTCATTGCTGAATATCAGCACATCACTTACAACGAATGGCTACCTCTTGTGCTTGGTAAAAATAATTGAATGAAACTTCATTGATATATCCGAATCAAATTCGTCAAACAACAATGATGCACGATCGCATCGTTAAATTACCATTTGGCGTGTTAATATTTGGTCTCATCAGGCAAACGATACGTCAGGAGACACGGTATTGTTCGCACGAGGCCGGGAATGTCGAGCGTGTACAACGAGCTAGTCGATCCATCGACTATTGTTGGATTCACGTCGGGGGCTTTTAGATCTTTGCATTCGATGATAGAAGGTGAACTTGGGTAAGTGTCGGATGCATCAACGATCATTTTACTTCTTCATAAAGGAATCTTTGTTACCATTTTTTAAAATATTCGAAATTTTAATGGGAACAGGTTAAGAATGTTTCAACACATCGAAATATCGATAAATTACTATTTTTACAGGGAATCTTGTATAGTGAATAGTACCAAAACTAGTGACTTTTTGTTTATATTTTTTAAAAACCATATTTTTCAAACAATACTATTTTATTTTGCCGGCAAAGCTTCCTCCATGAAGATGCCAAAAAAAATCACGTGAAATGATTTTTTATTGAAGCTTTGTACTCGAAAGTAGATCAGATGACGAAGCTTTGTGAAAATCTTATGACGTGTGTCGTGTGACTGATTCACTTTTTTTTTTTTTACGAAGTTTATGCGACGTCGAGGGTAACTTCGTGCATCATCTAAGACTCAGCGACCACTACTTTCGGCCGCGGATAATCGAAAAAGGTAGAAACTTCGAGCACCTACTGCGAGGTCTGACCGCGCAACGTATGCAAAAACAGAACATGCATTTGCACACCGAGGTACGAGATACAAATTTCCTTTTCGCGCCATTATTATCGCGCGCGATAGATAATTTTGTGAAAATTATCGGTGCAGTTGACGGAATATCTTTTTCGCTCGTCTAACGATTACGGCATGGATCTAGCGGCAATTGATATTCAGCGTGGCAGAGATCACGGGGTACCTGGTTACAACGCATATCGCAAAATCTGTCGGCTGCAGCCGGCTCGAGATTTCGACGACCTCTCCGAAGAAATATCTTGGGAGGTGCGTTAAATTAGTTTAAAAAAAAAAAATCGCACAACGTCATACCCTATAAATTTATCGTAATCGAAATATTTTCAGAACATCGAGAAACTTCGCCGCGATTACGCGCACGTTGACGACATCGATCTCATAGTCGGTGCGACGATGGAGAAACGAGTTGCCGGAAGTCAGTTCGGACCGACCAATCGCTGCCTCATCGGTGAACAATTTTATCGGAGTCGAATGGGCGACAGGTATTTCTACGATAACGAAAAATCTTGCCGTTCCTTCACACCCGGTAAGCATGCACATTTTTTTTTTTCTTCGTAAAATTGGATACGCTAGACTTTTTTTTTCTTATATTTGTTACCTTACTTCGCAGAACAATTCGACGAAATAACGAAGGTCACGCTGTCCCGGCTGATATGCGACATGGGCGGCGATGTTGACGTCGTACAACGCTGCGCTTTCCGAGTTACGTCGCCGAAAAATCCTTTGGTACCCTGCGAAGAGTTACCAAAACTGGATTTAAAATTTTGGATCGAATAAATGGTAACGCGCAGATCTGCGTTAACAGAGCGGATTAAAAGATGCACATTTTTTTACATGTTCTTTTTTGTTATAATTGGTAATCACCGCGACAAAGCGCTGCGTTCTGCGTCCAAACATACAAAATAGATAAGTACTGTTAAAATAGTTTTTTTTTTTAAATATAAAATACTACGTCATCGTTCGTAGAAAATTGTCGACTAATAAGGCGAATACACGCCATTTTAATGATACTTCGGAATGTTGTACGGATCGACCGATCTCCTTTATCTCCGGCATACGTAATTGGTGAACATCAATTGTTAGAAAATTTGCTTTATAGCACGTTGAATATGTATAATGATGACAATTGCACTTGGGAAATTCCTTCGAAGTAAAATAGTAGAAGTCACGACCTTCAAAGCAAAGTAGTAAAAAAAAATCGCTTCAACTCTTCTCGCTGATACGCTGGAAAAACTGAAAAAAAGAATTCTACCGAACCTATTCTCGCATTACCCCTTCGAAACTCCGGTAAATGAGTCGCGAAATACTTTAGCGTAGCGACGAAACATGGCTAATACTGCTTCAGATGACGAGGTTCGGCGTTTCGACTTTCATTCTATGGGTGATAACGGGTTTCGCGAAAAAATTCGCTATTCTACTGTGAATGAGTTTTAGGCACTCGGGTAGCGGTGCAGTGTCGGTTAAATTCTCGAAGAAGGGCCTCTTGAAGAGTCTCCTGGCTTCGAGTCTCTGTTCCCTCGTCACTTCCCGGTCGTCGAGATGTACCAAGCGTGGAAACCAAGAAACGATGAATAATCTGTGGATCAAATTCTCTCATGTCGGTGTGTTCAAAACGGAGACGTTATCACCGACTCGGTATCAGCGGGAACGAGCCGAGCGGGATCGCGCTCGGGAGAGCGCGATCGAACGTTCGCGCAACACGCACGGCCCCAGGACGACCCACCTGTACTGAAGATAATCGTAGAAAGTGCCACCATTCAGATAACTCGGAGCGGCCTTGTTGCCCATGAGACACAGATAGTGTAGATTAGGTACGCTGTCGCACAGATTTTTAACGAACGGGTACAAATCCGCGATACCATTGTGATTCAACCAGAGCAACTGTAGTTTCGGCATGTACGGAAATATCGTGAAGGCGTCGATGCTGTTGTGATCCAAATTCAACGATGTAAGGTTCTCGAACTCCGCTAGAAATTGAAGATTCCTGCAAAGAACGAAAACAAAAAAAATCGTGCTAATATAATCGATCTTGGAACTAGGCTAAACAAAAATCTATGCATGCACATTTTTATACGGTGCATGAAGTTTTTATCCGCAAGCAAAGAAATTAAATTTAACACACATGTGGGAGTACGCAAACGAATGCTCGGTACATTCAATCACATTTTTTTTTACTTGGTCAATAATTATTATTGTCATTATCGTTTCTTGGTAGAATTGCTACAATTTCTACGACCCTGAAGATGTCTGCGTGAGACTAAATTTCATCGAGTTATAATGGCTGCATTTGCATTGCACAAACTTTGCTCAAGGAACTTCACTTAGAGAATAAAATTCTACAAGTGATCAATTTTTTTTTTTCTTCCTAATGCAGTGCACTGACAAAGACTCGTCAACAACGAAATTTGATGTCATGTGGTAAACTTCAGGGTCATTATTTACGTTTGATCTGAATTTTAATGCACCAAATAATTCATTATAGCTCCTTCTAATCGTTCGGTTCGCTCACCTGCTAAATTTATTGTGACTAAGGTCCAAAGTGCGAACGGTGTTCCCATAGTTCTCTATAATGTCGAATGGCATGCAAAATAAACTTTCAAAAGCCAGCGAAAGAGTCTCGGAAGAATCTATGGATTCTTCATCGGCAGTTCTTGATTTCGGATGTCTACAATGAGTATCAACGAAGATCAGCTTTCCCAGCGACGTCATGGCGTGCTCTTCGACCCCTTGGATGTCGTCTATTTCAAGATCATTCCTCCTTCCCAACCTAAATCATATGCACAATTTGAAAAAATGAAGAAACAAAACATGTCAATGCTTTTGCCACGCAGCGTCTCTCGGTTGATATTTTGGTGAGCAAGAATGAGGCAAGCTACGAGGGTAAGAAAACAGCAAAAACGTGTACTCTACATCCAAGGCGTGGAAAATTTTCAATGCTTGTGGCATGTTGTCTGACCAATGCATTATCTGGTGGTACATGAGATAAGCGACAAAAGAATAAATAGGGCCACGTAATATTTAATACAAATAATGACGATCATGATTGGCCGGCCAGTACCGTCGTGCGACGAAATCTGATTTATAGCATCTGAAGCGGGGATGAGATAAAAAGCGCAAAATAATTTACAGCGCAATTACAGAACGGTAGACGGAGAAAAATGTTACTCATGCAGGCAGGCTGTCAGTGGAAAGTCACAGACTCCATGTACTCACATTTCAATTGAGTTTTCTGTCATTCTATAAATCCTCATTAATTAAAAACGTCCACTTCGTCCGAGAAGCGCGAGACTACTCATCTAGGGAGCGAGAGCTCCGACATCCAATAATACCATTAGAGACGAGAGCACAGCTGCCACTTGCGGAAAATTCTTACGTGCAAATATAAGACGCGCTCGTTCTTGCAAAGAGCTTCGATTGAGAAGCAAAAAATTTTAATCGACGCGAACGTTTTTTTTTTTTTTTCCGGTGAGAAAACAACGAGCACCCTAGTTTCCGAAGAGTGGATAGACAGTTGGCGATTGACGTGTGGATTGACTAGACCGGACAGACGATTACATTGCTAATAACGTGAGACATGTAATCAAATCGAAGTTCACACCAGACCACTGTGCGTCATCTGTCTCGCTGGCTAACGCTCACGAGCGTATTGCACTTTGAGGTTAGGAATCAGAGGTACAATTACATAACGTCGAAAAAGGATTACAAACGGTGATACAACAATGCCGAAGGAAATCTAATTACGCTGAGGAGTGAAACGTGACGCAATTTTCAACCACCTTACGTGAAGCTAACAGAAAACCCGGATCTTTCTAACTCACCGATTTTTCCTGCATCCTTTCGCATTCGAATTTTGTTGTTGCACTCTCGGGTATAGCCCGGTCGGTAATCACTGCACGGACAAGCTGACCACTGATGAACCATTCGGACTTACTGGACTGCGTGACGCGATATTCTAGTGACGATAAACGCGAATATATAAATTACTTGCAACCGGTCGGTTCGTACTGAATATATACTGAATACGTGTGAAACTCTTCGAGGCGGCACACGACACGCTCACGGCGCGATGGGACAGGCAGGCAACTGTTGTATCGTTACGGACAACTCATGATTGCACTGATAAAAACCTCAATTGAATATTTCCAAGTATTTCGAATCAACAGGAAGATCTTGAGTTCATCCATACCCATGAGCGGCGCTCGCAATCGATACTACTGTCGGAGCAACATTCTTTTTAATTGCCTTTTGTTCCAAATAGTTTCGTACAAGTGATTTAAAAAATTTAAGACATACGTCTTGCTATGGAAACTGAATAAACAGATACACAACAATGGCGTTTCGCTATGGGAACTAAATATGCAGATAGACAATCGTGGCGTTGGATAATCAAAACCCATTTCGTTTACTTCATATATATACATATATATGCATATATATGTATGAATTTAATTTTTATACATTAATACATTTCTCATTTATTAACAATTTTTTTTATTCGCCTCGCTTTTGTTGATAATTTAAAACGATAAACTTTCGGAAGATTCGGTTTTAACAACTAAATCCTGGTCAACGTGTAAAGGATCTGCGCGTCTGTTAGAAAAGCTCAATTGCACGATATGCAGTTCAGCCGACTGTATGTGTAGATATATTTTATACATTTTTTTTTCGCAATATTACTGTGCAAGCGTAACTGAGTTATAGAAGAAGTTATCAATGAATATTTCGTGTAGGATTGATCTCTGGCAAGATTATTATTTCCGTAAAGCGCACATACCAATGCAAGATATATGTACTGTAATCAGCGATAAATAATACAGCCATAGTAGCGGCTTTTAAGGAATGAAGAAAGTTTAAACATCTTTTTGTCAGAGTGACAATAAATGACTTAACGTTTTCCTTTTAAACATTCTCTGCAGGACAATAATCGGGTGTATTTTTATATATCTCTGAATTGTTCCATTCAAACGGAATAACACATACAGGTGTATTATACGCGTATTCAAATATAAGATATATGCATCGGTACACCGAACCACGCTACGGTACACGATTTAGGACACAACGAAAAACGTATGTTTTTGACGGCAATACATATAGACGTACCATCCACACGGATATCGCGATCGACAATAAATACATAAGACACTCCTTCGATCGACATTGTTACGCTATTACATAATAAATGTTTTATCTATCGACAGTTTGGCCATTACGCTTTTACACTGTACACTCAATTATTTTTCTCGTTTTTTTGTTGTCATTTTTTTTTGTTGTCTTTCTAACGAACATGAACTACAATGTTATTATTTACAACGACATATACGTGTTTACGTCTATTACATGTTCGGGAAAAATAAAAATACACTGCTCACTCGATTTTATATATATATTTTTTTTGGGCAGTGATCGATATATCGTTTTTTGTTCTTTGCTTATTTTTCATCAAACGAACTCAGCGGGGACGATCGGTTAGCTCAACTGATATTATATTCTGTGTAAATCTCTGGAGGATATGTAGCTTCGCTTACAGCTCTACTATTTCATCGTTTTATTTTATTTTTTCATTAAATATATTTCAAGCACAAACGCGCGACGTGCTCTGCGCGTCGCGATATGATTCATCTTTTTTTTCCTGATATACATATATATCTGTTTAATCGATCAACATTTTTTCTTCGTTTTGTTGTATAATAATCTTTTTTTTTAATTTCTTTTGTTTATTTAGCAACATGATTAATGTAAAGATTTCCTTTCATTACTGATAATAATGAAATCGATGTATCGAATATTGACTGAAATCGAGTTCGTGTCAAAAGTCAATGGTGAAACGGAGGATAAGAAAAGAAATTAAAAAAAATTATTTGTTTGTCGTTGCCGTTTTTTGCAACGACGACATAATTTACTCGACAAGGACGACAGCGACGTTTTATACACTCTATTATTATTAATATTCCATATTTACGCTCTTTTTTTTACTTGTTTCGTTTGATATTCCATTATTTTTTTTTTTTCACACCGAATCTCGTGATTTTTTTTTTTACGAAGGCCGAATGTCGAGAAAGAAGAATCTAGTGAGAGACAAATACGTCGAATATGCTTTCCCGGGTTCTCTCGAACACCGTTACATTTTTTTTTTTCATCGCAATGATTGACCTCGGCGCCAGCTTGCCGAGTAGCCCACTTTCCTTTTTTTCTATTTTCTGAACTCGTCTGGATCGGTCATGAATCTCCGTGCGGGGCGGCGAATCGAGGAATTAGAAAGATGTCTTTCCGAATATGAAGTTTCCCGGTGCGCTTGGCTCGTCGGAAGAGAAAAATACTTTCCAGAGTTCGATGAACTTTGCGCGATCTACCTCGTCGCCCTGCAGAACATTGAATTACGTGAGAAAATTGAAAGATAAAAAAAAAGAAAATTCCCCATGCATCCTCGTTCTCGTCATTCCCGACACAGCGGAAGGTGTTAATTATTCAGGTAGCGTAAACTCACCACTTGTAGTTTCTTGAAGGCCTCGCGAGATTCAGCTTCCGGTACCCCGTGACTGCTGCACACCAGACTAAACTCGTTCTCGTCGATCGATCCGTCACCTGTCAATTCCAAACATTTAACAAAATTTTACTCGCCAACCTATAACTGACCTTTCATTGTCAAAGTTCGCTAAAATCCCGCAAAATTTACGTTGACTCAAATTGACCCTATTTCGAAGATTATTTTTCACCGCCAAAAAAACCTGGAACGTTTAGGAAACGCGAGATCACTGTACATCGATCAAAAAAAGGCCGTTTACTTTAATGATCAGTCTCGCACTCGAGAATAATGTAAATAACTAATTTCATGACTCACAGGGGTGGTCAAAAAGGAATCCATTTTCATTTCCCACGCGACGGAGTCCTTTTGAATTCAGTTACAAAATTATTATAACAAAAACCTCCCAAGAGGACCTGTCAGTGCTTTAACGTTTTTCGCTCTTGACCTCCGGGGGAAAAACTCGCAATTACGCCTTTATGGCATCGAGTCGGTAACAAAAAATATAAAAACTCGATATCGGAGAAGGGAACAATGAAAACTGTCGTAACTGTGAGTTTCGATTCTCTGAAACTATACGTTATAGTCGCGAAGTAAGAACGAGGACTCTGGAGTACGGAGCTGTCGATACGATTATTAATTGCTACCACGTGCCATTCTCGCAGCTGCTATCGTGTACGATGGCCGCTTCCGCTTGCCGAAAGAGGTGAAACTTTAGCTGAGCAGGAGCATAAATGTTTTTACGACTCCTAAACAAAGCACCGCGGTAAATATGCGCCACTCCGAAGCTTGCCGACTCAGCGTTTCGTCGATGGAGTAAACTTCAATAGCGTTGGCTTATTCAACTAACCGGAGGAATCTTCGAGGTCGAACATGAAGTTCATGTAGGTCTGCTGCCACTCGAGCGGCTGGGCCGGATTCTTCGCATAATCTTCCCACAGCGAGTACCATTCTTCTCGGCTGATCTGAAAGATAAATGGTTCGTT